>CM061350.1:79267500-79937500 GCA_030867105.1 Liasis olivaceus | reverse complement strand
TCCTTCAGTGTTGACCTGTAGTAATATATTAAAAATGTGCAAGTTCCCTTAGCTTGAACTTGAACAGATATATAGAGCCACAATGCATGACTTGGGAATTGAGAAAGACATACTTTAAAGCTGTAGATTAACCAGCTGCTCTTTGGCACTCAAATACAGGAAGATGCATAGTGAAGATGTGCTAACAGTACCAGCAAACACTGTTTCCCTGGATTTGACTTAATTATCACATTGCAGGGAGAAAAGGGAATCTAGTCAAGATAAAATCTGACCAAAGAGCTCTGCTTGTCTAAGTATTTTAGCCTCATTTATTATTGACTAGGTTTGTCTATAATTCCTCTCCTGTTCTGATTAAGAATATCTGTGCTTTGACTGTGCTCCAGGTGCTACTCAATGAGAAAACCTTTGCAAATTGTTGCTCTGTGATGTGTTGCCATTGTCCCATAGCATTTGTGACTGCCAACTCCTAATTGCTGCCCAATATTTAGGTTTGCCAAATTTATCCTGGAGCATCAAACAGAATATTTAAGGGTGATAATCCCATGCAAACAGCAATGCCTGGGGAAACATTAGCCTAATCTTTGAACATGAACCAGCTGCAATATCCTTGGTCCTAACAGATTAAAAGATAAACTACAAGAAGAGGCCCATTGTGTCGTGCCAGTACACCAGTCAATCTGCTTGTGGAACTTCCTCTTTTTTTCCCACTCCAGTGTTTCCTAAACTTTACAACTACAACCCAACAGACCCTAGAAGAAGCATTGAAAACCGATCCTCTTTCTGTGCCCTTCTCTTATCATTTTCTTCTTTCTTCTTTTATTATTTGAATAGTTGTAACCTTTCTGTTAAGTGTTTCCTTGCTCTGGCAGTCCAAGACTCTCATTGGATTATTTTACAGATGTTGATATAGGCAGTTTGTCTGATTTTTCCTCCCTTCACCTGCCTTCCCTGTTCTTTTTGCAACTGTGACTACAGTGCCCTCAAGCAAGATGCCACTCACTGTAATTGAAGAACTGCCCTTTTTAAGTTAATTCCATATTAGAATTTTGGGTATACTGATTCCAAATGAAATTCTTCAAACACTTTGATTCGTTGGTATGCTCTTCTTTGAATGTAGTCAGTAAACCCATTATCTAAATGAATGACTTAACTTTGTGTTTAGGACACTGAGTAAATTTGCCAAATGTCTAGAGGAGGCAGAGTAACAATATGTAATACAAAAGATCAACAATTTTTCTCTAAGTACAGAAACTTAGAGTGCCATAGAACAGTGTACAATGATAAACTGTAACCCTTCTTTGTTTTACACACACACACACATATATAATTTTATTGAAATTTTTAAACACAGGAATAAGACTAAAACAAACTAAAATAGAGAAAAAAAGAAGAAAAGGGAAAAAAGAAAAGAAAAAACTAAAGGTGCAAAAAGAAAAAGAGTAGCAGAAAAATAGAAACGAAAGAAAAAAGATATAAAGAAGTGGCTTCTGATCTTCTTCACAGCATATAAGTGCAATTATAAATTGACCTCTTTCTTTAAATTTATACCATGACTCTCTTCTTTCTGTACTCTATCCTATCTAATCAAAAAACCATAAATCATAAGTTCATTTTTTTTCCTTTTTATGCAAAAAATCCATAAGGGGTTTCCAGTCACCAATAAATGTAGATATTGACTTCTTTTTAATCAAATAAGACAATATGGCCAATTCAGCAAGTTCTGTCATCTTTACAAACTATTCCTAGATATTGCCAAATCCTACCATCTTTGTGCATACAAGAATCTAGCTGCAGTTATCATATATAAAAACAATGTTCCATGACTTTTTTCTAACTGATTATCCATCAGTCCCAAGAGGAAAAGTTCTAGTTTCAGTTGAATATTAATTTTTAAAATCCTCTGAATCACTGTATGTATCTGAACCCAGAATTTTCTAGCTTTTTGCATGTCCAGCAAGCTTGATAAAATTACCCTTCTTGTTTTTCGAATGGTAATCCTTCTTTGGATGGGAGGAAGAAGGGATACCAACATTCACTTCATTTTGAATCGTCATCACAGAAGATGTACATTTATACATCTTCTATATATTCATATACAGTTCGATACTCCTAAACTGACCTTGAAATAAATAAACTAAATTCTGAGAAATAGCACATTTTTCAATTAAGTGAATAAACTTGAATTGTAGTTTCTGTTTAGGAAGACCTGACATAGGTAGTCCAGAAATAAGCCAAATTAAAACCAAATGGGGCATTACTAATGTCTTTTTTTTTTAAATAAGAGCAAGACTTGATTACACATTTTTCTTTCAAAAACACTTTTAAATCAGAATATTTTTGACTAATCAAGATCTTTAGTTCTCATCTGATGTCTAAAATTGTTCCCTATAAAATAAACAAAATAGTACATTGGAATCTAGTTCATTTTTATTACATATTCATTACTAACTATCACTTTCCTAAACTATTATTTTCCTGTTCAATTTCATCTCTAATGTTACCAAATGTTAATTACATGCCATTTGGAATCTGAAAAGGTTCCAAAAAGACCAAGCACTGCTTTTCTCCTCTTTTATTTTTTTCATTTTTTTTTTTTTCTGATTAGTATCCATTGCAGATTTTATCTGCTTCTGCCATGGCATCATTTTGAACATGAAAAGAGGTTGTCCTCACTCCAATTCCTGGGATCTAAAGCATATATGATTACCCATTATAGGATTCTTTGGGGGGGAAAAAAGTTCATTGTGCACATATGGTCTAAAGCACCTGGTTTTATAAAAACAACAGCAACATAATTGCAGACTTAAAGTCTCTTTAAAAACAGTTGTTGTGCACTAATAAGAAGTAAAAGTCTTTTTTAAGCCAGTTGATTAGTCAGAATATTCTGATTTAAAATGCTCATGAAACAATCTTTAATCAAATCTTTTAAAATACTTACCTAGGATCCTGACTAGGATGTAAAGATAATTTGTTTAGCAAACTGGCATACTTTTAATTTTCCCAGATACTATTTGGATCAAAACACACCTACTTTTTAAGCTGCATAGTTCTCCAAACTTTACAATGCATTTCTGAGATAAAAATGGGATACACAAATGTGTATTTTAGCAAAAATCATGTTAAATAGATACATAAATAGCTTAATGTGTTCCAATAATTGTACATTGAGGGAAACAAGTAGATATTACATGCAGATTAGTCCATACAGAATGTGACAAATCAAAACATAAACATGAAAAACTGGTAAGGACCAGGAACAGTTATTTCTATTCATTCATAATTCAGATTTGGTCATACTTACAGATGACACACAGAAATGAATGGACTACTCAGTAATGATCAAGTTAATTCCCCTGGATTCCAATTGGCACACCTTCAGTATCTTACGCTTTAGATTTTTCAAAGAGGCTTATAGCCCCATAAGTACCCTCTCAACATTACCAAAAATGATCCAGAAATTCACCCCTGGTTAGGCTTAGAATATTTAATATGAATAAAAAACAAGAGGAAAACATCTAGTTCACTTAATATAATATTTTTATGCAAGACAGGCCTAAGGTGGCCTATGTTAATCAAGAGTTCATGTTTTACAACATCTGCCAGCACTGATAACCTTTGTCTAAATCCTAAAGGGCTTTCTTGCTTTTTTGAACAATTTCTGTTGCCTTGGGAATTCAAAGTAGTTTCCACTGTGTTGGTGCGCTGTGTCAGAAGCACATGAGACTTTTGCTCCAAGGTTTGCATTTTCTTCCTTTTACCCTCTGGGCAAAACTGAAAGTACTGCTTTTAATGGGTGAAGCACTATATTATTTAAAAATTTCTGCACACAGCCCATGGTTTCAGCTTATGCCAACATAGAGATAAATATTTGAAAAGTGAATGGAATATGGGCACAAACCACTTGCCAAATTCAATTCTCACTGAATTTACTATTTCCTGAAAAATGCATTCTGTGTAATTATTGGATTCATGAATCATGCTAAGCCATAACTTCCTTTTAGCTTGCTGAAGAAGATACAGGGAAGAGTTCATACAATGTTATAAGATTGGGGTCATATAGCATATAAAACCAAACAAACAAAAGAATACATTATAGTTTATCACAACCATTGGTGTCAAGAATGAGCCACAATGATGACCTGGATCTTGATATCATGGTGCAAATGAGTCAGTGATATAATCACCCACACAACTATCATGCTAATCCTAACTCAGCCAATAAGTGAAAGAACAGCTTATTTCCATTGGTTTAGAAAAGCCCTTAGTAATACATTTGAGCTGTTAAGTATGAATCATGGGAAAGAAACAGAAAGACATGGCACATCACCCAGTTGTACAGTTCCCTTCTTTCCTGATTGAGGTTACTGAGGCCTGCCTTATGTCACCAAGAGTTTAGATACATAAACTGATCTGGCTTCTTGTTAGGAAAAGACTTGATTTTACAAATAGAATTATTGGCACTGAACCATGGAGTGAAGGGCAAACAGAAAGAAAGCAAAAATTATACACATTTGTTCTCTCATTCACACTTTGCATCGATGCTTCATAAAATAATCTCAGACAGAGATGTGCAAAACACTCTGAACTTGGAATGTTCCAAGTCCCAAACCCATTTAAACATTTTGGAACAGGAATAAAATAACTATTTTTAACATTTATTTTTTATTTATTCAAGTTTGTTACAGCCATGTAGCTTCAATGAACTCTGGGTGGCCCAGAAAACCCAAAAAATAAATAAAAGCAGATAAAACATAAAACCACACCAACAGCCTGGATTAAGAAGCAACACAAATCAAACAAAACAGCCCCCCCCCCCCAAAATTCAATAATGCATTAACCCCAGGCCTAGAGAGGTCACAGTCCTTATCTCTGGGGACGTGCTATTCCAGAGGGTAAGGCCACAACAGAAGGCATTCTTCCTTGGTCCCATAACATGATATTTATTGTAATTTCTTTGACTGTTGTGAGCTGCCCAGAGTTGTTGAGAGTTGGTGGGCATATAAGTTTAATAAATGATGATGGTGATGATGATGATGGTTGGTAGCATAGTCAGCCAGATGTTCAGTATTTTTATCTAGCTATCAAGTCCTTCGCAAGGACCTGGGATGGGCAGATGTTGTTGTTTGATGGTGTTAAAGGTATTGTTGCAGGATGTAAGCTGTTCCAAGTAAAGCTGCCTTTTGCAAATTGACTGATGGTGATTTTGTCAATGCTGATGGTCTTCAAGTGGTGCTCCAGATGTTTGGGACTGCATCTAGGGCATCTATAACTATTGGCACTATTTTTGTTAATTTTTGCCACAGTCGTTCTATTTCTAATTTGCAGGTCTTTATATTTTGTGATTTTCTCCAGTTCTTTCTCTCCTAGTCTGCTGTCTCCAGGTATTGCAATGTCCACTATCCAGACTTTTTTGTCTTTATTATCAACAATTGTTAAGTCTGAGGTGTTGTGTGGCAGGTGATTGTCTGTTTGAATTCTAAAGTCCCAGAGCACTTTAGCTTCTTCATTTTCAATTACTTTGACTGTTTTGTGGTCCCATCAATTCTTGCTTGTAGGCAAACGGTATTTCTTGCAGATATTTCAGTGCACCACGGTTGCTACTTTGACATGCCATTGTTTGCAGTCAGCCTGTGTGATCTTCTTGGAGCAGCTAACTAGGTGGCCCATTGTTTCTTCAGCTTCTTTGCAGAGGTGGCATTTGCTGTCTGTTGCTGTCTTCTGAATTCTGCTTTATATGCATTTGTTCTTAAGGCTTGGTCTTGTGCAGGCAGAATTAGCCCCTCTGTCTCTTTCGTCAATATTCCTGCTCTTAGCCATTGCCAGGTCTTATTGTTATTTGTTTTGCCTGCTAGTTTGTGTGTTTGTGTGTGTTTGTGTGTGTGTGTACTAGCCATGTAATATTTTGTCTCTCCATGTCTCTTTTCTGTTCTTCATTTGGTCTTCCTTATAGGCCAGTTTGATTTCTTTGATATTCAGTAAGCCTTCATAATGTACTAGCTTCAGTACATCTTCTTCACTGTCCTTTAGATATTCTTCCAATGCCCTTTTTAATTCTTCAACTGTCTGGTGTACTTGCAATATTCCATGCCCAGCTATGCTCCTTGGTAAGTAGAGTCAGTCAATGTCGCTGCGTGAATGAAGGGCATGATTCATTGTCATTATTTTTCTGGTCTTCCTATCCAGGGCTTTTAGTTCACTTGAGTCCAGTCTACTATTCCAGCCATATATCTCATGACTGGAATTGCCCAGTGTTAATTGCCTTGATGGTATTTCTGCCACTGAGTTTGGACTTTAAG
This sequence comes from Liasis olivaceus, assembly GCA_030867105.1. NCBI lineage: Eukaryota > Metazoa > Chordata > Lepidosauria > Squamata > Pythonidae > Liasis > Liasis olivaceus. The sequence goes on along the minus strand of CM061350.1, from coordinate 79,931,204 downwards.
AACTTCTTCACTCTTCTGATGTATTAACTACTAACCTTCTTCTTGACTTCAGTGTGCTTGATGTTGTCAGCCTGAAGGATGCCCAAGTATTTGTAGTGATCTTCTTCATCCAGACTTTTGATGATATTTCCATTGGGCATCTTGATTCCCTCACTTTTCATTACTTTTCTCCTGTTGATGATAAGGGTGGCACATTTGTCCAGTCCAAAGTCCATTGCAGATACCTTGCCTGTATATTTGGACAGGGTTAAGCAGCAATTCCATTTCAGATGGTGTTTTTCCATATAGCTTCAGATCATCCATGTAAAGGAGGTGGAATAACCTGGCCAATATTTTTGATGTTTGATAGCCATGCCCTGACTTGTTCAGTATTGTTGACAGAGGAATCAGTGCAGTGACAAACAGTAGCAGTGATAGTGAGTCTTCTTGAAAGATTCCTCTCTTGATGTTAACCTCTCCCGGTCTATTGCCATTGACCAGCAACTGTGTCTTCTATTGTTCTGCTGATCTTTGCACAAAGCTTCTGATCTTTCTATTGACTCTTGTGATTTTTAGGCACTTGATTATCCAGTCATATGGCAGGGAGTCGAATGCCTTCTTGTAATCAATCCAAGCTATGTTCAAGTTGGTCTTCCTTCTCTTCCAGTTTTCCAAAATCATCTTGTCATTTAGGAGGTGATCGTTTGTTCCTCTGTTGTTTGGGTGGTTTCCTTTCTGCTTATATGGAAAGAGCTTGTTTTCAACTAGGTGCTATTGGGCTGCATCAGCTACCACACCAGTTAGCAATTTAAAAGTTGTTGGCAAGCAGGTGATTGGCCTGTGCTTGCCTGGTGCTGCCCCTTTTGCTGGATCTTTCATTATCAGGTAGCTTTTGCCAGATGTTAACCAATCTTCAATTTCACCTCCTTGCAGTATGTTGTTAAACTGCTTGGCAATCGGTGGGTGCAGAGCAGTCAGATGTTTCAACCAAAAACCACATAGTTCATCTTCACCCAGTTCTGACCAATTCTTACTTGCCCTTTTCTCCACCATTTTTGCTGTTATTCTGCAGAAGTTCTTTCTTTTCAGCTTATTTTGTATTCTCATCTACCTCCTTTATCTAAGCTGCATCTTGTTGAATTTCTTTGGGTTGTCCCATAGCTGCACCCAGAACTGCACTGTTTCTTCTTTGTCAGGTGTTGACTGGTTCATTGCAGTTTTTCCATTGATGGATTGGTAGAAATGTTTCTGATTTGACTGAAATTGGAGATTCTGCCTGTAGTGTGAAATTCAAGCTTCGTATCTGCTGATCTTCTTGGCTATGACTGTTATTTGCTACTTTATAATTTCCAGTGCTTCCTTGATCTTCCTTGTTTCTAGGTGATATTTCTTGATCAGGTATTCTTTGGTCTTTCTTTTCTTCAGCTTTTTTTTTTTCATCTGTTCTAGCTTGCTTGCATCTGATCTTAGCATGCTGATCTTATTTTCAACCTAATCTTCCATTTTGGTGGTGTACTGTTTGGCTTTTTTTCTTGTTTATTGATTTTGCATCCAAGGTATTCAGTTATAACTGCAGCCATGCTGTACATCAGTTGGTTTGTTTCTTGCAGTGAGTTGGTGCTTATATTTGATATTACAATATTGGCATCATTTAATACTTGTGTTAGCTGCTTCTTTGTAACAAGCTTCAATGCAGGCAACCTTATTCTGTTGTTGTGCTGTTCTAGATGCTCAGTTATTCTTTCTTTCAATTCCTCTTGTTTTTTGTTTTGTTTTGTTTTATTTTTTTAGTTAGAGGGCTTTGTTCTTTCTGAGGAGAAGGCTCTACTGTCTGAGCTACTTCTGGCAAGGCTTCAATTTCTTTGCCCTGGGTAGACCTTTGCAGTTTTTCCAATTCTACTTCTGTGAATACTTTATTTTGTGTTATAAATTGATGTTGATCTGCTAGCCTCTGTTCTATTATTTCTAATTCTGGATGTTGTTCTTTCCAGAAGTGGTGCATTCTTTTCAGATATCCTCCTCTTGTTGGACTTGATTTGTAATAGGAAACATTATTTCTTTGTTTTCAGGTTTTGCATATTTGCAACCGGTAAACAATTGTTTTTCCAGTAGTTCTGCAGCTGCTGGCCCTGGTTGCTCAGCCAACAGTCATGAGTTCTGTAGACCACTTGTCATCAGAAGTCCAGGAACCTAGTGTGAACCTTGTTGATCTGGGCGACAACTGATCCGTTATGGGTTTCTGTAAATTACGTCTCATGGTATTGTTTATGGGAGAGAGACTCTTTGTCTGGCTCCTCTGATGAGTCCTGCCCAGTATGGTTGAACCTCTGGCGTAGCTCTCATCCTCCTTGGAGCATACAAGCCCCACAACCACATCAAGGTAGTGCCTTGCTGGGAGATTATTGTTGTTGTTGTATTATTATTATTTATTGAATAAATTATTATTATTATTAATAGACAGGACCTGAGAGATTTTCTGAGGGTTTTGTCTCAGCCTCCGAGCAAAGCAAATTGGTTTTGTACTAAACTCATGACAACACAGGGTTCCTCTGAATACAGTATTCAGTATATTGCAAATTCTTTATTTGGCTTGCTGTTCTCTAATTATGATTGGCTCTCAACCAATAAAACAGCAGGCAACAATTCCATCCCTGTTGCTATTGGATGGTACTAATAGGGTGAGAAGAATAGTAGAGAGCAAGAAAGGATAATAGTTCTAAAAACAAACATTCAGGTTGAGAGTACACAGTATATTAATATCCCAGTATATGTATGTTCTTGTGCTTTCTTCTTCTGAAGGCATTGTAGGTAGGGAAATGTCAAAGTGTGCAATATGTCCATTATAAAAGTTGAATGCACATATTCAACATGGGATTATATGAGAGAACAAAATAACATAATGACATACAGTACTATCCATCCTGAGAATAAAACATATCAAGGTCCCAGCAAGTTGAAAATGTTATTTTCTGCACATAAACAAAGACATTTACAGAAGGGAGGAAGATGTTTTTAAAAAGCAGCCATAAGATTAATTTTTAACATTACAAACTTCAAAAATCCCCTTCATTGGGGGTAAATTTGGAGACATGTGAAAGCAAACAAACGAAACTGTTCCCATTTGCGTGTCAGACCGAGAGGCATGCATTTATCTAACATATGTATTTCGCAGCAGTTTCACCTGACATAGGGAGTTTAGCCCTAACCTTAATTAAATATATTTGATGTATTGTTTTCACTAATATAAATGGTTCTGTTTGTTTGTTTGTTTTTCCCTAATATATGTATTGCTGCATGCATTTTTCAATTGGCAAACTGTTATTCAGTTATCCTTCAGAGAAGAATAAACATTAAAGGAGAAGGAGAAGGAGAAGGAGGAGGAGGAGGAGGAGGAGGAGGGGAGGGAAGGGGAGGGGAGGGGAGGGGAGGGGGAAAAAAGACTGGCTGAATTCACAATCCTAAGATTGTGAGGAACAGGTTTAGACAGCTGATTCTATCCTCCTGTAGTCCACCCAAACTAACATCAATACTTGGGTTTGACTGATTCTTTACTATCTGTTTTGGCAATATACATGTGTCACTGAGTTTTCTGCCATCACTTCCAAATTCCATTTAACATTCAAAATGCTAAAGTCCTATACATTGCATATAAATATTAGTGAGAACTTTCTTAAATATATTTAAGCAACATTTTGTGATTTTTGTCTTTAAAAGTCTATGTCAACGTTGTATAATCTTTTCAGGCAATGGCAATATCATGTGATCTTGTTTGATGGACAGCACATTTTTTTTTATTATTGTCCAAAATCGCAAAACATCATAAAAACTTGTCATCCATGAGATCTCATTTAAGAATACTGAAATTTCTTGTGGCTTTGGTAACGTTTATATTTTAAAATGTAAGTTTGTCCACAGACCTTGTCTAAAAGTATTACAGGCTCTTGTTATCAATTTGTAGCCAAAATATTTGCTTGAAGCACTTGAAGGAACTGATCTTAATTCAGATCATTCCTCTTGCTTCTTTTAAGATATGTGGGTACTATATCTCCTAGAAGTTGAAGATAGACAATCCTTTTAAAAATACAATTTAAATTGCTTTCAAAAGTGGTATCAAAAAAAAAAAAAAGTTTATTTTGTTCCTCTGTTGTCTCTTGTTCAGTTATAGTGGTTATATCATTTTTTAAAAATCCTACTAAGAACAAACATAGTCTCCCCATTCTACATCCCTTGGCTTCCATGAATATAATCAGCTGAATGATACAATGTGTTGAAAAGGAGCATAAGCAAAGCAAAGGGAGGTGAAGGTGTGCTGAATGTTAAAAATATTCATTCATGCTCAAAAATCCAGATGAATGAACTTGACAGCATTTTAGAAAGCATCTAGGTTAAAATAAGTGGATGAACAGATAAAGGCAATACTCCAATAGAAAAGAATATATGTAGCTTGGGGTTGCTGTAGAGTCCTTGGTGCTCTCTGAACTTGATTGTTTGCTTGCAGCTGTTTTGTTACCTGACTAGGTAACTTCATCAGTGCTAGTGAGTGTGGGGTTTGCTCCCTGTTTATATACAATACCTCGCCCTGCCAGTGTTGTTGGGGATGTGGTTCTTTTCCTTGGTAATTACTTGATCAGTATTGTTTTCTGTTTGATTGTTTGTCTGGTATTAATCTCTGCTTATCTGGGTGTAGGTTGCTGGAGAGGCTGTGTTCTGGCCTTTTTGTTCTCAGCTTTTTGTACTCAGCTTTTTTTATTGTCTCTTTTGAATGATGTGTAAATGTGGTTTATCTCTATGTGTCTATTGATAGCTGATTTAAGGAAGACCAGACTAGAAAACCAAAGTCACACAAGCTAATACTACTTTTATTATAAGGTTATATTAACAGAATCTTACAAGTCTGAATGTACTTCCCCCCTCCCTCCTTTTATCTTCATGCCGACTAGGGAAGGTCTTGTCTGAGACACTTATTCAAGTTACAGATTTGGTCCAGACTCAAATTTCTTTTGCCTGACCACTGTCTTGGTTCCAAGCTCTTCCTCCCATTCCTCAAGATTATTCCTTCAGAAGGATCTTCATACTAGTGCCTCACTGTTGTTTTTAAATTAATTAAACAGCAACTTGGCAGCTTCCCCTGGTTATGAATGTTCCCCTCTACCCAAGTGTATGAAAATCTTGCCACCTCCATAAGAATTGGGTCCTGGAAAGGATCCTGGCACTAGATGCCATTTTTGTACTCTTTTATTGGCTAGTTGATAATTCAATGAACATGTCATGTTGTGTTCTGAGCATTTTGAAATTGGCAGTGGCTCAGATTGAAATTTTCTGAAGATCTGAAAGTCAAAATGATGGTAATGGGGAAGTGCCCTCAGGATAACAGAGTTGCCTGTGTTTCTTATATTCACATGACTTAATATCTGTAAAACTTGCTTGAGCTTGAAAAGGGAGGGCTGAAGAGAAAAAAGATGTATTACGAGAGAGTACTATAAGCTGACTGAGCAATTACGAAGATATTGCAGCATATAATGATGCACTTCTGGCAAAGAATTTAACAGAAACATTGTAAAACAGGTATTGTCAGCACAGCATCCCCCTCCCCCCCAATGATCATACAAAAGCTAATGTGTTGATTTTGTTTAAAGTACATTTTTTTCAATATTTTAGCAGCTGTCATGGTCCTTAGATAGTCACAATCTTTAAACCCACAACAAGTCTATGAGAACAAATTGGGAAATGTCAGGAAGCTTGATGTTTTCTTGTACACAACTTTTATTCTATCTAACAAAAGTCTTCTTTCAGATCTGGTTAACAAAACATACACACATACTTTGCATTATTAAAGGCTGGTGGTTTATATCAACCATCAGTTTTGGTTTACTGAATTTAGATAATATAGACACAGAGAAATATATACGCACATATACTTTATATTATTAAAGACTGGTGGTTTACAACAACTGTTCCTTACTTTCTTGCATTATTATATAACACAGCACAACACATAATTTTAGAACCAATTAGTGTGACTACATTTTCTGAAAAGTTCCCTAGCATAGGTTTTTGGGAATGGGAATGGAAGAAAGACTGTTTTCATGTGGTACTGGATAATTTCTGCCCATATCCCCAGGAGAATATTTTGTGCAATGCCCTTTCTTCAGTTTCTTCACCTATAAATAATATGGAGAAGACTGGGCATAATTGTGATTCAGCCCAATATATTTTAATAATGTTGAAGAATGCATTGCCTTAACCATCTTTCTTCCCAGACCTTTCCTCTCATCCTTAATTTGCCAGTGTAAACAATACAGTTTTAGCAAGTTTTAGAAGGAATTTTTGGATAATCTTTCCCACAAACATATCAGCCAATTTGGTTTCTTCCTGGAGAATATTCAGTTATTCAGGTAGTCCTCATTTAGCAACTGCCTTGGGTAGCAACCATTCACAAATACAATGGTAATAAACAGTAATAAAAAAAAAAAATCATTTTCTGACCAATGCATGCATTTATCACAAAAGCCTTCAGTGTGAAACTGATCAAGGTCTGGTCAGTTTCAGTGAGCAGCTGTGAGCCGGCTGTTCTAATCAAACTAATTAAGGTCACAGAGCTGACCTTGTTAACTTGCCCTTAGCACTTTTTAAGGAGAAAAGCAGCTCAGGAAGAGATAGTTTGTTAAGTAATTTCTCCACCCTGTGAGGGGGCAAAAAACTGGGAAAAAAAGGGGTCAGGCACAGGACACTGCATGAGAGAACTATATCTGAATGAGATGGCAGCAACCAGTGATCTTCACAGCGTATTTTGCTCTCTCAGTCACATGGTTCGCTTAGCGACACTGTTGCTTAGCAACCAATTCGCTGGAACCAATTGCAGTTACTAAACAAGGACTACCTGTATTGTCCTCCCTGATTTTGCTTTCTATAAATAGAGACTTTTTGTTCAGACCTCAATACATATAGGAAAAAGATGAGGCAAATCTTCATCTATTTCCCCTGACCTTCCTCTCAAAAGAGAACTGGGGACTGATGGTCTATGACAGCTTGGGTTTCTGGGAGAAATAAGAATCATAAAGAAAGAAGAATGTTAAAGTGGGCTAGTGCACAAACTTAGATCTAGGTTTAAATCATTGTTATGACATACAACAGCTTAAATCTCTGCCAGTAAACTGTCAACCTCATCTATAAATACAAGTGTTTGCTTTTGATCTATACTATGAGATTTAGAGCTAGAATTTGGCCCAAATTTGAGTTCAGCAGCCTAAAGAGGTCAATTTTTTTATGTTTCTGGTCGGTCAAATGACTGAAAATTAAACAGATCAGAAGTGAATCTGTGAGGTAATTCAAATGTGACTGATACCTTCATTAGTCAATCTGATTGCCTTTACTTGAGCATTTCTTAATTGTAAGAATGATGTGACAGGCAGTTGCAATGGCAGAATTTTCACACCATTATTTGATGGCTTCCTGCTTTCCTCTAATGAGACTGTGATGAATGCCTTAAAATGGTACATATGACAAGTCCACTTTTCTTCCCTATTCAGCAGTCATAATAGATAAAGAGATAGCAGGGTGATGAATGCATGCATACCAACCACAGTGTAACAGCTATAGTAATTGAAGGCATGGAATAGGAATGGTTTGCAATGCAGAGACTTCCAAAAGTGGGAAGCAATCCTGATGACCAGGCTTCTGTTGCAGGTCCCAGAAAGACTGTTTTCCAGTTCCTGGGTAAACTGACTCCACTGGTTTGTAAAAGAAAAGTTATGGATGATAAAGAAGGCATTGATGACTGAAATTTAATGAAAAGGAAACAGCAATAGCAAGTTCCTAATGCAGAAATTGAGCAGATAAATATAATGCCTCTGTCCTAGTGACTCAGTTGTTGCCAAGCAGTTAAATTATTGATTTCTGCTATTCTTATAAGCAATACAAAATAAAGCAGCAACCTGCAATGTATATGCACGCACATAACAAAAGTTTAAATATAGTTGCCATTGTAACTATTTGTAAACAGAGGACCTTTTTAAAAAGTGACAAAAATGCCAAATGTTCTAAGAGAAAATAGTCCACCTCTTCTTCCCAAGAATACCGTTACCTTCTTCAATATTATTTTCTGGGCAGTGTTTATTATAGTATCCAACCAAGATGATTTTGGCATTTATTTCAGGACTTAGCACAGTGCCTCCATTTATATTTCTTAAAAGGGAGATACTATTGCTTACTATTTTCTGGAAATTGAAGTCATGCTGCCTGGCACTATTTTTAACCAAGAAGCTTAAGGAAATAGTCAAGGCCCACTCAGTCCTATAAAATAGATTACCAGCAAACCCTATTAATACAATCATATGTCTCTTGACTTTTGGGGTAGTAGCTATAGGACCATTTGATATTCCTAAAGAGCTAAATTTCATTTTGTGTGTGTGTGTATGTTTTTCTGATAGTCTTTATGATACTATCTGAACAGGTAGCACCTTCTTATAATTTTGTAATTGTTACTGATTCATCCATTCTTGACTGATCACATTTTTCATTAAAGGAAGGGCACAGTTACCACCAGTGTTATTCCAGGCTTATATATTCATACTGTATCTTCACATTTGTTGGTTTGTTATTGCATTTTTCTTCTAAATTGTTTAAGGTACTATATATTGGGTTGTCCGTCCGTCCTTCCTTCCTTCCTTCCTTCCTTCCTTCCTTCCTTCCTTCCTTCCTTCCTTCCTCTCTCTCTCCCTCCCTCTCTCTCTCTCTCTCTCTCTCTCTCTTTCTTTCTTTCTTTCTTTCTTTCTGAATAAAAAAGATGATGACAATGATTTTATCTCACAACAGCAAACCTATAAAATCAGTCCAAAGTCACTCAGTGAATGCCACTGGCAGACAACCTCTATAGTAGTCACTTCTAGAGATAAATGACACTAAATGTTGGGCTAGATAGAATAATGCTATGATCCATCAGGGTTCTTCTAATACTATTTTCAGATAAACCTCTATAAAAATGCTTCTCAGAGGTATTCCAAAGGAGCTTTCCCAAACTGCAGTTGGGAAAATGAATAGATATCAAGTTGAGGAAAATAGATTATAAATATGTAAAAGACTAAAACAAAGTGGGACTAAATAAAAATTAACCAGTACGTTCAGTGTAAAAGCACTGATACATACTACTTGCTTACTTTTTCTCAATGCTCAATGAAGTACCCTAATTAATTTAAGAATAATTTAGGTCCACTAGATTCTGCAAGTGATCACTGGAACACAAGCTGAAACATTTTAGGACATCACATGGCCATTTGAGAGCCCTGACATGGACAACAGGGACTCTCTTGGAGAGGGTTTTCCTGTAATACACTTTAACTATAACTGCTGTTTTACACTTTACTTGTAATATCTCCTCCGAACAGTGGAGACCTTTTGAGGCAGAAGTTGCACGTTCAGTTCCATATCTGGCAAAGACTAACAGGTATTCCTGCTGTAGGTTCTTTTGTTCGTAGGGACACCAAGACAATTTTGCTAAATCTGCTTACTTCTACTAGATCAGAGAAAAACAACCTTTAGATGGGCAAGGCCATTCTTAGCAGTTTTTTAATGCCCAAAGGAGGAGAGAATCAAAGGGTTTTTTTTGTTTTTGTTTTTGTTTTGGTATGGAGTGAGGTTTGGTGGCCTTCCTTAGCTTTTTAAACTGTGTTAAGCCTATATTAAGTTTTTCATTACAGAGGTCTCTCTGTGTGCATGTGTGTGTGTTTAAAAAATCAGAATTGCTACTGATGATCTGGCAATCGTAATTAGAATGAGCTGCAAAAAGAGGATCGGTTTGCCTACCTCGTTCAAAATTCTAGTTGCTCACCTTGTTCCAGATGTCTGTATTTCAACTTGTCTGAAAAGAGTTTTGTTTTTTACCTAAATGGCTGTTCTATAAATGGTAACCTATAGTAACTGCTACACCACAGCAGAAAAGGGGATTCACATGCAAAAGTTATCTGTATTTCATAAACACTACCTCTTGTGAAACGTCTTGGTGAGAAGAGAGTGCAACCTAATTTGGATATCTTCAGTGAAGATAATAGGTCTGCCTTAATATGAGTGCAAGTGAAACTGAGCAGGTAAAGTCATGCTAGATAACTTAGGTGAGAAGATGCCAACAGAAGATCAAAGTAATAAAAATGCAAACAAAATGCATAATGATCTGATATGCAAACCCAACACAGCTACAAACCTAGCCTAAAAGAGTGTGTGAGTCACACTATTGCAGAGCTATTTATATATTGCTCAATACTATGCTGTCAATAAACTGCTCATTGGTTCTCAGACCCTGGCACCTGAAATAAAAGCCCCGTCTCAGCACATTTTGTAATTGAAGTTTGTTAATACAATCAGAATGTTGCTGATGCCACTGTTTCAAATAATGCAAGTTTATTTTGAGCTCTCAACATAAAAGTGTCATTCTCATCATCAGTCATGTTTCCATATATTTCCATTTGCAGAATTCTTCCACAATACAATATGCATGCTTATTAAAAATATTATTTACTGCTTACTTAAATCTATATACACATTTGCCCATACTCGTATATAAAATGTGGAGAATAAACCACTCCATAAGGATGCTGTTTGCACAGCAATCACCTGGATGAAAACTTTCCCATGTCATTAATGATATAAAAGATACAAATTTACTTATTTATGATTAAATTTAAGTATGAAATATTAATCCTCACAAGAAAAACAGAGCATAAATAAATCATATGCTTGGCCTCTTCATGTCCAGAATGAAATTTCACTAAAATAGTTTAGAAAACAATTAAACCTTCTATAATACTTGAACTCATCCTGGATTAGATTTTGAATGTTATTTCCAAATATTCTTCTCAATGTTTGCATAGAGACATATTCTCACTCTGAAGCCAACTTACATCACTATATGTTTATCTCCAAGGTCATTAAGCAGCCAAAACTATCTATCTATCTATCTATCTATCTATCTATCTATCTATCTATCTACAATTATAAATTTTTATTAAAGTTTATAAAAGTAAAAGAAAAATAGAAAAAAAGATACAAAGAAGTAGCTTCCAATCTTATTTACAGTTGTAAGTACAACTATAAATTTACCTCTTACTCTATGGTTACAACATAACTCTCTTCTTTCTATATTCTATCCTGTCTAATCATCAAAACAATAAATCATAAGTTCATTTTTCCCCCATTTTATGCAAAAAGTCCATAAGGGGTTTCCTGTCAGCAATAAACATAGGTATTGTCCTGGAAAAAATCCATGGACCTTTGTTTCTATATATGATAATGGCAGTGAGGCTTTTATATGAACAAAGGCGGAAAGATTTGACACTACCTGCAATGGAAGACTGGATGGTGAAGTTGATGCAGTTGGCTGAGATGGCAAAACTGACAACTTTGATTAGAGAAAAAGACATTGAAAAATTTTAATGCTAATTGGAAGCCTTTTTAAATTATTTTTTGCATGAAATAGAAACAAAAATGAAACTATGATATATGGATTCGATGATTAGAAATTACACTGGACAATAGAAAAAATGAAAGTTATGTTGTAAACTTAGAGTAAGAATTTAATGTAAATTTATGCTTATATCTGATGTAAGGAAAGTTGGAAGTTATTCTTTTTTGTATTTTCTTTTTCCTTTTTCTTTTTGCACTTTTGACTTTGTTTTCTTCTTTCTTCTTTCTTCTTTCTTTCTTTCTTCCTTTCTTTCTTTCTTTCTTTCTTTCTTTTTCTATCTCAAATGTTAGTTTTTGTTAGTTTTTGTCTTTTTTATCTTAAAATCTAATAGTTATTTGGAAAAAAAAAACTGTAGATATTGTCTTTTCTCTGATCAAAGAAGTCAGTTTAGTCATTTCAGCAAGTTCCATCATCTTCACCATCCATTCTTCCATTGTTGGTAGTGCCAAATCTTTCCATCTTTGTGCATACAATAATCTCGCCGCAGTTATCATGTACAAAAACAAAGTTCCATGACTTTTTTCCCAACTGTTTGTCCATCTGTCCCAAAAGAAGAACCTCCAGCCTCAATTCTATATTAATCTTTAAAATCCTCTGAATCAGTATGTGTATTTCAATCCAGAATTTTCTAGCTTTTTTACACATCCATCAAACATAATAAAATGTCCCTTCTTGTTTATATTTCCAACATAAATTTGAAGTGCTGTCATACATTCCAAACAATTTCTCTGGTGACATATACCAGCGGCACATTATTTTATAAAAAAAATCTCTTTAATTCTCTTTACATAGTATACATTTCAATCCTTTCAACCACATGTTTTCCCATTGTTCCATCTGTATATTATAGCCAACATTTTTAGCCCACTTTATCACACATTCTTTCACTTGTTCTTCTTCTATGTCAAATTTTAATAAAAGTTTATACATTTTAGCAATTACATGTTCATCATTTGTACACAGTTTGGTTTCAATCATATGGTTCAAAACCATAAACTCTTTTGTCTACTTTAAATTTTCCTAGTAACTGTAAGTAACAGAACCATTGACAACTATATCCCTCTGCCATCAGTTCCTCTCTTGATTTTATTTTATGTTCCCCTTGACAAAATTCTAATATCTCATGGTAAGTTAGCCATTTGTCTTTGCCAATATTTTTCCTCTATAAAATGCTTATTCTCTGAGAGCCACAAAGATGTTTTCGGACACAGCCTGGGTTTGTATCTATTCCATATTCTTAATATGGCATATCTAACATAATTATTTTTACAATCCACATTTACCTTGACTTTGTTGTATCACAAATATCCATGCCACCCAAATCTCAGGTCATGTTCTTCAAACTCCAAAAGCCTTCTATTTCTCAGTAACGTCCTCTCTTTCATATAAACCAAACTGTAAGCTGCAAAGTACAATTTCAAAACAGGTAGACCCAATCCTCCTCTTTCCTTTGCATCAAGGAATATATTTATATTTATATTTAACTCATGGTTTTTTTCCCCTGACACACAAATTTAGATATATCCTTCTGCCACTATTTAAATGGTGCATCAGTTGTCAGAACAGGTATTGTCTGAAACCAAAACATCATTCTAGGCAAGGCATTTATTTTTATCACAGAAATTCTCCCCAGCAATGACAGTTGTAGTTTCTCCCATCTTAACATATCCTTTTTAACTTCATTCCATATCTTAATATAGCTATTTTGAAATAACATACAGTTCATGTTTGTCATAGTGTTACCCATATATTTTACCTTCTTCTCAATCTTAAAATCCATTTTATTCATCAATTCTATTTGATCTTTTATTTTCATATTTTTGTGAACATCTTCATCTTCTGTTTATTAATCTTGAAACCTGCTAATGCACCAAATTCTTTTAATTTTCATTAAGCAGCCGATACTAAGGCACTTTCCCATTGAATCCAATGAGAAAATAGTTTAAAAGTCTCCCACTTGTAAATACTTAACTCTCTTTGGAACATGCCTAGGGACAGATTAATCAACATTTCTGGTCCTGGCCTTTTTGCCTGTCATGTTGCATAAATTCATTCAATCCAATTTCTCTTTCTCTCTCTCTCTCTCTCTCTCTCTCTCTCATCCATACTGAAATCTGTGTTTAAGCACACATTTCTAAATATCCTCTTAAAAATATATATATCAACATTTGCACTTTAAAATTCCTATTGGATCCTACCAAAACCTATCTATTCCAGTATTGCATATCACCTATCAGATAACTAATTGCATTCAGTATAAGACAGAACACAGTAGAGAAAGTCCTCTTCCTTTGTTGTTCTCCAGCATCAAACATTGAGGTATATATATTAAGATACTTGCTGGAGCACAGAACTATATCAGAATATAAGACAAGTAGGAATGTTGATAGGTAACTATGATTTGATTTGTACATTGATTCAGAAGGTGTAGTTAACTCACAGAGAATCCACAAATATTGAATTTATGAAGCATTCTTAACATGCCCTTATATTTTAATAGTATTGATTTATAATTAAAAATAATGAATAACACACTCACTGTAATGTTGAAAATCATTCAAATTTTGTAGTATATTTAGCCTTTTAGCATCTTTGTTATATCATCTGGAAAGAACACTAGAGGAGGATCAATAGATGACAGTGGGGCTAAATGGATGGAAGATATTACGTTTATTTAGTCAACTTATGAGTCACTCTTGTAGCAAAAGTTCTCAGGGCAACATACATCATACAAAATAAATCACAAGAAAAACCAGTTAAATTCATCACAAGTCAAGGTCAATCTCAAATGCAGTTTGAAGTTATAAATACTAATATAATCAAAACTGAGAAGTATTAGAAGACGGAGATTGGTTCTTGTACATGCTCAGATTCTCTCTTTAGCTTTCATCTGAGTCTGCAAATAGCTTAACAGGAGCCCTGGAGTAAAGTTATACTAAGGTACAATGCTAAGACTGTTTTTTGTTTTTTCTTTTGTTTTCTTTTTCACTGTTGTTTGCTCTTTGTTTCACATTATTTTAAACAAATCTTGACATTTCTACAGATGGATAGCCTAACATTCCAGCAATAAAACTGTAAACATCTCACAAACCAGTCCAAGGCATACTTATTTTACATTTTCCCTCTTTTTGTTTTTGGTAGTTTGCCTGAACAATTGGTGAGAACACATGCTTTCTGTTTCCTTATCACATTGGTCAGGCAGAAGCATCCCTAACAGCTTTTTCCCCCCCTTTAAAAATAAAAGAGATTCAAGTAGTACATTGTTGCATGAGACTGCTGAAGCCCTGGGCCTTTGCTTCAGCCCCAGTGCCGTTGCCACCACCAAGCAATGCTACTGTGCAGGTGGCCAAAAGGGCAGATATGGGGGGAGATAGGTAGGTGGGGGGAGTTGAAGTGTCCCTGAAGTTGTAAGTGTGGACAGGCTGCCCAGTGCCCATATTTTGATCACATGACCATGGTGGCACTGCAACAATCTTAACTCTGGGGACCAGGCATAAGTACCATTCATTCAGCCCTGCCATAACTCTGAACATTCACTAAACAAATGGTCATAACTCAAAGACTACCTGTGCAGTGTTTGTTTCTTCTTTCCAAGTTGTTCTAATGAAGCCTTCAATGTCAAAAAATTATATTGTAAACCCTCTCCAAGAGAGTTCCTGTTTAAATAAAAATGGACATGACTGCATGTGCAGGTAATATAGCTAAATCTGTTTTTATTTCACATATCTGTATTGTATACAGTCATGTAGTGGAAAATGTATTTAGAAAACACTACTAGGACTACAGGTACTTTTGTACTTTTCTCAAGAAAGAAATGATGGCATTTTCCAGTGACAGGAGATTTTGTGAGAGTGTCAGAAGTCATGCTAGAAGATAGATTGGGCTCAGTACGCAATCCTTTTGTTAGTTTGTTAAATCCATATTTGACTGAATGGTTACTCATCATGCTTATTCATGGTTTGTTTAATATACTACAACTGGCTAAATTCACAGAAGGCACTAAGCCATATTTCATGGGTTACAACCCAACAGCAGCTCCGCTAACAAACCAGATTATGCTTTAGCACCATACTAATGCTATTTTTGCTCTCTGGGAAACAACAACAACAACAATAACAATAGTAGTAGTAGTAATAGTAGCAATGATAATGATAATGATAATGATAATAAAAAATAATAGCACACAAGCTTAATTTGCCTTCAGACACAACTATGGGACTGTCATGATGGGCTCTTACACTTCAAATTTTACTGCTACACCATTTTTATATTTGTTTGATCCATTCATAATGTCATTATTAAATATATACTTTAACATCTTATAAACTGAAAATATGATATGTAAAAGAAAGGTAGAAAAATTAAAAAGAGTGATTGCCTACATCGGTTTCTTTCCTAAAATATGCACTGTAATGGGAATGACCTGATTTATTTTTAAACCAGTTTAAAAGTTAATAGCAGGAAGGGCCATCTTGCTGTATGGTAATGGACAGATTAGCATATTTGTCCTATTCCTCCCTCCCCCCCAGGAAAACAGACCAAGTTAGGGGGAGAAATGTTATATTCCTGTGATGAGACTTGTAATGAGGTGAGAATATGGATCAACATGAACCCACTCACACTGTAATGATAATGGGAAATTGTGCAAACACAACCTATTCCATTACAATGCAAAGATTTTAATCTCCTCGCCATTCCCAAATGCAATCTCCTCATTTTCAGACTAAATTAAATGCATCCATACACTTGCTATGGATAAATTAACAAGAGGGAAGGAGCCATCTTATGCTAATAATTACATCTAATGATTATATCTAATTTCCTTGCCTGTTCAAGTATGTACATCAGAGAGAACCAGACAGGCACAGAAAAATAGGAAATATTCTTAGGACAGGGTTGTTGCAAGAAGTAAATGTGGGTGGTGCTTGACAGCAGTGTTCATAATGGAACCTATAGAGTACGCAGAGGCTCTCTTTCTTTCTCTTGCTTAATGTCACTATTTATTTTAATTCTGTAATAGTTATTATGCCTTTGATAGCACTACTTCAGAGTAACTAAGTTCAGGCCAGTAGCCTTTCCAATTTAAATGATTCTTTCATTTAATGATTCCCTATAGCAGAATCACAATATGGTATAATGCCTATTACATTTAATTTTAAAAGATAGTTCAAATTGTTATAAGGCCTCACAGGAGATATAAAAATTGCAATGTGCAATATTTACATATAGGAAAAAAAGTAGCTACAAAAGCTTGTGATAAACGCCTGCCTACACATTATAATTCTATACATGCAAAAAGAAAACTTTCATGCCAATGATTAGAATTCATTACACAATGCCACACTGTTAAAAGATCATTTAAAATCTTATGTTTTTTTTTTTTCCACCATATGGTAGATTTTGTGCTTATTTTTATTTTGTTTTGTGTTTTGCTTTGAAAGGGAGCAGGGGAACATGTTTCTTTTCCTTACTTTTAACTACAGTGCTTCACCTCTCTAATCATGTATAAAACAAAGCACTGCTCAAACCCTCATTCATTATTAATAATTTGAAACAACAACAACAACAGCAACAACAGCAACAATCATCCATTATCAGGCATCCCATAGATCCTCAGGTCAGTGGCAGTTTATCCTACTTTATTCACACATCTCATTGAGCCATGGTTTAAACATGATTTCTTGAACTATCCATAAGTGTTTAAATTCATACAATATGCTAAGCCACATCCAACAGTTGTAATAATTTACATATAACTCTCTCCCTACCTCATTTCTTGAAACAACAATTCAATTTTTTTTTCCACTGTAGATCACTATGTGTAAAGAAGCCCACCACCTTGCTAACTATGCAGATTCATGGACAGAAGGGACAAAGGGATGTCACACATGTGAAGTTATAATGTAAATGACACAAATTAGGTAGACCAGAACAGGAATCAACTCCATAGGAAGACTAAAACTACCTTTATTGACCTTGGCTATAATAACAGAATCTTGCAAGTATGATTGTGTTGTACTTCCCCTCCCCTATCAGGAAGAGGTCTGCCTGAACCACTTCTGAGTATTATCTTGTTTCCCAGGACTTAAAAAGTGTTTCAGTCCCCCTTTGTCTAGGTAAATGTTCTCACATATTTCCATCAAGGTCATCAAGGGCAAAGTGCAAAATGTACTGAAGTACTACAATAAAGACATAAACCCAAGACACATCTGCAATACTTCTCTATAGGTGATAAGGATAGTTTAATTGCTCCTTGCCTGGGTTCACCTCCAGAAGGGTCTGAAGATTCATGGGAGATTCATGGGAGTGGGTCTAGAAAGAAGGTAACATTTCTTTCCTTTCCCATCCCCAGTATGTCTCAGTTCTTGAAGCCTCTGTCCACAGTCACACAGCACTGGAGCAATTCCCTTAAAGTATCTTGTATGCCCTTTCAAATTAACTGAACTTGCAATTCATTAAATAAGTATGATTAAAAAAAAAACTATTAAAGGTAGCTCATTTCATCCCATTTGTTTCAAATATAATTGCAAAACCACTGTATATTCATTCATTCTGTGCTTAACATGGCACAATTTGTGAATTTCCTAATTAGGAAACTATGGTTAAAACAAACCATGTAGGAGTCCGGTTAGTATGTATCACACCATATGTTCAGTTATCAACATGTAGCCATTTATTTAGTATGATCAGCTAAAAATAAAATGATTTTCTTAATTCAGCTTTTCTTGGATAGGGTGGAATTGGTGATTGACAGAAAGCAAGAAAAACATGCATTTTTGGGGTTGAGGAGGAGAGAAATCTTAAATATTTAAATCTTAAATACTTTGTTTATGTTGGGAATACTTATCATTATATGCAATGGATGTGTCTTTTTTGAAAGGTTATTTACTAAACGAATTGCCCATTACTATTATAGCAATGGAGACACAAATGGCAGCTTAAACAATGTTATAACAGCATGACAGAGTTTTCAAACCAAGCTAATTTTATTCCTGCAAAAACAGGAAATAAAGCATCCTGTGCCACCTTAAAATTGAACAAATTCATTATTTTTAATGAAAATGGATCATGAGGTATGACAAGTTATGAAATGGTGCAGCATTATTAGGCAGAATGAGAGAAATTGTGACCTCTGTTGTATAGAGGAGAACTAATACAATATATTATGTAAGGATGATCATTGCAACTCTATAGTAAAAAATGACCTCAGATCAATTGGGTATAGAAACCAATTAAATAAATCCTATAGGGTAAACATTTTTAGATATATACTCCACCCCCATGAATAAGATTGTGAAAATGAGGTGCTATATTAAATATCACTGCAAATGGACAAAAATATATATGTTGTTATATAAGAAATATGCATGCAGGTATAAAACACTGTTGGGGAGAGGGAGAAAAGAGGATAGCCCATTGTTTGTATCTATCAAAGCTGACACATGTTGATTACAGTTACAGCATATATAAAACTGCCAATTTCCTTGAACATTTATACAATTTTCATTCATATCATCCTGTTCATTATCATGTACACTGCAGTGTACTCTTTTCAGATTAATATTCTAGTGAAGGTAATTGCTATTGTGATCAGCCCAATCTTCCAAATAATGTGTTGTAACCTAAAGATGATCTGTAGAATATTTCTGAAATATCCTCCCCTCAATTAAAGAAAGTGTATTATTTTACAGATTGGATTAAGTTCAAAAATAATGGTCAAAAACAGACTGCAGAGATTTAAGAAGTAATTCTGATAGTCCTGAAGATCAAAAGGTGGAAGAAGTAGGCACATTTATGGATTGGTTCATCTACGAATCCTTATCAGATCATTGCAGCATAAATTTAAGACATCATGTGTGAATGAACCATTACCAATATTTTCTGTGCAGACGGAATTTTCATATCACCTCAAATCTTTGAGGTGATCTGAATGCAGCTGATCTGAATGCAGATCTGAATGCAGCTATAAATGCATATATTTGAGGGGAATAGAAATCACACCTTCTGGTCCTGAACAACATAGGTCTTTTGGTGCAAATATGACCAGGCTCTATATCCTTTTCTGCAAATGATGCCTTAACAATTTGAAATCTGAGAGGAAGTCAATAGACATGATCCTAATATTCCATAGATGCATACATTTGGAGAGAAATTAAACTTACTTTGAAAAGATCAGCATATTTTTCTAACATGGCCTGTAGCCTAAATCAGGGATAGAGAAAGTGTAAATCTCCAGATCAGGCTATCCATCAAAATAACAAATTGTCTAACTTGATCATACATGTGGAACTAGAAAACACAGTTGACATTATATACATAACAGCTTTACTGAATTAGATCTAGAAATATCTCATCCAATGTTCTATTACTACTGGGCCAAACTAATGCCATAAACAGGTAATGAACGCAATAGCACTTTCCCACTTAAGATACCCAGCAATGGGGAGAGAGAGATCTGTTATCTTTGGGTACTAGGATATGAATAAAGATAGCCATAATGACTAATATTCAGTAATAACTATATCCTCCATAAATTTGTCTACTATCCTTTTAACTCCATCCAAGTCTATGGCCAATACTATATTTATGGGTTAAAAGTGATATATATATTTTTCATCAGTTCACAATCTCTACCCACTGAGCATCACTGGATGTTCATGAGCTCTAGCATTATGAGAGATAAAATACATTTTCTTATCTACTATTAATATACCTCTATATATTTTCCTCATGCTCTTCCCTTTTTCCCCTAATTAAAAGATCCAACATTTCAAAATAATGCTCTTGTTTCTTTCTAATTTGGTTGATGTTTTTTTTTCCCTGTACTTCTTCCAGCTCTATAGCAGCTGTTTTGACACACTGCATTAAGCTGTAGTAAGGTTTGTTGGTTTTTAGTTTAATGCTATGTTAATATTCTCAACATGAACAACTGAGATTTCCCCAAGGAGCAAATCAATACAGGGGCAAGCACTAGCCAGAAGCATAGTCTGGCTATCATTTATCCTTCTCCTCCCAAGAGATATTGTATTTGCTTTTTTCAATTATAAGCTCTCTTCCAGCTTTAACATTTTTAAAGCTTGGCACTGCACTGTCACATGGTCATTCCATAAAGTGCCAAGGAAGGGACAAAACCTGTCAGCAAAATAACCAGCAGTGTTATAAATGCATCAAGGGTTCAAAAGCCAAAAGAGAGACCTTACCAAACCTCCCATCCCCTCTCCCCAATCTGAAAACTTTTAAAATTGGATTTTAGTTTACTTATGGTTGATGGAAAGCTTCCCTGCCAAAAGAGGTTATAAAACTAAGTAGATTTTTACTCCACATCTTCTTTACATAAACTTAGGATATTTTGTCCCAGTATGCCCTCCAAACAAAAACAGTAAAAACTAATGATGACCTGAAGCAATGTTCTCCATTATATCAACACATGGGTTTACAGGGCTCCAGCCATATTCTACCCCAATGTTTGTTGGAAGAGCTTGCTCTTCAAGGCCTTCTGAGAAGCAAGAAACCCTCTGGGATCCTCTGCTGGATCTCTGGGGAAGGTGTTCCAAAGGGCAGGGGTGGCTACAAAGAAAGAGCACTTCCTAAGCTCCACTGGATGACAGAATTTAAGGGAAGGGATCTAGAGCACCGCCACCCTCTCTGACCTGGTGGGATAAGCAGATACACTTAGGGTCTTCTGAGTAAGCTGGTTCAGTGCTATTCAGGCCTTTAAAGGAGATAACCAGAACCTTGAATTGTACCCAGAAAAAACTGGAAGCCAGTACAGCTTGCGCAGCGGTGGTGTAATATAGGCAAACCACAGGGCACCCAGAACTGCATGTGTTGCCACATTATGGACCAGTTGTAATTTATGGATGATCTTTAAGGGCAGTTCTATTACAGTAATGCAATGGAGAAGTGAACAAGGCATGACTGTGAGCAAGGCCTTTCAGTCCAGGAATGGGCACAATTGGCACGAAAGGTGGATCTGTACAAAGGCCCCCTGCACATGGCTGCCACATGCTCTTTGAGCAGGAGCTGCAAGTCCAGAAGGACCTCCAAATTGTGCAACAGTTCTTTATGGGGAAGTGCTACCCCAGCAAGAATCAAAGGGGAACACATCACTAGACCCAGGGTGGCCAAAAACGCAGAGCCGCTCCATCTTGCTAGAGTTGAGTCAAAGCCAGTTCCTCCCCATCCATACCTTGACAGCCTTCAGGTGCTACACCAACATTGGGACAACATTGTTTGGCCAGCTGGAGTGGAGTTGTATAGCTGAATATCATCAACATATTGATGATACTGTACCCTGTATAGCCGAATGACCTTTCCCAGTGGCCTCACGTAAATATTAAAGAGGAGTGGTGAGAGACCCAAGCCCTGAGGCAACCCACATGCAGATTGCAGATTGAACAGTCATCAAAAATAATAATTCACTTAGTCTAAATTTCTGTTTGGATAACTGACATAATGAAGTGTTTGAATTATCATTCAACAGAATTGATTAAACCAAAATGATAATTGGGTGGAAAAAGTTATGCTGCCTGTTGCTACATGATGCCATTTTCTTCTTTTTTGCCCTTATTATCCTCTGCTTAATTTACCCACCTTTCAATTAACTTCAGTTAATTGGCAACCTGGGCAATTCTGTTCATCTCACACCAGAGGCAGTGCCGTGGTTTTGACAAGATCATCCAGGCTGCCTGCCATAGCCATTAAATAAGATATGTAAAGAAAGGGAAATAAAAAGTGTGCCAATAAATAAATAGATAAATGTGGGGGGAGGCACGTCTATATTTGTTGCAAATGCTGAAACTTGTGTTTTTGTTTTGTTTTACTTCTGAATAAGCTCACAGATTTAGTTAAATGCTTTTAGTAGCTTAGTCCTCATCAACAAGAAAAACATGATTGAGGGTAGGTCCAACCAGAATTATATCCAGTCTAGGTTTGAGTCCTGGGAACGTCTCTTATAAGTTTGTGGCTCCACCACTCTTTGCCTGGTAACCTGCACAAACAGGCAACAACAAAACAGCTTCCCAGCAGCCACCATCCTGCACCTAGCAGCAGCATGGCGGGATTGGGAGGAAATCATCAGTTGAAAAACTCCACTGCAGTTGGGGAGGACGGGGGAACAAGGCAGAGAAGAAGAGACAGAAAACAAGATGGAATAGACTTCCTTGCAAGGGAAAGCCACTTTTAATATGTATTGCTAGTTAGATCCCACTTTTTCCCTAGGAAGGGAAGGGGGCTTACATGGAGACCTCTCTTCATTTCATGACCATAACTATTATTTGAGCTTGGTTGGGCTTCAAGTCACCCAATGAGCTTCTGTGGCTGAAGGTGGACTCAAGCCTGGATCACCCCAGGTTAGTCCAACCTTAACTACTATACCATCTCTTCCTCTTCAAAGTATTTTCTACCTTTTGCTCCCTCCCTCCCTCCCTCTCTCTCCCCCCTCCCTCTCTCTCCCCCCTCCCTCTCTCTCCCCCCTCCTTTATCCTGACTGGGACTTTATAGCAAAGTGTCATTCAGGACAGTTATACAATATTATGTTTCTATCTTTTGAATATATTATTTTTTAAAAGGCCCATTCACTCACATGTCTACTGAAATTAAGAGGCAGAAGGCAGGGCAACCCCATGTTTCTCTACCCTCTCATGCACTAGGCCCTTTTAGCTTCACTTCTGGCCAGGGCTGGCTGAAACCACCTGGAAGGCATCTCCCCAGCTGAACTCACAGACTGTGGTACTGACCTATCTATCACCTCACACTTTCCTGCCATCTAATCAGGGATGGGAAAAGATAAATCATTAGAAAAGTAGATTGAAACTTTTAGTTGAATTCTAAAAGACAGTCTTTTCAAAGAGATTTCTGGAGTATTTTCAGAATGCACTTGAAAATGCCAAGAAAGTGATTAGGGACAATTTCAGAGCTTTTTATGAAACTTCATGTTTGTTTGTTTTTTTAATAATTTTCATTGAAGATTATAAAACTAATACAAATATCAAATACAAAAATAGATTAAAAAAAGACAGTGCAAAGAAAAAGAAGAAAAAAAGATCCCCCTTCAAAAAAGTAGTAAGAAGAAACTTCCCACTAAATCCCCAGAAAGTACAGTATATACAACATTAGCAATGTATCTTTTAAATTACTACCAAATACATCCTCATTCCATATTTCACCCCATTTTCTATAAACCCATCTCTAAATCTCAGCTCTCCTTATTATTCAACAAAAGGTGTAGAGATTAACAGACATAACTATCAACATAAGCATTTAGTCCCCATTTAAATATAATCCCCCTAATCCCTCTCTTAATTATAAAAATTTCATCCCAGTTGACAATTTAACATTACAAATGAATAAAAAAATTAACCACTATTCATCACCCAAGATAGCAACCCATTATTAGACACAATTAACAATTATATATTACAAAAAAATTAAACCCAAAAAACTATTAAACATTACCAGAAATAATAATACCAAAAACAGTAACACAGATATTACAAACTAATCTATTACACCCATTTGGACATTTCAAAAAAAGTTATCCAGTCAAAGTAACCATTAAGCATCACCAAAAATAGCAACCCATTACTTAACCATAATCCAGTAAATCAGGTTTACATTTTTTTTTCTTCCTCCCATCAATCCTTGAATCCCATAGAAAGTTCTAATATCTGTCTTCTACTATTTGTCTCTTCTCTTGAAATCTTTGTCATCATTATCAAAGTGCATATGTATTTTCAATGTAGCCACTCCTATAAATCTCTTATATTCCAATTTAAATGGGTAATCCACATCCCTTTTTTCATATATTATTTGTATATCTTTTTTAAATTCCAAATGATCATCCAATTCTATTTGTAAATCCAATATTTCCATCTTTCTTACAGGTTATAATTTTTAAGTCCACCTTAAAATCCATTTCAGTTATTTTCCAGAGAACTTGATTCTCTTCAGTAGCAACTTTTGGTTCCAGTATAAAATTAAATATTCCTAGGATTTCTTGAGCCAATTTATACAATGTTTCCTTTAAGGT
The DNA here is from genome assembly GCA_030867105.1 of Liasis olivaceus. Lineage (NCBI taxonomy): Eukaryota > Metazoa > Chordata > Lepidosauria > Squamata > Pythonidae > Liasis > Liasis olivaceus. Next base: position 79,906,740 of record CM061350.1, on the reverse strand, counting down.
GGCCATCTGGTGCTGTCTAGTGATTAACCTTCAAGGCTTTCTTATCAGGTCAAAATGTAAACATAAAGTTCTTTCCCATATGAGAGAATCTTTTTAATTAACTTCCAAGTCTTTCTTTAAAACAATTTCACCCAAATCCTTAGCATTTAAAAACTTTCCAAAGAACAGCATTATAATTCCCCTTTTGTTATATATTACAAAAAAATAAAGATCTTACAAAGCTGGAAACACATAATTTTCTTTCTCTTTAAATGGATTGAACAGAACTCACCCAGTGAATATCCAGCTTACAGCTCTGAAGGTTTTGCAGTCTTAATGAAACAATAAGAAAAAAAATTAAACTTCAAGATGATTAAAAATATGAGGTTGGGATGAACTTGAAAAGGCTATATTAGGAGCTCAGATGAAACCCACGACTCCCAGCTGACTGCAAGTGGCTGCAAAAATAAGTTTTAGTGCCAACTCAGATAGATGAATGAATGAATGAATGAATGAATGAATGAATGAATGATCCAGCTGTACGGAATGCATGAGAATAATTTCAAGATCTCCCTTTTATCCAGAGACAATTATGGGTAGTCTGGATCCTGCATCCAGCTGACTTTTGGCCACAATGTCTCCCATGAAACATGGCCAGTTCTCCAGCTTCACCAGAAGCAGACTCCCTGAAACTCCATGTTTGAACAGGACTTGCTATCTGCAGTTCACAATTAATCATTACACATTCAACACATATATTGTCTCTGGCTATCTCTATACTTAGCCAATAATGTGAGACCACAGCCATGTGCAATCTCCAAAGTTTTAAGTGTGATCTCTAAGCCACTCCAGGATTTGCAGCCCAATTGTAAGCTTTAAAGAATCAGAAATTAAATTGTGGGAATTATTCATAATTAATTTATGTATTTTTATCCTGGCTCCACCCACTTTTTCCTGACCCACTCATTTTTTGATAGATGGCTCCTACTATACTGTTCAAAGGTCCAGTTCAAAGCTTAAAATCACTGAACCCTAAAGTGATTCCTTGAACTGTTCTTCAGTCCGCTTCCCAGGAATATCAGTTAAATCACAGCACAGCATCATAAAGATCCCATCAGTAATTTCTTTCTTTCTTTCTTTCTTTCTTTCTTTCTTTCTTTCTTTCTTTCTTTCTTTCTTTCTTTCTTTCTTTCTTTCTTTCTTTCTTTCTTTCTTTCTCTTTCTTTCTTTCTTTCTTTCTTTCTTTCTTTCTTTCTTTCTTCTCTCTCTCTCTCTCTCTCTCTCTCTCTCTCTCTCTCTTTCTTTCTTTCTTTCTTTCTTTCTTTCTCTCTCTCTCTCTCTCTCTCTCTCTCATTCTCCCTCCCTCCCTCCAGAAAGGAGGACACATAATAAGTGCATGATCCAGTACACAAAACTGTGGTAACAATCCTTTGTAATGGGATGGACCGATCAATTTCATATTGAGCTATCAGCAAGGGCTAAATGGATCAATTAAAAATATAGTAACTGTATATCCACTTATCTACACACACACACACACACACACTTATGACATTTATATCATGATTCAACTCAATACCACCTTGAAATATCACCAAAATGACATTGAACCCCATAGTAAAGTCTGTCATTTGTTATATATGAAATGAAGTATTTATATATATTTAGAGTGGATAAGAGTGGAAGTCTTAATGTCTTCTGAAAAATAGGTAGAAAATACAGGTGAAACTCGGTTTGAAAACCCCAAATTCACAATCTCAGAAAATTAGAATAGTGTGAAAAGGTTCAATATTCTAGGCTCCAAGTGTCCCACTCTAATCAGCTAATGAATCCATAACACCTGCAAAGGGTTCCTGACCCTTTCAATGGTCTCTCAGGCTGGTTCAGTAGGAATCACAAGCATGGGAAAGACTGCTGACCTGACAGTTGTGCAGAAAACCATCATTGACACCCTCCATAAGGAGGGAAAGCCCCAAAAGGGAATTGCAAAAGAAGTTGGATGTTCCCAAAGTGCTGTATCAAAGCACATCAATAAAAGGTTATGTGGAAGGGGAAAGTGTGGTAGAAAAAGGTGCACAAGCAGCAGGGATGACCGCAGCCTGGAGAGGACTGTCAGGAACAGGCCATTCAAAAGTGTTGGGGACTTTCACAAGGAGTGGACTGAGGCTGCAGTTAGTGCATCAAGAGCCACCACACACAGACGGATCCTGCACATGGGCTTCAAATGTCGTATTCTTCTTGTCAAGCCGTTCCTGAACAATAAACAACGTCAGAAGCGTCTTACCTGGGCTACAGAAAAAAAGAACTGGTCTGTTGCCCAGTGGTCCAAAGTCCTCTTTTCTGATGAGAGCAACTTTTGCATCTCATTTGGGAACCAAGGACCCAGAGTCTGGAGGAAGAATGGAGAGGCACACAATGCACGATGCTTGAAGTCCAGTGTGAAGTTTCCACAGTCTGTGTTGATTTGGGGAGCCATGTCATCTGCTGGTGTTGGTCCACTGTGCTTCATTAAGTCCAGGGTCAATGCAGCCGTCTACCAGGAGATTTTGGAGCACTTCATGCTTCCTTCCACAGACGAGCTTTATGGGGATGCTGACTTCATTTTCCAGCAGGACTTGGCACCTGCCCACACTGCCAAAAGTACCAAAACCTGGTTCAATGACCATGGGATTACTGTGCTTGATTGGCCAGCAAACTCACCTGACCTGAAGCCCATAGAGAATCTATGGGGCATTGCCAAGAGAAAGATGAGGGACATGAGACCGAACAATGCAGCGGAGCTGAAGGCCGCTATTGAAGCATCCTGGTCTTCCATAACACCTCAGCAGTGCCACAGGCTGATAGCATCCATGCCACGCCGCATTGCGGCAGTCATTGCTGCAAAAGGGGCCCAAACCAAGTACTGAGTACATATGCATGCTTATACTTCGCAGAGGTCTGATATTGTTCTATTTCCAATCCTTGTGTTATTGATGTCATGTAATATTCTAATTTTCTGAGATTGTGAATTTGGGGTTTTCATAAGCTGTACGCCATAATCATCACAATTATACCAAAGTAAGGCTTGACATATCTCGCTTTGCATGTAATGCGTCTATCTCATATATTGGTTTCACCTTTTGAGTTGCCATACTGACATAAATGAACATTTGCACAATATTCTAATTTTTCGAGTTTCACCTGTAGGTAGAAAAGTCAGGTCAATCACTTAAATCTGATTAATTTAATGAGGAAATATTGTGCTTGTGTGGTGACAATTTCCACCTGACAAATTCAACAGTGCTCAGTATTAGCAGGAATTTATGGTTATTAATTCTCAGAATTAGCTATAAGATATTGATACATGATCTTATAGCTCTGAAAATGTAACCCCAGAAAGATTATTGTTATTATCAATAACAAAAGCATTTCTTTTTCTTTTGTTTTGTTCTTAATTATGTACTTTCAAACAGTATGCTGTGGTCTCCAAAATATAAAATAATCTGATATACATTTGGAAGATAAGCATGAGTTCAAAAGATAAATCAAATGAACATTTTTCAATACTCATTATATTCATGGATCAGAAAAGAATCTGAAAACTAAACCTGATTAATAGTGATATAAAATAAAAATATTCTTTCACATACATGATTGGCACTCTAAATATGCAAGGAATATATAACAAAACCAGTATGAAAATCTCTTTTCCCTATTACTTCATGAAATGTATACATAAAGGTCTGCCATCCCTTCCAGTTGATCACTATCAAAACAAAATTCAATTTCTCTTTTGGATTCCAGGTCTGGACTTTTTAAACCAACTTCTTTTTCAAGGACACTAACAAAATTGTCAGTTTTCCCTGGGGTGGGGTAGGGGAAATCTAATAACCATCTCATTTATTGGCTTAGAGAAATTAATGTAGATGTTCTGTATCTATTTCGCCCATCCTCAGATTATCAATATAAAAGTGCTTTGTCTCCAGATAACTCTGCCCACTCTCTAACAAACATATAGCCCAATTCAGAACATGTTTATGTATAATCTGGTTTAAACCAATTCAGAAGAAATTACAGTACTTCCAAGTAAGTATGTAACTAGTCACAGTTTTCAGTTGTAGCACACAAATGTATTTATTATTTCCAACCCAAAGTAATGTTGGAAACTAATTATGCAAAGGGAACTGGGATGCTGTCTGTCTGTCTGTCTGCAGTACTCTGAGAGCTGAACAGAATAGGATCAACTTTTGAAAGGGAAGACACCAACAAAATGAAGACTGAGTCTGAAAATGGGCCAGATCCATCAGAGGCCATGGACACCCCCCCCCACACACAAATCCCCCAATGCATCCCTATAGGACAGTGTTTTTTAACCTGGGCAACTAAGATGTGTGGACTTAACTCCCAGAATTCCCCAGCCAGCAGTGCTATAGGAAATGTATATGGGTACTTCCTCAGAATGCTGTCATCTCTTCCATTCTAAGTTCCTTCCTTCCTGGTGCATAACCTTACAGCACAGCATCTTCAACTCATCCTGTCCTTCCCAGTGCACACATGCAAACACACATAAATGCAACAAGAGGGAAAAGCAGAAACATATACACCAAGAGATTTAATACAAAAGCACCCAGCCTGCTTAAGATTTCACATGCTGATGCAACCATAGGCACTGTAGGCAGAGTAGGACCTCACAAACACATACGCGCGCGCGCACACACACACACACACACACACAAAGAGGGAGGTGTGACATAAACACTGATTACATAGAAAAAAATGCAGACACTTTCTGTAGCCATGCCACTGATGGTAAAGGGTTGGAAAGAATTCCAGAAACCATGTTCTGTGTATTTTCTCTATCTTATAGAAAGTAAGATTGAAAGTTTAACATGTCAGTATATTAGGAAAAATCACAGACAAATATTTGGGCACATCAAAATACAAGTACAAATGATATGAATTTCCATTAAAAAGTTCTAAATTAATGTGGAAATGGAACAGAACAAACTTAATGCTAAAAAAAATTGTAAGCATTTTCAGAAGCAAACTAGAAGATGCTTTTGCTGCACCTAGACAATGTTCTTAATGAACTATCCCCTCCTGCCAATGTTGCTTCAAAATCTGTCTTATATTTGTATATCCTTTTTGAACTGCAATGAAGTTAAATGGATCTGCAAAATTTAATCTAACATCTAATCTAAATAAAAATCAAAGCTGGAAAATATTTGCTATGACTAGTAACAATTATTCTTTTTTATTTTTCTTCTATGTTTTACAGATACTCATAAAGTTGTAGGGATTCAATCTCCAGGAAGTGTTCTGGAATGTGTGAGAGCAGAAGCAGCATCAGTCTGCAGCATTTTAAAGCAACTGTTGTTTGAAATGGTGTTGCTTCCATCGGCCTCCTGGATTTTTCCTCTTCCTTTTACTCTGTGTAAATGTGTGTTTTTATAAATTTTAACTATGTATTTATTTATTGTTTTAATCTGTTGTAAGCCGCCCAGAGTCCCCCATTGGGGGGAGATGGGTGGGAATAAGTTTGATAAATAAATAAATAAATAAATGTTACTTTTCACAGATGGGAAAAAAGGATGCTATTTTACACACAGGTATCTGTTTTCTTGGAAATAAAGCCATGGAAAATACAGCATGCCTTATTTCTGTGTTAAGCATATATGAATGGAGAATGCTGCAATCCACAGCTCAGAAGTGGGAAAACTTTTTTTTTTTGGTTTTGTTTTGTTTTGTTGGGGGGCGGGCAGGGTGCCTAATGGCCAGGTTTCCTCATAAGAAAGTTTTCAAAGGCTATGTGTGATTGACAGGCACAGCCAGAGAAATAAATGGGTGGAACAGAACCCTGATTTTCTTCCCTTCCCTTCCCTTCCCTTCCCTTCCCTTCCCCTTCCCAGCCTTTCTTATGTAGGGCTTTAATAATAATAATAATAATAATAATAATAATTATTATTATTATTATTATTATTATTATTATTATTATTATTATTATTATTTAAAAGGTTCAATTATGGGACCACTGGAGCTCTTTTCAAAGCCTATTTGCTGTAGACAGACATAATAAAATAATACAGTTTGCGTGATTTTTCTCCCTACCCATGATCCTTGCTCCCCCTCCTCCACATTATCCATTATGTCTCTATCCCTCTCTCTCTCACACACACACACACCCATTGTATATTATTACCTGCCACCCTTAGCTTTAAATACACCCACATGCATGCATACTCCTACATCAGTACCTATGGAAGCTCCCTGAAAACCTAATTGCTGCTGAGAGGCCAATGTAAATTGCTCGGGCAGTGCACAGGGAAAGAAGGGTTAGCTCTACAGTTCCTCAGCAATGTTCTATCTCTCTGTGCAGCAATTAGCCATTCAGTAAGTTTAACAAGAACCATTGGATACTTTACAAAGTGCTCTTGCTTTTAAAGCCCAGTTGCTGCAGGGCCGTGATTTGGAGCAACAGAGGTAGAGCGTCATTTCTTCCTGCTCCATTCCCAAAAGAGAGAATGCACTCCTTGGGAGTTGTAGTTAACCTCCATTCCTCCTACCTTTAGGAAAGAAGTCATGAGCTTTCTCTTCAGTGGGATGTTTTTAGTTTGATGAATAATATTAATATTATCAATAATATCTTTGCTTTTTTGGTTAAGTTCTTCCAGGGTCCTATTATACTGTGTATTTAACATACATTCATAATGTGGCCCATAAATATTACCCTAATGTCTGTCAAAAAAACATTTGCATGTGCACTCTTAATCTTGTTTCTTGTATAAGATCACTGGAAAATTTAGCTTTCCAAATTAAAACCCTTTGATGTCCCTCTCTTCAAATGGAATTCCATCCACACCCAAACTGGCATGAGTGAATTTCCTGTTTCATCCTATGGGCTTTAGTTCTACATGTTTTCATATTTCACAGACGTAGGATAGGAGTCTCTTTTGAGGTTTTTAATATATTAAGAATTTAACTTCTCAATTTATGTCAATCTGGTTATATATAATTTCTCTGTGGATTGTATATCAGGTGCCCAATCTCTTCAAGGGAATTTAATTTTAATATCACTGACAAATCTCAGAGATAATATCAATTACTTTTTAAAAAATAATAAGATAAAATAAAATTTTACGTATCTTAAGAAATTCTTTGCTGTTAGGTATGTAACTGAGTACAAGAAAGGAGTTGACATAAGCCAGTCACAATGCAAACAACACTTTATTTCTCCTATAAATCTGCTAGATTGGTTTTTGGCTTTAAGGATTTCATCACTAACACATGCAATCATTGTCCATCCAGTTTTGATCTATGAAGCCTTTTTTCAAACCTCAGTCCAACAAATCACCTCTCACATAAGGCTCAGGTATTAAACTGGTATCAGAATGACATGGTGAATGGGCAGCCATATAAATTAATTAACAAATAAATAATCTGTTCAGTTTTAGTGTCTGTGTTAGTATAGCAGCATCCCATTCCATCAAGGAATGTAATCACTTTTTTTCAAATACTAGGGTTAAAAAAGAAAGAAAAAAGAAACAGAAAGAAAGAAAACCAACCTGCATCATTGTTAAGCACTGAAGATGTTACCTGGTGAGGTAATGAAACATCTGCAAGAAAACTACCAAGCTCAGAGAACCCCAAGGATGCCAACATTGTTTTTGCTTTTTTTAAAAAAAAAATGCAACTGTGGCCTGTCCAATTATATCTAGCAGGGAGAAACTGCTGCAAACTTTTGGGAGGTTTGAGGGCTGAATCCGGGAGACCCTGCTTTTCTGTTTTAGCATTAATATTGTGGTATGGCCTCCCTGTGGAAGTCAGACCAGCTCCCTCTTGTTGGTTTTCCACAAGCGACTAAAAACTGAACTTTTTTGGACAGCCTTCCCCTGGTTTGAGTTATTGTTGCCATCTTTTATTCTCTGTCTATTTATGTAGTGTTGCTGCATTTTTAATTTTTATATGGGGTTTGCTATATATTGCATTTTTTTATGTGCACCACCAAAAGTCATTTCTGATTACAACAGCATACATATATGTTAAATAAGTCAATAAATGGTTGGATAGCAATTTTTACTAACATATAGAACTTTACTGAGAGATTGCAGTAGGAAAGAGAAGAAGAGACAAAGGAAGAAAATGGTGGGGAGACTCAAGAAATACTATGGTGGGGTAGATTCTTTATACAGAAAACACCATAATCTGCCAAAGGAAACTCCATTGTGTTACACATGGAAGCAACAAATGAGTTTGTTAGCCTACATCATCCGTAGATGGAAATGGTTATGCAAAGCAAGATATATTTAAGAAAGGTTCATTGAAACCAGCACATTATTGGGAAATTACATTAGGGCTCATTGTGTTTAAATAAACTGCATTTTGCAGAAATACATACTAGAAGTTTTACAGAAGAAATATACAGTGGAATGAATGAATGAATGAATGAATGAATGAATGAATATATATATATATATATATATATTCTGTAAAACGTCTAGTATGTATTTCTGCAAAATGCATAGAATTGGCTGGATAGCGTAGTGATTAGAACACTGCCTTTGATGCAGGAGACCGGGGTTCAAATCCCGGCTGGTACCTACCTTACCAGTAGGGGTCCTTGGGCAAAGACCCCCTAACGCTTCACCTGTCCACCTCAAATATGAGAGTGACACGAACGAAGAGAGTCATGCCAGCTTGGACGTTGCCTGGATTAACAAGGTCCGCGTCAGATGTTGGGGAACCAGGACAATCTGATGTTAAGTGGGCTACTGGAACAAACCATACATGGACGAGACAAGAGAACTTGGAATTGATGGAATGCTACTACAACAGCAGACCTAATGAGAGGGGATATATGAAATGTATGAGGGAGCTATGGATTGACAGAAGGCCTACATCCACACTAACTGAGAAACAACTAGTTACCCAGTGCTTCAACATAGTAAAGAGGAAGCTGCTCTCACAAATTGAGATAGACCAACTCCACATTACAACCTGGACTCAAGCAGACCTAGAAGAACAAGCAGATGTGCAGCCAACACCTGAAGCTGGAATGTCACTGCCACCCCTTCCATTACAGAGCACAGCAGCTGATATGAGGCATAAGATCATGGATAAACTAGCTACACTAAACCCTCGAGTCCGATTACCAAGGCTCAGTGGAGAAGTACCATCAGATAGTATGCTAGAAGATGCCAACAGAGCCCTCCAGGCAATCCCTACTACCACCATAACTGAAACCAATGAACTGGTATATGCTACAGCCACTGTAATCCTGGAAATGCTTGGATACACGATCAAGAAGAACAGCAGTACATACCCACCCTGGAAAATGAGACTGGAGACTAAGATCAAGGCAACTTGGAGAGAAGTCAGTCAGCTGGTGGAACTACAGAAGCCTGTGGAGATTAAGGATAAGACTCAGCTACTGAAAAAATACATGGGCCTGACTCCATCTGAAGCCCTAGAGACTGCTAAACAAAGGCTCACAGCACTGGCTACCAGGCTAAGGAAATACACTAGAGAAGAGGCCAAGAAGATAAATGCCCTGTTCTCCAAAGAACCATCCAAAGTGTACTCCCAACTGCAGTGCAGCCACAGAGTAACAGCTGAGCCACCAGCAGCGGAAACTGAACAATACTGGAAGAACATATGGGAGAAAGAGAAGACACATAACACCAGTGCAAAGGGGCTGCAGGACCTGAAAGTAGACCACAGCAATCTCCCAGAACAGGAACCAGTCACCATCACAGTAGCAGACATCCAACAGTGAGTCAAGAACATGAAGAGCTGGACAGCACCTGGCCCGGACATGATCCACACCTACTGGCTAAAGAAACTAACAGCAGTGCATGAACGCCTAGCAGCACAGATGAACCAACTGCTAGCAGCAGGCTCCCACCCAGACTGGCTAACCCAAGGAAGGACAGTGCTGATCATGAAAGACCCTTACAAAGGAACAGCACCATCCAACTACCGGCCAATAACCTGCCTCCCCACAACATGGAAAGTTCTATCAGGCATCCTAGCTGCCAAGCTACAAGACCATATAGGCCAGTATATGAGCACAGCTCAGAAGGGCATTGGGAACAACACCAGAGGCTCAAAACACAAGTTACTCATAGATAGAGCAGTTTCCTGAGATTCAAGGTCTAGGCAGACCAATCTGAGCACAGCCTGGATTGACTACAGGAAAGCCTATGACTCAATGCCGCACACATGGATCTGTGAATGCCTGGCGCTATACAAAGTCAACAGGACACTAAGGACCTTCCTCAAGAACTCAATGGGACTGTGGAAGACAACACTGGAAGTGAACTCAAGACAGCTCGCACAAGTGGCCATCAAGTGTGGCATATACGAAGGTGATGCACTGTCCCCACTGCTGTTCTGCATAGGCTTAAAGCCCCTCAGCCAGATAATCACAAGGTCTGGATATGGGTACAAGTTCAAGAGTGGAATCACCATCAGCCACCTCCTCTACATGGATGACATCAACCTGTATGCTAAGAGTGAATGAGACATCGACTCACTGATCCACCTGACACGGATCTACAGAGAGGACATTGGGATGTCATTTGGACTGGAGAAGTGTGGCAGGATGATAGTAAAGAGAGGGAAGGTAGTTAAGACCGATGGAGTGGAACTACCAGTGGGCCACATAGCAGACATAGAGACCAGCTATAAATACCTTGGTGTCCCACAGTCACACGGGAACCATGAGGAGGAGGCAAGGAAGACAGCAACATCCAAGTACCACCAAAGGATAAGACAGGTCCTGAAGAGCCAGCTCAATGGGAAGAACAAGATCCATGCCATCAACATGTACGCCCTGCCAGTCATCAGATACCCTGCCGGTATAGTGAGCTGGCCAAAGGAAGACATGGAGGCTGCCGATGAGAAGACCCGGAAGCTCCTCACAATGTACGGAGGTTTCCACCCCAAGTCCAACACCCAGAGACTGTACACCAGCCGCAAAGAGGGTGGGCAGGGTCTGATGAGTGTCAAAGCCACTGTCCTGGATGAAACCCGGAGTATCCAGGAGTACATCAGTAAGATGGCACCCAAGGATGAGCTGCTGAGAGAATGCTTCAGGCAGTGGCAGACATGGGAGGATGTTCAAGCGGAGGAAACACCATGGCAAGACAAGCCCCTACATGGGATGTACCATCGACAGATAGCTGAGGTGACTGACATTGGGAAATCTTATCAGTGGCTGGAAAGGGCTGGACTAAAAGACAGCACTGAGGCACTGATCATAGCAGCACAAGAACAGGCACTAAGCACCAGATCCATAGAAGCAGGGGTCTACCACACTAGACAGGACCCAAGGTGCAGATTCTACAAAGAGGCCTCAGAGACAGTCCAGCACATAGTGGCAAGGTGCAAGATGAAGGCAGGAACAGCATACACTGAACGGCACAACCAAGTAGCTGGCATTGTGTATAGGAACATCTGCACAGCGTATGAGCTAGACCCCCCGAAGTCCAGATGGGAGATTCCACAGAAGGTTGTGGAGAATAACAGGGCCAAGATTCTGTGGGACTTCCAGATCCAGATGGACAGGCAGGTGGCTAATCAACCAGACATCGTGGTAGTAGACAAAGACCAGAAGACAGTGGTAGTGATAGATGTAGCAGTGCCAAGTGACAGCAACATCAGGAAGAAGGAGCATGAGAAGCCGGAGAAGTACCAGGGCCTGAAGGAGGAAATCGAGAGGATGTGGAAAGTAAAGGCCAAAGTGGTCCCAGTGGTGGTAGGAGCACTTGGGGCCGTGACTCCTCAGCTGGGAGAATGGCTCCAACAGATCCCAGGAACAACATCAGAGCTCTCTGTGCAGAAGAGTGCAGTGCTAGGAACAGCTAAGGTACTGCGCAGAACCCTCAAACTCCCAGGCCTCTGGTAGAGGACCCGAGATTGAGGAAGACACATACCACCCATAGGGGTGAGAGGGGAATTTTTTTTTATATAACTGATGTGTGTGTATATGTGTGTGTGTATATATATATATATAACTGATGTATGTATGTGTATGTATGTATGTATGTATGTATGTATATGTATATATGAAAAATACATTGAAAAGTTGTGCAATGAATGCGGACTTTATGTCATTTTATAAAGCTACTGCCAGAAACAAAATAATAAGTTTGTACATGTGAATACTTTGCCACACACTGATCAGGAGATCCCTTGGAAAGATAATTCAGTTGTGACTCTAGAGAGCCACAACAAATCGGCATTAAAAAATATTGGACTGACTCAGCCTATTACAAGCTATTACATTAAATAAATAGTTGGACCTAAAGGCAGAAAGCATATATTTAACTCCAACTCCTTGCCTATGAGACCTAGGACAATTTATCTCTATCTTGACCTCATAGCTTGATAAACTTTCCCATTGCTTACTATCAAGATTGAAAAATCAGGGTCACACCACCTCACCATATTTTTTATGAAAATAGGTGTTAAAGACTTCTTCACGCTGGGCTCAATTCCTGATGACTTAATTGACATATCCATGAAGTTTTCTTGACAATAAAATGGAAGTGGCTTCTTTCAGGATATTTATTTGTTTGCTTATTTATATATTTCCTACTAATTTGGCCTATACAAGGCTTAGGTACTAAAGAGGCTGGACTCTATTTAGCTTCTGAACACAGATATGGTCAGCCAGTTGCTGATATTACCGTATTTTTCCGTCAATAAGATGCCCCCCACTTTTCCAACCGAAAATTAAGAGATCAATATTTTAAAGATAGTGCAGAACACATTTTTATTTAGTAATTAGTTAACATTTACCTGATACAGTCAGTGGGAGGAGGTCCAAACCGTCTCTCTGCAGCTCTATTTCCATGCTCTTTTGCATAACTGACTACATTCAATCATGAGTGAAACTGCCGATAATTGGTTTGGTTCCTCTAATTGGTTTGTTCAGCATCAGCTGATGTCAGTTACATAAGGCTCGTGATTGGAGGAAGTCTGTTTGCAGACTCAAGCTATTTCACTCGTGATTGGAGGCTAGAAATAGGAGGAAGCCTGTTTACAGAGACAAAGTATGGGCAGTTTTGCCACCGCGTGGTTCTCTCCTCGGCTGACTTCCTTGAATAAGACGCCCTTCAATTTTTAGCGTAAGGATTTTAGAAAAAAGTATCGTCTTATAGTCAGAAAAATACAGTACATAACAGAATGCAGGAGGTGCATATTTAACATAAAGCACAATTCCTGCCTCATTGTGTGTTTGTGCATCAGAACCTCCCTCCCTCCTTCTCTCTCTCATTCTCTCTCTCTCTTTCTCGCCAGTATGTCCCAGGAGTTCCATAGGTCTTTCTGCTTCTGAGTCAGACCATGGAGAACAAAAAGAAAGGAAAGGGTTTTTTTTCTTTGTTTGAAACAGGTTTTAAGCCAAGAGGATTAATTTTCCCTTCTATATAAAATATAAAAGAGTGATCAGTTAAGCATAGTAAACTTTTAAATAAACCTTTCCAGCTTGCCTAGGACTGCACACACAAGAGGATTGAAAAACAACAGAGCTGATGACAATATGTGCTGGTAGACTGCAATTTGCTTTGAAGGATCACAGTGATGTCATCTTTATTTAAAAAAAAAGATGATGATGATGATGATGATGATGATGATGATGACGACAATGATGTCATGCAGTAGCATACTTTGAAGGCTAAATACAATATGTCAGTGGAGAACCTAAAATTCATACTAGAGAGAAACAGAGAAAAATAAATTGCTGGAAAAGCTTGCAGAAAATTGCCTTCGTACTTAGAGAATGCTTACATGAGGTTTATTTTGATATCAGGATACTAAAGCCAATCACAATTATTGTACTTAAAAAAAAACCCAAAAAACCAAAAACAAAATATTTTGCCTTTCCATTTTCTCCCTCCTCACCTTTGGTTGTTTATACCAAAATTGAAATGTGAACTTTAATCTCCTTGATGAACAGTAACATTTTAATAATTTTTTTTAATGTTAATATGTATAATTTAAAGTTGTTTTAACTTATCTCCTTAAAAAACTCATATATTTTAAATTTCATTTTGTTTTACATTGCTAGCTGTCTTGGAAATGGAAGGTTGGGATGCGACTTGAATGACAAACAACTTTAAAAAATTGTCTAGCTTTGCTTTTGTTTTTGTCAAGTTACTCTATTGGGTAATATTTAATTTAGTATTTCAATTAGTATTTTCAATTTTGAGGCTTCCTGATTCCACAAAAACTCTGGGAACTCTGGAAGCTTGCAGTTACATAGAATTAAAAAGGAACAGCATATATCAAAGAAGCCAGCAGATAGACCAACCCCACAGCATAAAAGCCACCTAGAGTCCCCCATTGTAGGGGAGATGGGCGGGGACAAATCAAATCAAATCAATCAATCAATCAATCAATCAATCAATAGGACCAACAAATACCTCAAACCAAACAGGCTTGACCACCATCCTAACCCAAGGCCTAGGAGACCAACCAGGCTTTTAACAATTTGCAAAATATCAGTAAAGTGGGAGCACTGTGGTGTCTGGGGGGAAAACATTCCAGAGGGCAGAGCCATCACCAAGAAAGCACACTTTCTGGGTCCTACAAGGTGACATTGGTTAATCAACAGGACCCAGAGTGTGCTCACTTTAGCTGACCTCACCAGATGGCAGAAACATATGGAGACAGATGGTCCCTCAAGTAGTCATGCCGTGAAGGGTATGACTGTTGGGCTAATATATCTTAAAACAAGCATTCACTTCCCCCATACCCACATGTGTAATTGCCACTGATGGCCCCACTTGATCATGTCCCCATGACCTCTCCTCCTTTATTCATTATAGAAGGCCTGAAGCAGAGAGTCTGCTCTGTTCCTAGCTACAGTGGATGGTGGGAGAAGAATGGGAGGCCTGGACCCACTGCTTTCCTCATGCAGTGGTATTCATTTATTAGGGAAATCTGAATGATGGTAGGATATACATTAAACAAATCAAGCAGCAATAGACACATACAACAGTAGTGATTGGTGCCAAATTCTCTTGAGATCTTGAAGAGCTTTTCAAAGTTCTGGGTTAGGCTATAAATTGAATTTGAAAAGAAGAGCAACATCTTGATAAAGGTGTTATACCTTTGCTATCATATTTCAGTAATATTACCTTGGTATACCCGGTGATTGGAACTGCCTATTCTGTTTATGCTAAGCTATAACGTATCAGGCAAGTTGTAATTTGGACAGTAAACTATGGTTAAAGAAATTAACCAATCTCTCCTTCTCTATTATACTATAATACAGTGCAATAGTTAGTACAATGTATCAGGTCCATTCTTTACCAATAACAGGATGCTCCTGAGTGGGTGAAACTAGAGGAGAAATCTTTTGGGTGGTTACAATTGTATGATTGCCCTTAAAAATAATAAAATGTGGGCAACAGGGCATTAATCCCCACCATCTTTGCTATTTGTGCAGAAAGCATTTCATCTAATGCAAATAGTGGTCATACTGGACAAAAGAATAGGGTTCTGAAATAGATGGGGGAAGCACCCTACTTTTGAAAGTGACTCATAAAGCTGCTAATTGCTTGAGTGGCATCTTATCCATATATAAAATTCCCCTCTCACCCCTATGGGTGGTATGTGTCTTCCTCAATCTCGGGTCCTCTACCAGAAGCCTGGGAGTTTGAGGGTTCTGCGCAGTATCTTAGCTGTTCCTAGCACTGCACTCTTCTGCACAGAGAGCTCGGATGTTGTTCCTGGGATCTGTTTGAGCCATTCTCCCAGTTTAGGAGTCATGGCCCCGAGTGCTCCTACCACCACTGGGACCACTTTGGCCTTTACTTTCCACATCCTCTCCATTTCCTCCTTCAGGCCCTGGTACTTCTCCAGCTTCTCATGCTCCTTCTTCCCGATGTTGCTGTCACTTGGCACTGCTACATCTATCAATACTGCTGTCTTCTGGTCTTTGTCTACTACCATGATGTCTGGTTGATTAGCCAGTACCTGCCTGTCCATCTGGATCTGGAAGTCCCACAGGATCTTAGCCCTGTTATTCCCCACGACCTTCTGTGGAATCTCCCATCTGGACATGGGGGGGTCTAGCCCATACACTGTGCAGATGTTCCTGTACACAATGCCAGCTACTTGGTTGTGCCGTTCAGTGTATGCTGTTCCTGCCTGCATCTTACACCCTGCCACTATGTGTTGGACTGTCTCTGAGGCCTCTTTGCACAATCTGCACCTTGGGTCCTGTCTAGTGTGGTAGACCCCTGCTTCTATGGATCTGGTGCTTAGTGCCTGTTCTTGTGCTGCTATGATCAGTGCCTCAGTGCTGTCTTTTAGTCCGGCCCTTTCCAGCCACTGATAGGATTTCCCAATGTCAGCCACCTCAGCTATCTGTCGATGGTACATCCCATGCAGGGACTAGTCTTGCCATGGCACTTCCTCTGCTTGAACCTTATATATATATATAAGTATCCAGCAGCCTTCTTTGCTCCTTTCCTACCTCCATTGACAGGAGGCATCATGCCCTACATTGGGATATTTTGCAAATTACATCCCAAATACACACAATTAAATATGGAGCATCTTCCAGTAAAGATGTGGCATGTTAATAAAATGTAATTATACTTTGTTTAAGCCTAAAAGCACTTGGTATTTAACTACATTTTAGGTGACTCAAGGCTCTTACTTCAAAACCTAGTTCCACAGCAATAGTGTTTTTCTCCCCCTTCCTTCAATGCCAATTATAGACTTAAAATATAAAGACTGTTGTCCCAGCAGTAATAAAAGTAATGACAACAATATAGGTCATTGCTTGGCTTCCAACCTTTTCTCGGCTGAATGTGGCATTAGTGAAGCCTAAGCAAACTCCAGAGAGCTGGATTAGATGAAAAATTGACACTTTCAAAGAGCCTTGTATTTGTGAATACTGTATGGGATATGAAAGACACAATCAGAAAAGTGTGCACACTCCATGTGGGTCTCAAGAAGAACATTAGAAAACTAAATTTGGACAGCAAGTTGTAGACTTTTGCCAAGTGTAAATAATAGCTAAGCCCAGCTCAACTGTGGTAAGGCTCACAGGGTTAGCTTTCATTAAAGAGCTATCCTTCAGCCATCATTCTCTGAAGCGAGCACATTACATTCATAAACATCGTTCTTGCCAATTCCACTAAATAGATGTGACCTGTGCTAGATCTATAAAATATGACAACACAATTGATTCTCAACAGAGCATATATAAGGTATTTTCTATTCATTAATAGACAGGGAAGCATGAAATGTGTTTATAATTGAAAATTGGTTACAGAACACACGCTTTCAATTGTTACATGTTGGAAAGAGTATTATGTTAAGACTATATGTAACAGTCATATTTTCATTAGATGGATTTAGGTGGCCTCAAAGGAAACTTCAGTTGTAATCAATGGTGAGAAACCAATGGCCTATTGTGTTGCTGAACTCACAGCATCCTTCACTATTAGCTATGATGCAGGTTATAATGCAGCAACATCTGGCCCTCAGCTCCTATCCTATATGTTTGATTTAGTAGTCCAATGCTCTACAAATTGAGCAGATCAGGCCGGTCTCATTTAGAGCAGCATATTTTACTACCAAATTGTTTTTATACTTCTAATGCCAACATGTTACAGCCTCTTTCTTGCTACGTGTTTGAACCAGATATTCCCCAGCTCAAACCATTCTTCTGCCATGAATTTCCTGGATGAACGTCCACGGACATTTTTTCCAGAAGATCCAGAGACAGGGATGTTAGTGTCTGTAAATATATATGGCCAGGAGTGCATAAAGGAAGTTGAGTCAGATTCTGTCAAAATGACATTTTCCCAGTGACTCTACCACCACCTGCCTAAGGTAGCAAAACCCAATTATCAGCTTTGTGATTAATGGTGTCTTTTAAATGTTCATTATGGTTCAGTTTGGCAGTGCCAAGAGATTTTTTGCTGAGTTTCCACAGCTTTTCACGAAAATGTTAGGTGAGTCCAAGGCAACCCATGACATTCCAGCTGGATACCCTATCGTGCTCATGCCTATGAGGGCTTGAATCACATTTTGCTTTGCACCCAGAGATCAATGCAGAATTGGAACATATATCATTGCACAAGGAATTATGGAACTAGTTATGCACACTAGTTAGGCAACACCTGTTAGGGACCTGTCATGAAGCCTGATGGTAGTGTCTGCATATGTAGGGATTACAAATGCACTGTAACTAAAGCATTAAAGCAAGATTCATATTCAATGGCTGTTATAACCCAACTACTTGACACACTAGCTGGGGGAAGTGTTTTTGCCAAACTGGACCGTGTTCAAGTCTAGCAGCAATTGTTAATAGATGACAATGTAACAGATGCCCAAACTGTAATTACTCACTGAGGAGCTTTCTGTCAGACTTCACCCAGTAGGCAGGACTAGAACCAATTAGGCAAGTTTACAAGAATCCAAGAACTTCTAATAAGTAATCTTTATTGAAAAGCAGTCATACAAAGCCATAGTAAACAAATTCTAGCAACTGCTAGGTTTTAAGAGCAAGCCCTATATATAGAAGCAGTATTCAAACTCCTTTGCATTTCTTTCTCTTTTCTACCCAAATAGGCTGTCCAACCTCCTCTTTTGCACTAGACAGCCATTTCTATCTTGCAAATGGTCAGATTTGCCATCACATTGTGTTCACTGAGTGTGAGGATAGATTCTCACACTTCCATGATGATCTTCAATTTGGAACTTCAGTGGCATTTGAAATATTCCACTGGTAAAAGGGATTGCTCTATGTTTTGACAGAGTTTTTATTGTGGGTCCATTGGATGAGAATCTAACTTTATGACTGAGGGAAATTCTGTTGGGATTTGACAATACAGTAGTCAGAGTAAAGAAAGGAAAATGTCACCTGGGAATTCCCAGCATTGCCTTCTTGGATATGGAATTTATATATTCAGCTTGCACACACTGAAACTGGAAAACAAGATGAAGACCATGCACTAAAACTAAAATTCAGATTAGATCTTCAAGCTAGTCATTTCATCCTACATTTTTTTTTCCTTTTTGGGGGGAGGGGCAGAGGGAAGGGGACAAGGACATGTTAGCAGAACCTTTGCATCACCTGCAAGACAAATGACTACATAGAAATGGATTCAGCGATATGTCAGAGAAAATGGTCAAGAAGTTACTAACCTCTGGTTCATTCCCTATCTGTTACGATTTACAATGGCCTTTAATTATCACCTTGATGCCTCGCAATTTGCAGTTGGTGTTGTTCTTAGCTATGCATTGCCTGATGTTGGAGATGTATCTATTGCCTGTTATTCCTGAAGAATGACTTCATCTGAGCGACAATGTGGAGACTATTCAGTAATAAGTACCAGTGAACTTAGAAGTGATATCTCAGTGCATGTAGCATTGCACATAATCTGACAACAACAACAAAAATCCTCTAAATATCAGAGAACAAAAACTGTGCTGAGTCTCCAACTCCTTTGATTCTTACCTATGGCAGAAGCACTGCAAAGTTGATGTTCTTTTTTATTTTCTTTTTACCGTATAGCTGCCCTTTAAGAAGTGCAGGAAGAGAAGAAACTTAATCTGGAAATCAATACTGCTAACAAGGGAAATATGTCATTCCATGAGATGCCCCACCTAGCATCTGGATTCAATGGATAAAAATCTCAACTGTTAGATCCTGATCCTGATAGATAACAGGACTTTAAATGGCTTATTTAGGGAAAATCTTTTGTCTGCTTTTAACGAGAGAGATTGAATCAGAAAGCCTCTGCAAAATGTCTTATGTACTACTGACTTACTTATATACATTCTGAAATAGGACAAAATAACCTGGCATGTCATTGTCCTCTTGGTTTCTCCTACGATCCTTGCTTCGGTGGATTTGTATTGATATTTATGTTGGAGATGATTTAGTTGAATTTTCTGACTTGTACCGAAATAAAATTCACTCATGTGGAAACTCCATCATCAAGTAGTCCATAACCTACTAGGTAAAAGATTTGGGTGTGGGTGTGTATATTTGCATGTGTGTATTTGTGTGTGTATGTAGGTATGTATTTTATATGCTCCCACACTCAATGAGATGAGTGGTTTAAAAGGTGGAGTACAATATTAATGAAACCAATATTAAAACCTAACTCATAAAACATATACAGTACTATTATATTTTTAAAAAGCCTGGGAAAATAAATGTCTTGAACCCTCCTCAATCATAGACACCTAGCTCTGGCTTTAATTCAAGTAACAGTTTGTTCCTCAATATGGGCCCTGGCACATCAAGGTGCTGATGTTAAACATATCCAAAAAGGGGGATGTAAAATACATTAATGAGCCAAGGATTGGAGCAAACTTGAGAGTCCTAAAAGTCTTTATAGAGAAACATGAGCATTTTGAATTGGCCTCAGACTATACCGGGCAATCAGTGAAACTGCTTCAATGTGAGATACATGGAAAATCTCACAGAAGCCCTCTTCTACATATACCTGTCCTTTAAGGTTAAGGTGTATGCTGTTATATTCTGGGCCAGCTGCAATTTCCAGCTTATCTTCTGCCTGTCTATTGATATGTCTGATACTGACATCAGCATTCTGCAATCTGATGGCCTCCAGATGTTTTGGGCTACAATTGCTGCCTGTGCTTGGTTCCTATGTGTTCTGTGTTCTGATTTTTTTTTTTAAATAACTCTTTAATATTGGAGGGGGAAGTCTAAGCCAGCATTTATATACCGTATTTTTCCGACTATAAGATGATACTTTTTTTCTAAAATCCTTATCCTAAAAACTGAAGGGCGTCTTATTTAAGGAAGTCAGCCGAAGAGAACCTCGCTGTTGCAAAACTGCCCATACTTTGTTTCTGCAGACAGCTTCCTCCTATTGCTAGCCTCCAATCATGAGTGAAATAGCTTGTCTCCCAAACAGACTTCCTCCAATCACGAGCCTGATGTAACTGATGTCAGCTGATGCTGAACAAACCAATTAGAGGAAGGCTTTTGCAGAGAGAAGCTATCGGCACTCGTGCTTGAATGTAATCAGTTATGCAAAAGAGCCTGGAAATAGAGCTGCAGAGAGACGGTTTGGACCTCCTCCCACCAAGTGTATCAGGTCAATGTTAACTAATTACTAAATAAAAATGTGTTCTGCACTATCTTTAAAATATTGATTTCTTAATTTGGGGTTGGAAAAATGGGGGTCGTCTTGTACATGGGGGCGTCTTATTGTCGGAAAAATACGATATACTGTTCTAAGTAGAAAAATAAATAAATAAACAAGAAATGCACCTTGTTGCCACTACAAGTTTTCTATCCTCCAATCTTAATCAGGCTCAAATGTTTGAAAGTATAGCATCCATAAATCTAATTTTCATTCTGCCTCTACTTGAACAACTCTCAGAACCTCAGATTTCAGAAGAAAGAGGTGAAAATGGCCCATTCTGAAATAAGAGCTAGTGTGGTCTAGTGGTTAAAGAAGCAGGCTAGAAAGCAGGAGACGGTGAGTTCCAGTTCCACCTTAGTCATGAAAGGCAGCTGGGTGAATTTGGGCCAGTCTCTCTCTCTCTCAGTCCAACTCACCTCACAGGGTTGTTGTTGTGGGGAAGGAGGAGGAAGGAGTATTAGGTGTGTTTGTTGCCTTGAGTTACTTATAAAAATAATAAAGGTAGGATTCAAAAAATCTAAAACAAAGTGAATTAAAAAATTGCCATGATATTATATTACATATATCCCATATACATCTCAGTTTTAAGAATTATGTCTATTGAATGGCTATCATTGAAATGCCTTGCACTTTTATATTCATACTTATTTTAGTCAATAACAGTCATAGTTTTTAGTTTTTAATCTAAAGGCTAGAATTTAAAAAAAATAATAATAAAAAGATAATCAAAGCTGGAGTATAAAGTCAATAAAAGTTTTCAGTACAAGCTTAAAAATAGTTAATTGAATCCAGCAGCATGGAAATAGCTAATCATATCCAGCAGTATGAAAATAAACAGTGAAAAGCAAATAAAGAAATAGTCCAGATTCCTTAAGACCCCAGAAGTGTTTCTAATGAGATTGGAAATTATTGAAAAACTGCCAGAAAACAAAACAAAACACACACACATATAGTTAGCTAATATAATTAAAATATGTTTAACTCTATGAGTGTTTTTATTATTGAGTGTGTACATAGTGTGATTATATATTTTAGTCATTAGGTGCCATGAGACACAAATTGGTCCAATGGAATGAAGAGTTTTGGGTTGCTATATTATCTTTCTTAAATGAGAACAGGCAAATTTGTATTTTAGATTATTGTAAGCTTTTGGACTTGTAAAACAGCAAAAAATAATAATAATAATAATAATAATCTACATACAGCAGATTTTAAAGATTAATATTAAATCAAAATCAGAGACTCACCTTTTGGGTTTGATGGATAAACAATTGGGAAAAACTCGTGAATTTTTGTTTTTATATATGATAACAGCAGCAAGGCTTTTATATGCACAGAGGTGGAAAGATAAGACATTACCTAAAGTGGAAGAATGGATGGTGAAGTTGATGGAGTTGGCTGAGATGGTGAAATTGACGGCTTTGATTTGAGATAAGATATTGTGTAGTTTTAATGTTAACTGGAAGTCTTTTTTGGACTTTTTGCAGGAAACAGGAAAAAAAATGAAATTATATGGATCTGATGATTAGAAATAATATAGGTTAACAGAAATAATGGAAGTTATGTTTTAAATTTAGAGTAAGAGTTTGATGTATATTGTCACTTATATGTGTTGCAAGGAGGGTCAGAAGTCAATTATTGTTTTTGTTGTTGTTTCTCTGTTTTTCTATTCTGCACTTTTGATCTTTACTATTTTCTTTTTTTTTTCAATTTTCTTTTTCTTCTTTTTAGTCGTTCTCTCAATATTAGTTTTTGTTAGTTTTACTGTTCTTTTTTTTTTTTTAAATAATAAAGTTATTATTTTAAAAAAAATTGCTTTGAAGAACAGCATATTAAACAAAGCAAATGCAGGTAGTCCTCACTTACTGACCGCAACTGGAACTGGCAACTCCATCACTAAGCAGCACAGTCGTAAAGTGAAACATCATGTGACCACACCTGACTTACAACATGAGTTTGTCAGTTCTGGCTGCAGTCATTAAGCGAATCATGCACAGTCATTAAGCACAATGTCATGTGACTGTGATTTGTGATTTCGTGCTGCCTTCCCCATTGACTTTGCTTGTTGGAAGCCAGCTGTGAAAGTCACAAATGGCAATCACATGACCGCAGGACACTGCAACCATCATAAATGTACACCGGCTGCCAAGCACCCAAATTGTGATCTTGCACCCACAGGGATACTGTGACAGCCACAAATTCAAGGACTGGTTGTAAGTCTCCTTTTTCGGTGCCATTGTGACTTTGAACAGTCGCTAAATGGGTGGTCAGTAAGAGAGTTGTAGTTTGTAGGTTTTCTTTCTTTCACCTGTACTGTTAGTGCTATTCCTATTTCTTTTAATGTTTCTAATGAAAACTTAAAATTCAGAGGGGCCCTAGAATAAATGTGGTGGGTCATTTAACTTCCTATTATCCTGAAAAGTCTTTCCTCCTTCTTCCCTTCCCCTTCCTGTTTGTCCCTTTCCTTCCTTCCTTCCTTCCTTCCTTCCTTCCTTCCTTCCTTCCTTCCTTCCTTCCTTCCTTCCTCTACTGCTCAAAGATCAACAAATGTGAACTTTCCTTAGACAAAAGTTCTGTAACCTTCTGTAAAGTCCCACCTTGGATATTCTTCCTTTATAACTGTAACAGAACTTGGAACAGGAAAAGAGATCATCTAGTACAAGTGATCATTTAAGATCTCCTGTGTCCAGATGTGTGCAAATGCAATAGAAAGGTCAACCCGCCCCACTCGGTCCAGCAGAAGGGGCAGGTTGCAGACTCCACCGGTCAAGGAATTTTGATTGGTGGGGTCCAGGCAGAGGGCCTTTTCTGCTGTGGCTCATGCCCTATGGAACATCTTGCCTCCCGAGGTCTGGTGTGCCCCTCCCTCATGGCCTTCAGAAAAGGGGTTAAATCCTGGCTTTGCCAAAAGGCCTGGGGGCCAGATGGGGGCTCGCATCTGTGGAGATGGCTGGTGGGGTGATGGGTTGGTTTCCCCCCCCCCCAGCATCTTGAAGGTTTTAGGGCTAAAATATACAGGGGGGGGGGTAGAACATTTTTAATGTATGTTTGTATTTTAATTATTTATGAATTTTAGCCACTGTTGGAGGGATTGGTGTGTTTTTTCTTTTTTGTTATTGTGAGCCGCCCAGAGTCACCTGCTGGGGGAGATGGGAGGCATACAAGTTTAATAATAAACAAACAAACCCAAGCAGATTTGATGTCTTGGAAATTTATCAGGTGTCAGACTTCTCACAGGCATGGTTAGAAATCTCAGACAATAACCCCTTATTCAGGTACTGGTTTACTCAGCAGCAGGCTCACAACCATGAAATAGCTAGATTAGTTTCATTACTACAGACAAGAATGAAGCCATATGGACACACAAGTTCTGCTTACAGCAGTCCACAGTTGTCAAAACCTATATATGGACATATGCCTCAGTGTAAATCCTAGGCTTTTTCTTCCTTCCTTTCTCAATCAACAGATACTTTGGCACTTCCCCCCGCCCCAGCTTATCATTATTAATGATCTGGTATCCACATACTGAACTAGTTTCTAATTTTCAGACTAAGGGTGAATATCAGTAAGGGTTGGCGATATTTATCCAAGATTTTGTAATGTGAAAAAATTACCATTTATGTGTACACAGATGTAGCAGCAATAACCAGAACTGCTGATTTCCCATTCTGATTTATTGTTTACTCAGCAGGAAGTTTCTAGAAGGAATTTTTAGGCAGCTAGGTTCCAGGGAGACAGCCAGTCTGGTGTAACGGTTAAGGCAGCAAGCTAGAAACTAGGAGAGCATGAGTTCTAGTCCTGCCTCAGGCACAAAGCCACTGGGTGACCTTGGGCCAGTCACTCTCTCTCAGCCCTAGGAAGGTGGCAATGGCAAACCACTTCTGAAATCTTGCCAAGAAAACTGCAAAGACTTGTAAAGGCAGTCACCAGGAGTCAATGCTGTCTGGAAGGTATGCACACATGCGCGCGCGCGCACACACACACACACACACACACACAGAGGTTACAAGAAACAAGGTCACTGATATCAAGAACAGAAGTTTGTCAATGGAGTTCAACAAGGATGTTTAAAGCAAAATAGATAACAAATGTGAATAGTGAGTATTTGGTTAACCTGACTGCTTAAGAGTAGAAAAAAAGAAAGAAATGCTTCTATTAATCATGTCTTAAGAAATAAAAGGGAAAACAGATAAATAAGACTTTGCACCTATAATACTAGTGATGTATTTGTGTTTCTAACGGAAACATTCTGACAACTATTTATAGCAAGAGAAAATTTGAAGCAAGCCAGGGGATTAGAGCGACAAATGGCCATACTATAGCTGATAAGAAAAGGTGAAGATTTATCAGATCAAAGGATCATGCTCTATTCCATGATCAGAATATAAAAATTGTAGGATCCAATATGTTTAAAAGGCAATGAAGATGTTGCACTGCATGGTAGAAAATGTCCACATTTTCTCACAAATCCTAGTGACTAAATTTGGTGATCATCTAAAGGGCATCTGGGTTAAAATAAGTAGAGGAGGGAATGCAAGCAATACTATCATTAATGTCTATTATCATCCAATCAACCAAGAAAAAGACAAGATGATCCCTTCCAAAGCTAACTTGCAGATCTTTCAGAGAGCAACAAAATCATAGTGGCTGGGGACTTTGATTACCCTGATCCCTGTAGGAGGACAAATTCTGCCTGGCATACTACTTCCAAGAAATTCCTGACTTGTCTTGCTGACATTTTTAAAGTGTGGTGGAAGACACAAATTAAGCTACCCTTTACTTGACCCTTATCAGTACAGAAGACTTACTTGAGTAAGTGGAAATAGCAGGACTGCTGGGGGAAAGTGATCATGTAATTCTGAAGTTCTTTATTTTACCTATTTATTTAGCACATTTATATCCCGCTACAATCCTAAGGGAGTAAAGGAAACTAAAGCTGCTTGGTACTGGATGGAGAAACTGCCTGGACATTCCTAGACTGTAAGGTAGGCTAGATATTTAAAAAAAAACAAAAAAAATCCCAGAAGTAGTCAGTGGTAAATCACCTCTGTAACACTGCCAAGAAAGCTGCATTTGTGTAATCAACAGAAGCCAAGCTTGACCTAAGGACATTTTTTACTTTTTTAAAGCTGACTGAAATTAAACAAATACTTTGCACTTCAAAAAATCACATTTCAATAAAATTTAAATAAGAAGTGTTAAGAAGGATTCAATGACCTGAGAAACTAATAGGAGAAGAAGTTCATGATAGGCAGGAGTTCCTAATAGATGAGATACTTAAAAAGTAATTAAAACAATTGCAATGAGACATGAAATGGAAGACAGCAGAAGTCAGTGTGATGACATAAACATGTTCATGAAGATCTGGAGTATATATTGGGGGATTGGGGGCTGGGGAGAATGATGGGTCATCCAGAACAGTACACTGAGTCACCTGGAATTGTAGAGAGAAAATCAAGAAAACTAGAACTCATGATAAGCCGAACTTGACAAAGATGCTAAGTACAGTAAAAAGGGTTTCTTTAGATGTGTTCAAAATAAAAGGAAGGGAAAAAGATCAGTAAATCAAGTGCTCAGTGAAAGCAGCAAATTGCTAAGCAGTGACAAAGAAAAGGCAGAACTACTTAACTCCCATTTTAGTTCTGTCCCCTGTAAAGGTGTCACACAAAAGGATGTCAAGACCTGTTCTCTATTGTTCCAGAGTGCAGGACATAAAATAATGGATTTAAGTTAAAGGAAGGCAGATTCCAGGTGAAAAGAAAAAAGAAACTTTTGAACAGTAAGAACAGTTCAGCAGAAGAACCAATTAAAACCAACTACCCAAAGATGTTGTAGGCTGTCATTCATTTGATATGTTCAGGTGGAGGATAGACAGCTATATGTCATAGATACTTAAAACTCAATCCCTACAGCAGTGTTTCTCAACCTTGGCAAGTTTAAGATGTGTGGACTTCAGCTCCCAGAATTCCCCAGCCAGCCTGGCTGGGGAATTCTGGGAGCTGAAGTCCACACTTCTTAAACTTGCCAAGGTTGAGAAACACTACCCTACACTAAGCAGGGGGTTGGATTTGATGGCCTAAATACCACCTTCCAGCTCTATGATTCTGTACATAGGCTTGTAAAGGCTTTCTATTATCCTTGTAGACTCTTCTTGATCAGAAATACGCTTAGAGACCATGGATTGCTTTATAATAATAAAAGCTCTATCACTGGTGGCATTAAAAAAAATAAAAAACTTCCAAGTTAAAAACAACAACAAAAAAAAGCAAATAAAAATTGTGCAGGTTAAATCAAAAACATAATAGCATCTTTGGGGAAAAAAATCTGCAAAGTGATCTGCTCGGAGCAATGCACTTTGATCTGTTGCTTTCAGACTTTCTAATGCTGATGCATTTTGAATCAACACTTGCATTGTTATGTTTTATTCATGGATTTTCTTTACACTAGAATGTTAATTTTCCAATGCATTGTCTCCTGCAAATGAATTTACATCCTTTGTTACTTTTTCTTTCTCCTTCATTGTCTTACCTAGAAAGAAACAATGCCCTGGCTTCACCCTTTACCTGGGAGAGAAGCTGCTTTCCCACAACAACATGGACTGGTTTGTTTCATGCTATAGGTTTTGGAAATCAGGTACCACATAGGTAGAATTAATTAGTTATTCCAAGCTAATCATTCTCTCTCTTCTCATTTCGGTCATATCTGAAATGGGAGAACAATGAACGTACAATGGGACATTGTTTCATTCATTTGAAAAAAAAAATTATATGGTCACCTATATTATATAAAAATAACCCTAGGCAGCTGACAAACAGACAAATAATGAAAAACACAAGATGTAAATTAACACGCCATCAGTGCTATAACAGCACCCTCTCAAAAAAACAAACACATGTGGGGCTCACCTTTGCCCCAGTGCCTGAGGGAAGAGCCAGATCATAATGGCCTTCCATTAATTATCCCTCATAGTACATAGTTAAATCCAGTTTACACCAACACCATACACTTTGCCTCTCCATAGCTTTCAATCCTTGCAAATCATCTTTGGGGATGTCATGTCTAATAGAATCTTGTTATTTGCCTGTTTAAATCTTATAAGACATTTAAGGAATTTTGGAAGACTGCAGGGCAGTGGCCAAAATGAACCTATCAGGGGGATAATGGAAAATATTTAAGAATCTTTATCTGCATGCAGTTTGTAACATGCCACAATGGCAGTCTCACATGATGTGTTTCTTAACGTGAGCATCTTTATTTGGTCATCCCATTCAGATCACTGGGCCAACATATTCAAGATTCAAAGTATAAACTTAACTTACTTAAATCATACTTAATTATTTATATGCAGTTGCTTACAGATTCAGAATAAGAAAATGGTGAATATACAGAAGTTTGGGCACCCACTTGATTCACTGCTATTTTTAACTAAAAAAAGAAGACAATTGACTCATTAGACATACATTTAGCCAGGTGAAGACAATTTCACAGGTGAGTAAGTACTTTGAGTCTTCTAACCTCTCAGGTTGGACTTTCTGTTCTGTCTACTTCCAGCAACCAAGAGTTCTTCTAAACAGCTCTATGAACATTTGAAAATGAAGATAATTCATTCTTGCCAAGCAGGGGAAGATTATTTTAAAAATCTAGATGCTTCCAGCTAGCAATTTCCACTATGAGAAACATTAAGAAATGGAATTTTTGAAGTGAAGGCAAGATCTGAAAGACCAAGACTAATATCAGATAGAACTGCCTAGCAACTGTTCAAATTTTCCAAATAGAACCCACAGAAAACTGCAGACTACCCACTGAAGAGCTTTGCTGACACTAGAGTAGTTTTCCACAGCTTTGGTTATATAGCAATCTTTGGCATAGTTTAGTAGCTGACTTTTATGATGATGTCAGGGAAAAGACTGGGAGAATTATTCAAAATAAGTCTGGTTTCTAACTTCATCATAAAAGTAAGTAACTAAACTATGCTAAAGAAAACTTTGATAATCCTAAAATGTTTTATAATCACTGCTTTGGACTGATGAAATAATAAAAAAAAAAACCATACTGTTCAGCCCTAACCACACAAAATAGATTTGAGAAAAAGGGGAGAAGCATTTGAAGGAAAGACCACTTTGCCAACCAAACAGGGACTGGCTCTATTATACTTTGGAATTGCCATTGACACAGGAAATACTTTGCTGGTGGAAGGAAGAATGGATTCAATTAAATGTCAACTTTTTTTTTTTTTTTTTTGGTTAACTAATGTCCTACAGTTGGTGAAGAAACTGAATCTGAAAAGAGATTGGCTAATTCAGCAAGACAAACATTGAAAACATACCTCCAAATGAACCATGAAGAACTTACAGAAAAGAAAATAAAGGTTTTGGAATGGTCTTCACAATCCTCAGGCTTGCATATTATCGAAAATCTGGGGGAATTCTCTGATATGTGATGCATGCAAGGAGACCTAAGAATATTTCTGAGCTGGAAGAGTTCTGCAAGGAAGAGAAGGGAAAATTTCAAAAGGAAGAAGAGAAAGGCTCTTAATTGGCTACAGGAAACACAAGCTGTTATTTCTGCCAAAGGAATATCATAAAGGACAGACTGAAAGGTGTCTAAATGTCTGCACCTTCCATATTCACCATTTGCTTATTTTGAAGCCATAGGCAATTGCACATAAATAGTAAGTATACATTCAAATTTGCAGAAAGATGTTGTGTTTAATTTTGTACAATGCAGAGTTTCATCAGCTTCAGTTCACTTAGAGATTTACTAGAACACATTTTGACCACGGGTGCCTAAAGTTTTGCTTGTGACTATATTGGCAATATTACCAAAACATACAAGCTAATTAGATGGTGTCTAATCTGCTGCCTCTGTGGAAGAGCAGCGGGTATCAGCTCAAGACTGCAGTGATCTGCAGATGGTGTACACAGATGAACCATGTTTTCAACTGGATTTTTATTTCCTGTTATGAAGTAGTGCTTATCTGAAAAAAATAGCAATAAAAGGTTTATTAACATGTAATGATGATCTTAAATGGCCAGGTCTTCAAGCTAGAAGGAGTATGAGGTTGAATAAATCTACAAGGCCCTGCTTCCCTAGCAGCTTTCAATGCTGTAGTTTCAAACTGTAAAGAAAAAATAGGAATCGAGGAACAGTTTTAAAAGTATACAGCAAAAGAACAAGCAGCTTTAAAGAAATAAATGAAGGGGAGCTAGAAGCTAGCTAATTATTGGTATAACCCAATGCTAGTTATTGTTCAGTTTTTTTATTTGACAGCTGTATCTTGAAATATGAACAGAATATTGATTTATCTTAATTGATCATTAGGCAAGGACAATGTTAAAACAAGGAATCAATGAAAGCCAAACACTTTTTTTTTTTTTTTTTTTTGGCATGTTATATGTAACGTGTAACAAATGGGAACTTTTATGAAAGCCTTAAAAGAGAACTTTTATGAAAGCCTTAAAACTGATATATGATTATTTCCAGTATTATTTCCAGAGCTCAGAATCTTTATCCTTTCTAACAAACTTGGGCCTCCCCATGAGACCAGTTCATTCTGGGGTTGTAGAGAGGATGTGGTTTTTAAATTAAAGTGAAAGAAAAAGATATGCTATGGGGATAATGCCTGATATGTGTCCTGGAAGCCTCAAGAATAGCTTCTTGCTAACCAGTGCTAAGTTACATGAATGCTGCAGCAGAAATTGGTGTGACATCCTGAGTTTCTGCAGACAACAAATGCTTTGTTACAGTCACTGTCAACACATTTAATAGTACTCTGAAGCTGGTGGTTTCCCTGGATGAAGGCACCTGGGCACTACCATAAGAACTCAAAGTTTGATTGAAAAACTTTTTCTTATCCTGGAGAATATGCAGATTCAAGAGCATGTTCATTGGGCTAAGTTTGTGGAAAGGGGTCTTTCCTTATGAGACAGACAAGATTTATGTCTTCAGAGTAGATCAAGGACACGTTCATTTGGTAGGACTGAAGTCATAGCAGCATTTTGCTAGTCCAGCAGGTAAACTATTCCGATGAATCAAATCTGAATAGATGCTTGCAAGTTCTTTCCCCAAGCTGTGGCGTTTTTCTCACACAGGTATTACCTGATTTGATGAAGAGCTTTGGTAAATGGAAAGGAACTTATTCACCTAAGTAGGTTAGGGTATTAGTCTGTTTTTTTTCTTTCTTTCTTCTTCTTCTTTTTTAAGTCTTTATGTTACAAAAATGTGAAGATGAAGGATTGAATCAATTCTATATTAATACTAAATACATATTACATGGATTATCCTTTCTCTCTCCCTCTCTCTCTCTTTAGATTTCCTCCTCTTTCTTTCTTTTTGCTATGTTTAGTTTATTTTAATCATTACAATGCATGTAGGTTCTTTTCTCGCTGAATAACCATTACTGAATAATCTTGTTGGTTAATGTAATAATAATAATAATAATAACAACAACTTGATAGGTGGATAAAAATGGCAAATCCAATCTAAACATCTGGCTGACTGCGACCAACCGTAATAATAATAGAGAGTGATACTTGATTTGCTACCTTCCTCTATACACTGTGTGCACATGCGTACACAAATACGTCAGTTTAGTAATGTTTGCATAGCCTCACCACTCTAGTCAAGCGAAAAAGGACATAATGGTCTGCATCAAGCTAGTACCCTCATGTTCTAAGAGTAGTGGCAAGCAGGTTGCGATAGCTTTTAAAATTACCTTAGCCTGGCAGAGAAGAAAGGTGCCTCCAGAGAACTCATTCCGTGAGCCTCCATTTAGCTGGTATATTAGGAAATAAAATGATACAAAGGTAAGCGACCCAAACAACAAAATTACTTGAAGGATTACATTGATAAAATGATGAAAAAAATGAGAATGAGGACAGCTGCATAGATAATAAGTCATGAATTCTTTCTGAGCAAATCCTTTTGAAAAAGGAACACCTGGCTATAAAATTATTTATGGATTTCTTGAACACTTAAGCCTGTTGAATAATTTATAGTGTTTGACCCCAAAAAGAACTGGTCTCATGCAGAGGCCCAAGTTTGTAAGAAAGGATAAAGATTCTGAGTTCTGCTGTAGGCCATGACAACGACCCTTTTCTTCTCCCATTTCATTTGTCCTAGTGCTATCTCTTATTTTCTGGAATCTACTATATGCCTCTACTCATCTGTTCAACATATAGTGAGGACCAAGGCTGTTGTTTTAATTCATATAATAATGGCTTATTATATGAATTAAAATTTAATTGACTTAAATTTAATTCAGAATGTCAATTAAATTTATGTCAAGAATTGTCTCAGGTTTATCACTTTCACCTAAAACAAATGAAGCAACCCTAGTCTTGCAAATGGTCCGTTAATGATCTCTCACATCTGTCTTCAGAACTGGACTAGATAAGCATGAAGAAGCTAAGATTAAATGAGCAAAATCAGGCTCAGGAATTGGGATTCGGTCTGTTCGGGAAGAAATTTAATTCCTCCCAAATGATCTGATTTGTATCTCAGGAGCACTCTTGGATTCTGCTTTTTCCTTGGACTCCCAGGTGGAAGCAGTGAAATAAGCCCATTTGCATTGTTATACTATGTGTGTCAGCTGCAGCTGTTCCTGAGGTGGTTAGCATTTATTTGTGCTTTAATTACATCATGACTAGATAGGGCTATCCTTAAATTGTGCCCAGAGGTTTAGCTGCTCACCTGCTAACTCATGCTTGATACCCTGATACAATCCATATATAAAGATCTGTACTGGGTAGCCCGTAGATTCCTGGGCTCAATTCAAAATGCTGGTCTTAAGTGGCTTAGAGCAGGGGTTTCCATTTCTTTTCCAGGTCATGGAACCTATTAAAAAAATTGACTGAGACGGAATCCCTAATCAAGAGGCAAAGCTCTTGTGACAGAAAATTGGTTGTGTTCAAGTGATTTTTTTGTTTGTTGGTTTTGCCCTTGATCATTCACAGAACCCCATCAAGTTCTTGCAGAACCTGTGGGTCCCACGCACACAATTTTAAAAATTCTGGCTTAAAGACTGACTCTGAGCCCATCTACCTTGTTATGCATCTGGGCAGGACTTAATGTTTTCAGAAGAAGCCTTTCCAAAGATGTCCCTGCCTTTAGAGGCCCATTTGTCATTTTATCATTTTGCCATTTTCTATTGTTTACTCTGTGTGTCTGTGTGTGTGTAAAGATGGGAATAAACCCAATAAGTAATAACTCCACAACATTTTCTGTTGTGAGTTTATATATAATAAAACTGTGATGGAATGGAATTATGAAGGCCAGACTCAGGAAGGAAAACATGCTCTTTCGTCTCCTGAGTGAGGAGAGAGAGATAAGAGGATGAGGCTGGCACCTCCCTGAGGAATTCACACTGTTGTGACTGGCTGACTTTGGGAACTGAGGTTTCAGTCTGGGAAGATTCTTGCTAGAGGTTGTAGCTAATAAACATTGCTGAACTGAATCTACATGATCTCCTGGAGTTCCTTGGGTTAGGGCTGACAAAAACATTTGTATCACAGTGCCGTTTGTAACTGTGCATTCTTATAGAGAAATATAATAATGGGTTAAAGGGGGGAAAATCTAGCTGTTGTGTTGAAATGTGGCCCCTGATGTTCA
Source organism: Liasis olivaceus (assembly GCA_030867105.1). NCBI lineage: Eukaryota > Metazoa > Chordata > Lepidosauria > Squamata > Pythonidae > Liasis > Liasis olivaceus. Next base: position 79,873,021 of record CM061350.1, on the reverse strand, counting down.
GATTTTCAGTAAAGTCAAGTGGGATGAGAAAAGCCTTTGGTGCTCATAGTCTCTCCACTATTAATCTTTCATTAAAGTTGTGCTAAAGGGCCAGCCAAGTCATGTCCTGCTGAGGCTGCAGAACATTTCAAACTGCCTCCAGCATGAATTCTGAGACTGATGAAGATATAAAGTAACATTTAAATGAACATAGTGCCTCTTGAAATTGTCTTCTACTATTATGGAGCTAAGAAGCAAACAAACCAATATGTGTTCAGTATGAGCTACATGAGTATAAAACAACAGAGATACTACTAGTCATTATACAAAATAGCAGTAGCAGTTTGATATTTGCCTTAGCTTGACAAGGTCAAGATGGCTATGTGGGAATCTCCATTTTATCATTTCTTAGATTAATATTGCACCTTCCCTCCCCCCCCCCCCCCAATTTTATAGTTACTATAGCAGCCATGTGAGGTAGGATGGGCTGATAATGTCACTGGACACCCAGTGAGCTTCCATGACTATGGGTGGATTTGAACTTTGGTCTCTAGAATCCTATTCGTATGCCATAATTTTTGTACCAAAGTGGCTGTCATGAGATTTGTAAGATGGAAAAGTTAAAGGACTCAGACTGTGTTCTTGGAACACTCTGTGATCTCACACATTCTAGAAGCACATAAACATATGATTAGTTCTTGCTACTCTGACTTTAGTCTGGATTCAGTGAGGAACATGGAACCATTAGTTCCATGTCAGTTTGAATTGAAGGGTTAGCAGTCCAAAGAGTGACATCCTTTCAGTTTGGACCACTCTATCCAACAGAATCATTTCAATACAATCACCCTCATGATAAATCACCAGCCTTTAAAATATGATATTTCCTGTTACTGCAAATTTTGGCCTAACTTGGCTAAATTTCATACAAATCCTTCAGTCACTACCTGTTGCAGGTATCTCTCCCAATGTATATTTACAAAAAATACTTGGTTCAAAGGTTTTAAAGCCTGAAGAGGATAAAGAGATTAAGATTACAACAGAGGCAACTAATCTGTATAAATATGTTAGATCAAGGAGCTTTATTTGCTTTGAAGCACCCTTGAACAATATAAGAGTCATTCAATCTGAATTGAGCACACTAGCTATGTATAATATACTGTATGTTTCTTGACACTAATAAAAAGAATCACACGATGAACAAATGTATATAGTGGACTCCATCAAATCTTATTCATTCATTTATTTAATAAATTTATATGGCCACCCAATTCGAAAACTGTGACTCTGGATGGCATATAATAAGCAACAAAATAAACAGATAACAAAGAAGGTTAAAAACAACAGAAAATGATAATCAGGAACTGAAATTTACTTTCACCCCCTGAGGGGGAAATTCCAACCCCCTGGCCCTAATACCTGAAGAAAGGACCAAGTCTTTAGTCTTCAAGAAGAAGAAGCAGAGGCCAGAAGGAACTGATTGTGAATCGATTAGTGATATGGAAGTGCCTAACACTTGCCACTCAAAACATTTTTTTTTCACCCCAAATCAGCAACTTTTCTCCAGAGGGGTTCCAGATGCAAGCTTACATGGATATGCAAGCATTTAGAGCTCTGAAAAATGAAACTATAACAGAAGGATGAGTAACTGTTTCAAGTCCATGCCAATTCTTTGTGGTTGTACTTGAAAATCCATTCCATTTAATTTCCACATCAATCAGTATTTATTTTTATACAAAGTCCTTTCTAACATGCTTTCTTATATGGAACTTACATTTATATGTGCATTTTATGCAACTGTTGAGCTGAGAACTATGTTGCCAAATTCAGAAAGGCACATAAACCAAAAGATAGCTGTGTTCCAACCTATATGTTACTCCAAGAAGTATAAATGAGGTCAATAAGCTTAAAATGTGGATCAAACACTATTTCTTCCTCCCATCTCTGTAAGCACTGTTCCTCTTCCTCTGGACCTTTCTTCCATTCAAGATAAGCACCTGAGGCCGCTTTTCAAAAAAGCTTTAACTTATATTTTGTTATACTGAATAATAAACTTAGCAGAAGTTGCAAAAGACAAACTGCAATTATGTAAGTGTCTTCCTGTGCATGTTGTATTTATATAGAGATAGGTAGCTGGAAACAAAAGTGTTCGACTAGTCACTGCACTTTCTTCTAAAAAAAATGTAAAGCTATATGAAGCTCAGAAAATCCCTATGAGCATGGTAGAAGTCAGAATAATTGTTTGAAAGTGCCAGAAGTAGTATAAAACACCCACAGTCACCCTGGATGATTTTGTCAGTTTCTTAGAAGATAAGATAGCTTGTACCTGCTCAGGATTGTACCTGCTCAGGACTGGACACCAGTTGGACAGAGTCCAATGTGATGATCAAAGTGGTATTTTGTGATGTTAACTAGAATTCTTTTGAGCTTCTGGAACCTGTGTAAGTGTAAAGGCTCCTTGTAGTTTAAATGCTGCTACCTGTAGGTTGACATCCATGCTCATCTTGGCTTCTGCACACTGCCAGGGAGGACATGAGAAGGTGGTTTGACCCTGGTGGTAGTGTGCCCTCCACTGAAGAAGCTCCAAACAAACTGTCCATTGATTTGTCCATATTTGACAACTTTCATCAAATCTCAAACCTTACCTTTTTGGGGGAAGATGGGTGTGAAAGTGGTAGCAGATTAACTACAGACAATCCTAGAAGATGCAGATCATCTGGATTCAGATCTGGAAATGAGACCAAAACTGCACTGGTTGTTCTTGTGGATTACTTTTGTTGAGAACTGAATGGGGAGAATGTGCCTTTCTTGGTCCTATTAGACTCTCAGGGCATTTGATACCATCAACTTTCTGGCCCATGTGCAAGGGTTGAAAGTCAGAAGCACCATTTTATAGTGATTCCACTCCTTCCTGAATGAATGGTTTCAGCTGGCGGCCATGAGGGAGCAGTGTTTGAACTCCTGGGATCACTTCCCTAAATTCAATAAAATGATACTCCCGTAGAGCTGTATGAAACAGATTGATGTTCCTGGGATTTCTAAGCAGCAACTATTTAATCACCTAACAAATATGAGTCATCACTAACTGCTTGTGAATACAGCATGAGACTGAGAAACTCAGAAGAAGCTGTAATACTTTCCAATACCAACATCATCTGAGATTGATTTTATTTTTCTTCACCATTTCCCCATTCATTAAAACTATGTTTAGTTGACAGTGAGTCACATCTCATCCTTTTGATAAAAACATCCTTTTCTGAAATGCTTTATCCCAGGTATTGAACTAATAATGGAACCAGTTAGAAAATAATGCAGTACTTTAATCCAGAAGATAGATAAGGAAGAAATTGAAAGCAAGACTTTTTTTTCCTTCAGCTTTTTGTCACAAAGAAATAACAAACAAAAAACCTTACATATTCAAGAATGTACCAGATCACTCTCCATTACACCCATATTAAAACAGTATTAAAATTTCATTAAAAATTAAATTAGAGGTAAGTTATAATAACTTCTAGTACAGTGTGCTATATCTATTCTTAATAGAAAACAGGCATGCCACAGCAACTTCTTCAATGTGCAACCACGTCCTTGCCACCCATGTGAACAATGCTACATGCACTCCCCAATGAATTGATTTAACAATTGGTAGCAAGCTATTTTCCCCCTCGCTGTTGACTTCCAGTTTTTCTATGGGCTCTTAGCATTGCTTACTTGCTCATCCCAGCTGTACTTTCCCTCCATCTTTCCTGTTCCACATTTACCATTCACGATATGTTTGACACTTACCATTAAAGATATATTATTTGTTCACAGGCAGAGACACACATATTTGCTGTTTAATAAAATTATAGCTGTACGAGTCACCCACACTTATGGTTAAGATTGCATCAGCACTTTTGCAATAAAATCTGCTCTTAAAAGGTTTATAACTCAACCTTTCAGAAATTTGTTCAGGTCTTTAACACCACATAGAAGGTCATGGCTCAAGTCAATTTTACTTTATCCCTTTCTAAACCAATTGAGCTTGCTATTTTCAGTCTTAAAGGGGAAAAAGAAGTATGGTCTACACAAACCTGTGTCAGATTCATTTCCAGATTCCCTTCCCTCCAGAAACCATGGTTCCATAGAGTTTTTCTCCCCCCCCCCCCAAGTTCCCAGACAAACAATGGCTAGTTCATTCCTGTTCTTCATTCAGGGCAAAAAAGCTGCCACAAGTAGAATGCTAGCTGGGTCCTGGTTCTGGCACTCTCCATGAGCTAGCTGGATGAAGTGGCAACCAGCTCAAGGAGGGAGAGGTGGGGACAGTTGCTGATGTAACACAGCAGTGTGAAAATAATTGCTAAAATCAGGGGGGGCGGTATTGTGATAAGGCTAAGTCAACAGATTAAATCACACCAATAGAAAGTATTTTGTTCAACTACAGCCTTCATAGGGAAAATGTATCATTTTTTTTTTCATATGGATACTCAAAGAAACACAGGATTATTCTGGGTGAATTCAGTCTGTCAGCAAATACTAAGATAGCTCTCTTTTACCTCTGTCTTTCTCTCTCTCTCTCTGTCTCTCATTGGAGTTGGGCAGCTAATAAATTTAAATAAATAAAATATCTAACTCTCTATCATTTAGCTACCTATGCCTTTGTGTGTGTAGGTATTTCTTACCTACAATGGCATTTCTTCCATATACATCACTTTGTCCACACTTTTTGTCTACTCGTACATACATTTTTGTACATATAATTGTCCACAATACAATAGGCATATTTTTGCAAGCAGGGTTCCCTAATATAATGCACGTGTGTACTGTATATTCTCAAATTTGTGAGCAGTTTTATACTATATAAAAATTTTAAGACTGACTGCATATTAGTTCATGCAAAACAAAATTGAGGCAGCCCTCTTGCTCTCTCTGTGTTGTGAACTATAGAAAAATGAATATCTATTTGTTGTAGCTGAGAAAAGATACTCTGCTCCCTCCTGCCAGATGAACAATTGCCTGGTGAGTTGAGGCAAGTGTGATGGCAATGACAATGGGACAACTGGTAGGAGAGGAAGCAGCATGAAGTTAAAGACTCTTATCTCCAGTGATCCCTACTGAGATCACTCTTTCTTGGCCTCAACAACATTACAAGAAGGTTGACACACCAACCAGCAATCCGAAGCCATATCACTATCCCACCACTCTTAATAAGAATATCTGAGCAGTCTTTTTTTTTTTCCTGCCTTCCATCACTGATCAACTGGAAGTGGAAAAAGAATGAAGGGCTACCCAGGATTGCAAATATATAAATATAGTGCACAAGGATTGTGTGGTCTTCAGACTGGTGCCAAGATCCAGGAAGTGTACTTTGGATACATTTACATTAAATATGAGATTAAAAAAAATGTTTTAAGTATCTATTGGTATACTGACAGAAAGCCTAGAATTATTTTATTCTCCATTGCTTCCTACGTTTTGGACTGTTTTTATTGTAGTAAGCCACCCAGAGTTGGCATGGAGTTGGGTGGGATGGATGGATGGATGGATGGATGGATGGATGGATGGATAGATAGATAGATAGATAGATAGACAGACCTAAAATCCTACTCTGCCTCTATGCAGTTTAGAGTAAACACAGTACACAGCATACATTAAATCCTTCCTTAATTTCTTTTAAGTTATATGCAAGAGATATCTGAAGATAAACATTTAAAGGTCAATTTAAAAACAGAGCATAATGTTTCCATTATCCTATCTTTAAATCAAATTGTACCATAACTTAGATGCTATAAAATTGTCTAAAATGTAGTGAGAATTTTATCCATATTACACAGGTGACAGCCATTGTAAAGGTCATTATATCATAACTAGAGTATCACATAAGAACTCAGTAGGACAAAATGTTTATGTTACACTGAATTCATTTTCTTGCTTAAGTAAGCCTAACCTTTTCCTTTGTAACAATATGCTAAATTTCATGCTATTAGTCTGCCTGATCTAGGGAACTATAAATCATTCTGTATCGAACTAGTTTTGTATGTATTCAATCATGAATTCATGTTATCAAATTTCTTTCTTAATCTGCTAACTTTAAAATGTAAGAAAATCTACTGTAATATCCAGAAAACAATGGAATTCAGCTATAACATTGTCACTATACATATAGTGATTCAGGAAATAGGAATTCCACAATTTGTTTAAAAATGTGTCCTGAATTAAGTTCTCCAGCAATTTTATTGTGATTCTTTCCTTCTGACATTGTTCATAACTTTTGGTTGAATTTAAACTGTTCTAGCAGTTCATTCACTTGAATAGAATTTTCTGAACTTTTAAGTATTTTACACACCTGGAATTTGGCTGTTTTATAACTCTGGGACTTGAATATGGAAAATAATATTTAAGGAGAAGAAGAAATGTTTTACAGGGATGGTATTATAACCTTTTTATGTAATTAGTTTTAGATTTAGATTGGGGTTAAATCAAACTATTTGGGTTAGAGCTATTCATTATGCAAAACAATTTTAAGTTACAAAGAGAAATAATGTCATACTCAGGACTGCAGAAGAAACCAGATTACCCCAAATCTTCCTTAAACCCTGCCAAGACTTTTTTGCCATGTTGAAAAATAGTAGGGGGAGGGGACCTTGGCATCCAGAAGAGGTATGGAAAACTAGCACAGTTGTCCTCCAAGTTACCATCCAATTTAAAGAACTAGACATTTAAATTGGATTTCTATTAAGGCAGCTCTTTTTTTTCCATCACTACACCAATACCAGTTTGAAAATAAAGGCAGATCCACAAATTCTGCTTGGCCTACCTCCAGTACAGGCCACTGACCATTTCCTCCTCTCTCTCCCAGTCCATTACAAATGTCCCTTATGCCTTGCATTTTCCAGCTTTGAATAAAATCTATTGCTTTCCATAACAAGCCATCTTAAGCCCTTCAGAGTGGAAGATCATCAGTGCTTCATTCCATTCTAGCTGAAGCCCCAGCTCTGTTTGGCTGCAGTGCCTGGAACATCCCCTCCCTTCCAGTGACTGTTCTCTACCATTTTGTCCTAGGATGCTGGGCAGTTGTTATTATTTTTTTCTTTCTAATTTTGTGCTTGATCAAGTGATGGTCCTGTTAAGTTAATGAACTATGCTCAGCCAAGAAGCTCATGTTCCATTCAGCCCTTAGATTTCCCAGTGGTTTCTGCCCAAGCTGGGCAAAGCATGCTGCTCTTCCTTGCCTACCCGATGCCTAAAGTACTGCAAACACCTGCTCTTTTTTTTTTTTTTAAGCATATTTAACATGAAACATTGCTACCTTGTTTCTATGAAGATAAACTATCAGTTTTTCCTCTCTACAGTGTTTTCATAGCCCTACATCGAATGGAAGAATGAAAGAATAATGTATTCCCTATTTCTCTGATTACTATAGCACAACGCACTGGGGTGGGGGGGAGAGGGGGAAGGAAAGGTCTATTTTAGTATCAAAGGAGAAAATGTGGGAAAGAGGGGTAAAGGCATCCATATGTGCAAATATCTAGGAAAATAATGGAAAGTTGTGGGGACCAGTGAGAACAGAATAATCCCTACAAGGAAAAGGCAGTTTCTGGTAGACCAGTCCACACAGGAGCCAGCCAGCAAGTCTTGAGTTTCCTGTACAAATGGGAAGAAGGAGGAGAACAACCGATCAGGTTTTGTAGTGGCTATATCCACACTGAACACTGGCCCAGCCCCTTTGCCAACCCACTGCAATCTGGACTGGAATTTCTGAAGTTGTCTTAAGAAAAAGCTAGGAACAACATGGGAGACAAGTTGCTTAGCCTAAGACAAATCTTCAACCTCAAAGCAGACCTGGAGGCAGTGAGGATAGAATTTACCTACCTCCTAGAGGAGAAGAATATGGGCAGCACAACAATTCTGATATCTATTCATCCCATCATTTTAATACACACACAATTATCTCATTGTGAGATTTTGCTTTCATAATTATCATGCTTAGAATTGGGAACAGGCCACAGATAAAAGCTATTCCCGCTTTAAAAAAATCAACATGAAAGATGCTAGCTTGAAATAGTTTCAAATAATTTCAGATAAGATGCATAAAAATAACAAGAACATGAATAGTCCTGTGAAAAATATTTGTCCCCTTTCAGATTTTTTTCAATCTTTGCATATTTTTATCACTGAATGTTAACAGAGTTTCATATAGGTCCTCCTGATAGAAAATAGAAGTGTGAGTGAATAAAACACTAAAGTTTGGCACTTATTTATTTCACAAAAAAAGTCATCCAACAGCATTTTTACAATTGTCAGACAGAGATGCATTCTTCATACACATGATAAAACAAACCACACAGACACAGCTTATCTGTTTCTCTACAGATACATTATACATTTCTCTCATCACTTTTGGAACCACTCATTCTTTTATATTTTTTTGTTCCTCATCCACAGCCTCTTTCACTTCATAATTTCATCAAACTTTATTTTTTATTCTTCCCATTAGCACAATTCTACCAGTGTCCATGCCGTTCTGTAATGCAATCCTTTTAACTCTACAGCCTTCATTTTAGGTATACTTTTCACTGATTTTGCTGGAAGATAAATTGATCTTCTAATTTTCTCCCCATTTGAGATGTACACAGTTTTCCTAAAACTGCTTTTGCCTTCATTCTAGTTTTTTTTTTTTTTTTCCTCCTCACTTCAGTCTTGTTCTTCCATGTCCATTTTCTCCCTCAAAATCCACTTTGGATATGGCAAATAATGGTTCCACATTCATTACCCTTGAATTCGCCCCTAATACTCTCAATTATTCATCATAAACAATCAAATCAATTCAGGAAGAGGCCTTCCCTGAGATCATATGACTGCCTGTGTGATTTCCGGGGCGGGGGAGTTCAGTTTAAGAGTCGTAAACAGGTGTAATGTTCATACCCTTGTGCACTCTGAAGCATTTTTTTCCCCTTTGAATCTAAGACACTTCACAACATAGTGATAATTTTCTACAGATTTATGTTATGTTCAGTTCCAGAGTTTGCTGTTCTTGCCAATAATTTTTGCTCACAGGTCTCTGCTATTATAACAATATGGGAGAGGTTCTAGAGCTTCTCCTTCTATACTTCTGGTGTAGCATGAGTAACTCTAGACCACATGATAGCAAACACTTCTCCAAGCAATAGATTTAACTGTACACCCATGAGACTTCAAAAAGGTGTGGGAATTATGATGGGTGCATAGGCACCAGACCCAATATCCTAATGTGCCCAGCTGAGATCAGGATAAATGTATTCATAACTTTCTCCATGGCTATAAGTGGGAAGTCTTATGAGGCAGTCTTCCCTATACAGCTCTGGAAAGATGGTATTGAGTTCTTCAGACATATGCATCCCAACCCTGGAAATCTTGGCAATTTACTCAAGAACAGTAGGTTTGCATTGTGTAGACACTATCTTGTAAGTACTGAAAAAAGATCTATGTGTGCCAGGTAGCTAAACAAAGAGATTAAATATAAGCCATAGATCTAGGGCTTATTCCCCCCCCCCCCCAACACCACCACTACACTCTGGTTTTTGACTCTGTTTACAAGCCCAGAGGTTACTTAGATTCTGATTCTAAAAAGAACCAGAAATCACTCAAGGAGTGTACAACATCTGTAAAGGGTAATGTTGCTCCAGTTTCTAGAGCTTCAGCTTATATGAGTAAAAGCCACCATGGTAGGTCCTATTCCCTCAGTGGGTTAGGAATGAGCAGTATGACATGAAAAAACTAAGTTACTGCTTGATAAGTTCTTTTATTTGCATTTAGATGTAGAGAGTAAACAAGATGACCTTGAGAGAGACAGAGGAGAGATCCATTATCAAACAAGGAGAAGAATATGGCTTGAGCCTCAAACAAGAAGAAGGTATGTGTAAACATCTTAGAGGGACACCCCCCCCCCCATTCACATGAATATAAGAAAGGGAAAAGGTAAAGCATAATCAGATTTGCAAGATTCTATTACTATAGTCCATCTTAATAAAAGTAGTTTTAGACTTCTACAGAGTTTGTTCCTTGGTCTGGTCTACATCATGAGGCTGTCATCATCTTTGTTCATTCCTCAAGTACTTTCCCCTTTTAAAATCCTGAACCCAAATAACTTATCTTAAAGTGAAGGATGGAGGTGGATATAAACAAAAGCTGAACCACAAATCAGCATCATGTGTTTCAGAAAGGAGACAAAGCAGCAGAAATGTAGGATGTAGCACAGATTAAATTTAAATTTGCATCAGCAAATCATGCCTCTATTTTTCTTTACAATCAAGAATGTCATTTTAAAAATACTAGCATCACATTCTTAGGTCAAGACCAGGGTCATTCTGGGCAACTAAGCCTCATCTGTTCAGTGTTTGCAGCAGCTCTATCAAAATAATGTTGATAGAGAGTGGAGAGGCAAATAAAGCACATAAAATAAGACCTGACAGGATCAATCTTGTCTAGAAGCATACCTAAATTCAGAATGAAATTACCTTCATATTCACTATGGCAATATTCAGGACTCTGTAGATTTTAGCAATGGACAAATCAATCTTTTATTGCCCAAGTTCTTGTCATCTCTATTTAACCATAAGCCTATTCCATGCAATTCATTATTTGATTAATATATTTTAATATCGCTTCCCATATAGCCATCTTGAGGTAGTGGCTGTCATTTAGAAATGAAATATTTCTGCCAAACATAATTTTTGGCATACACTATTCATATATATGACAGCCAGTTTGGTGTAGTGGTTAAGCCAACAGGTTAGAAACTAGGAAACCTTGAGTTGTAGTCCCGCTTTAAGCACAAAGCCAGCTGAGTAACCTTGAGCTTGTCATTCTCGCTCAGCCCTAGGAAGCAGGCGATGGCAAACCATTTCTGAAAAACCTTGCCAAGAAAATTGCAGACACTTGTCCAGGCAGTCACTAGGAGTCAAGACTGATTTGAAGGCACGTGTGTGCCTGCACACACACACACACACACACATACACACACATATACATATATAAAATGGTGAGCATAGAACTGGATTACATAATCTGGAAAATATTCTAGTCTAAACTATTACCCCTGCAGTCCATGTAGGAACTTGGCAAGAGAGAATTAGGTCAAATAACTTTGTCCCATTCTTAGGTGGAGTTTTAGGAAAAGGAGGAAAGAAAAATAAATGTAACTGTCATCCAGTTTTATTTAGATCACTGTAGTTCAGGCTTGCACAATGCTGGAGCCAAGAAGCCAAATCTTGTATACTAGTTGTATACTGTGTTCCACTATGAACTTGATAAATCTCCTGTTTGCTTTTGCAAAAGAGCAAAGGGTTCAGGACTGCTAAGCTATGTTCATCTTGACAGCTCATACATCGTGCAGCACCAGTATAGAGAAACAAGAGCTCAAAGAGGCAAGAAAGAAATTGTGTAGTCACACTCTATGTAATTGAGCATTGTAGTGTTCCTAAAGGGAAGACCAACTAAACTTGTGAATTGGCCTACCATGCTCCATAGTGTGTGAACAAGGAGACATGTTTCTGAATATACACATGAAGTTGGCTTTACATGAACTTCTCTTCTCTTCTCTTCTCTTCTCTTCTCTTCTCTTCTCTTCTCTTCTCTTCTCTTCTCTTCTCTTCTCTCAGGAGGGAAAAAGTCATTTCTCTAGTGGCTTACATAAAGTGACATCCAATGTGCAACATGCATTAAAATGAGTAGTATTTTACCGGAGGTCATACGGCTAAGCAGTCCATTAAGTAAGAATAAGTGAGAACTATTATGAGAATTATTGTCCAGCAGCATTGCTGAAGTTGAGCCTGCCTTTCAACTATGTCATTAGAAGTGGTGAAATACTTTTGGCATCCTGCTGATTTTGCTCCAAAATAGATGTTTTCTTCTTTTTGCCAGCTTTCAGTTTAAAAAATCCTACAGCTAGGGTACAAACATTGCAGGACATTGGCTATATGCAGCCCTCTTTTTTATTTTTATTTTTGCAGATTGTGCAAAGAGGCCTCAGCGACAGTCCAACACATAGTGGCAGGGTGTAAGATGCAGGCAGAAACAGCATACACTGAATGGCACAACCAAGTAGCTGGCATTGTGTACAGGAACATCTGCACAGCGTATGAGCTAGACCCCCCCAAGTCCAGATGGGAGATTCCACAGAAGGTCGTGGAGAATAACATGGCTAAGATCCTGTGGGACTTCCAGATCCAGACGGACAGGCAAGTACTGGCTAATCAACCAGACGTTGTGGTAGTAGACAAGGACCAGCGGTGGTGGTGATAGATGTAGCAGTACCAAGTAAGAGCAACATCAGGAAGAAGGAGCATGAGAAGCTGGAGAAGTACCAGGGCCTGAAGGAGGAAATCAAGAGGATGTGGAAAGTCAAGGCAAAAGAAGTCCCAGTGGTGGTAGGAGCAATCGGGGCCATGACTCCTAAGCTAGGAGAATGGCTCCAACAGATCCCAGGAACAACATCAGAGCTCTCTGTGCAGAAGAGTGCAGTGCTAGGAACAGCTAAGATACTGTGCAGAACCCTCAACTCCCAGGCCTCTGGTAGAGGACCCGAGATTGAGGAAGACACGTACCACCCATAGGGGTGAGAGGGGAATTTTATATATATATATATGTATGTATGTATGTATGTATGTATGTATGTATGTATGTATATATTTCCCAGCCATTCTACCCTCCCTACTGCAGCAGCAGCAAAATTAGGGTTGTGCAAGAACAGCCAGTATATTTTGTGGCCAGATCCTCAGGTCTGAAAGTAATCCAAGCTCACTTGTACAGATGCATTTCTAGCATACATCAATATGAGCATCCAAGTGAGATGAAAACCATCTGAGTATGTGTGTTGTCAGATAGCAAAGACAAACACAAGAGCTATGTAAACTTAAAAAAAAAAAAAAAAAGATTTAGAAGAAGCCCAAGCACCTATACAGTGTGTTAAAATAGCCTAGGCTTTTTCAGACATTTGTGTGAGTGTACAAAAAAGTGTCACTGCTTTAGCACCCTGAAAAAAGTCAGGCTGCTTTAATAAAGAGCAAAGAGGTGCTGTGTTCATACAAGTTTGAACCACAGCCTTCCAAGTATTTTCAAAGCTAGCCCAGCCTTACAAACATCAAAGAACCGTGTTTGCAAAGTATATGTATATTCACATGAAAAGATACAGCTAGAATAAGGGACGTTGTAGGTAAGGGGTTATTCTGTTTCCCCTAATCTAATTGTAAAGCACCATTAACAATAGTACTCTCTATATGGATTTTTAAAAAATGTTAACAGTGCAGAAATTTCTGTGAATTTCTAAAGCATCTTGCAAAAATTCTGCCAGTGCAATCTAGCACCTGATTTCTTTTTCTATAAGCATTCTATACAAGTGTAGCTCCAGCTTTAACATAGGAAAACCCTTTAATTATAAATATCATATACAGTGGTACCTCGGGTTACGAATTTAATCCGTTCCGTGACTCTGATCGCAACTCGATTTGGTCGCAACGCGAGGCAAATTTCCCCAGAAGGTTCAATGTAAATACGGCTAATCCGCCCTCCGAATTTGGTCGCTCCGTGAGGCAAATTTCCCCATAAGGTTCAATGTAAATACAAACAGTTCTGAAACATATCCATTTTATTTTTAAACCACAAAAACATGAAAAAAAAGTACGTACAGCACAGTATGAAGAGGGAGAATGTGGTGGGGAGGCAGTTATTGTTTGGAGGGAGAGTCCCCCTCCAAAGGGAGATCTCCTTCAGGGGTTTCCTCTCTTCTTTGCCTCTTAGTTGCAGGCTCAGTTTTGGGGAAAAACCTGTCTAAAGTCAGTTGTTTTTTCCTGCGCTGCATAACCCTCCGGAAATGAGAGACCACGTTATTGTTCATCATGTTCAACGCTCTATTCGTTACAGTTATGTTGGGGTGGTGCTTCTCAAAGAAGTCCTGGCACGCATTCCATTGTTTCCTAATGGATTTAATCTCGGCACTGCTCACCTCCTCCCTGTCTTCCTCTTCCTCAGTGGAATGCTTCTCACCAAGCGCTTTCTGTTGCTCATTCTGGAGCTCAGCAAGTTCTTCTGTGGTCAGCTCCTCCTCATGGTCCTCAACAAGCTCCTCTACATCTGCACCATCGACAACCAGACCCATGATCTTGCCCATGGACACAATCTCCTCCACTACCACTGCATCAGACCCTTCACGGTCACGTTCAGTGACACATTCTGGCCACAGTTTCCTCCAGGCTGAGTTTAAGGTCCGGCAGATGACATCTTCCCAGGCTTTGTCAATGAGGCTGATGCAGTGGAGGACATTGAAATGTTTCTTCCAAAACTCTGCCAGAGTCAAGGATGTTTCCTCAGTGACATTGAAACACCTGGCGAAGAGCACCTTTGTGTAGAGCTTCTTAAAATTGCAGATCACTTGCTGGTCCATGGGCTGCAGAAGAGGTATCGTGTTGGGGGGGAGGAACTTGACCTTTATAAAGTCATACTCAGCATCCATATCATCCACCAAGGATGGAGGGTGTGCCGGGGCATTGTCCATCAGAAGAAGGCACCTTTCAGGCAGCTGGTTCTCGGAAGGATATTTTTTAATGCTGGGTGCGAACACCTTGTGCAGCCATTCCATGAACAACTGCCTTGTGACCCACGCTCTCACATTGGCCTCCACATGACAGGCAGTCTGGCCTTGTTCACATTGTGTTCCCTGAACACACGGGTCTGGGAATGGTACACCAGTAGCGGCTTAATCTTCAGGTCACCGCTTGCGTTCACACACAGCAAAAGGGTCAGTCTGTCCTTCATGGGCTTGTGCCCTGGCAGTGCCTTTTCCTCCTGCGTGATGTAGGTTCTGTTTGGCATCTTCTTTCAGAAGAGCCCTGTCTCATTGCAGCTGAACACTTTCTGAGGGACGTATCCTTCCGCCTTCATGAAGCCCTCAAATTCTTCCTTGTAGGCTTCTGCAGCAACCTTGTCAGAACTGGAAGCCTCTCCATGTCTTGCCACATTGTGGATGCCACTTCTCCTGTGGAATTTCTCAAACCAGCCTCTGCTGGCTTTAAATTCCTCACTTGCTGTGCTGGTAGAGGGGTTTTTCTGCAGTAAATTGCTGTGCAGTTTCCTGGCTTTTTCACAGATGATAGCTGCACTCACGCTATCACCTGCCAGCTGTTTCTCATTCAGCCACACTAATAACAGCTTTTCCACCTCTTCCAGCACTTGTGTCCTTCTCCTCATTAACATCGTTACTCCTTTTGCCACATCAGCTTCTCTGATGGCATCTTTATTCTTCAAAATAGTTGAGATGGTCGACTTTGCCATCTTGTACTCCGTGGCCAGATCAGTCACACGAACACCACGATCGTGCTTTTCTATAATCTCCTTCTTCAGTTCGATCATCACTTTCTTCTTCAAACCCTTATTCTTGCCAAGCCCGCTCTGCATTTTCTTTGGAGCCATGCTGACAAGCACACCAAAAACCTTCCAAACGCCACAAAACACACCACAAGCCTCATCGAACATCTCCTTGCTACCGCGATCTCGCCCACAGGAAGCCGCGACCGCGTGGCAGCAGGGCAAATGGCCGCGGATCTGGTTCGTAGCGTGAGGCGAAGGTCGCACGGCGAGGCAAATTTTTGCGACCGGAGCTGGTCGTATTGCGAAATTTTCGTAAGGAGGGGCGTTCGTAACCCGAGGTACCCCTGTACAGATGTATTATTAATATAATAATACTCTGTAGGCAGGGAATAATTTCAGATAAGGGACACTGAGCAATTATTTTTTTCACTAAGCTTACTTTCAAGTTTTTGATGTTACAAAGCCCTGCCCATTTTTTTTCATGGAGCAATGGTTTTGTATTTAGGAGCAATTACTATAAATGCCCTTGCATGGAAAAGCTTAGGGAGTAACAAGAACTGTGTTGAAAGTTAAGTCCAGTGTGATTATCCCAGTTAAGTTTTTCAAAGTGAGGATGAGGTAGTTCCAAAACACATCTTTGGATGTAGCTTTAATAAATTACATTAAGTTATTCAAAAAAGGTAAATACTTTTGGCAGAATGATGATCAAATCACAAATGAGAGCTAAATTAGTGATGGTATTATACTGTATAATTCATTTATTTGTTTATTTATTGCACTTTACATGAAGTTGTTCATCCCAAAAAGAAATAGCATGATCAGTATGTATGTATGTATCTATATAGTGACTTAAGTACCATCTTTTCCCCCAGTAGTGAATGTCACCAAATTTATCTGACAGTCACTTCGACTGTAGTGAAAATTGTTTCTGAATAATATGTTTATAGCAGTGCTAATAAAATAAGAGGGCAATGCCCAAGTATGACTGAATGCCCATTTCAAGATGTATTCTCAGTTTCCAAAACAGTTCTCTTCAAAGCTTTGCCTGCATGCATATGTGCTCAAAGTTGGGATGAGGTCATGTCCAATGGCTATCCCACTGATTTGTCCCTGTGCCAGCCCTGTCCCTCAGTTACCTAACTAAAGGTATCTTAAACAACAAGACATAAAGGGATATTCTATGAATGGATTGTTGTGGTTGTGGTTGTTGTTATGGTTATGATTATGGTATTGGATTAGGACTGGGGAGATCCAGGTTCAAGTTCTCATGTTGGGAAATTCATTGCATGACCTTGGACCAGTCTTTCTGTTTCAGGAGTATTAGAGGAAGTGTTGCTAGTCATACCACCCTGAACTTGGAATATAAATCTAAGGAATAAATTACAAGGAATGTACATTCCTCTGTGTCTGTAAAATCTTGCAAAAGCACCCGTGAACATAACCATTACTCCATTCAGATATTCTGGATGGAAGCAGTAAACATGTTATGGAAGGGTAATGTGAGTCCTATTCTTATTCTGAGCCCTCAGAAGAGGGTTCTTTTTTTTTTTTTTTTTTTTTTAATTACTTGCATCACACTTAAATTCTTACATCTTACCTTCTGCCTCTGAAGCCAGGATAAATACTCTAGAGGAAAAGTGGAAGGAAGAAACTCAAGAGAATCTAGTATCCATATTTTAGCTCCTTTTCCCTCCTATTAAAGCTGTCACTGCAACAGCTGCCTGAGAGACAGAAATGCGACAAGTATGTTTTTATCAAAATGTAGATGAAATGAGCATAAAGCTAGTACTGTTGAATTTCTATGACTAAGCATGCTGCCTTTATTTATAGATTTCTTCCTATGTTTTTAACAGCTTTTCCTATTTTTTTTTCCCCACAACACTGCATATATAATAATAGCGAGACAAGGCCAGAATGCTTCATTTTAGTCCTTCTTGTCATGCAGCAGAGCAATCCACTCTGCCTAAAAATACCTCAAGGTGGGGCTGATCCTTCTCAGCTGCTGGCCCATCTTGAGGAAAGTGACTCCTACACATCCATAGTGCACACACAGAATACAGTTTGGTCGAGTGATGCCAAATACTGTGGCTGGGCCACAGTATCCCATAATCCCTGAGAGTTGACTCTCTCAGCAGTTTGTTTCAAGGGAGTGTCAACAGATAAATGATCAAGCCATATACCCCTTCAAAGCCAGGCAGAAATTCTTTTTTATATATAAGTTTTCTTAAAGAAATTTTTAAGAATATAAAAACACTACAAATTTTGAAAGAAAAAAAAGTAAATGAAGAGAAATAAGTAGGTGGAAAAAAGTGCAAAGAAAGAAATAGAAAAGAAAAGGGAAAAGGAAAGGAAAGGAAAAGAGAAGAACAGGAGAGGAGAGGAGAGGAGAGGAGAGGAGAGGAGAGGAGAGGAGGGAAGGGAAGGGAAGGGAAGGGAAGGGAAGGGAAGGGAAGGGAAGGGAAGAGAAGAGAAGAGAAGAGAAGAGAAGAGAAGAGAAGAGAAGAGAAGAGAAGAGAAGAGAAGAGAAGAGAAGAGAAGAGAAGAGAAGGCTTCTGAACTTCTTAACAGCTGTTACAAGTACATTTATATTTTACCCTCTCTCTCTAAGGTCACAGCATCCTTCTTTCCATAGTCTACCTGTAACGAACTGCCACTTGTTGATCTTAAAACCAGTAACTCTCCTTGCAACCAATATTGATTCAAAAGAAAGTTCATTTATTAAGAATAAGTGTACAGATCCAAAGCATTGCTGAGACTGAATAAAAGCGCACCAAAAACTGCTTTTCTTTCTTTTCCCCCCCTTTCTTCGCCCTTAGTTCTTGTCTTCTGATTCCCTTGCTGGCATGGCCTTGAACATTCCAGGGCTTGTGATAAGAAACCATCTGCATCAAACGGTCTCTCCTTCCTACTCCCCCTCCCCTTTTCCAATGGCAGAACCGCAGCATGTAGAAAAAATCATTTTTTTTAAACTAGCCATATAATAATCTACTATAAAATCTTGCGAGGATTCTGACATACTGCCCCTCCACAGAAAAGGATGTCAGTCAGATGATTCCTCTTCTTCACTCTAAAAGGAAAAGCAAAGATACACATAATACAATAACCAATCTAATTGTTAAGGCTTTGTAGGATAAGCATCATAAAATTTTTTAACTAAACGTGGGGCCTTTACATGTTTCTTGTCAACCCATTCAGCCATTGACTTGGGAAAATGTTTCCACTGAATTAAAAATTGAACCCCCCCCCTGTGCTTTCTGCTGTCCAGTATTTCTTTAACTTCAAAATGTTGTTCTCCTTCAACCATCAATGGTTTAGGAGGTACTGGAGAGGGATGCCACTGAGAAGACTCCTTATATGGTTTAAGCAGGTCGCAGTGGAATACTGGATGGATTTTTTTAAAGGTGGCAGGCATCTGTAATCGTAGTGAAACTGGATTAATTACTTTATCGATGACAAAAGGCCCTATGAATCTTGGAGCGAGCTTTCTGGAAGGTTGTAATGATTTAAGATGTTTAGTAGATAAAAGAACCTTATCTCCTACTTTCCAGTCTTTTTCTGGTGTTCTCTTAGCATCTGCAAATTTCTTGTATGTAGCTCTGGCCTCCTGCAACGAGGCAGCAATCTGAGGCCACACTTGTGTCATCTGCTGGATCCACTCATCAACCGAAGCGACTTGAGTGGTCTGCTTAGGCAGTTCTGGGATGGGTACAAAGTCTTGTCCTGTAGCTATTTTAAAAGGGGTGAGACCAGTGCTTTGGTGCACTGCATTATTATAAGCTACTTCAGCGAATGGTAACAGTTCATCCCAATTGTCTTGTTGGTAGTTAATGAAACATCTCAAATATTGTTCCAATACTGAGTTCAGACGTTCACATGATCCCGCTGTCTGGGGGTGGTAACCCGAACTCAAGCCTTGCGATGCCCCCAGTAGTTTTAGGAACGCTCTCCAGAATTTGGCAGTAAACTGGACCCCGCGATCCGAAATTATCCGTTCTGGGACCCCATGAGCTCGGTAGACATGTTGTATGAATAATTTAGCCAATTTGGGTGCTGATGGAATGGCTTGGCATGCCACAAAATGTGCTTGTTTGGAAAAAAGGTCTGTAACTACCCAAATAACAGTCTTTTTGTTGCTTTCAGGCAGGTCTACAATAAAATCCATGCTTATTTGCTTCCAAGGAGCTACAGGGTTTGCTACTGTCTGTAGAAGCCCCATTGGTTTGCCCCCTCTCTTTTTGGCCATAGCACACGTGGGGCATGTGGCTACATATTCCCCTACATCTTTTCTCATTGTTGGCCACCAAAATTGACGTCTGATCAGATGTAATGTTTTCACAAAACCAAAGTGCCCAGCTGTTTTGCTGTCGTGACTTCTTTGCAAAACCCACTTTCTAGCATCTGCAGGGACATATAGCTTGTCTTGCCACCACCATGCCCCTTGTTTGTTTACTAGCAACTGGCTGTTGCTTTTGAACCACTCATCCTGAGCAATCTGGGCATTTAATTTTACCAATAACTCTCCTTCTGGTTGTCCTTCACCCTTTTTTTTCTGAGCTCTAGTGACCACTCTTAGGGCTGCTTGGGTACATGGAATTACTGGAGCGACTACTTCCTCCCGTTTGCTATTGTGTTGAGGCAACCGAGACAGAGCATCTGCCAGAAAATTTTTTCCCCCAGGAATATACTTCAGGGAGAAGTTAAATCGATGAAAATATTGTGCCCATCTCATTTGCTTTGGTGACAGTTTCCTCGGTGCAGTCAAAGCCTCTAGATTCTTGTGATCAGTCCAAATTTCAAATGGATGGGGTGACCCCTCTAACAAATGCCTCCAACAAACTAATGCCCAGCGTACTGCGAACGCTTCCTTTTCCCACACCAACCAGCGTCTCTCAGTCTCTGAAAATTTCCGGGATATGTATGCACAAGGAAACAGTTCCCCCCCTGCCCCCTTCTGCAACAACACAGCTCCCACTGCTACATCCGAAGCATCTGCCTGTATGACAAATGGCTGTTCTGGATCAGGGTGTTTTAAGATTGGTTCAGCCGTAAACAGACGCTTTAAACTTTGAAACGCCTCCTGGCACTCCTTAGTCCAGGCTAAGGGGGCTCCAGGTTTTGATGCCTTCGCCTTGTCCTTGCCCTTGGTTTTCAACAAATCGGTAAGTGGGAGTGCTACTTGGGCAAAGTTGGGTATAAACTGCCGATAGAAGTTAGCAAAGCCCAGGAAACTTTGAAGCTGACGCCTGGTTTTGGGAGCCTCCCAACCTGTAACGTCCCTCACCTTTGCTGGGTCCATTTCAATTCCCTGATGCGAAATTCTATATCCTAAATAGTCAATTTGCTGTTTATGAAATTCACATTTGGAGAGCTTGGCATACAACTGAGCTTCCAGTAGCTTTTTTAGCACCTTCAAAAAAACTGGACACATAGGAAACCTTCTCCTCCTCGCTGCGGAACAGACCCCCGTAGCCCTCCATGTAGATCCGGACCTGGGTGATAAAGCAAGCCAGCTGCTCAGCATCTCCCCCGAATTTCATGGAGATGCCCCGCTGCTGCATCGGGCTCTTCTTGGCTCTGCTAGGTGTGATATCCTCCTCCTCCTCGCTGGAAGTCTCATCTTCGGCTGACAGCTCTGCCACCTCCGTGCCTCCTGGTGTGGCGGCCGCTTCTCGTGCGGGAGGTGTAGATCCCCTTCCAAGCAGTTGGTCCATGGCTGCCTTTATAGCTCGCATATCATCGGATATGGACCCCATCTGCCCTTCCAACTTCCCCAAGCGATCTTTCAACGAAGGAGCCCGTCCTTTCGTCCCCGTTGCTTTCATCCCCGTCCGGTCTGGGCGTGATGATTGCAACGGGGACGAAAGGATGTAACGAACTGCCACTTGTTGATCTTAAAACCAGTAACTCTCCTTGCAACCAATATTGATTCAAAAGAAAGTTCATTTATTAAGAATAAGTGTACAGATCCAAAGCATTGCTGAGACTGAATAAAAGCGCGCCAAAAACTGCTTTTCTTTCTTTTCCCCCCCTTTCTTCGCCCTTAGTTCTTGTCTTCTGATTCCCTTGCTGGCATGGCCTTGAACATTCCAGGGCTTGTGATAAGAAACCATCTGCATCAAACGGTCTCTCCTTCCTACTCCCCCTCCCCTTTTCCAATGGCAGAACCGCAGCATGTAGAAAAAATCATTTTTTTTAAACTAGCCATATAATAATCTACTATAAAATCTTGCGAGGATTCTGACACTACCCTTTGTAATCATCAAACCATAAATCACAAGTTCATTTTTTTCTTGTTTCAGCAAAAATCCATAAGGGGTTTCCAGTCACTAAGAAATGTAGTTATTGTCTTTTCTCTAATCAGACAAGTCAATTTTACTATCTCTGCTAGTTCTGTCATCTTCACCAGCCATTCCTCCATTGTGGGTATTTCTTTTTTTGTACATATAATAATCTTGATCAGTTATCGTATATAAAAACAATCTTTCATAACTCTTTTCTAATTGTCTAACCATTAGTCCCAACAAGAAAAGTTCTGGTTTCAACTGAATATTAATCTTTAAAATTCTTTGTATCACTGTGTGTATTTGAACCCAAAATTTTCTGGCTTTTTTGCAAGACCACCAAGCATGATAAAATGACCCTTCATGCTTTCCACATTTCCAACATAAATTTGAATTATCTTTATACATTCTAGATAATTTTTCTGGAATCATATACCAACATCTTATAAAAATTATCTTTTAAATTGTAACGTAATATGAATTTCAGTCCTTTCAGCCACATATTTTCCCATTGTTCCATCAGTATATTATGTCCAAAGTTCTTCGCCCATTTTATCATGCACTCATTTGTTGTTCTTCTGTTTCAAATTTCAACAAAAATTTACACACTTTAGCAATTACATGTTCATCATATTTATATAGTTCAATTTCAAATTCTGTCTTGTGCTGTACAATTCCAAATGTCCTGTTATCTACATATGGAAACTATTGAAAGCTAAATCCCTCTGCAGTCAATTGATCTCTTGATTTCATGTTATATTCTCCATGCTTTTGTTCTAACAACTCTCTATATGTTAACCATATCTCTTTGCCTGCTGTTTCTTCTTTTCTATATGCTTCTTGTGCTGAGACCCATAAAGGCATTTTTGAACATGATTTGGGTTTATATCTATTCCATATTTTCAATATGACACTTCTAATATACTGATTTTTAAAATCTACATTAACCTTAACTTTATCGTACCATAGAAAACCATGCCATCCAAACCTCAGGTTATGCTTTTCTAGTTCTAAAATTATCTTATTTCTTAACAGCAAACACTCTTTAATCCAAACCAGGAAGCAGGCTGCAAAACACAGCTTCAATTCAATCCTCCTTGTTCCTCTATATCTTAGAAAATTTTATATTTAAAGCCCAGCACAATTTCTAACCTATTTTTTACGTTTTAAAAGATGGTTAAAAACATTTAAGAAGAAAAACAACAGAGACAGAGAGAGAGAGAGAGAGAGAGAGCGCAGGACAGAACAACAATGGCAAAGAAAAGAAATCCAGGGGGGATCAAAAAGAAGAAAGGGGCGTCAGTCATCCTTACCAAAAGCCTGGGCAAAGAGCCAACAACCAAATTAGTTCAATTTAGTCTTATTTTAATAAAGTTGAATAAAATCTAATTTTCTTTTAGACCTGGCCCAGACCATTTTCTGGCTTTCAGCCTTTAGAGATGCCCCTTAAAATCCAAGTATGCTCTTAGTCCCCCCTCCCAACCACCATTAGTTTATATTTTCAGGCATACACCTTGGCATACTAGATTTAAATATTTTAATTTTGATTGTCCTTCTCTCCCTCCCCCCTCCTTCCCTTCCATTACTGTCATATCCCAATTCAAAGTATATCCAAAATTAAAACATACAATTCCCAATAATGAGTAGTGAAAATAAACAACAGTATAGAGAACTGTGAAGCCTATACATGGCTGACTGATTAAAAATAAAACAGAACAAAACTAAAAATATATATTCAGTTTGGGCAAAAAGACATCTAAAAGGTACTTATGGATATATTACAAGTACTACAAAGAACAAAACAGTATTTAGCTATATTTGGTGAGACAAAGTCAGATTGGTAAGGCAGTAATAGGTAAAGAGAAAATGGATATGAGTGACCAGGAAATTTGTCTAGGAATGGCCTGCCTTCCTTCCTTCCTTCCTTCCTTCCTTCCTTCCTTCCTTCCTTCCTTCCTTCCTTCCTTCCTTCCTTCCTTCCTTCCTTCCTTCCTTCCCTGCCTGCCTGCCTGCCTGCCTCCTTCCTTCCTTCCTTCCTTCCTTCCTTCCTTCCTTCCTTCCTTCCTTCCTTCCTTCCTTCCTTCCTTCCTTCCTTCCTTCCTTCCTTCTTTCTTTCTTTCTTTCTTTCTTTCTTTCTTTCTTTCTTTCTTTCTTTCTTTCTTTCTTTCTTTCTTTCTTTCTTTCTCTTGGTGAGAATAAGTACTGTATGATACAGAGAATGCAAAAAGTATCTGCACTAGCATATTCATTACAGATCCATGTTTATCACCCTGGTCATGTTCAGGAAAAGTAGAGGTAATATATGTGGTACGCAGAAATATTTTTGTGTAGGAAATGTTATATTGGTATAAAGATAGTACAGCCAAGAGTCTTTTCAAAATTGGGTAGAATGCCTGGTAATGCATGTAGAACAATAAAGCATGAGTGAAGCTTTTATCAAAAAATGACACAAACTTCAAAAACAGCTAGGAAGAATTCATCAAAACCCCAGAAAATACTGTAAATGTAGTGAAATTCTTCGTAAAAAATATCTAGGAAAACACTTTATAAATATATAAAACAGATGATATATAATACTAAAATCTTAAAACCACATCTATAGAAACTTTAACCATTTAAAAGGGAGGAAAAATCCATGAGATTACTTTGTAAATAGCCCATTAGTCAAAGGGTTAGACACCTTCCAATCTTAAACACACACACACACACACACAAACTGAACTCAGAATTCACCCATAATATTTATGTTTCGTAGATACAACATACAAGGCAGATAAAATAAAATTTAAACAGTGTACAGTTAAGTGAACAAAAGTGAGTGATTTCAAACAACTTTAGCTGGCTTACAGGTAGTCCTCAACTTACAACCACAATACGGACCAGAAAATTCATCATTAAGCAATGTGGTCATTAAGTGAGGTATCATGCGACCACACCCAATTTTATGACATTTTTTGCAATAGTCATTAAGTGAATCACATGGTAGTTAAGTGAATCATGCAGTTCCCCATTGATTTTGCTTGTCAAAAGCTGGCTGGGAAGGTTGTAAATGGTGATCATATGACCCCAGGATGCTGCAACCATTGTAAATACATGCCAGTTGCCAAGCACTGGAATTTTGATTAAATTACCTCAGGGACACTGCAATGGTTGTAAATGCAAGGACCAGTCATAAGTCACTTTTTTCAGTGCCATGTAACTTTGAATAGTTGCTAAACGAATGGTCGTAAGTCAAGGACTACCTGTACTTTATCTTAAACTAGCTCCTTTTCATCCTCTGCTGAGAAAAACAACCTTACCAGTTAAGTAATGATCATACCAAAGTTCTAATATTACAAACATTAAATCTGAGTCAGAATTCATACATCAGTACAGAATAGAATTATGAAGTGTATAATCTTCTTTATTAGGGCCTGCTTTTTTTTTTTTTTTTAAACATTTAGGAATGCTGTGGTTATGATATCATAACTTCCCTGGAGGAATAAGGTGAGCATTTTAACTCCTCCTTTTTCCTTATTATTTTGAGTTTGTTTTTCTATGAGAGGCTTACCTTCTTTTTTTTTTTTTTTAATAATATTTTATTGAAATTTTAAAGTTACAAAGTTAAAAGTTAGAAATGAAAAAGAAAATTGAAAATACAAATTATAAAGAAAAGGAAAAGAAAAAGTGAGATAAAGTAAAAGAAAAAGAAAAAAGATGTGAAAAATAGATAACTTCCAATCTATCTCTGGTCTTAGGAATAATAAGACTATCATAGGTGCTACTTTTTAATACATTAAGTAGAAATAATTCTTTGTCAAAACATATCCCATTACATTTATAATCTAATCTTCAAATCCCCATGTAAGCTTCACCCCACCTGCATTTTGCAAATAGTCCATCAATGGTTTCCATTCTTTAAGGTAATAGTTATTTGAGTTTTCTTTTAATAAGCAAGTCAGTTTATCATTTTCTGCCATTTCCATCAGTTTTAACAACCATTCTTGTATTGTTGGTAGTGTCTGGGTTTTCCAAAATTGTGCATAAAGAAGTCTTGCTGCGGTAATCATGTATCGAGTAATTCTAATAAGATGTTTTCCTATTTGAAAATCCATTATCCCCAACAGGAATAGTTCTGGTTTAAATGGAATCTGTATTTGTAGTATGCTCTGCATCAAGGTTTGTATTTGAATCCAAAATTTCTTTGCAATTTTACATGTCTACCACGTATGGTAAAATGACCCCTCTTGTTGGTTACATTTCCAACAAACAATGGAAATTGTCCCATACAACTTTGATAGTCTTTGGGGTGTCATATACCATCGATACAACATTTTATAAAAATTTTCTTTCAAATTATGACATAAAGTAAAATTTAATCCTTTAGACCACATATTTTCTCAGAAAGGTTTACCTTCTTTATTTTACATGGGTTATTTAGGTCCCTTTTTAATGGTAGAAAGCTGTGTAGCTAAAATGTTGAAGTAACCTGGGTCAACTCACGTTTATTCTCTAGGATCTATATTTACTGGGTGGACCTATATTTACTCTAGGATCCATATTTACTAGGATCCATATATACTGGGTGGCACAGTGCTATGCTGATTCAGCTCCTTTCTCCAAGACCAGACCCAATCAGTGTTGATAGGGAGTGAGAGGTCCCTACTTTGTGGGGTGCCTCAGGGTTCGGTGCTCTCACCGCTCCTACTTAACATCTACATGAAACCATTGGATGAGATCATCTGGCACCATACGATGAGGTATCATCAGTATGCTGATGATTCTCAACTATATATCTCCATCTTAGGCAACCTAAGTGATACTGTGGCTACCCTTTTGTGGTGCCTGGAGGCTATAGGAGCCTGGATGGGGGACAACAGGCTTCAGCTGAACCCTGGTAAGATAGAGTGGCAGTGAGTACAGGGAGCCTCAAGATCTAGGAGCTTATCATCCTTGGTTCTGGATGGGGTCACACTACCCCGGACAGACCCGGTGTGTAATCTGGGGTCCTCCTAGACTCACGACTCCTGTTCAAAGAGCAGGTGGCAGTTGTGGCTAGGAGGGCCTTTGCATAACTTTGTGTTGTGTGGCAGTTATGCCCCTTCCTCAATTGGGAGGCCCTCCACATGGTCACTCATGCCCTGGTCACCTCCCGGGTAGATTACTGCAATGTGCTTTATATGGGGCTACCCTTGAAGAATATCCAGAAGCTACAGCTGGCAAAGAATGCAGCAGTGCAGACAGTTCTGAATGCCCCTGGGGGGCACATATAACACTGCTGTTATGCAATCTGCATTGGTTGCCGGTTTGCTTCTGGATCCAATTCAAGGTGTTAGCTATCACGTTTAAAGCCCTTCATGGCACAGGACCAGGTTATCTGAGGAGCCATCTCACCCCTGTTACATCAGCCTGCCCCACTCGGTCCAGCAGAAGGAATTTTTACTGGTAGGATCTAGGAAGAGGGCCTTTTCTGTGGTGGCCCCCACTCTGTGGAACAACCTACCTCCCAAGGTATGGTATGCCCCCACTCTCACAGCCTTCAGGAAAAGCATAAAATCCTGGCTCTGCCAGAAGGCCTGGGAGCCGGATGGGGGCTTGCATCAGTGGAAATGGCTTGTGGGGTAATTGGGTTTGCCCCCTGTCATCTTGAATGTTTTTAGTATTTATGTATAGGGTTGTTTTATAGTTTGACTTTTTAATGGATTAATTAATTTTAATTATTTATGTGATTTCTTAATGGTTTATGGGTTTTGGGTTTTAATTGTGAGTCACCCAGAGTCACCCATTGGGGGAGATGGGTGGCATACAAATTTAATAAATAAATAAATAAAATCTATATTTAGTAGAACATAGGTAGGTAGATAGAACCAAGTTAATTAAGAGTAGGAGTATCAGATGTGGGCTCCAAACCTCTGAACAGCCACTAGAGGACAGCAAAGACATATTTTCATAGCTATTTGCTGCTCTCTATTGATTCTCTGGATTTTTGCAACCCAAATTTGGTGACTCTAATTAAGTTATGCAGAGGCAATTTCTTCAGATCCATAAACAAATGACATTATTAAAGAAGTTATATATTCTAACACAAACACTGTTTCAGTAAATTTTCTGCCCTCGTGATGGGAGAAAGAAGCAGGCTGAAGGGAGAGCTGAAGAATATCAGTCTTCCAATAGGAAAGAGCACCACAATAACAAAGAGGAAAACTTTTGCTTGCTATCACATATTCCTAATGATCAATAGAATAAGAGATGCAAAGAGCCTATGCTTTTGAGGTTGCACCTTCAATACATTGTCACTTGATTTTATACCAAAGTGAACTACTTTGGATACTGTTGGATAATTTTGGGGACACCTGCAGCCTACAGGCTTAGGTTGCCTCCTCTCTTCTTGTAGAATATACAGGAACCTCAGATGGAGATGGTGGAAGTTTTGGTGGGGCTGTCAACTCTTTGGCTGACAGAGCTCCTATTTGTAAAAGTTATATGGCAAGCAGGAGTGAAGCAAGTGGAAGTGTGCCCATCAGGCAAATCTCTTGGGAGATCTTTCTTCTATTGAATATTTATTTGCCACAAATCTGTCAAAGACATAGGAATTATTTTAGAAAAGCTTGGTGGCCCTAAGGACAAGAGAGACTGGGATTATCTTTAATTGCAAATGGTAAACACTGAATAATGTAATGAGAATGAACTGAGAGGTTGGACTAATCTTTCCTTGAACTAGAACTGGTACGAGGTTCATTTAACTTTCTAGCTAATCCTTCCCAAGTCCCTTTATTGATCTGAAATTTTCAACTTATAGAACTTCACTAAATGTATCTATGTGGCAGTTTACACATTGTGCCAGTTGAACCTACTATCAAAAATAATATAAATAATATAAACAAAGAAGGAATTGATGTGTTTACTGGTGGAGGGACTGGAGACCTAAAAAGAACCTCACATTAGTATATATCAGACTGGCATATTTCCATCAATGAATTTTGAATTATTCTATCTACATATTATTATATGGACAACAATTCTAAAAGCTCTGAAAAATCTATAGAGCCATTTGATGCCAACCGTGAAGGATCTAGTATTGAACAAGGGAGCAATCAACATCGTGTTGACATGATTTGCCAAGGTGCTATTGACTGTAATGGAGTTGAATTTCATGCCATATTAATAACTAGAAACATTAATGGTCATTGCACACAACAACTTAATACTATAAAATGATCCATAATATTAATGATATACACTTGGCATAATAGTATAAATGGTCTATCCAAAATGTTTTAGCAGGAGCAAAGTAAAAAATGACAGAGATATACAGTGAATAGGAAGTCTCCTACCATCTTTATTGCTCTTTGAGCTAGAAGACTGAGGAACAAAATGGATTTATGAAACTTACTGGTTTAGAATTAGTTACAGATAAAATTCAGTGGTAACTCCTGATAGGTGGGTAGTTTTATCCTTGTTTCTTTGTTTGTTTCTTCTCAAAGGGAAATTAAGTTATTAGAGTCAAGAGTTATTCTTGACATGTCTATTTAGAAGCATCATCATCTATGGAGGTATACTCCCAAGTAAGTGGATATACTACAGTTGCAGGTATAGTCGAAATAGTTTAGCTGTTACAGGTATTCATTGTTCCTGGTTAAATACAACATAGCACAATAGCCACTATTTGCAAAAGAATGTATAAATGAAGCAAATCTTAACAGGTAAGGAAAAGCAGACATGTAGCCAGGAAGATAAAACTTCTGGCTGGAAACCAATTACTTGTTCCTCCCACAGAGCGTTCTTCCACAGAAACTTAAATTCAAATTTTATATATGAATTAAATCTTTCTATGAACCCAGAAACAGGAAAGACATGTCCAAAATCAGGCCTGGTTTTACAGAAAGCTATAGAAAGACCCTTCCACTTTCCCTGTTGTTTTCTGTGACATCTCTCCCTCCCATATTTCTCTTGAGGTTGCTGGCTAAAATCCTATGTGCTTATTCTGAAAGAACACAAATCACTGGTATCCCCTGAAAGGTTTCTTTAATGGATGGGGTGGGGTGGGGGAGGCTGTTTTATGCCACCCCTGATATCTACACATTAGTTTATTTACATACAGCTTTGCACATGGATATTGTGCAAGTGTAATGGTCTGTGAGGAGGAGGAGGAGGAGCCACTGACTAGGCAATGGTTAGATAAGAGGCAGCTTACCCTGCAGAAGGAATGAGGGCATGGCAAACATCTCAGAAGGGACCCTCCCTAGTTTCTTGGACTGTAAAGGCAGGGGTGGTGGTGGAGAGATGTACTTTCAGACTTGCAAGATTCTGTTACTGTAACCTACTGTAGCCTGTACTGTAATGGTAGTGTTAGTACTCATGGCTGGTGC
The DNA here is from genome assembly GCA_030867105.1 of Liasis olivaceus. NCBI lineage: Eukaryota > Metazoa > Chordata > Lepidosauria > Squamata > Pythonidae > Liasis > Liasis olivaceus. Next base: position 79,843,095 of record CM061350.1, on the reverse strand, counting down.
TACCTCAAAGGGCTGACAGCAAGTTTGTACAGCCATACTGTACTATCATGGAATTGATAGCCTCTCAGAGTTTCTGCAGGGTTTCATTCTACCCTAATGAATGAAAACAGCTACAATTATTGAGATTTCTGCCTAAAAGAAATGTTACACACACACACACACACACACACACACAGTGGCAGAGGGAAAAACTATGTAAAGCTAACAAAATCTCACAGCAAGGATTTAGTGCATCTAGCACTTGTTATACTTCCTTTCAAACTTTGCCTTCCTTCCAGATGCTGTTGAACTACAATTCCAAACAGACTTTAGTCTGCATGGCCAATAATGAATGAGGGTGGGAGTTGTAGTTCTGTAGCATCTGGAGGACCAGCAACTATCCTCCATTGATAATAATGAGACTTCAGCTGATCATAACTAATTTTCACATAGATTTGAATGATGTGCATGTGGACCTAGTTTGCTCTGGATCCAACTCAAAACCATCCAAAGACTTGGAGGTTCCTTTTTGTGGTGGTTGAATGATAAAAGGAGGGAGCAAAGAGGCAGGTACACAGGCATGGAGAACAGTCTGTTGGTGGTTTCTCTTCTTCTACACCAGCATCACAGTGTTTTTGGACTACTTCAGAATTTCTTTAGGTGGTAGAATTGTGAAGATCCTTGTTTTGTTTTGTTTTTGCAATACATTTTTCTTCATTGCTCAATATCATATCTGGTTGCCTAAACTTCCTAAACAAAACACAGCTTATGGGAGGAGCTGGTCTGTATCTTCCTTTTGGATTTAATTAAAGCATAGGAACTCAGAAAGGCTGAAGACCACTGGAGCAATGATTATACTGTACTACCAAATTAAATTTCCTTATATTAATTCACCTTCCCCCGAAAAGGCCATAGAAATTTTAAACACAGCTTACTTTAAACCAATTCATGCCTATGTAAATTATAACTGACCATTACTTTTCATACCTATTTTCCTTCCTGTTCTACCTGCTTATATATATATTCAGATCTAATCAATACAAAATTATGAGTCCTAAATTTAGAAAAGCTCTTGCTGCAGACATTTATTTCTTCCATCTTCTGATTATAGGTAAAAACATCATGCCAGAATAATGTATTTCCTTTTTATAGGATATGTCCACCAGATCCCACCTTTTCTTTACTTGCCCGACTAATGAAAACATTGTTCTGACGCATAGAATTGCTTCAGATGCTCAATCACCTTTACATTCACTTGATTCACTGACCGTAACTGGCCTTTTTTCCTATCTACAAATGATTTCAAACTAGAAATAGAATATAACTGTTTTTCAAGAACATGATGTTTAAAAAGTCAATAGAATCCATCTAAATTCTGCCTGGGAAAAATGGTATTATTTTCCATCAAACACGTTTTTTTCTATGTTCAGTTTCATGTTCATCATGTTTTAATCAGTTTTCTCCTTTTATCTTCAGTTTCAAACTTAACAAAATCAAAATCAGATCTGCATATCCTGAAAGCTTTTTAAGACTCTTAAAAAAAATAACAACAGCTGAAAGTCATCCAATCAAAATGACAATTTACTGTCCTCATAGTGCCAGGGAAATCCCATTTTGGAAGGGAATTCTGCATGGAATCCTTGGGATGGAAGTGACTGTCATAAATATTGGACACTGATGGACAGCAGGCGTGACACAGTCTGAGGTTTGGATGTCTCAGTGTGTTTTTGTGTCGAGTACAGTTTTATTTCCCAAAACTGATCCAGTCAAGGGTTTGCTTATTAAGAACAGTATTTTATTTGTAACAGTTGCTTCAGTGCTGAAATCAAGCTCTTTTTGTATCCAAAAGACTATATTCTATGTTCAACAACTTACTGTGCTGAAACAGAAGTTCAAGCAAAAATGTTACAAAAGTACTTTGGTTAAAAACAAAAACAAAACTGCTGTACACATTTGCATTTGCTGAGAGTAACAGTTTCAGTAAACTAGTAGGCAGACTGTTTCCAGCTGTGAAGTATGCACACAGATGAACAAAAGCCAGACAGCTTATTAACTACATTGGTTGCTCTAAGGGGAAGAATGCTCCTTCAGAGTCAAATACCATTTCATCCCCAGCTACTTGTGTCTCATATGGTTGGATCTCATATGGATCTCATATGGTTGGATTTGAGAGACAGAAGGTATGTTGAGGGGAGAGAGGGAGAGTGTCTAGTTCTGATACGTTGGTTGATATCTGTGCTTGTTTTCCTGAAAGGTTTTCTGAAGATAAGATCTTGGGTAGGGGGTGGGGAGAGACAGGATGTATCAACAATTACATGCTGGAAAAATGACTTAAACCTGCCCTTCAAATGTTTAGCTAAAGGACCCACTTTTTTCTTTCCATCCCTATATTGTTGTTGTTTTCTATTATCAGCATCATAGGACCCAAAACATACTACATAACTGTTTACATCAAATACATTTACAGCCAGCAGTGTTTTAGCTTGGAAGTATAATTTGGTTACTGAAACCTTTCAGATTGTCCTGAGAGATCTCACACCTGAAACCCCAGGGCAACACTATTTTAGGTTTATAAAGGAGGATAAGCCTTCATAAGATGGCAGGTGCTAGGGGAGACATAGGGTTACTTCAGGGCAATGCTTATAAATGGGAATGTTAAAAAAGAAAAATGGATACAAAGCAGAAACATTGCTTTGGAGAAGGCATGGATATATACACTTCCCCTGTAAAGAACTGATCTTTTCCTGGGCTCACATGGTAGCCATGAGATCCCATGAAAATATGTGTTTGAGTGAGAGGCACCAACAGCATGTCCACACCTGCTCTAAAGCATTTTGCCACATGCTGTCAGGATCTCCTTTATCTGAAATACTTATTTTCCTGGGAAAACAGCTATTGTGCTAATTAAGGAAAAGACAGCTTCTTTAAGGAGGGGCTGGCAGGTGGAGAGTGTACAATCACACATCCTGCAAGACACATTATTGTGCTGCACCACCCTACCTATGAAGAATCCTCCTTAGGGAAGGTTTTGGTGATATTGCCCCTGGATAAAGGGATAACTCAGGAACCCCTCTGAATAGCCACACTGGGAAGAAACAGTATTACAAACCAAATTTTGGCCAGCTAGAATGAGGAAAAAACATATTTTCAGCTTGTCTATTTCCAGCTGAATTTGCTTAAAGGAAAGCTGCAGTTAGCTCTAAGCATTCCTCTTCCTAGAAGTTTTGCTTACTCAGGTAATCTTTTGAACCGTCTGATGCCAGATCTCGATGGAGTAGACTTGTCCCCAGTAAGAATGATCCCACAGTGGGTAGAGGCTTCTTAGGGTCCTCTGCTGAGCTGGACTTGTAATTACAGTCCAAGGAAGCTGCTGAGTCATCCATGAGCTGCGAATAGCCCCTCCAGTAGCTTGCTTCCTTGGACTCCAGAAACACAGTCTGTCTGAGATCATGGAGCAACCTGAACTGAGTTGGGTTTCACGAAGACAGTCAGCTTTGCCTGATCAGCTAGGTTCAGACCAGGAAAAAAGGGCATAATACCAATGTCCATCCTGTGAACTGGTATGAATTTCATTTCAGAGTCCAGGAATGCACTGAGCTGACACAGCTATAAAGCAGTGATGAGAAGCTATGTATAGAGGTCATCTACCTTCCTTCTGTGAATTTCTGGAGGCTCTAACTCCATTCCTTAAGAACCGGACCACATGACAGAAAGGTACATCATACACCAGTCCTCCTCCCTCCCCCTTCTCCTGATATATTATCTGCCTTTACATACAGGCTGGCTTCTCAGCCCCTTTTCTTTTATTCTTCCTTGTTCTTTCTTCCCCAACCACCAACCCCCATCCCCAACAATGGAACCTTAGCTAGATATGGCAGAAGATTTCCTAACACAGCCTAACTCGATTAGAATCTTTACTGCAGACAAGAATAAAGTCCCAAACAAAACACTTGATTGCCCACTGCAGTGTAGACATGTCTGAAAGTTATGTTTCTAGACTCTAGTTTAAACTTCAGGCTTTTGCCCTTCCAAATTTCCAATACAAGGCTTGTTGCTTTCAGCAGCTGACAGATGTTTACATCAGAGTTCTCTCTAACCTAAAAACTAGTGCTTTCCACCTCACCAGTCTTCCTTAAGGAGCTGATTTATTTATTACATACAAGATGGATTTTCAGTCCTTTTCCCTCCCACTTCTGATTCTTAAAGATAAAGTGCTTGTACCAGTGGAGGTCTCATTCCCTGCCCAACTTTTTTCTCTTTTGAGGCAAAGAAAAGGGTTTCTGCAGAGCATATATTGGCCTTGTTCTGTTCCATAACATGATGCTGTATATTTTCTCATATTGCTCTTAACAGTTCTCTTAGTTCTGTTTAAATGGTACTTCCTTACTAAATATTCCTGTCCAGTGATTGCTACTTTCTTTTTCACTGGCATTTGCCATTGACTGTTACTTCAATACCTATGTAGGAGACAATGGGGGCAAATGATATTGTGTGTGATTGTTCACACAAATGTGGCCATACTTTGCCAGATTTAATTACATCATTACATAAACCAGCCATTGCATTGATGACACGATGATGCATGGATCGTTTTGACTTATTGCTTAATATAGATGCTACTGGACTTCACTGAATGCTTTGTGAACATTTTTTGTGTTTTTATTTCTATTCCATCGACACTGTTAAGTATCATATATACTATTTCCCCACTGAATGCTATTTCCCCAATGATTCCTACTTTATCCACCACTGCCATTTCCCACTAACATGCTGTTCATTGCATTGTTCCTAAATAAAATCCATACCATTCTTGAGCCATTACGGTTGCCATTTTTGACATTACAAGTCTGCCATTCCAAATGGCCTATCAATGCCACTTCAGTTCTATGCAAAATGGCTCATCTCTTTTCCTTGGGTCGATGTAGACCAGTACAGAAAGCAGGAAAAGGACAAGAATTAATGATCTCTTGTTTTATAATGGCTCCTGAGAATTCCTTTCCTTTAAGTCTGGAACATGCATTAAAGCAGTGTTTTTCAAACTTGGCAACTTTAAGATGTGTGGACTTCAACTCCCAGAATTCCCCAGCCAGCATAATGACAGACTATTACACAAAGCTACTACAATAGTAGCATGCTGGGGGGGGGGGGGTGGAATAAATAAATAAAAACCTCTGGCTTTCTTTCATCTTGTGTTCTCCTAATGCATTGCAGTAGCCTGCAGAACGGCAAAAAGAATTTAGATGACTAGCTGATTGTAAGTAAGTACGGAAAAAGTGATGTGTTTAGGTTATTAATAAGCAGATCAATGACTGGACTGCATAAACATTGTATTATATTTCCTGCCTAAATCTTGGGAGAATTCTAATGGGCCTTTTGTAGCTATAGTACCCATTCCTAGCAATTAAGTAAATCCCTTATATCTTTGTAATTTTTGCAAATAGATACTTTCTGATATTCTATTGGATTAGGATTTGTTTTGATTTTGTTTTCTTTTTTCTTCTGCCCTCTGTATGGTTAAATATATTTTCTTCACTGTGGTTTATAATACTATTTTAATTAAAGATTTCCATACCTATAGCTGGATTTTGAAAAACAAGTATTATTAAGGGCAAATCCAAGGGATTCCAACTGAAAATATTTTCATAAAATGAAGGCTTACTTAAAAAGCTATAAAAATAAATATAAAAAAATAAAATGAAGGCGTACAAGCAGTAAACAAGTTGTGTTAAAAAAAAATGGTCCTGTGCTATTTATGTTAGCTTGCAACACCAGAGCCAGATTTTTAGATATAAATGAGGAGACCATGTATATAAGCACAATATATTTTTAAAGCACAAACTTGTTGCTTCTGTATCATCAGAACATGGAAATCATGTATAAAACAGTAAAGAAAATCAATCTTCCTTTTTTTCCCTGAAAGTTTTGTTCCCCTACAAAAGGGAATTTTGTTTTTCTACCTCATTCCCAGGGTGACAAGAAATTCTTCAGAATTTCTTTTAGCTTTGGATTCTGAGAAATGATATGCTTATATACTCCCTGATAACTATACTCTCTTTGAATTTCCCCCATTTAGGGAGATTGGAAGGAAATTAAAGAAAAGCTAATAGGAAAACAAAACAAAACAAGATATTAGTTTCTTTCTGAATTTTCAGAAGGCAGGATAAATTGCTGTTTCTTCTGCTTCAGAGATGATAATCTGAACATGCAGTGATGAGACAGCCACATGACATTGATCTGACAATCATTGTCCAAACAGGAAAGAAGAAGTGGCAAGATGGGGAGCCTCTTGCTACTGCTAGTAAGTGTGCATGGCTAGGGAATGTGAAGATAATGCAACTTTCAAGGAAGAAGACTTATCCTTCCCTTCCTTTGAGAAATTAACTTAGTTTGTAAAAAGGCAAAGAAAAGTGTGCATTTTTCAGAAGGAATGACAAATCTCATAAGCATATGAACAGGGATTGGCCTCACTCAGAGGCATCTGCTGGATCCAGCGCTTTCATCAAAGTGACAAAGGCAGCATTGTGCTATGATAATGCATAAAAACGTAACATAAGAACATAAGCAGTGTTTTGTTGGACTGAATCCCTGGCCCATCTCGTCCAGCAGTCTGTTCTTACAGGGGCACAAGAAAGCTCATTGGTCTCCCAGCAGATAGCCTTTGGAAGCAGTCATACTGCCATCAAGACTAATAGCCATTGATCCTCATGACTTCCATGAATTGGTCCAATCCTTTTTTGAAGCCAACCAACGTGGTAGCTGGTACCACATCTTGTAATAGTGAATTCCAAAGTTCCACCATTGTTCTATCCATCAGAGACATCACGCCACACATATAGGAGAGTTTGGGTTGTGTTGGTGCAAAGCTGCTTTCATCATATACCCCCTTCCCCCAATAGATACCACTGGCCTGACATTACTTTTGCATTTACTTGGTTGTAATATAAGTGGGACACGAATTCACAATCCATGGTACATCCTGGGGGAACTGTGATTATTCGGTTCCTACCATCATCCCAAACCCATGTTGCTTGGATCCAAGATACAGAATCTCAGTTAGAAAGTTTATGAAAGTTAAGAATATTCTTTCTCTGCATTCATCATCCATGAGTTATTGTTTCCCCTATTTGCTTGTTAATTCTATGCCCAATTTTTTTTTGTCATTTTGCTGAATTAAGAAGAAATTGCTCTGATTCCTCCCCCCACCCCCACCCCCAGATAAGATGTCTGTGAAATTCTCATGGTCAAAATATAAAATTCTTCTACATGCCTTAGTTACTAGATAGATGGGGAATGTGGATGAGTGTGCTACTTTGCCTGGAATAGGTTGTTCCAACATTAAAAGTGGTCATTCTAATTGTCCAGACTTCTCAGTCAGAAATTATCCCAAGGGAGTAATCCTGCCACAGTGTCATCCTTTTTATTCAAGGTGTAGGAAGCTAAGTATCTGAAAACTACTAAATATCTAGCTGTACCATGAAACTTGCCAAAATATAATTCTGCTTGTTCCTGAGACCTGAATTGGTGAGGGTGGGGAAACTGACATGAAGATCTACCTTCCCAGGTTAGGGTCTTGCAGTAGCTGTAGCACTGGGGAAGAGGGCTCTCTATCTGCTCTAGTAATTACACCAAATATAGGAGCATTCCCCATGAAAAAGCAGGTCTGGGACTTGGTTGGTCTCCCAGGCTCACAGCTACTACTAGATGGGCAGAGGTCTTCAACGTCAGCTGATGTGCCAGTTGTGGTCTTATCTGGAGCAAGAGGATCTGGCAATGATAACGTATGTCCTCATCACCACCAGGATGGTCTAAATGGGGCAACCTTTGAAGACTACTTGGAAACTGCAATTGGTGCAGAGAGTACCTACATGTAGCTACACTCATATAATACCTACACTGCAGTGACTTCATTGGCTTCCAGTACACTTCAGGAACAATTCAAAAGGCTGGTTCTAACCTTGACAGTTCTACTTAGCCTGGATCCTAGGTATCTGCAGGACTGCCTTCTCTAGACAGAAATGACACCTTCTAATTAGGGATGCTGGGTACTTGAAAAGTGAGATTTGTGGGGGCTTTGCCCTTGTGGCAGAACTTTGGAAGTCTGATGCCATCCAGAAATCAACAGGTGCCTATCTGATTACATGGTTTTATCATTTTTTTTGATATGTTGTTTTATGCTTTTATTGTGTTTTGTTTCTGAATTTTACTATTGTAAGTTGCCATCAGTCACAAGGTTTGGTGATAAATCAATATAAATAAAGAAATAAAGAAATAAATTGATCCATGATAAATCAACAAATACAGTGATAAAATGTTTATTCCTAAAAGAAAACAGAATGCAGTTTTTAAGGAGCAAAGAAGCCTAGTGGTGAGGATGGGGTTGGGGGAAGAAAGACTTAGGAATAACCCCCACATCATGTTTAGTCTTAATGGCACTTAATATTAAAAGTAAATAAACAGCAAAGTAAAATATTAGGATCATCTTACAGCCCAGAATTGTCTAGATGCTTTGGCAGAACATCAAGACCTTCAAGCAGGAATCTTTACCAACCTTATCTGGAAACATGGAGAAAGGCTTGAACCTGGAATTTCAACATTCAGATCATGTCCTGGGCTTCTGACTTATGGTTTCCCCCAGTTCTTTCCTATAAATTTCATATGCACTGCATTTTTTCCTGGGGAAGAATTGTAGCTCAATGATAGAGCATATGCTATGCATGCAAAGAATATCAAGTTCAATCCCCACCATTGCCAAGTAGGCCCCCCAAAAGATTTCTCTCTGAAATCCTGGAGTTCTGCTGTCAATCAATGTAGGCAATGCTCACACAGATAGACCAACAGTCTTAAATTCTACAAGCAATTTTAAAATTACTTTAATTATGCACAAGTTGTCAATTTCTCTGTACCAGAAAAGGAAAAAGGGATCTATATCTTTATATTAAGATTTTTAAAAAAGAGGAAGGAAAAAAAGAAGGAAAAAAGAACACCCAACTGATTCTAACTGGAGAGAAACAGACCATGCTGAACTGTGTTTGAATGTTTCAAAAAGATAAAGAGAAATATTTTAGATAAAGCTTCATATGGAAGTGCATGGTTTAGAATATACATACTGAAGAGCCTGGATTTTTTAAAATGTTGAATGAAGAAACAATACCATCAAAAAGGGTGTGGTAGTGAAGATCTCAAAAATTTGTTTTTATCTTCTGGCCTTTTATCCTGCGTCTCACTTACAATCTCTCAACAGATGCTTCCAAAAATACCTCTGCCTTTAATCAATCTATTTCTTTGTAGTGATGTTTCCCCTGAGACATATTCTCTTCAGTTGTCCTTGATATGTTCATACCAAGCTTCCCCTCAAAAGGGAGCTTCTTGCAAACAGTGAACTGCACTTACGGAAATCAAAGCGAGTAAAGCAATATAACAGAAATGAATATTTTTGTCCATTATCATCACCCCCTCAAACTGCTTAGGTTTTTTAGAAGCTGCATTTCTATCTCCGTGATTCTTTGTTATTAGATACAAAATTGCAAAGTCCCTGAAAGCCTTTATTTGAATAATGAAGAAACAAAGCAGTTATTTCCATAGCAAATTTAAAGTACCCGGCCCCTACATATAACCCTTTCTCCATGAAAATTTCTATATCCAGATTATTACTGGATATTACCATCTATCAATCCATCCATCATCTATCTATATGAGATAGGTGTCTATAAAGGGCAATGCAAAAGTACCTGTCTCACACATTGAAACACACACACACCCTACACACACACATACACATAGAGCATTTTTGTCTAAGGTAAACTCTTGCTCAAGTCAAGCTCAACTCTTTGTGAATTCATGGAAATCTACAGGCAATTTTCTTGGAGTGGTTAATCTTGGAGGATGTTGTTTTGATTTTCCAGTGTTGCATACAGGTCTCCCATCCAAACATAACCAGGTCTGTCTCTGCTTTCTGAGATCAGCCAATGTCAGGTAGGTGCCATCACCTAGCTGGGCAGAAATTTGTTTAGCTTGGCCTTAAATATTCTTTACCATATTTATCTGGAAAAAATCACTTTTAAAATAATGTTCAAATGTGATAGGTATTATCTGACTAATTTTCCATGTGGGGTAGGAAAATCATCTTAAATTAGGTAAATACTGGGTTGCCTTTATTCAAAAGAAAAGGAGAAAATGTGTTTTAGAGTGTGTGCCTTAAATACCTGCCTTCAAGATGCTTTCTATGTACTACAGTCCAAGAATTCCTAGCCAGCCTGGCCAACAGCTCAATTATATCTTAAATCTACCAGGTTGTGGTATGCTGGGCATAGTATGCTAATTCTACTTTAAGGAAGAAAAAAAAAATGTCATTAGTAGATAACTTGCATATCCAAATTGAAAATACATGTAAGAACCTGAAGAGCCCTTCCAGACTACAGTGTATTCAGTAAGCTATTATTTTAATACACAGGGAAGCTGACATCTATTAAAATAGACAATATATTTGCTTTGCCTTAATCATCCAGCATCTTTGCAACCAGTTGCCTGCATTTCTTGTTTAGCTCTTAAGAGCTTAAGGTATACAACTTATAAACTGCTTCTTTGTGAAGATGCATCTCTCTGATGTATCTTTCTGCTTATTATTATTCACTCAAAGGCAATTCCAGATGTAAATGTCCATTCAATGTGAACCAATCTTCAATTCTCCCTAAGAATAGGGCTAGAAATAGTCTGCTTGATGAAGCATCTCCTATATTTTTAACAATCACAACAGGAAGGTATAGCACACCCGTTACTGAACTAATACTAAGAAATAAGCTGCCAGCCAAAAAAGCAAACCAATGAATAAATCCTATTAAGCTTTCCCCAGCACCTTCCACTACAGAGAGAAGTAATCATATAATGCTTGGCTTTATTTACAAGAAATCCAGTAGTATTATTGGGAATATCAAGCAAATTGGGAAAGGAATGAATAATGACAATGACAAAGAGGCTTGAATCTTGCCAGTATTCCCGAGTGGAAGTTTCTTCATAAAGTGTTTCTCAGTGGGAAGATGCTAGTGATGATATTCTTCTAACTGAGAAGTTTATAAATTTTGTGAATCTGCTTCCCTAGGCCAAGAGGGAAGAGAAAGGAGGAAAGTTTGAGAAGCCACAGATACAGAAGATAAAGTAAATATAGCAACGTGTCAGCCTAGTCATTCTCAATCTGAAGGAGGTAGGAATGAAAGCCAGTTACATCTTTTGGGTTGTAAGCAAGAAGGGATAATCATGCATGGCAGGGTGAGATGTCCTCATTGGGACAGAACTGTAAAATGGTTTCAAGATGTCTTTCCTACTTTCCGGTACCATGCAAAGTATCATGTGGACACCAAGAAGTTTTATGCCTAAGTTAGACACCTGGGAGCAGATGAAAGTATATATAAAAGTCAGCTCTGTTAGTCAGTAGAGGAGACTGGTGATGGTTGCATGATATTGCTAGGGTTGTGTATGTGCTGTGTGAATCAAAGTCCAGCTAGAGGACGAATCTGCAGCTGAGGAACAGGCAGGAATGAGCACGATCTGAAATAGAGATTTGAAGAGCAGATTGATTGATGGCAAAGACTGCGACATTTGGAAAAGACAGACCAGATAGACATCAGTGAGGACAGTCTGACAGAGGTTCTAGAAAATAGGGAAACTCCATTTTCTTTCAAGGCTAAAGTCATTGATCTATCATGCTCCATTGATTGTTTTTAGGATATTTATAATTTTTATGTTACCCAAGTCTCTGGAGTTGAGCAGGATATAAATTAATGTAAATAATTTTGTAAATTATTTGTAAATAAATATCTACGGGCTAATCCCTGCCCAACTTCGCTCATTCCAAAGTTTGTGATTAACCATTCACTGACCTACAGAGTACTGTCCTTGCATAGCCAGCAAGGTCAATGGAAATTGTACTGGAAATTGTACTTCAGGTATATCTGTAGGACCACTCTTCCCTGTCCCCTATAGAGGAGGAAAACCTATTCATTTGAGAAAATCTAAGTTGATTACAGATTACAGAATCTGTAATCTGTAATCTCCTTGCTAAAAAGTTATATTTACCCATTATTTTCAACAGAGCTCTTACAGAATTGAAATGCAAGTTAGCATGAGGATTGGATTCAGTTCCAGTTGATCTTAAATGGGATTCTATTAGATGAACCACTTAGAAACTGTGTGACTGTATTTTGAAATCACAGAGAACATATTTGAGTTTTCATTATGCAAGCTGGAAAATAATTTCTCCAGTCATATAAATTTCTAGGTCACCATCAGTCTATATCAAACATTCTTAATAAATTTGCACTGCTGGTATGTGTGTGAGTGTGTGTGTGTGTTAAAATCAGACTACTGTTAGTAATATCCATAGAGCATTATAGCAATTTCAATAGGAATGTTGACAATTTAGAAAATACTTACTGTAGTTCATATCTAAATGATCACTACTTTTCTTTCTTAGCTATTTCACTCTATTTACCCACACAAAACCTACAGAGCAAGTGAGGGAAGGGAAGACATTTCTCAGACTGAGGTCAGTACCTTGTCTATTTCTATGGAAAAAATGTGAAGAACATAGAAATTCAGCAACTTAAGGAGGAGGGGATAAAAAATATTAATACAAAATTGGATTAGTTAGAAGAAAATGCAGGAACATGGTACATGGTTTTTGAATCTATGTATATATGGAGGATTCTTAACTGCCAGTAAGAATTGTGCAATCACCTTATTTGGCCTCTACTGTAGTCCTTGCAATAAAACTTAAGTCTTAGCTGTGTCATGTCATTGCTTAAGAAGATGATAACAATTCAGTTCTTAAATCAGTTAACTTGACAGAATGAGACTATCAGTTAAATAAATTCATAGCACAACTATATGTTAACCCTGTCCACACTGGAACAGTCAGTAGACCATGCGCTACTGTCATTTTTTGAGAGACTGAAAAAAGAAACAACTAATAGCATTTTTTTCACTTGCATGGCCTGTAATGACACTCAATAGAAGGCTGGCCAGGTAGCAATGCACAGTCTAAACAGCCTTCCCAGTATGGTGCCCTCCAGATATGTTGAGAATGCAATTCTCAGAAGTCCCAGGCTTCCGAGAGAATTCTGGAAGTTGCAGTCATACAAACTTGGAGAAGGCCATATTGGAGAAGGCTGGTCTAAATTCCCATTTATTGGCTGCCACAAAGCCTCATGCTCTTGATTTGCTGCCAGAACATGAGGAAGGAAGAATAATCAGTATCTATGATGACATTAGGTTCAACAGTTTCACTTGCTAAATAGTGGATGGCTACCATCCAGAGACAAGATCTCCTCCGTCCATCCCCATACCAATATACCTGTTCAGTAGTTATATAATATACTGTACAGTGATGGATTTAGGATTTGACTTAGAGTAAGAAGATACCCAACTCCCTATCCACTGGGATACAAAGATGTGATGAAAACTTGGGGAAAAATCTTTGAATGTGCTTTCTGGGAATTCTGGGAATTAGTTCCCCAACGTATTTGAGAAGCCTCAAGTTGGGGAAGGGTGCTATAGTTCCTAACATTGGTACAGGTTACAAAACTTTAAATTATGAATGAGGAAACTCTTTTTGCATTCCTGAGCAATGGGACTCGCCAACATTACAAACTCAATTATTATACATATGAATATTTTATATATTAAATTTCATAAGTTCTGCTTGAGTTCAACAAGCAACTGAATAAAAATTTGATTTATAATTAAAAACTTATCAATCACTTCAGCACAGACACTTCTTTATGATATTATTTGATCCTTGGACTCTCATTAAAAAAAAACTCTATAGTAATCTCTCAGGTAAGAGCAGCCATCAGTTTCACGTAAGAAACAATTGTTTGCTATGGCATAGTGAGCATTTATAACCCAGCAGCAGTGTAAGGATTTATTACATTCATGATATGTGTATTACACCAGAAAACAGCAGATACACAGCGGTGCATTAAGCCTCCACATTAAACAGATTTCACATTTAAATAGTTCAGCACTTTAGGTGCCTGGCTGGATTCACCTCCACCCTTACTTCCAATCATTAGATAAAGCGGAATAAAAGGAAGGAAGGAAGGAAGAGAAAGCAAGAATGCTACTTTACAGGGATCATTGCATAATTAATCATTCTCTTATTCGGTTTTTGTAAGTGGTAAGCAAAGCCTGTTGTAATTGGTTGGAAACTGAGTCAGCCTTAATAACTGATGGCTACATTTAAGAAAAAACATTGAGCTCCCCAGTTCTTGAGAATGATCCTGCAGGAATGATCCTGAGACATGTAAGCCTAGATCTTAAGTGACCTGAAAATTACTGTGTCCACTTAGAATCAGATCCCACTTTGAAGTAAATACAGGATCAAAACCTTCTTGCCTGTATGTTTTCCTTCAGCTACCAGTGATCCCTTCCCCTACCAAGGATCCCTCTCCCCAAGACAATCAAGGGGTTTCCTTGAGCAGTGTTGGATGGGAACAGGAAGCTGTTGTGGATAGAGAAGCTATTCAACATTTGTTTTAGATCCTAACTTAATTTTAAGGATGTTAAGGGATGAAAAGTTTCCTATACTCTCTTCTAACCAGCAGCTCTCATGTATCCATTGTAGGTAGAAGACCCTTGATCAACAACACAATTCCTTCTGCCAATGCTAGTGAAGTTCCAAAATAACATTGGGAAACAGTAGAAGGAAAGACATGGAAGAGTGCAGGAGATGAGAGGGAGACAGCAGTAGAACTACTCTAAGACAACTTACTTTCCCAGGCCTCAAAACAATATTCATGGGAGTTGTGCAGGACTGACCCTACCACTGGGCAAAGTGACCCGCTCAGGTTTCACATTTCTGAGTTCATGAAAAGGCAACAGACTCTAGCTGTTACTGTAACTGTTTAAATTGTACAGGCTACAGAATTTGGTTTGGTTAATGATTAAAAAAAAAAAAAAACTGCTTCACTTGAGACTGATTCACAAATCAGTCACCTCAATTTGATTCAGGTCTCAAATATAAAACTTCTATTGATTACAATAAAAAATGAAGAAAATGTTTTTTCTTTTCTTTTTTAAGTATGGTTTGTATTTTTATCATTACTTTTGAGATGATCTAGAAAGAATGCACCAAAAAACAAAAACCACTGATATTTTTAAAGGAATCATATCCTAGATTAAGAAGTATTATGAAATTCCAACACTTGTTGTAATGGAATATAAGAATAACACTGAGGAACAGGAGGAAGAGCCACAATCAAGAAAACTGTCAGATAAAAGAAATTTGACTCCAAAGCAGAAATCTAAGTTGAGAAAACATCTTAGAATTTACTTTCCCTAATTCGCTTGAAGATAAAGGCAGGGAGAGAAATTGGCTAGGGGTGGTGAAACTGAACAGTGGTGCTGGTCATGCCGGGCTGAATCTGACATTAGGATCCATAACTTGGTTTCCTAGTCTGGTCTACCTTGAAGGGATGACACTTGTATTTTGGGAAGATGTTTCAAAAGTAGTATCCCTCCACCCAGATAAGAAACCTAATAAATTTATAGTTACACTGACCACCATGTGACCGGTGTCATGTTCATTGAGACTCCTCAGATATAGATTCCCAGATATATATTTTCTATGCAGAGTCCCAATAAGGACAAAACCAGTCACATGGTGCCTCTTGGTGGTTAATGTAACTGAGACTACCACACAGGCTATACCACTGTGTAGAAGTAGATAAATTCTTCTCCCTCCAAGAGAGGGGATGGAATTCAATCCCATATGTAGGGAGATGATGTAATGTAATATCCATATCTCTCTGCTCTGAGAGCTTAAGTGAAAGTGGACTGTATATACCATTCTGATAACTTTTGATAAATTTATGAGTCATATCAATAGTGATTTCAATTTGGAGAGCATGTCATTTATTCCCTTTGGGATTTATAAAGGGTAGGCGAGGGGAATTATATGAAAATGGGTTATACTTTAAGATGTCTCTTTATGATAAGCCCCCCACCAACCACCAGAAAAAAGGAATAAGAATTATGATGGATGAAAAACACTACAGAGCATGGGGTATGTGTTCTGCTCCATAGCTTTAGGTATTAGCAACAGGGTCAGTAAAAGAGCAAGAAGAGTAGGATTTGTGATGGATGTTAAAAAGTATACAATGGCAAAGGATTTGAACGTACAGCATTCTACAAGTAAATGCCCAATGCTACCATTTCGTTTTTCCCACTAAACTTTTTTTCAACATTTCTTCCCCTGGGAGTGATAACTAGAAAAATCCTATGAATTCTAGAATAGTCTTGTGTTAGAGTACTACAGCTTCTTTTCCCTAAAGCATTATGAATGGAGTATCCTACTGAAATCAATCACTTGTGTGAATTAAAGCAACAGCTGTCAAACCACAAAGCTATACCCTTCCTTCTCTATCCTGCCATTTTCTTTTTCTAGAGAGCTGTCCTCTGTGTTTTTAGGGACACACTGTTTCTGTATTTCCACAGATCTCAAGAATAAAGCTTTCATAGTCAGACCATTGTTTTCAAGTGTGGATGGGATAACAAAGAAGTGCTAGCAGAAGGTCTAAAGTGCCCCTTCCAAGGCTTTTTTGAAATGTGCTAATTAACTCCCATAAAACATGTATCCAGCAAAAGGCCCTCTTTTTCATGATGAGCACAGGTGACTAAAATAAGTATCTAGAACCCATGCACTGGAGTTATGCAATTCATATCAAGTAGTAATACTAAAGGCTCATTTTGAAAGCTTGGTAATATACTAGAATGGCACCATGTGGTAAAAACTAACATTTTTAATTAAAAAGACAATTTTCCCTGGCCAACAAATCACTGGCAGTTCTGATTCAGAAAAATTATGTGTGTGCGTGCATGTGCGTGTATCTATATATTCCAAAAATTAGGGATCTCAATTATCTCAATTAAGAGGAACAGCAGAAAACAAAAGAGAATTAATCCTCCAATTTAGCTTCTGTTGTGCAATGACAGATAACAAATACTTTGTTCTTTTTCAGGCAAGCATTCTCTTGTGCACATCTTAATTACCACTGAACTCAATTACTTTTGCCATTGAAAGAGATGGAGGCTAAATAATGACCAGTTCTACATATGGTCTCATACCACATTTGAAGTTTGGGTTTCTCTTAACATAAGGCCCTTTAATATATTAGCCCTTGCCTGGCTTGTTAATAAGGAGAGGTTTTGTTTGTTTGTTTGTTTTTAATAGAAACCCTTGCTAATTGTTTATTCTAGCTTAGGATTCTTACTATCCTGGCTACTTTTGTTAATTATTTAATCTTGACTTGAATTTAATAATGAGTTTGATCACTTTTATATGCAATACTAATCTAATGTTGCTTTGAAATTTTTACTCAGTTTTATATAGCTTGCAAATCTCTTTTCTACCTTCTTGTTTTTCTTCATTCTTCTCTCTCGCTCTGTCTCTCTTTTTGAAGCTGTGCTTTTAAATAGAGAGAGAGAGAGTTGGGAGGAAAAATGACTGATAATTGAAATATTCCCATCTGATAGCTTGACTTGGGTCTGTAGAGAACTGCCAGTACAAGATACTAATGCTGTGCCAGATAGTTTGGTTCTCTCTCTCTCCCTCCCTCCCTCCCTCCCTTTCTTAATTCTTTTATTTGATGGGGGGAAATTGCTTTTTTATTTAATTTTTTTTAGGGCCAGGGGAAAATTCCTTGTACAATATTGTCTTCAACATTCTTTAGTTTCCCAGGCTTCCCATGCCTCAGTTAACTTCCAGGGGAAGAGCTGGAAGAGATTTCAGATCAGGAAGACGGGGTGGGGGTGGGGGTGGGGGTGGGGGTGGGGGTGGGGGGTAGAATGATGGAGAGACCTGTAACAATAACAATATCAGCATCCTCTGCTACCTTCCACAATACCCTAAGCTGTCTCCCCCCCACACACACCAAAGGGTTACATAGCATTTTATATGGAACATTTGATCTAGAATTTATATTATTTGTGTGTGTGTGTGTGTGTGTGACAAAATGAAGGGTGAAAGAAAAATAAGCCTCTTTCATAGAAAAGGGCAACTTTTTGGAAATTAGAAATGAGATTTCAACACAGTATTTAGAAGCTGAACCTATAGATTAGAACAGTTTTTCAAACTTGGTTCCATGGAATCCTAGAGTTCCATGGCTAAGGATGAAATAAGTTCACTTAAACATGGCCAATTTTCTATCACTGGAGCTTGATCTACTGTAACCTTACAGTAAAGGACTCATGGTTTGTCCTTCTTGTCTGGATTGCCTTGAAGGGCTAACATCAGTCTTCCAAGTCTGAAAGCACTTCTCCTTGCCTTTACTTTTACTCTCCAGAAAGCTAGGGAGGGTCCCTTCTGAGTGCTTCCCATGCCCCTTTTCCTTCTCTAGGCTGGGATACCTTTTGCATTATGGTTGCCTAGGCTGCGGCTCTTCCTCCTATCTCCCAAGGTCATTCCTACATACCTTTACACAAATTGCCATTTGGACATGAAGTTACAGGAATCCAGTAAAACTCAAAAGAGACTTTATATTCTCTCTCTCTCTCTCTCTCTTAATACAAGTAAAAAGTAAAATATAATTAATTTCCTTTTTCATTTTCAAGGGGTCACAAAGGATCATTTTGCACAAGATTCTTCAGAAGCAATCAAAGAGGAAGCATACAGTATTGATGAGTACTTTTTTTCTGCTTCTGGATCTCATGCATATCCCAGAGGGTCTATGAGTTAAATCTTAGTAATCAAACATTCCTTTTGACAAGCCAGTTATGAAATCTAGCCCCAGCACATTGATACAACAAGGTTATACTTATTTATCAGTATTGATATTGTCCAGTGAAATTGAGGTAAAATATAGGCTGGCATTGATAAACATGCAGGGCTACAACACTATATATAAATGGATTTCTTTCAGCCAGAGGATCTCCTCAAAAATCCATATCAAATTTAAGGACAGTTAAGTTTTCAAAAGGGGGCAGGGAAATTATTTTGCCAGAAGTATCCATTCCACCACAAAATACAATTAATAGATCTTCTTCTTTCCTTCTTTTAATCTCTGGCTGATTCCACCATTTTAGACTTTTTTTTTTCCCCTGTTATATTTTTGGGGATTTTTTACCTGTACAGAGAGAAGAGATGCTTATATTTGAGCACGTGTCTTCAACTATTAAACGACATTTACATGGTGTACAAAATCACATGCAACCTTCTTAAATCTGCAAACAGATATTGAACATAATGAAATGTGTTTATTTAGTGCTGGAAAGAAAGTTTCACCTTATTTAGACCTGTTCTAGAAAATATTAATGCACTGCTACCTCTGAAGGACATTCTGATTTCCTGTCCAGCTTCATTTAGGGAACAGGTTTCATGCATATTTTTTTACTATGGGCTTGTTTCATTTCAGTCTTAAACAGGGCAGGGAACAGGGAGTGCTGCTGTTATTTACTGAAACCATTACAATGGATTATACCAAGGGGCCATAATATAGCTTGGTGGGTGATTTTGTGTGTAATTATCTGCTTTATTAATATGAATAAATGATAAGAAACATTCTGTTCCATTATTCATTAGCCATACAAATTCAATTGTTCAATATTTTGTAATATTCAATTACTAAAAAGAATTACAAGTAGTAAAATACTATAACACAATGCAATATTTTCATCTCCCTTTATTGGATTTCATATTACGAGCCTTTCGCTAAGAGGCACTCTCTAATTATCTGTTCAAAGTTTCTTTGATTCTTACAGTTTCAGTTGATATGATTCTATGTCCTGCAGCAGCTAAGGTCATTCTCTAATTCATCCAAGACATTAGTTTATGCTGTTGAAATGAAAGCTTAGTTATAATGCTAGGCAGTTGATGGTAAGCTGTGCAAAGCTTGTGTTGTACACCCACACAGAGATATTCAAGCAGTTCTACAAAACTCCTTCACACAACCTTTCCATCACATTCTGGTGAACCTGAGAGTACACTACGTTGCCATTCCAGGTTATCCATCAAAGTCTGAGATGGAGAACAGGCTTTCACATCAAAGCACAAACATTCTACAGTCTGCTGGAACACATTTCTTCTGCAGGATCTGAGTCATCTGAAAAATACATTGACATCATTTGTATGGATGAGGCTGGAGATGTTGGGGCTGAGAAGGAATGATTTTGTCTTCTTTCATTGCTTTAGCTAGAGGCTCTGAGAATATGTGTGGTGTGAGTATAATGCAAGATATGAATGATCTTGAGTCTTCATTCTCATCTTCTCAAACCTTCCAATACAGCAACTCTCTTAAAAGATAGTCCCAAAATGGGTTTAGGGATTAGGTACCTGTTCTTTTTCCAGTAGTTTATGAAGTCAGCTGTTCATTGCTTACAAGCCTTAAAGTTTCTATTCTGTGGTCACCTACCATCCAAATTCCCCTATTCCAACAGGCATTTCCCCTTTTCACCCAAACAGTGTTTGTATGTATGTATGTATGTATGTATGTGTGTGTGTATGTATGTATGTGTGTGTGTGTGTGTGTGTGTGTGTGTGTGTGTATGTATGTATGTATATATATATATATATATATATATATATATATATATATATATATATTATATTTGTACATTTCCCCCACTCCAAATTTAAGCCAGGCTCATTGTCAAAGGCATGAATTAAAAATATATATTTCTATACAATATTCATTGTCTAAATAATAAGACATGACACATATTAACAACTACCTTTATTGGCTTATCAGCAAAGGAAAAAGACAGCCTAATTAAACAGATCTTTTTAAGAACAGGTTAATGAAGGAGGAGGAAAACGAGGAGGAAGCAGCTTCTCCTTCATGGACTTACTTGGCTGATTTAAGGAAGCTGAATAGGCCAAATGGGTTCCTCTTTCAAGGACAGTTTTGCTCCTCATCTGTCCACATTTTCCTTTTTTAAAAGACTTAATAGTGCATACTCAGCCTGGCGAAGTCCTGTTGCATTGCATCAGACTTGCTCATTTTTTCCCCAAGCTTCCTTCACTGATCTGATCCAGCAGGATTCTTCCTTCACTTTTAAATGTGATTAGGGAAAGAGTAAGGATCAACCTGGGGTCCTCTGGGCCATGCTGAATTGTAACTCCCAGCAGTCCTAGCTAGCATGGCCAGGGCAATTAATACTCAAGAGTTGAAATCAACATCCCCTGGAGGGTCCAAGTTCCCAGAAATGGCATATGTCTTTAGCCATATAGAAAAAATATAGTATGTATGTGCTATGTTCATCAGATTTACTCACTGTTTATCTTATTTTTACAAGCTCAAGATGTCTGAGACTATTAATCGAGACATTATTCTTTCACTTTCTTAGCATTTCTTTCTCCATTTCTCCACCTCTCTCTCGGCCCTGTAATTCGAGACTTATCATTTCACAGAGCTCCAAATAGGCATTTCCTCCCCTATTCTGTGGGGTATAATGGACATTCCATTCAAATGACTTGCTTCACCATTCAGTTTAATTCCTAATTCACTTTCCTGGGTCACTTTGAAGACTACAAATTATTTCACATTGAGGCTGGACATAAGAGGAGGTGGCTAAACTCAGCACTGAGGACTGTAAAGTCACAATGCTGTATTTATACTTGACAGCACATAGTAATGTGCCTGCGACTAAATACACTTCCCCTTTCTGATGTACTCACTTTGCTGATTATTATTCTCAGCAGACACTCTATGTAGTTTCCTGCTGTTTGCGTTAATCTAGAATTTGTTTAATTCTCAGCTTGATTTAGTTCTGTCTGATTTCTGAATATCTTATCCCTCTGTGTGTTCAGCCTTTACATATCTCTCACCCCTTCCTTATTTTCCCTTCCCAGGTTCATAATCCACAAAAATGTATGCAGTACAATAAAATGGCATTACTGAGCAGATTGTGCAGCTACAAATATGCCTCAAGTTTTAGATGGTTGTATCATTCCTTATACTAAGAGAGAAAAATTTACTTTCAGATTATGAAAGAGAACTTGCTATCATCAAAATTCAAATGTTGTGCTCCTTTTCAGATGAACATCTTCAAGGAATGTTAGAGGAAAGTCAAGAAGGGGACTCTGAACAATCACCTTTTGCCTGAAATTTGGGACAATTTGAATTATGCTATGCAGTAAAGTGAAATAATAAAAAATTCTCAAGGAAAACTGGAAGTAAGATTCACTATAGGGGTGGAAACTTACCCCCTCTTATTCAACTGATAGCTCTTGTTTTCTTCCTGCTGTATTCAGCATAGGAACAACAGCCTAGATAAGCCATTCACATATGTTATGGCACTTATGAATTACATTTTACAAGGAGAGTTGTTCACTTTGCTATCTCCTGCAAGATGGTTCTTGCAGTTACATGTGACAAATAATGCTGATTTGGTTGGCAATTACAGGCACAGAATCCATTCATGGTTCTGCAGATCTGCAAGTATTTGGAAAAAAAAAAAGGGGGGGGGGACCCTGGAAGTCATGTTGGCAAGGGAACAGACAAACCGCAGACACAGGAATAGTGTGAAAGATAATGAGTTTATCTCATCCAAAATGTTCTATGCTGGCAATTCATTCTGGTCCAGACTGCAGCTTGTTAGCTGGCATAAGTTTCAGAGAAGACATTACAGGGGTTTTGAAGAACTCAGCTAGTTGCCAATTCATTTTGAGAAAGAATTCAGAAGGCTGCTTCTGACCTTTAAAGCCTTCCACTGGCAACTATATCAGGGTAGATGCCCTCTAAATAGATTTCCTGCTATGCATTAAGACCTTAAAAGGTAATTTAGCTAAGACACAACTGTCACTGAAAATGAGGCTGAAGACTATAGGGAGCAAGGCCTTCCCCCCTTGATGGTACCCTTCAAACAGAATTCTCTCAGAAGGAAGGCTCTGGTGATCCATTTTATTAGGGTTTTTAGAAGACCAATAAAAATGTTTATGTATCTCCAGAGCCCAGGAAAAATGGAACAAGCATAACAAAAACAGACTGCTTATTTTGCATGGTAATTCTGTTGCTCTTTTAGATGAGTATGATGCAGCTTTTAATGTTGTCTCTTACAGCTATAACATTTGACAATGTAAATTTCAAACTGACATCAGGTTTGTCTTGAAACCAGACAAGCACAACCTTCTCCCTACCTCAAAATGTGACACCCCTGGTAATTTTGCTGCCACAAATAACCATCTCCACAGAATAGCTACAAGATGAAAACAGTACTTACCTAGTCAACCCTTTGATGAAGGTCACTATTCTTATTAAGCATATGAAGATAAATATATGGATTGTATATAGACATAACTGAAGCTGCTCATTAAATGATACAGAATTATAGACTGGAAAATTCAAAGTCCTTAAGCCTAACTAACTATATGTAACATTAGGTAGCATGAAATTTGTTCCTGATTTTTTTATCCTTTCTTTCCCACAGGTTTGTGTGTGTGTGTGTGCTTCTGTAGGCATGGCAAATTGCAATTCCAAACTAAAGCCAGTGCTAGTCAAGCCACTCAAATGGTAACTTTGCTCATTATATTCATTTATCCAAAAACAAAACAAACAAACAAACTAACTAACAAAAAACCTACTTCTAATCCTGGGTTCCCCTCATCATCCCCTTAGCAGTGTTTCATATAAAAGTGCAACTGAAAACCCAGATCCGGCATTAATTTTAATTTAATTTTGGTATAGGTAGGGTCAATTTAAGGTAAGTGATTCTGCATGGGTAATGGCTACTTTACTCCCTCTGCTGGACACATCTAAAATTCCTCATACTATATAATTTGGTGCCTGCCTAGAACTTGCTTGAGATGCTGAGGACTTTTTTTCCCTTTTGGGGAAATGCTGATTCAGAAATATTGCAGTCTCTTAAATTGTGATCCTGGAAACACAAAAGCACAGAACATATCAAGGTATCAATACAAGAGAATATATGTAGTTCAGGGTTGAATTGTGCAGAGGAAATGATGGCAAATTAGAAACACAGGTCTATTGAAAAACAACCCACACTAACCAAGTGCTCCATTACCAAAGCAACAACCCAACCTCCCACAAGGGGAGCTTTGTAAGAACATTATCCACAGCTGAGCACAAATGCACTGCAGCAACCCAGAAGAGCAGAGAAAGGAAACAGACCACCTATACAACATCTTCCAACAAAATGGATACCCACGCAATTTTATCAAAAAGTGTCTAACCATTCAACCCACTACAGCACAAGCAACACAAGCTATGAAAATGATAACACTGTGATACATCAGAAACATCCCAGAAACAACCAACAGATTAATACAACCACATGGCATCGCCATAGCACACAAACCAACTAAAGCCCTCCAAAACATCTTCAATAAACCAAAAGACCCAGTAACCCAAGAAGAAAAAACAGGAGTCATCTACAACATACAGTGTAACAACCTCTATGTAGGACAGACAGGCAGAAGGCTTGCAGAGCGCATCCATGAACACCAACTAGCAGTCAGAAGACATGATGAAAACTCCTTAATCTCACAACACATGGACAGACTTAACCATAGTTTAAACTGGGACACTATCTTAGACCAAACTAAATCCAAAAATGCAAGGGAATTCCTGGAAGCTTGGTATTCAGACAAGTTAGCTATCAACAGGCACATAGAGATAAACAACATTTACACATTGTATTGTCGAAGGCAGCATCCATACCAGGATAAAAGAACACGAAAGACACTGCAGACTACAGCAACCAGAAAAATCTGCAGTAGCTGAACATGCTCTCAGGCACACTGGACACAAAATCCTATTTGAAAACACAGAGATACTGGACAACACAAACAGCCACTACACCAGGCTATACCGGGAAGCCATTGAGATTCACAAACACCAGCACAGTTTCAATAAAAAAGAGGAGAGTCTAAAAATCAACAAAACCTGGCTACCAATCCTGAGAAATACAGCCTGCAAAAGGTCAACGAACTCAGCTCAGCCACCAGGACATGCAAACAACTCATACAATGAACATGCTAATCACCCTCAACAGCCACTCGTTAACAACTCAATAGAAGAAGGGACCCTGCCTGGCCCACAGGAAGATACACAGATCTCCTGACACCTGGGCAAGCAGCCACTCATTAACACCCCATACCCCCCCCCTCCACATCTCTATAAATACCCACAAAAGGGTCACACCATCCTGGGCACAGAGAGAACTGCTCCTGTCTGTGCTCCTGTACTCTGAAGATGCCGGTCACAGATGCTGGCGAAACGTTAGGAAACAGAACTTCCAGACCACGGCCACACAACCCGGAAGATCCACACCAGCCAACATTTACACATTATTCAAAAGAGACAATAAAAAGGTAACAAAAAGACCAGAACACCTCCTTCCCAGCAATCAACATCCAGATAAGCAGTGACTAACACCAGGATTAACAGGAGACAAGCAGTCAAGTAGTGAACAATACCCTAATCAAAGAATTACCAACTCAGGCAAACAATAAAGCAGTAAACAACAGCCTGATCTAGGAACTACCAAGAAAAAAACAACTCCCCCATCAACACTGACAGGGCAAGCTACTGTATATAAACATAGAGCAAACCTCAGTCCCTTCTAGTACTGAAGATGTTACCTAAACGGGTAATGAAACGTCTGCAAGAAAATAACCAAGCTCAGGGAACCCCAAGGACTCCACATCAAGGTATGATCTTCCATTCAATTGATAAGGTTTGAATAGGCAACTAGGTTTATAGCTGCCTATTTTTTTTCTGATCATCAATAATCTGCGCTATGCTATGACACTACCCTAATAGCTGAAAACCCTAATCCTTGAAAAAGATATTCAAATGTTGTAATGTGTCTATACCTACAAAGATCAGAATCATGCAAGCCATGGTATTCCCTATGGAAGCAAAAGTTGGACTTTGAAGAAGCAAGATAGGAACAGCATTGACACTTTTGAACTTTGGTGTTGGAGAAGACTCATGAGAATACCATGGACAGCCAAGAAAACAAACCAATGGAAAACAATCCAATGGGTCATCGAACAAATCAACCCAGAGTTCTCATTTGAGTCACAAATGCTCAGACTCAAATTATCCTACTTTGGATATATTATGTGAAAGACCAGGTTAGGGATAGATTGTCATGGAGAAAATCTATTTATGTGGTTGCCAAGAGTTGACCCCCTTCATGGATCACTGCCTTGTCGTGGCGAAGGGGCTTGTGTAACTCAGTGAAGCCATGAGCTATACCGTGCAGGGCCACCCAAGACGGACAGGTCATGACAGAGAGTTCTGACAAAATGTGGTCCACTGGAGAAGGAAATGGCAACCCACTCCAGTATCCTTGCCAAGAAAACCCCATGGACAATGTTAAAAGGCTAAAAGATATGACGCCGGAAGATGAGCCCCTCAGGTCGGAAGGTGTCCAATATGCTACTGGGGAAGAGCGGAGGGCAATTCCAAGTAGCTCCAGAAAGAGTGAAGCGGCTGGGCCAAAGCCGAAAGGACGTTCAGCTGTGGATGTATCTGGAAGCGAAAAGAAGGTCCGATGCTGTAAAGAACAATATTGTATAGGTACGTGGAATGTAAGATCCATGAACCAAGGCAAGCTGGATGTGGTCAAACATGAGATGACAAGATTGAACGTTGACATCTTGGGAATCAGCGAATTGAAATGGACGGGAATGGGTGAATTTAATTCAGGTGACCACTATATCTACTACTGTGGGCAAGAAACCCTTAGAAGAAATGGAGTTGCACTCATAGTCAATAAGAGAGTGGGAAAGGCAGTAATGGGGTACAACCTCAAAAACGACAGAATGATCTCAGTGCGTATCCAAGGAAAACCATTCAACATCACAGTAATCCAAGTCTATGCCCCAACCACTGATGCCGAAGAAGCTGAAGTTGACCGGTTCTATGAAGACCTACAAGACCTTCTAGAACTAGCACCAAAAAAAGATGTCCTTTTCATCATAGGGGATTGGAATGCTAAAGTAGGAAGTCAAGGAGTAATCGGAATAACAGGCAAGTTTGGCCTTGGAGTACAAAATGAAGCAGGGCAAAGGCTAATAGAGTTCTGTCAAGAGAACAAGCTAGTCATAGCAAACACTCTTTTCCAACAACACAAGAGACGACTCTACACATGGACATCACCAGATGGTCAATACTGAAACCAGATTGATTACATACTTTGCAGCCAAAGGTGGAGAAGCTCTATACAGACGGCAAAAACAAGACCAGGAGCTGACTGTGGCTCAGATCATGAGCTTCTTACTGCAAAATTTAGGCTTAAATTGAAGAATGTAGGGAAAACCACTAGACCACTCAGGTATGACTTAGATCATATTCCATGTGAGTACACAGTGAAGGTGATGAATAGATTTAGAGGATTAGATTTGGTAGACAGAGTGCCTGAAGAACTATGGACGGAGGTCTGTAACATTGTACAAGAGGCAGCATCTAAAACCATCCCAAAGAAAAAGAAATGCAAGAAAGCAAAATGGCTGTCTGATGAGGCTTTACAAATAGCTGTGGAAAGAAGGAATGCGAAAAGCAAGGGTGAAAGGGAAAGATATAAGCAACTGAATGCAGATTTCCAGAGAATAGCAAGGAGAGATAAGAAAGCCTTCTTAAATGAACAATGCAAAGAAATCGAGGAAAACAATAGAATGGGGGAAGACTAGAGATCTCTTCAAGAAAATTGGAGATATCAAAGGAACGTTTAGTGCAAAGATGGGCATGATAAAGGACAAAAAAGGCAGGGACCTAACAGAAGCAGAAGAGATTAAGAAGAGGTGGCAAGAATACACAGAAGAACTATACAAGAAAGATCTTAATGTCCCTGATGTCCATGCTGGTGTGGTCACTGACCTTGAGCCAGACATCCTAGAGAGTGAAGTCAAGTGGGCCTTAATAAGCATTACTAACAACAAAGCTAGTGGAGATGACAGTATTCCAGCTGAGTTATTTAAAATACTAAAAGATGATGCTGTTAAAGTGCTGCACTCAATATGCCAGCAAGTTTGGAAAACGCAACAGTGGCCACGGGATTGGAAAAGGTCAGTTTACGTTCCAATTCCAAAGAAGGGCAATGCCAAAGAATGCTCAAACTATCGCACAATTGCACTCATTTCACATGCTAGCAAGGTTATGCTCAAAATCCTACAAGCTAGGCTTCAGCAGTACGTGAACCGAGAACTACCGGATGTACAAGCTGGGTTTCGAAGAGGCAGAGGAACTAGAGATCAAATTGCCAACATTCGCTGGATCATGGAGAAAGCACGAGAGTTCCAGAAAAGCATCTACTTCTGCTTCATTGACTATGCAAAAGCCTTTGATTGTGTGGATCACAACAAACTGTGGCAAATTCTTAAAGAGATGGGGATACCAGACCACCTTACCTGTCTCCTGAGAAATCTGTATGAGGGCCAAGAAGCAACAGTTAGAACCGGTCATGGAACAACCGATTGGTTCAAAATAGGGAAAGGAGTACGACAAGGCTGTATACTGTCCCCCTGCTTATTTAACCTATATGCAGAGTACATCATGAGAAATGCCAGGCTGGAAGAATCACAAGCCGGAATTAAGATTGCAGGGAGAAACATCAATAACCTCAGATATGCAGACGATACCACCCTAATGGCAGAAAGTGAAGAAGAACTAAAGAGCCTCTTGATGAGGGTGAAAGAGGAGAGTGCGAAAGCTGGCTTGAAACTCAACATTAAAAAAACTAAGATCATGGCATCTGGACCCATCAATCCCTGGCAAATAGAAGGGGTAGAAATGGAAGCAGTAACAGACTTCATTTATTTGGGCTCCAAGATCACCGCAGACGGAGACTGCAGCCATGAAATTAAAAGACGCTTGCTCCTTGGGAGGAAAGCTATGGCAAACCTAGATAGCATATTAAAAAGCAGAGACGTCACCTTGCCGACAAAGATCCGCATAGTCAAAGCTATGGTTTTTCCAGTAGTAATGTATAGCTGTGAGAGCTGGACCATAAAGAAGGCTGAACGCCGAAGAATTGATGCCTTTGAACTGTGGTGCTGGAGAAGACTCTTAAGAGTCCCCTGGACTGCTAGGAGGTCAAACCAGTCAATCTTAAAGGAAATCAACTCTGATTGCTCATTGGAAGGATTGATAATGAAGCTCAAGCTCAGATACTTTGGTCACCTAATGCGAAGAGAGGACTCTTTGGAAAAGACCCTGATGCTGGGAAAGATGGAAGGCAAAAGGAGAAGAGGACGGCAGAGGATGAGATGGCTAGATAGCATCACTGAAGCAATGAGCATGAAATTGAGCAAACTCAGGGAGGCAGTGAAAGACAGGAAGGCCTGGCGCAATATGGTTCATGGGGTCACGAAGAGTCGGACACGACTTAACGACTAAACAACAACAACAACAAGAGTTGACATTGATTTGATGGCACATAATCAATTCTTTCTTATTCGCCATACCTTTCAATATTTATTTATTGCTACTTATTATTTACTTTTTACACTCTGTTTTTGTTTTTAAATTTTGTTAACCACCTTTGCTGTGAGTAACATCTTGAGATCTGAAAATAGGCACTATTTAAAGAACATCCAAAGATTTCTATCAATGCTTGTGCCCATACAATATTCTAAACATCTCCCTCCAAAAGTAAAATAGGGACAAAAACAGTTGTGCCAGTTTTCGGTAGATAAATCTACCCCTCTGTCTGTTGCCCCTTGTGCATCCCAAACATTCTGTTTTTACATTAAGATAAACTATATATATGAAAACATAATATAATGTGTTCTTTCTTACAAAATACATATTTAACCTTAAATATCAAAAATATGGAGAAAAGCATTTCAGTATTTGAAGAGATGCAAAAGCCTATGCCTAGCTAAATACCATTTGGCACATTCACATGAGAGGTATGGATCAGATAATTTCATAGAGGAATTTGCAAAGGCCAAATTCTTAAAGATCCAGATCTTTAATCTAAAAGGGCTTTGGCAATGTACATTTTCAGAAAGGTCATATAAATCTTTTGCAAGGAGAAATAGTTATGCTACTGCCTTGCAAATTCCAAACTGACCCATGTCATGCTTATATTTAGGCTATACAAATGGCCATTCTGTGAGAATTCTCATAAATGAGAATATTAATCCAGTTTTGTTAACTATTGTAGTGTACACAATAATACGCTTCTTTTCTTTATTCTTTCTCTCCCTCCTCCCTTGTTTTTGCCCTTTTTCTATAGCAATCTACTCCCTCAGTTAATTTTTTGCACTTGGAAAGAAATCAAGAAGATATCAAGATTCACCTCTCCTCTAACTCCTAAAACTCTTAGGACTTGTCCAACCAGTATTTTACACTCAGTCTAGCAGCTGGCAGAGAAATTGGCTTCTCTTACCTCCCACAGTTTCTTGTAGCACAGCTGCTTCTGTTGGGAAGTTGTTTATTTCTCTTTTCCCTTTCATATCCTTGACCTCCCCCCCCCCCCCCAAGAAGTTGTGCAGTGTTTGGTGTCACAGTGATGAGCAAGATGCAATGATGAGAATGGTACTGAGGTTGTGCCTTGTAGAATCCCTGTGGGGATCAGTGGAAGTTAAAAGGCAGGCTGGTGGAGGAGGGAATGTGGAATTGTGACAGAAAAAATCTGGCTGGTTGCCTGTTTATAGTAACTGTAAAGAATACAGATGAGAGAAACATGGAGGGAGCATTCCCAATGACATTCCGAATCATACTGTTACACTATTTCAAGTAAACAAAACAAAATAAAGCTCTGCATAAAGTTATTGCTGACTTGGTTGCTAAACAAAATAATTTCACCTTCCCAGTCTTGGAAACTCTGATCAAAACCTTCACTGCAACCTCCCAAAGAGTGAGGAGCAGCATGACACAGGATTTATCATCCTCGAATGACCCTTCAGGTGTTTTAATTAAGGCTGCAAAATTCTGGAAAACTATTAGATGGTTGTGAAGAGTTCTTTGCTGCCATCAGGTGGGTGCTTGGATTTTTGCAGTGGAAAGATAGTAGCCTTAGTTTTGATCATTAACGTAGCAAAGTAAGCAGTCTACAAAGCAACAAATCAAATACCATACATCAGCTCCCCAGATAAACATCTTGTATTTCCAAGGATAAAGATTCAAGCCACAATCTTACCTCTATCACTCTTAAGCTGTGCATACTTTGTCTCATATATGCACACAGACACAGGTACACAAGATCATTTAGAGCACTTACGGGCTTTGCTTGTAATGTTGCCAGGTTCAAAACAAAGCAACTTCAGGAAGGGCTAGGAAAGACCTATTTCCACAATGGTGAAGTCAGTGGCAGCCAGTGTGTGCAAGACTAGGCTAGATGGCTGATGATACAACTTTCTTGACTAAAGCATGATTCCTGGCATTCATCCAGGTTTTTGGCTGTGTATAGAATTGCTTTGCCATTGCTGGCTTGTGGATTATTCTGTCAATTTCCTCTAATCTGTAGCTTTCACATTTTTAGTTGATCTCCCATCTATGTACAAATCCTGCTTAATTTCCCAAATCACCTAAGGTTAACTAGGTGTTGCCAACTGCTGAGACAACCTCTGTCAGATAAAGCCCACTAACTGTTAGTTTAAGCATCCATTTTCAGAATGCTAGTTACAGTGGAATTAATAATTAGTCAAATGCAACAAGTTACAATATCCAGCTGCATAATAGTAGCATGTCATGAAAATTCTCTAGCATTTGGATCTAGATATATTGTTCCCAGAAGTATTTTAGTACCAAATATCATCATACTTGTTTGTATATAAATCATAACAGAAATAATGTTGAATCTCTTATAGGTTAATGGTGCTCAAAAATAATTAAAA
Source organism: Liasis olivaceus (assembly GCA_030867105.1). Lineage (NCBI taxonomy): Eukaryota > Metazoa > Chordata > Lepidosauria > Squamata > Pythonidae > Liasis > Liasis olivaceus. Next base: position 79,811,318 of record CM061350.1, on the reverse strand, counting down.
TATATTAAATATTGTAAATATATTTTAATATTGTTGATTTGTTTATTACTGGTTGTACTGCTGGAACTCATTAAAACTGTTTGTAAATAGGAAAACTGATCTGACTGTCCACCCTTGCAGAATTCCTTAACCTTTGGGATACATACAGTAAGAAAATCTATCCAAAGACAACTAAAGGTAGTCCTCGTTTTTTGACTGCCTTGGACAGTGACTGCTCAGTTATGACAGTGATGAAAAAGTAACTTTGCGACCAATGCCAGCATTTACGACCTTCATGACATCTCTCAGTCATGTGTTTTTCATTACAGTCAGTTAGTACTCATTGTCCTGTGCCTAACCCATGTTTGTTTTTTTTTCTTTTTCACCCTCTTCCTGAGCTACTTTTCTCCCCAGCACAGTGCCTCCCTGAAAAGTGCCAACCACAAGTTAACAAGCCCAGCTCTGTGACTGTCATGGCCAGCTCAGACTCAGAAGATGAAGAGGAATTACAGGAGGTCATCAGCCTGAGGGGATTCAGCAGGAAGAGTTGCAGGCAGGGAAAGTAGTGTTGCCTAGCAACCAGGAGAGGCAGCTATTGCTGGTCCCAGAAGACAAAGAGGTGGAGTTAACACCTCCCTCCAATGCAAGGGCCTGCCGCAAAGAGAGGAGGGCTAAAACAAAGGCACTCAGCAAGACTATTGGTCAGAAAAAAACTGGCCCCATCAAAAGAACAAAGCTAGGTCCCACTGCCCCTATATAAGGGAAGCCATATGTCTCACAGGCCCATTGGACTCAGTACCATATTCCTCAACTCCTTAGCCTGCCTTCTCAAGTAGTTGATTTGGACCCTCTAGTACTTTGTTAACAAACTGAACTCTCTAGCCTCTAATCTAAGCTACTTGAGTTTTTGTGGGCTAGGTAGTTTGGGTGTGATGGACTATTGTTTGTTCAAACCATTTTGCTATTAGTGTTCTGTTTGAAAATCTATTAGTAAAGATGCCTCCTGTGCTGCCAGCTGGGCTGACGCTCTAGGAATTAGGCTCTGGCAAAGTCTAATTCCGAAACTAGAAAGATGCAATTGCCTTGAAAACCGCTAGGGGGCGGTCACTGCAGGGTCAGTAATGACTGTTAAGCAGATTATAAAAAAAAAAAAAAGACTTACCTGTGTGTGATTTCCATGGGCTGGACAGGACAATGACCTAATTAGTTGATTAGAACCCTCCTGCTGGCTCACAGCTGCTGCCTGAAATTGACCATATTCTAATCAGTTTCACACCAAAGGCTTTTGTTTGCCTCCTAAGTGGCTCACAGCTAGCATGCTAGGCAAACAGCTGGCATAGCACATTCCTTTTGATGTATATTCCCTGTTGTGATCCTGTTTACTTTCTTGTAATCCCTTCCTGCCCAATGAATATAAATGCAAACATAAATTCTATTCTTCCTGATTATCCCAGCTCCAGGGTGAGCATTCCAAAGGGAGAGGAGTGGGAGAAAAAGGGTTATAAGATTTGCCCTTTTACTCCGCTTCCTCATGAGTTGAGTTCCAGAAACCTTCCCGGCTGTTTGGGCTCATCCAGCCTTTTGGGGTCATATCGTTCTGCTGCTGTAAAGCAAAGGAAAGCTGAAGTAAAATTGTAAGCACAGTTGTGGTCACATTATTTTTCACTTAGTGACTGCTTCACGTAATGACCAAGCTGCCCATCCTAATTGTGGTTGCTGAACAAGGACTATCTGTACTAGAATTTTTGGTTGAGGTGGGGCTTAGGCAAGGAGAAATTTCATGTGATGACTGAACTGTCTTTATCTCTTTCTTTTATTCTACATTAAACAAGCAAGATGCTATACATAACAGTCAGGTAAATGTCACATCAAAAGATCTCTTTAAAAATTGGTACAGAGAATATCATTACATGAAAGTGTCATGTGTTTTCAATGTATAGATAGATAAAATAATGACTGCCTTGAGATCATGGAAGCCATAGTACTAGTGAAGGTAAAAAGTGAATATCCCTAATTGTTAAAACTTCTAACAATGTTGAGTAAGGTTTCTATAAATGTGAATAACTCACTGAATTGCCCTACACTTTTAACTTGTCTCTCTAGAACATGCTGCTGATCTTTGTTTGTATTCTGAGAAGCACAAAATTCCTTTCTTTATTATGAAACCTTTCTAGCTGAATCTCTTTAAATCCCATATTTAAAGGGCCAGAAGGGGACTAAGACAGAAGGGGGTAATACTCCACAGCCAGCACAGAAACATAGTGCACTCTTTAGGTTACTCTCCATGGAGGCATTTTCTCAGTGCTAAGTGTAGGAAGAATTTTTATGCATACAGTGGTACCTCGGGTTACGAATTTAATCCGTTCCGTGACTCTGATCGCAACTCGATTTGGTCGAAACACGAGGCAAATTTCCCCATAAGGTTCAATGTAAATACAAACAGTTCTGAAACATATGCATTTTATTTTTAAACCACAAAAACATGAAAAGTACGTACAGCACAGTATGAAGAGGGAGAATGTGGTGGGGAGGCAGTTATTGTTTGGAGGGAGAGTCCCCCTCCAAAGGGAGATCTCCTTCAGGGGTTTCCTCTCTTCTTTGCCTCTTAGCTGCAGGCTCAGTTCTGGGGAAAAACCTGTCTAAAGTCAGTTGTTTTTTCCTGCGCTGCATAACCCTCCGGAAATGAGAGACCACATTATCGTTCATCATGTTCAACGCTCTATTCATTACAGTTATGTTGGGGTGGTGTTTCTCAAAGAAGTCCTGGCACGCATTCCATTGTTTCTTAATGGATTTAATCTCGGCACTGCTCACCTCCTCCCTGTCTTCCTCTTCCTCAGTGGAGTGCTCCTCACCAAGCACTTTCTGTTGCTCATTCTGGAGCTCAGCAAGTTCTTCTGTGGTCCTCAACAAGCTCCTCTACGTCTGCACTATCGACAACCAGACCCATGCTCTTGCCCATGGACACAATCTCCTCCACTACCACTGCATCAGACCCTTCACGGTCACGTTCAGCGACATATTCTGGCCACAGTTTCCTTCAGGCTGAGTTTAAGGTCCAGCAGGTGACATCTTGCCAGGCTTTGTCAATGAGGCTGATGCAGTGGAGGACATTGAAATGTTTCTTCCAAAACTCTGCCAGAGTCAAGGATGTTTCCTCAGTGACATTGAAACACCTGGTGAAGAGCACCTTTGTGTAGAGCTTCTTAAAATTGCAGATCACTTGCTGGTCCATGGGCTGCAGAAGAGGTGTCGTGTTGGGGGGGAGGAACTTGACCTTTATAAAGTCATACTCAGCATCCATATCATCCACCAAGGATGGAGGGTGTGCCGGGGCATTGTCCATCAGAAGAAGGCACCTTTCAGGCAGCTGGTTCTCGGAAAGATATTTTTTAATGCTGGGTGCGAACACCTTATGCAGCCATTCCATGAACAACTGCCTTGTGACCCACGCTCTCGCATTGGCCCTCCACATGACAGGCAGTCTGGCCTTGTTCACATTGTGTTCCCTGAACACACGAGGGGTCTGGGAATGGTACACCAGTAGCAGCTTAATCTTCAGGTCGCCGCTTGCGTTCGCACACAGCAAAAGGGTCAGTCTGTCCTTCATGGGCTTGTGCCCTGGCAGTGCCTTTTCCTCCTGCGTGATGTAGGTTCTGTTTGGCATCTTCTTTCAGAAGAGCCCTGTCTCATCACAGTTGAACACTTGCTGAGGGACGTATCCTTCCGCCTTCATGAAGTCCTCAAATTCTTCCTTGTAGGCTTCTGCAGCAACCTTGTCAGAACTGGAAGCCTCTCCATGTCTTGCCACATTGTGGATGCCACTTCTCCTGCCGAATTTCTCAAACCAGCCTCTGCTGGCTTTAAATTCCTCACTTGCTGTGCTGGTAGAGGGGTTTTTCTGCAGTAAATTGCTGTGCAGTTTCCTGGCTTTTTCACAGATGATAGCTTCACTCACGCTATCACCTGCCAGCTGTTTCTCATTCAGCCACACTAACAACAGCTTTTCCACCTCTTCCAGCACTTGTGTCCTCCTCCTCATTAACATCGTTACTCCTTTTGCCTCATCAGCTTCTCTGATGGCATCTTTATTCTTCAAAATAGTCGAGATGGTCGACTTCGCCATCTTGTACTCCACGGCCAGATCAGTCACACGAACACCACGATCGTGCTTTTCTATAATCTCCTTCTTCAGTTCGATCGTCACTTTCTTCTTCAAACCCTTATTCTTGCCAAGCCCGCTCTGCATTTTCTTTGGAGCCATGCTGACAAGCACACCAAAAACCTTCCAAATGCCACAAAACACACCACAAGCCTCACCAAACGTCTCCTTGCTACTGCGATCTCGCCCACAGGAAGCCGCAACCGTGTGGCAGCAGGGCAAATGGCCGCGGATCCGGTTCGTAGCGCGAGGCGAAGGTCGCACGGCGAGGCAAATTTTTGCGACCGGAGCTGGTCGTATCGCGAAATTTTCGTAAGGAGGGGTGTTTGTAACCCGAGGTACCACTGTATAAGCACAATTTGGGATGAAAAGCATCCCCAAGGGAAAATCTGGTGCCTGAGATTTCTTGGTATAAATCTAAAGCTACTATTTAAGCATCATTTCCTTCTGTTTCTCTCTAGAGATACCCAAAGTTACTAGAAAGAACATAAGTATCTGGTACTAGCCAGAATGATGTCATATGTATCATGACATCATTGTGCAAAATTATGTGAATTGAATAATTACTTAATTTGTGTCATTTGTGGGATAACATTGTAATACAAATGATGTTACTTGCCTCCTTGCAGAAGCCCTTGATAAGCAGCCAAAGGAGATACTGGTCTTGCTATTTTGCCTATTTTTCTTCTTCATTCCTGTCCATTCAAGCAACCATCATGAAATTAAAATTTGGTCATTCATCATATATTCTTGGTTTAATGGAATATTTGGCAGGATTTGCTTTTCTTTAATTCTTATGTAGTCAATTAATGATATTTGACTAGCCAACTGAACTAGCACACCAAATAGAAGCAAACAAAGCATATGTACCCTTGAACAATTTGTGGGTTTTACAAAGGGAGAGATTGAGTTTTGCTATTTCACTTGAAAGTCATGCTGTCTTCAATCTTGTTGATTTCACAGGCTCAAAAATAGCCTTCCATACTTTCTAGACCACACCTACCATCCCAGTACATCATCTCTAGTACAACTGCAGCTATTTTTATGTTTATAAGAATTACTTGGCAGAAAGGATTGTCTCATTCTCCCCAGGAAACTTGTTACTTTCCCAGGTAACAATTCTACTGCTGAAGCTAAATAAGCCAAGTCTTTCAGAGCTTCTACAGATAGAACAGGATATTTTTATAAAGCATTGTGAATATTAATATTGAATGCATTCTTTCAGTATGGAACTTTATGTAACAACAACCACCCCTTAAAACACTAGAGGAAGGTATCAATAGATTTGTGGGAACTCAAAAACTTGTAGAAATTTTAAAAAAAAAATCAATACACTTAAAAACAGCATCCTAAAGGAAGGACATAAGATTGCTAAGACAACCCAGTAAGGACAGGATATGCTTAGACAAAAATACTGGGCTTAATCTGTGTTCCAGCTCTCTCTTTCTCACTAAGTTTCCAGTCTTTTGTCCACCTGTTTCTCTTTGTCATCAAAACACAACTGAGCAAAGATCTGTGTGGCCAAGGACAGTCCAGGCTATTTCATGATAATTTTCATCCCATTTGGATATATATCATGTATTGTACATCCAAAAAGAGGAATTGTGACAGAAATTATAAGGTTTCCCAAGACTGCAGTGTCACCTCTTCATCAATTTGTGTCTAATGATGTCAATGTGATTTACAGACACTACAACATTCTTGTAAATTATGAGTACAATATAGTGGCTGTACCAGGTGGCAAACATAGAAAGAGAAAGGTCAAGCAATTTGTTGAATATCTCTCAGAACATCACAACAGAATTAGTATGCGTAATTTTCAGCCTCCTGTTCACATTCCATAATACATCTTATTATTGCATTATTCCATACTGGTTTAACTTTAACGAAGTGTGATTTGGCCACTGAATTCTGCATAATAAAATGCATCATTGTTTATTCTATTCAATCTTCTTTGAATGATATTTTCTCCTGCCTGTACAGAAGAGATTATAAAGCAACAGAGTGTATTGGTATAACTAAAGGGAGTTTATATATTGCCAATTAAAGGCCATATAATAATTTCTAGCAGCCATCCTTTAATGGTCTCTCCTTTTACCCTCCCCCATCAAAAAGAGGAAATAGAAGATAGAACAGTAAATGAATGAAAATTAGTGCACTAATCAAAACAATAATGGACACCAAAGAAGGAAAACACAAAAGAGAAAAAGAAGAACAAACTGTGCAGATAATACTATATCTTCATGAAGATAAAACTACCTGTCTCACCATTTAGTTTCATGGCTGTATAAAAGTAAATTTCTCACATTTACAAGCATTTTTCAGGCATTTGCCTGAACAGGTGGATAGAACTGAAAATGGGGCATTGCCTGAAGTGTTTTCCCCAATTTGCTGTATCTTGGGGCTCATTGGAAAGTGATCATGTGATCCCAGGGCTGATGAAAGCAGGGTTCCAGATAGTGGTGACAGTTATGCTTGCAGTCATGTGTATACAACTGAAGGTCCCCTTTGGAGCTGTTGCTTGAAATATCAAGGCTAAAGAGAGACAAGGGTGGGCTCCATTCTCCGTTCACTCTGGAGCCTGCATACATTCAGGGAATGCCTGAATGGGTATTCTGTGATCAGAAGAAACAATCCAGAATAGATTTATACAAATATTGGCTGCCTTGGCTCTCAGTGGCTTGACTTATAGAAGATGAGGGCAGTTGCCTCAGTAGAGGTGACCCTAATTATGCCAGGGGACTGCACCAAATTGAAGCTATGTAAAGGTATGGATGGGTTAACCAGTCTATCTTGGGTCCCTGTACATTAAAAGTCTGTGTCCCCACCCCAAAATAATCACCTTGAAATGCTGTTTCCAAATGCATTTTTCTACTTAAAGTTTGATACTTCAAATGTTTACTGAAGCCATCAGCTGGGGACTAACATTTTGGAAATGTAACACTGGTAAATAGGAAACCTCTGACCTTCACATTAGCCCAGGCAGTGCCAATCCTATCATTGAGTATCATAACTTGCAACAAGTTCATGCAAAGAAGGTTTGAAATTTCAGGCTTGAGGGGGTTTTGGATTTTGCCTATGGCAGTGCTGATTTTCTCTTAGATGGGATTAAAGAAAGAGGAGTGCCAAGAAAGGAGGAAATAGGAGACAGACAGTGCATCCATGTCCATCCTATGTTACTATTTTAATAGTAAATTTAGTATTATGCTATGCTAGTCTAATGATCAAAAAGATTTGGAAACAGTCTGCCTTATGTTTCTGGCCTAACAAGCTCTGCATCTGGTGCCTGATTAGAAATTACATGCTTATACTTAGGCATGTGCATACATGAGAAATCATAACTCCTTTATTTACTTATGGATTGATTTATGCATACTTGCAGTGACGCTAGGAAGTGAACAGATGGTTAAAACCAAACCAAACATAATAGAAAATAAACATCTAGAACATGTGTTTGGGGATTAAGATTGGAACAGAAATAATCAACCAATCAATGTACATAGCTCACTGAACCTCCCAGCCCTGAAACCTAGAACAGTCAGATGATTTATGCCTTTTGAAAGGCCAGTAGGGTTGGAAGCCATCTGGATGCCTTTCCATAGGGCAGATGCTGCGGTACAGAAAACACAACTCCTAGATCCCACAATATGACATTATCAAACTGATAGGACCTGGAGCATGACAATTCTGCCAGTTCTGGTGGGGCATGCAGAGACAATCAGAGACAGGTGGTGCCACAAATAACCTTGTTCTACACCATGTAGGGTTTCATAGATGAAAACCAGAGCCTTGAGTTGTACCCAGAAGCCTGCTGGGAGTCACTGCAGCTCATGGAGCAGAGCTGTTACGTGAGAGTATCATTAAATGTCCAAAACTGCTGGTATTGTTATATTTTAGACCAGTTGCAGCTTCCAAATGCCCTTCAAGGGCAGCCCCAAGTAGAGCACATGATAGTAGTCCAACTAAACTTCCTCTTTCCCAGAAAATTTCAGATGGCTTACTAAAAAAAAAAAAAAAAATGGGGATAAACGTTATTGTCCTAGCTTAGTTCTTTATTTATTTATACTCATCTACCTAAATACATAAAAGTATATTCTTCTCACCCCAGAGACTCGGGATGGTTTACATCAAACAAACCACAAAAAATAAAAGCACTTTGTAACAGAACAGCTCCCATAAAATAGCCATCATACATCTCTTCAAAAAATGCAATCATAAAGGCAGCTCATGACTACCATCAGTGCTAAAATCCTGCTGGAACAATGTGGTCCACTACTTTTTGAAAGGATGTCCCCCCCAAACTTCATGGACCAAGCAATTCCATAATGTGGGGGCTGCCACCTCTTTCTCCTTGTGTAGAGACTCTCAGCATCTTTTCTTAAAATAAGAAAAGAGCACACGGCAGACTAGATCTGGATGGGAGGGACAGGCCTAGACATACAGAGATATTGAATGCTGCTGTAACTATTTGTCCCCATTAGTAGCCTACCCACTGCATTTTGCACCAATTATACCTTCTGAAATATCTTTAAAGGGGCCCATTTCAGTAATCTGTATGTGCAGTGATGTGGGCATGAGTCACTGTCTTAAGGGCCTTCTGGCAAAAAGGCTTGCAACTGATATATTACTTGAAGTTGGATGAATGTTCTTCTGGCCATGGTTTCCATCTGTTGCTCAGGAAGGAGTCATGCATCCAGGACGATCCCCAAGTTATGAAGCTGTCCTCCAAGGGGAATGCATCTGGATCCAGAACCAGTCTTGGAACCAGTATCAAGCCAGATCAGCACTTCCATCTTGCTGGGATTTCATTTGAGCTTGTTCCCTCCTATCCAGACACCAGTTGTTTAACAAAATGATTGCTTCCTGGGCTGTGAGGAAATGCAGGGCATCTAGGAGGTGGGATATGAGTTCTCTCCCAGTGGCCATGATATGGATTATTTATAAAGGAGAAGCTTCACCATAAAGCAGCAGGAAACCAAAGATGTAAAGTGGGATGAAAAAGGGGAGAAAACAATGAGTTTCTCTCCCTCCAGCCAGGAACATATATGTCATCACAAATGCAATTTCCTTTAATGCCACTTTAGTATTTAGTATTGTGAGCCACCCACAGTCACCTGGAATTGGGCAGTGCCTAATTTGGTTAAGTAAGTTAAGTTCAGTTAAGTTAAGTTAAGTTAAGTTAAGTTAAGTTAAGTTAAGTTAAGTTAGTAGGATAGTTTTCTAAACTAGTATTTTTTTCTGTGGCTTTAAAATTACTAGGCTAGACAATTATTATTCCTTTCTTGTAGGGCAAATTTTAGCTAGAATTTTTCTTAGGTCTAGCATTTTTTTTCCTTCCTGTCTGGGAAATTTTTGCTTTATATTCCAGTGGTAAAGGAACATCACAATTCATGGTAGAATTATTTTATATGCTTATTCCCAGCAACTATGCTATAGTGGATATACCATTCCCTAAAATCCTGACTCAAAGAGTCATGTTAGGCTCATGAAGGTGGAAAGAAAATAGATGAGAAAATAGATCTGATCTACTGGTGGAACTCCAGGTTTATTTTGAATTAGTTAGCAAAGATTTCAAATGCCCAGTTGTTTAACAATAGCACCAACAAAAGTACCATTTCCCACTGAATGATGCTACTGAAACTGAAAAGAGGAAAAATGGGGTAATCTGGAGTGGATTTGTGGGATAAGAAGACTGTGAGCTCTGTTCAGATTTAGTGCTTTGAACATAAATCTTTGCTTCAAAGTTCTTTAGCTGAACAAATATGCAATTTGAACTTGGCTGTCTTGGTGGAGCTGGTAGTTGAAAAAGATCCCACTAGCCTGATATTTGCCCATTTCTGAGGTTAGCAGACCATTTCCATTTTCATTCCTGAAATAAATAAGTGAGAGCTATTTTGCCAAGAACAAAATTAATTTGACTATACTTGCTCTTGTTCACTGCAAGTGCTGGTAGAGGGTTATCATTTATTCTACAATCTCTGTCTTCCTCATTCTCCATTTCCTTTCAGTTCTGCTTATTTCCTCACTCTATAATTTTGCCTGATTTAGCTTCCTCTGTTAGACATTCTCAAGAAGAAGACATTAACACTTGAACTTTATTTTAAGAAAGGGAATGACACCCCAGTCAACCTTTTCAGCAGTGATACGATCCTATTCTGTTAAACTTAATTTAATAAGTACTAGATGAAACACTTCTTTTCCTTGCCAAGACCCATGTTCAGAAAATGGTACTTCTCATCTGACAGCTGATAACACCACCAGCTAATAAAAGCATGTAAAAGAAGACACATAGTACATAAGGATAGGATGGGATGCTATTGTAGAAGAATAAGAAAAAAGTCCAAGCCCCTCATCTTTGACCTTGCCAAATAAATGCTGCTTCCCCCCCCCCCCCCCCCCAATCTAATCCTTAAAAAATGAGGAGCTTAGTTTTCTGGGACAAGGGAGGCAACATCCATCACATCACAAAGATTGATTAAATAAGATGCTTTTCACTAACCTCTGAAAAACTAAGGAGGCAGGGCTAGGCTGTCCTCTTGAGAAAAAAAACCCAGGTCAGGCTACCCTATATGGATGGTAGTGGGAGGAGTAACAATTTGTAAGAATATGTGAGACCTGTGTTGGATCAGGCCTAGACTACTGGCCAAAAACAGGCTTTCAGAAATTTACAAAAATGAATTGGATGACAGCCCTCTCCCACTGTTTCTGATATTTAATGTATGCTGATTGTGATTCGGATGGTGAAATACAGCCATCAAGCTGCAGCCACTGAAAGTTGGATCCTCCATGAATATGTGCAATACTGTGCATGAATTTGTCCAGTTCTCTTTTAACCCCTACTTTTGGTGGCAATCACCACATCTGACAGCAGCCAATTTCACAGTTTAATTGATCTGTAAATTACTTTCTGTTATCTTTCTTGGATTTCCATGCATTTAGTTTTAATGAATGTCTATGAAAAAGGAGGAAAAATTCTTTTTATCTGCTTTTCCCATATTGTCCTTATCATGTCTCCTCCTACTGGCTTTCACTCTGAGCTTAAAACCTTCAGTTATAGTCTTTCCTTATAGGAGCTGCTCCAAACCCCCTAATCATTTTGGTTGTCCTTCTTGGAATCTCTTCTAGCCCTATAATATCTTTTTAAAGTCTGGTCATCAGAACACTGTATTGCATTCCAAACTCTGTCTCACCACAAATTTATATAACTCAATTGGCTATTTTATCCCTAGTACATATCCTAATTATTCCAAGCATAAGTTCTCCTCCTCCTCCTCCTCCTCCTCCTCCTCCTCCTCTTCTTCTTCTTCTTCTTCTTCTTCTTCTTCTTCTTCTTCTTCTTCTTCTTCTTCTTCTTCTTCTTCTTCTTCTAACAGCTGTACATTATGTTGACATTTTCATTAGTTGTATTCCTGATCAGTCACTGCCAACTCACTACCAATTAATATATACATGCAGTTTTTTGTTCTGCAAACAAACAAACAAAAATGTGGAAAAAAAATCTGAAGCATTTGCCATTTGAAAGCTCAGCCACCCAGTTTGGGGAGAGCCTTTTACATCTCTTTAGAATCTCTTTTAACTGTACTTATCTGAATACTTTGGTTTTGTTTGGAAACTTGTCCACTTTACATTGCTCATTTCTGACACAAGATCATTAATAAACAAATTAAATACTAATCCACGGGGACCTTCCTTTGAATATCTCCCCAATGTGAAAATTGTTGATGTCAGCTCTTTTTCCTGTTCTCCAGTCAGTTTTCAATTCACTGTTAGCACCTTTTTCTTCCCCCACAACTGCTGAATTTGCTCAAGGGCTTTTGTTAGAGGACTGCGGCAAAGCTCTCTGAGAATCTTGGAAGGTCGCAGTAAATATGCATATTGATGTCAGAGTAAACTGCTCATTTAGTACCACAGTCTCAAGGCTTTCTAAAGGAGAACCAGAATTTTGCCTTGGAAATATACCACCAACCAATGCAGACTGAACAACAGTAAAGATATCACCTAAATAAAAGACTCATCTCAGAAGCCTTGCAACCACTTTTGACACATAGCTACAATTTCAGAATATTTTTTCTTATCTTACTGACACGTTTTTATTGTATTCATAAGCATCTGCATTTCACCACTCTCTCTTTACCCATTTGATCTCCATCACACACACATAGACACACATACACACACACACACAAGAAACATGTTTAAATATCAAACCTCACATAAAGAAGTCCTCATTGTCCTTATGCACACAATATGCTACCTCTTTCTGGTATGGGCTGAATGGTGCTCACTTCCTGTCTGCATGTAGTTTTTCACACCAAAATGAACTCTACCCCCTCCCAATAATTTTATGCTGACAACTTTTTTATGATGAATTTCGTTTTGTCATATCTCATGTTGCAATATGCAGCTCAACTTCAGCCAAATCTTTAGACATTTCTGTGCAAACTCTGCTGTAGTAGTCCAAACAGTATATGAGGCACCAGTCAAGCTAAGCAAAGGCACCACAGCCGGGTCTAATCTAAAAAGATATTTATTTTCCTTTTTTTTAGACAACTAGACCTGGCTGTGGTGCCTTTGCTTAGCTTGACCGGTGTCTCATATCCTGTTTGGAGATTTATTTTCTGACTTCCAGGGAAGAAATGGCAAACTGAAAATGGCTCCACAAAAAGTGGAGCCAATAACCATGGTGGAATGAATAGCTGGCAAGTAGACTGGCTCTCCATAATTCTCTCTGGACAAGGAGAGGACTTGAGATCACCCACAAGTGCTCCAGACAGCTGCTTCTTGCGAGGAAACTGCAAAACAGCAGTCTTTGGTGGGTTTAGAGCTCCGGGAGATGAGGAATAGCCATCTTGCTCAAACTGTGGTCAGTGCCTTTAAAAGGAGACTAGGTTCATATACTTCCTTTTCTAATAACTTTTGGAAATTGCTTCTTAACTGATTTTCAGCTATTAGGAACCTTTGGATCAACATGTTTTACTTCACCAGGTGAGTTTCTTTCAATACTTAGCAAAAAAAAAAAAAGTTTTAAATACAAGTTTAAGGACTTAACTTTTTTTTTTCCTGGAATAAATAGCAAAAGTATAATTAAAACTTTGATTTTAGAAAGTTACAAATGGACTAAGAGTCCAGATAAAATTGAAATAAGATTTTGGTATTAATTATAAGATCCTTCCCATGGGAAAATGCTTTTGTTTTGAATTCTTCAAAAAAATAATAAGATAAGACTTTAAAAATTGAACTCTAGAGGGAATTAGGAGGAACTAAAGATTATAATTAAAGGAGAAGAACACTTAAATTTGACTTACAAATACAGAATGAAGCAAAATATTTTAACGTTGGACATATTAAAGGATATTTTTGAACAACAGACCCAGAATTAATTTTAATAGTGTCTGCCTCTATAGATAGATTTCAAAAATGTTACAGAAGAGGAACAAGTTTTACCTGACAAGATAGAGACTGATAAAATGGATTTAAAAAATGACAGGATACAAGAATGACATGGAAAAAGATGTACCCTGGACATGCAAAAGAAACTGATGTCTTAATAATTAAAAGGGATATAGAAATTATAAACCAAGACAGTGACCTGGATACTTTTCCTAGATTGGATTTACAAAAGAGGCTTGATAAAGCTTTGAATAATTTTGTGGGAAGGGACAAAGAAAAAATGAAAAGAAATCAAGTTCTATGGCATTATTTGAAGGGACTAAATATCAAGATTGTTAACAGTAAAAGGAAGAAATACAGATTTTATTTGATCAAGGTTAAAATAGATTATGTTAATAACAACATATCTCTGGTAACCCTTAATGGACTTTTGTTGATATCAGGGCTGAAATGACAAGGTTTTATGGATTTGTTTATAGATAAGACATGGGATATGGGAAGAAGAGATTATTTGTATTTTAAGAGAAGGTGATAAGCTACTAAAATTATTTATACTTGTGATGAAGGGGGAAGTAATATCTTTATATATATGTTTCCTTGTTCTTTACTATATTCTCATTTTTTTTTCATTTTTCTTTTTCTTTTCAATTTTTCACTTTTTTTCTTTTCTGTACCTTCTATTTTTTTTGTTCTTTTATTTTTTTAGTTTGCATCAGTTTTTATTGTTGTAAATTGTAGTCTCTAATAAAATCACTATAAAAAATAAAAATATATTAATTTTCCTATAAAACTATAACATGTCCATCTTGTCTTAAGCCCTTCTTGTTAGCCCAGTTCTTTAATCCCCATCTGCAGTTAATCCATACTCAGAAAATCTTAACTATCTTCTCAGAATCAGATGGAAAAATAAAAGAGTTATATGATATCTGAATATTGAAAACAAAGCCCCAAATTTCCTGATGGCTTTTTGCTGTAATTTTCTGTGGATGTTAATAGGATGAAGGGCAAGATGTCATTCCATTGGCAAAAATGTCAGGAGCTCCCAAAACAGTCCCCCATATCTGGATTTGGTGGCTTCTGGAATGTATGTTCCATAAACCATCAAATCATTATATCACAGTATGTTCAAGTGCCATTCCAAACAAGTGACCCAGAATCAAAAATCACAGAATCAAAACAACATATGTCACTGTCACACCATTATAGAAGGGCTTTGATCATCACAGTTGTTGACTTTTCAAGTATGAGGAGGGAAAGTGAACAGATGATTGGAGCAAATTTGGGACTGTCCAGTTCAGGACCATAGAGAGAAACCTTATCCCAGCATTGACTTTTCGACTGACCTTGAAAGTCCTTCCTTCATCCAAGTCCTTCAATAGGCTTTTAAAAGCTCATTTTAAAAAAAAAAAAAATAGTTTCTGGTAATCCTGTATTAAAAAGTGACTTGCAATTTTTCAAAAGTTTTCTTCTGGCTTTGCTACTTAATCATGGTCTTTAAGAATTTCTTTCACATTTCTTTGGTGTTTTTGAGCTTACTTTATTGTTGAAGGTGGAGGATGCTACTTCTGGTGTTCATAACTGTTTGTTTGTTTGTTTGTTTTTTCCATTGGTCTGAAGCTATCCACACTTCCCAAATGGAAAAAGCTAAATAAGAGTAGCTCTCTTTAAGTTTTTCCTTGAGATTTAACTGACAGTGTGGGAAGCTATGGAGGCTACAAATTGCTTGAAAAATGATTGTACAATTAAAGAAAGGTCCAAGCATTCATATCTTGACCAATCTGTAGCTAAATAAATAATACAATATTCTATTCAAAATAATTTCACCAACATTCTTTTCCAATTTAAAAGAAAATTTAAAATCAGACTGTCTTCATCCAATTGAATAAGAACTGTTAGGAAAACACACTCAAAAATGTTTTGATACGATACTAATGCCTTACTCCATAACATTGCATGTACAAATTGGAGGACTCGGGCTGCTGTTGCAGAAAGGTCTCAGAGGGCTCTCCCATATGGCAGCCTTAAGCTGCTTGCCTCCCATGAGGAACTGGATGAAAATGAAGCTGGCTTCATAAATTGCTCTTCAGATTTTAATCTGTTCTTCAGCTTTGGCAATTATGTTGACCAAATGTTCTGTTCCAACAGCAGTTGCTACAGCCTCTGACTGGTGGATTTCCCTGCTCCTTTAGTATCTTACTTGTGCCAGGAAGGAAGGCAGGCAGGCAGGAAACACCATTATGTTTTCCTTAATTTGAACTAGAGAGGAAAACTGGCAGAATTTTACTGGTTAGGGAGGAGAGGACACTATTTCACTGGTCTACTGGTGAACCTGTTAAAAAAAGATCCTGCGTCTTACAAGTCTATGGTGAAAAGGACCCTCCAGAATATGGCAGGCAGTCTACAATCTCAGGATGAAATGTCTATAGAGGGCAGTGGCCAGTAATTGGAGGGAGAGGGCATTACCTCAGGGCATAGAAGCCAAATGGAATATAGACATTGGCCCAGAGTAAAATGAAGCACAGCAGGCAGATCACAGAGCACCCCTAAAAACACTATTTTTAATGCAGTACAAGAAAACACAGGTAGAAGTTGCCTTCATGTGGGCTGAGGATGAATTGAAGACAACACTATGTATTCCTGTCTCTGAGAAAATGTTAGACAGAGTGACTTCTGATGAGGAATGGCGAACTGATGTCTCGCACTCTGTGGGAGACATTGCAGTTGAAAGGCAGCTGGATGTGGGATCCAGACTGCCAATAATTCTCTCTGGGTCAGAGAGATCTTGAGATCACCCTCATGTACTCCAGACAGCTGGTTTTTTGTGAGTCGACAGTAGAAAATGATGTTTTTGTGGTTGTTTGTGACTGCAATATATAACAAAAGGGGGAACTATAGTGTTGTTCTGGGAAAGTTTTTAAATGCTAAGGATTCAGATGAAATTGATTTAAAAAAAGACTTTGAGGTTTATTAAAAAGAACCTCTCATGTTTATATTTAGACCCCATAACAAAGCTTTGAAGGTTATCCACTAGAGGGACCAAAGGTCTACTTTAAAGGAAACATTTTATAAGTTGGCTCAAAAATGTTTGGGCTATGTAACTCCATATTTGAATCAAAATACATTGTTGAGGAGGAATAAGTCACTTTGAATAAAATGGAAATGGACATTAAGGTGAACTTAAAAATTATAATCCACAAGAAAGAGATGGACGTATTGGACTTACAAATGGAATTGGATGATCATTTAAGAATCAAAAAAGATATACAAATAATGTATCAAAAAAAGGATGTGGATTATCTGTTTAAATTGGAATATAGGAGATTTACAGGAGCAGCTAATTGAAATTGCAAATGAACTTTGATAAAGATATCAAGGATTTCAAAAGAAGAGACAAGGATAGTAGAAGAAAGCAGATGTTAGAACTTTATTTATTGGATTCAAGAATACCTGGGAGAAAGAAGAAAAAATACAAAATTGGTTTATTTGATTATGGTTACATAATGGGTTGCTATCTCTGGTGATACTTTGACTGGATAGTTTTGTTTTGGAAATGTTCAATTGGATGTAATGGACTAGTTTGTAATATCTATGCTACTATTTTTTGGTATATAAATAAGGAATTATTATTTCTGGTAAAGTTTAACAGCTTTTGTTTTTCAGGAATGTTTAATTGTTAATCAGAATTAATAATGGGTTGCTATCTCTGGTGATGGTTAATGGTTATTTATTATTATTTTTTATTTTTTTGCAATGTTTAATTGTTAATTGGGATTAAATTTTGTTTATTAAGAGAGGGATTAGGGGGATTATGTTTAAATGGAAAGGAGGACTACATGCTTATGTTGCTAGTTATGTCTGTCAATTTCTACACCTTTTGTTGATTAATAAGGAGAGTTGAGGATTTAGAGATGGGTCTATAGAAATTGGGGTGAAGTATGGAATAAAGATGTATTTGATAGTATTTTAAGAGACGGTGATAAATTGTTAATGTTGAATATACTTGCTGGGGATGAAGGGGGAAGTTCCCACTTTTGAGGGGATTTTTTTTTTCTTTCTCTCTGCACTTTCTTAATTTTTTTTTCTTTTAATATATTTTTGTATTAGGTTCTTGTATTAGTTTTATCTGTTTTATATAATCTTTAATAAAATTATTGGAGAAAAGGTTAGTCAGCCATTCTTGTACTAGGGCAAGCCATATGTCTGGATGAGCCCAGAGTCTTTCAAGTCACTAAATTACTCTGAAAACTACCTTTCAGGTCCCAAAGGCAGTGACACTTCCCTGAGGTTTATGGATTGAATTGCAGGTTCCATGATGAGCCAAGGATGAATTCTGCACCCTGAACTAGAGCAAGTATGTTGTTCCCAATGTAGGTCATGTGGTAAAGGAAGATTAAGCTCACCTAGAAGCACAACTGAAATGCATCAAAACAATAGGCCTCATCCAAGAAAAGCTAGTGTCTGCCATCTGCATTACTGCACTGATATGGAAACAGTTGTACATATGGCTCTATGTGATCAGAGCTTGTTTACTACATTGCAATTCCACACATTTCCCACTTTAATTTGGATGTGAAATCATTAGAGAGAGATATAGATGTATGGCATGAACTATGATTGATATACCACAACTTTCCTCCCTGAATTAGTTACCTAGAGTCCTAGCAAGGAGCAACTAGATTCTGAAATCTGGGAACATTATGGTGTAATCCTGAGAAAACCAAGGTAATAACTGATGATAGGCTTTTGAGGTTTACACAGGAAATATTCTTATCTCTAATGGAAGAAACATGGCAGCTATGTCACACTCTCAAACATGTAAGGTTGCATTCCAAAGTACATAAATGTGAGAGCTGCTATTTTATGCTTCTAATGCAACTTTTTTTCCCTTTTTTGTTGTTCTTTAAATCTATTATCATAGAGTAAAACAAATATTCATATTAGGTAAAGTGAACTAATTTTGCTAGATAGAGAATTGATTTTTTTGAAATTGATTTTCTTATAAGGAATAATTTGCATTGGATTTTGTAAAATTACAGGTATAGAAATAAGCTATTATTGTTCAGTGAACCGATTCTAAGCAAGCAATATAGAGGATTCACTTTTCTGTAAATTGCCATGGAAGAAAGAAATAGGATAAACTGTGTTTTCCTCCACCAATCCTTGATTGGTTTCCTTTCTTCTCCTATAGCTCCAGATAACCATCTCCCTTTAGGCCCCTGTATCCAAAATCACCAGCAATAAAGTTTTAGAAAATAAATGATAGTTTGTTACTGTTTTTGTTTTAACCCTAGTAATGCTTTTCTCCAAGAAAGGTGCTTACCTTCACAGTGGTAAAGCAAAGAGTGAATATCTACATATATTGTTGTTGTTGTTTAGAAGCCTTCACTATGTTCAGATTGGGGAAAAAAAATATTAGTGGAAACAGCTCCATAATATCATCCATTTACTCTTCAATGCTTACAATTGAGTTTCAGCAAATGTATGTTGGTATACACCATGAAAAGGGAGTTTGTAAATCCAGAAATATACCGCCCCCCCCTTTTTTTTAGGGATGCATCACTTTGAGTAGAAATAGGTCAGTGTTGGCCCAGTATTACTTTTGAAAAACAAGTTATTCTGGTTTTTGGCATAAGCACATTATGCACCTTGCCTTGTAGTTGTGACGGACATTCTTCTTTGTTTCAAGAAGAAAAATGCCCTGCAGCATCTCTTTCATTGATAGTTTTAATTCTGGGAGCACACAATACTCCTGAACCAATATCATGTTTTTCAAAAACTGACTTCCCTTTGCCAGGCATTACCACTCAGTGATATGGAGAGATTCCATCTTTCTTGTTGTGCTAAAATTCAGCTTTTTGAACTAGAAGATACATTTGGAATTCTGAGAGCACACTGTGGCCACTCTCACAAAATGACTATTAGGGCCTATTCACAGTTGCAAAATACTCAGAAAACAAGTTAGTGAGATTTCTTCTTGACCCCCCCCCCCCGAGGTTTTCTCCCAATACAGCACTCCTCCTTCTCCTTCTCCTTCTCCTTCTCCTTCTCCTTCTCCTTCTCCTTCTCCTTCTCCTTCTCCTTTCAAGCAAAACACAGAGCTGCTATCACTATAGCAACATTCTTGTAAATAAAACATATCCTTTGCTTCTCAACGTGTTAGCTTCCTATATAATTTGTTTCTAATTAAAATACTCTTTAAAAATAAAATCAGATAGGGAAGGAAAACTGGGGAGTGTTTCCTCTATGCACACTGAAATGCTGTGCAGCGCATGAAATAGTTCTTAGACTGGTATGTGTGATATTCAGAAAAAGATGCTTGAAAACTTTCTTTTAGTGTGGTAAATGAAGAGAATAATCTCTTTATAAAGTGAAATTACTTAAACTCATCCAAAAACAAAGTAATGCAAATACCCAAATTGCAGGTGTGCAAGGCTAGTGAAGTCACTAAACACTAAGTAATTATAATATCTGGGCCCATTTTGAATAATTTTGCACAGTTATTAAGCCAACAAGCACTCTGGGATGACTAGGAAGAAGGGCCAATGAAAATAGAGCAAAGAAACTATTAACAACAATCTATTAAGACCAAACAATACAGGTATTTTCTTAATTTACAATAATCTAGTTTTAACCTTCTCTGGAAAGCCTTGTTCTCTTATGTGAAAGTGCAAAGCTGAGGCACGCTAGTGTAATTCTTATATTAAGCAGAGATGTTGGCATACTGGAGATCTTAAATCAAACATTTTTCATAGAAATCCAGAAGGACTTCTAGGCATCTGCCTCAACTTGACCTGAACTTCAGACTATCAGCAGTCCATGGATATATTCAGTAATGAGAATGGGCAGTCTTACATGATAATAGAGGTATACAAGAATTTCATAACAGATCCTACTAGAAATCAATCTGAGTGTTTCTCTCTCAGGAGAAGGATCACAGAATGAACATTAGCAGCAATGAAATCAAGCAAGTATGAACCCTTCTCCAAACATACTCCATGATGCCAAGAGCCTAAGTGAAGCATTACATACCATTTAGAATTCAACACATTAAGAGTGTAGGGCAACCATTCTCAAACTCTGCTTGTTTGTTTTGTGCTCTGACATCAATGAACAGTTGGTTATCCATTAAACCAAAATAACAAGTAGAACTATATTGAAGCTCAGTAAAATCACCATTCACATACTGTAGTGCTATGTGAGAAATGGGGTGAAGAGGTGTTATTTTATTTTTTAAAAATTTTATTTAATAGACTTGTCCCCGCCCATCTCCCCACAACAGGGGACTCTGGGTGGCTTACAACAAACTAAAATCAGAAATACATAATTAAAAGTTATAAAAACCAGACTTACAAAGATAAAGATAAAAAGGCTAAAAAATCCAAGAGGCCGATAGAGGCCACACCAGGCCGCTAAGGGGCCAGCCAACCCCATTTCTGATATCCTCCCTCCCCACCCCAGGCCAGATGGCAGAGCCAGGTCTTCAAATCCCTCTGAAAGGCCTGGAGTGAGGCGGCCTGTCTCACCCCTGGGGGCAAGATGTTCCAAAGGGCAGGGACTACAGCAGAGAAGGCCTTCTCTGTTACCTAGTGTTACCTAGTGCTACCTAGTGTTACCTAGGGAATGGTCAGATATGAGAGGGCATAGCCTGCAGCTGCATAATTGATGGAGAAAGAGGCTCAGAAGGGACCCTCCCTAACTTCAGGCACAAGTACATGCATAGAGTGAACATTCCCATCAAACATTAGCAAACAAACTAAACCAACATTGTACTAGTAACTGCTAGAAATTAAACAAAGTGGGAAGTGTGTTTGGCTTATGGACCTTGGATTTTGTGAGACTGCACTGGTGAGATTAATATCTTCTGTCAATGGAAGGTAAGGGAAAAAGACCCACCTATTGCCTTTTTAGCAATGTTTTAACTTACCAATCATAAAAGCGCATTAAAAATGTAGCTTTAAAATACTGCCAATTGCAAATAGTACACAACAATATCAAAGATATATTCAAACATTTGTAGGCTGCTTTAAATGGGTCAACTGTTGGAAAGAGGCATATAAAAATCCACCTATCTTAAATGGCACTCTTCATTAGCTTTATGTCCTCTTCCTTTACGCATGTCAAGGAGTAAGCATTGGAAAACTACTAACATCAACCAATTAAATAACAGGTAACACCAGATTATTAATTGAATGCTAATATTTCCAGTTGTGTGACAACTTCACAGTACTGTATCTTTTCTTGTCCTGTGTGCATTTTTCCCCTTTCATGTAGTCACTTCTTTCTTAAAGTTGAACAGAGCTGACATGTAAGATTAATGAAACTTGCAATGTGATTTCTCAAGGCCAGTCATACATGAAACATGCTTTAATTCTGAATTATTTTTTTAGCAAGGGAATTGGTATTTAACCATGCAGTTCCTGGAAATAGGGCAATACTCTGGGTAATTTTTAACAAAGAGTGTTCATGTTGAACACAACACTATTGAAGAAAGTTATTAAAATTCTGGATGAAAAGGCATTAAAAGACTGGAAGAAAATAAGGTGAAGATCTCTCCCCCCCCCCCAAAAAAAAGTTGATATATTCTACCTTACAAAGGTAGACTGAAAGTAATAAAATTGGTGGCTTAAAATTTATTTTGTTCATATATTGTATGTACAGCATATAGTTGGCCTAGAAATGCTTCTCTCTCCCTGTCTCTCTCTGTCTCTCTCTGTCTCCCTCTGTCTCTCCCTCTCCCTCTCCCTCTCCCTCTCCCTCTCCCTCTCCCTCTCTCTCTATATCTATATCTATATATATATATATGTATGCATGTATGCATGCATGCATGCATGCATGTATGTATGTATGTATGTATATACTCTCTTTTTGATCCTTTCCCCAAAGGGGGAAAAATACATGAATGGGGCAATCATATTTGTGATGACCTGATGGTATATATCATGAAAGATGTAAAACAGGTTCATACACCTCACAAAAATGATTTGGCAGTCCCAGATTTGTATCAAGTGGGTCTCTGTTTCCTTTCACAGTGCATATCTTTATTTCTGGCTATGGGGCTTCTAGCCAAGCCCTAAATCATAGAATTCAGTCATATCAAATTGATCTGAAGGCAGTCAAGTAACAAGCTAGAAAAATTTTTTAAAAAAGACAAAAAAAAAAAAACAAACTTAAATGTTTCTTCTTGCAAATGCTGCATTCCCATTTATTCTCCAAACTCTAAGACAGTGTCACGTTGGCAATAATGGGGTTTTGCAGTGTCAGCTAATGCTCCAAATCTGTATGTTCAAATGCTTTTTCCTGTTGATCCAGCATTCTTTCATGGGTCACAGGGTGTTAAAAAAAAAACATGAAATTGTATATATGTAATGTATTATATATGTAATGTTAAACAGAACTCACATTGGTAGTTACTTAGAGGTCAGCGAACCTCAAATCAATGATGGCATTTGTGAGTTCTAATGTTTTAAGTGGCTTTCACATTTCTATCTTCAGGAAATTGGAGCAGAATTACAGGAAAGTGATTATGCAGTCACTACTTGTCAGATGTGATGAACAAACAACTGAGCAGGAAGGCTGAAACAAGTTGCTACAGTGCTTTGAAAGTCCAAATGTGAAATATCAGAGATAGGAGGTGAGAAGGAAATACATTCATGCCAAGACTTCAAATTTGTATTATGATGGATTCTGAATAACACCTATCTATCTATCTATCTATCTATCTATCTATCTATCTATCTATCTATCTATCTTTAGAAAGAGCAATAAGCATTTGCACTTTTCCCTGCAATAGAAAGGAGTTATCTTGTGGTAGGCACTATGGTTTACAAGCCCTGTTAGAAGATCCAGCACCTTATTAGTTTAACTATCTAACATGCCAAAGTTTATGATATGTTGGGGGAGTTACTGGCACCTTGCTAAATTGAAATAGGGACTATGTTTGCATATTTTGAAATTACGAAGTAATTACACCATTTGCTGAAATATGTACACCAGAAAAGCACATGTCATAAAGCTCATTGTTAAAGTATACAGGGTAATTATGTTCTGTTGACTGTCAAATGTAATATGCTTTCAAACTTCTAAGTGCCTGAGAAAAGTCAGGAGATCTGGGCAATCAGCTTCTAGCTTAATAAGCATATTAATAAAGGATACAAATAAAATTCAATACATATTGCATCGCAGACTCTAGAATATGAAACCAGAACTGAGTGCTATGTTTCTCTTTCACTCCCTGCTCATCCAAACCATTCCCGACCCAGCCAGACCCACATTTTGGATAATGAAATTCACAGAGAGGCATATGTGGAGATTTTTGCTGGCTTTTACCTAAGAAATAAAAATAATTGATCTTGATCTTATCATAAAATATTTACTGAATACTTATTTTTGGTCTGCTTTTGGTTTTCGATCTCAAATGTCCAATTTCAACTGAATTTGTACATACCTTTCTTCTCAGAATTAAAACAGTCTGGAATTTGCTTTTGCTTCTTTTTAAGTTACCACTCCCTGCTGAATGATAAGCTGATGCAACTGCTGGACTTAAGCATGAATGAAGCAAGAATGCCTTTAATTCTTAGTACATCCTATGAGTAACTTAGTTTGGGCGTCATTAGAACAAGAAACAGTGTCCATGATGAGGTGCAAGATTTTTATTTCTTACTTTCTCTTAATTCTTATTCTTATTTTCAAGCACGTGTTGTTCAAAAAAAATATTTGAGCAGAAAACATTGAGCAGAACACTACTAGTTCTGGCTTTCTACTAAGTTGAAAATATTAGAAGTTTATAATCAAGAACCACAGGCATGGGGCCATTATGTGGGTCTTGTAGAACAAGAATCCTCACCTGGCAATGTATTTCACCTAACACATGATGAACAGCTTTTAAATGTGAAGCACACATGGCATAGTTTCCATGTTAGAGGTGTCATGTGTTAAGGTCATGAAAATACATGCAATAGATTCTTGGTCTACATAGACAGAAGAGTGAATTAATAAACAGATGATCAATTGAATTGTACTATCTTAAGATATATACAGGTGAAACTCGAAAAATTAGAATATTGTGCAAATGTTCATTTATGTCAGTATGGCAACTCAAAAGGTGAAACCAATATATGAGATAGATGCAATACATGCAAAGCGAGATATGTCAAGCCTTACTTTGGTATAATTGTGATGATTATGGTGTACAGCTTATGAAAACCCCAAATTCACAACCTCAGAAAATTAGAATATTACATGACATCAATAACACAAGGATTGGAAATAGAACACTATCGGACCTCTGCAAAGTATATGTACTCAGTACTTGGTTTGGGCCCCTTTTGCAGCAATGACTGCCGCAATGTGGCGTGGCATGGATGCTATCAGCCTGTGGCACTGCTGAGGTGTTATGGAAGAGCAGGATGCTTCAATAGCGGCCTTCAGCTCCGCTGCATTGTTCG
Source organism: Liasis olivaceus (assembly GCA_030867105.1). Lineage (NCBI taxonomy): Eukaryota > Metazoa > Chordata > Lepidosauria > Squamata > Pythonidae > Liasis > Liasis olivaceus. Next base: position 79,786,343 of record CM061350.1, on the reverse strand, counting down.
GTCTCATGTCCCTCATCTTTCTCTTGGCAATGCCCCATAGATTCTTTATGAGGTTCAGGTCAGGCGAGTTTGCTGGCCAATCAAGCACAGTAATCCCATGGTCACTGAACCAGATTTTGGTACTTTTGGCAGTGTGGGCAGGTGCCAAGTCCTGCTGGAAAATGAAGTCAGCATCCCCATAAAGCTCATCTGCAGAAGGAAGCATGAAGTGCTCCAAAATCTCCTGGTAGACGGCTGCGTTGACCCTGGGCTTAATGAAGCACAGTGGACCAGCACCAGCAGATGACATGGCTCCCCAAATCAACACAGACTGTGGAAATTTCACACTGGACTTCAAGCATCATGCATTGTGTGCCTTTCCATTCTTCCTCCAGACTCTGGGTCCTTGGTTCCCAAATGAGATGCAAAAGTTGCTCTCATCAGAAAAGAGGACTTTGGACCACTGGGCAACAGACCAGTCCTTTTTTTTTTTTTCTGTAGCCCAAGTAAGACGCTTCTGACATTGTTTGTTGTTCAGGAGCGGCTTGACAAGAGGAATACGACATTTGAAGCCCATGTCCAGGATCCGTCTGTGTGTGGTGGCTCTTGATGCAGTAACTCCAGCCTCAGTCCACTCCTTGTGAAAGTCCCCAACACTTTTGAATGGCCTTTTCCTGACAATCCTCTCCAGGCTGCGGTCATCCCTGCTGCTTGTGCACCTTTTTCTCCCACACTTTCCCCTTCCACATAACCTTCTATTGATGTGCTTTGATACAGCACTTTGGGAACATCCAACTTTTTTTGCAATTCCCTTTTGGGGCTTTCCCTCCTTATGGAGGGTGTCAATGATGGTTTTCTGCACAACTGTCAGGTCAGCAGTCTTTCCCATGCTTGTGATTCCTACTGAACCAGCCTGAGAGACCATTGAAAGGCTCAGGAACCCTTTGCAGGTGTTATGGATTCATTAGCTGATTAGAGGGGGACACTTTGAGCCTAGAATATTGAACCTTTTCACACTATTCTAATTTTCTGAGATTGTGAATTTGGGGTTTTCATAAGCTGTACGCCATAATCATCACAATTATACCAAAGTAAGGCTTGACATATCTCGCTGTGCATGTAATGCGTCTATCTCATATATTGGTTTCACCTTTTGAGTTGCCATACTGACATAAATGAACATTTGCACGATATTCTAATTTTTCGAGTTTCACCTGTATGAAGTTTTCTAATTCTGAATATTTATTCATATAAAGTTACTACATTATTCTTGTTGTCATTATTATTATTACTATTACTATTACTATTACTATTATTATTAGTCTGAATCAATCTACTAGCCTCTTTAATTTATTTTATTTTATTTCATTTATATTTGTTGTGAATTTTACATAAAGTAAAAAGCAAATCTAAAGAAAAAGAAAAGAAAGAAAAAAAGAAGTGCAAGAAAAGAAAAAAAAGCAAGAAAGAAAATTAAAATGATGAAATATAATGACTTCTGACCTTTTCTTCAACAGATATTAACAAATCTATCATCTCCCCTCCCTCTTAACTCTTCCAGAAATCCCTTCAACCCCTTATTTAATTCTCATCTGTTTCAGTCAACAGCCTCTTTATTTTAGAACCTGATGAACTTAACCTACTATTCAGGTCCAGTATGAGTTGGCAGACAGATATTTTTTTACTTCCCAGTCTAGGGCTGAGGAGAGTGACTGGCCCAAAGTCACTCAGCTAGCTTCCATATCTAAGAGAAGACTAGAAATTTGGTCTCCTTGCTTCTAGTCCATCACCTTAACCACCACACCATACTGTCTCTTGGATAGAAATGGAGATGATAGAGATGGAGATGGAGATACACAGAGAGAGCCAATGTATCACGGGAAAATATTATATTTCAAACATTTAATAGATTTTCCTGCTTTTATTTACAAAGCACTAGGTTGGAAACACTTCAAATGCCATCGTTTACCCTAACCTAGATTGGTATGCCTTATCCAGCCACCTCAAGGACTTCACTACCTCCTACCATTACAGCCCACAGAATATTCCATTAAACCATGAAAGTCGATTGTCAAGGTTGATGGGACCCTGGTTAAGGTGCCTCTGAGGAGAATTTGTGATCATTGTGCTGTACTCCCTAGTTTCTTGTCTTCAGTTTTCCACCTAGATGTTTGTCTCTACATGTTTGCTTGTTTATTTATTTCTGCCATCTTTCATACCAATGCTGCTGTCTTGCAGGACTATTATTAAAGGAAGCTTTAGAAAACTGTGGTAAGCAGAGACTCAGCTGAGGTGGCATTTGCTTCTGCCTCTGTGAAATAGCCAATCAAAGTGCAGGGACTGGTCTAGAAGAAAGCGAATGCACTGCAAGCAAATGGGGAGCAGCGCTTGAGGGAAATAGTACTTTGAAAGGTAAGCCCTTAGAGTTGAAGACAAATCACATCCTTATGGAAGATTTCTTGACATACTTTTTTTTTTTTTAGCAGATACTGCATGTAAAGCCTCTTTTTAGTGTTGTACAGGCCTGTAGAATGTGAGGGACATCCTGACAAACCAACTATCTTCTCTAGAGCTTGATATCTTATTTTGCCCCTCGGGGGGGGGGGGGAGCCAATCTTAATGAGCTACCAATTGTATCAATGGCTTGATGCACTAAATATTCCATATGTCTGACTCACTTCTTATACCACTTTTAACCTTGACTGGGGAAAATTTCCATATTTTATATTTAATGCCATCTTTGGGAAGGTACACATCTTCATCCTACTTTGCAAAAAAAAAAAAAAAAAAAAATTGCAGTTCTAAATTTGCATTCCAGCCTTCTTTTACATGCATAGAGTAAGTTGTCCTTAACAACTAAGCATTCTTCAGGCTTCAAGAATGGAATCATAGCTAAACCACACAAAAAGGATGAATAATTATACCCCAAGTAACATCCTTTTGATCACTGGTTTTACATCCTTTATTTATTCATATTCCATTCTGGAGTACTAAAAATGTTTGTATCAGGCATTGGTAAAACACTGATTTGCTAGAGGCCTTGGATTTATTTTAGATACCATGAAGATATACATATGGCTTAGAAGCACACCTGGAATTTAAACAGATGACATGGGTTTTTTTCCCCCTTTCCAATCCTCCCCTTGACAATCTTGTAAGAAACAAGATGAGGGCAATTTAGAAACAAGTCGCAAATCCCCTAAGGAGCTTTTTAAAGCTTCTGGCTAACACCACTCCTTTTATGCTGCATTGGGGCATTTGAGACCAGTGTTCTCCACACACTTTAGCTTTATCTGAAACTTATTAACATGACAAAGTGGAAGCTATTAATGACTGAATGCTCTACTATGTGCCTTGCATTAAAAATGGCTATATATTAAATTTTATAAGCACTGATTTTACAAGTATTTGGGAAGAAAGGCAACTTTGAATTTGTGATAGTTTTTCTGTGGTGAACTATGGACCTCTAGAGGAGGAAGTAAAAAAGGAATTAGTTAACTCCCAGTTTTTCCTGGTAAGAAAATTTGTTAATTAGTTAATTCCCTGTTTCTGGGAGGCAGAATTGCTTTGATAAAAATGTGTTTTTCACTGACGTGGTTTTTTTAATAAAAAATTACTGTTTTGCCAGATAGATTTGATAAATGGAAACAATCTTTGTAGTTAAATAAAACTTCCTAAGTAAAATAACCTGCAACATATCCCCAAACAAATGGTCAGTTGTTAAATATATATTATTAGGCTGGACAATTATAACATTTTGGTTTTGAAGGCTACAAATGATAGATTCCTCTTCCTCAGAGCGAAGTCTCTAGGGAAGATGAGATACCAGCTTTGTGTAAATGCAGAAATCTCCATTTCATTTTCAGCTATGAGGGGAATAAAAAGTAAAAACTCATCATCACTTGCCCAGCTTTATTTTCTAGGGTGCACCAATAGTTTTTGAGGTGAGGTAATTGATCATTTCCAAATCTGAGCTTCAGTGAAACTGTTCTCTGTTTCTCTTAAGTAGCACTTCTTTCATGTATAAAGCCATGGTGAAAAGAGGGTAGGGAAGAAAGAGGTACATTAGATTTCAATAGTTGAGTAGAGTGCCCTGAAACTGGGGACAGTGATGAGACAATTATTGGTCGCTCTAGTTTCAGCATATTTCAGAGTGAATAAATACTTTACCTGATCCACGTTCCTCACCAAACTCTTCTCTTAAGTGGTTAGATGGGTCCCCCCCCCACCCGCCAAGCTTTATCAACTAGCTGACCTTACTCCATCTATTTTATTGCTAATATAAATTATTTCATTTAATCACATTGCTACTTTTTCATCTACTACTACCTCTGCATCCAGTTCATTTATTTCTATGGACACTAGCCTAATTTAAAAACTCTGGGGATAGAATCTACCATTTTCATAGCATCTCGTTCATCAGAAGTAGATGGGACCAGTGAGTTATTTATATTATATTTGGGTCTCAATTCCTAAAATCAGTTGTGCAGCACTGAATGAGAGGCTTCCTCATTCCTTATCAACACTTTTTCCCTTCGCATAAAACTCTAAGAGGCTGACATTTTGATGCAGATGGGGAGAGATATTTGCTAAAAATATGAACATAGCTGAACATACTGAAAAAGAAACTATCAGATTTTAAAAGAGGATGACTGCAAAGTTTCATTCTGTTAAAAGGCTGTGACATGTCTGCAGATTTTATCCAAGTCTGAAAACCAAGACAAAAAAAGTTTTCGTCTATTCAGTTTTTCCCATGCTAATGTATAGGAGAAGAGAGCTTGGTTTTCCAAAATTTCCTTAAAATCTATCCAGTAGATGATATCTAATTACTTCCAGACTCACCTGAATTAGATTAGGCCATTTCCAAAACTTTAGATTGAACCCCAAATTCCTACTGTTTTTCTGTCATTGAAACCAGTGGCTTTGAATAATGAATCATTATTGATGAATGAATAATGAAATGAATGAAACCATTGAAATGAATAAAGAGAAGGAAGAGACAAACAAAATAGAGCCCCCTCCTATCATTCAATCTTCTGGCATAGGACAAGAGGGTCTTTTCATTAGCTTTCTATCACTCTGGAATCTACTTTCCCACTCCCATGAGACTGTGTTTATGTATCTCAGAAAAGAAAAGAAAAATGAAGATAAACATTTTTTTTGTTCAGAATATTTTTAGACTACATATTGAGGCCTTCATAAATGAAATTAATATTAGAACATAATATCATTATCTCATAATATATTGAGCTCATTCACACAGTCTCCTTTTTCTGGCATGAAGACATCCCTTTACCATTTCCTGAGGATATGTCCTCATGAAATCACCTCTATCTCATTACTGGTCCACTGGTAAGACATCTTGAAGATAATCTGGTGTCAAAGAGATGTTTTCCATGCTATCCCAGCACAAGATATTCCTGTACAACCTAGGACACACATAGGGGATGGCTTAAGATGATATGGTTGGGGGTCAGCAATATGCCTGACTCTGGTCTGCAGTTTTGCTAAGGATCTGCCCCTTGTGTCCAGTCACTGGGCTTTGTATCTGTACTACAGTGTTGTTTGGATCAAAATCCATTTCTGCAGCCTCTCCCTCTCCCTCTTTTTCCTTATAGATAGATCAACCAATTGACTTAAAAGTGGTTCTTGTCATGATCAAGAGATCCCATGCCTAAGGCACCCAAGAGATTTATGCTGCACGCATACTACCCCTGTTGTTGAATAACAGTTGTATTCATGCTATTTTGTGAAGCAGATTATCTGTGAGGGCTTTCTATACACATATGTGGTGGAAGATGGATTAGGGCCTTCCTCTGGGTTTACTGTTATTCTGGCTGTGAGAAAGACTGGAACAGCAGCTGCTTTGATATATTTTGAAGAGTAGATCAATCGAACTGCCTATGCATAAACAGATAAACCTCTTTCTCAAATTCCTGCTCTTCAATTATTATCTGGTGGCTGCATCTCAGCTGTGCAAATATGGATGACCAGTGGATGGCAACTAAAAGAGACAAAAACCCTACCTCTTTGCTGCCACTTTGTGGTTGACAAGTCAACATGCTGATGAGTCAAAAATCCTTTCAGAAAAAAAAATGGAACAATCTAAGAGTACCCCGTAGCTTAGCACATCTGTCACAGATACCAAAACCCAGAGACACATGCATCTGGAGAGCACAACCATTCTGCAGTCAGGAGAGGTGAAACCATGCTGCCATCTGGTGGTTGGTAGGTCCTTTGGAAAAAGAAATTAAGAAAACTAGATAATAGCAGAGAGACCATACAGATGCTTCCCCAACACACATTCTGTATGGTAATTGGTGGTGGCTTTTCTCGTAACTGATGACATTTATATTTCAGCCAGGGGAACTCAAGAATCAGTGCCCTTACAGAGTTATGCAGTATGACTGTATGGACAGTAACACAACATGGCTCCATTCTGTATATGGCTGCATTATGGGGGCAGCAAGATTTAGAGCTACATAAATCCCTCCTGGTTCTGGATGGGGAAGAAAGTATAGCAAAAAATGGCCATGTGGATCAGCCCACTTTTTTGTAGCAGAAAATAATCGAGAAATTTTATCTTAAAGGTTTAGCAACAAACAGCTAATGGGGAATTATTCTAGTTGTATAAAATATGTTGCAGTAAGTGACAGGTAATTTCAGCTAATGAGAAGGGTCACAGCATCTCTACGACAACTTTTTTCCCCCAATAAGATATTATGCCTTGCAGAGTGAAGTTAGTGGCCTAAGAAAGTATGAGAAATAGATGTTATATAACTTGTCAAGAAAGTAAAAATCACAGTTAATTAATTATGTTAAAATGGTATACAGTTGGTAAGAAAATGATCTACATTAAATAAGGGGACAAAGAATGAAGTTCTATTAGAAGAAAATCTCTAAGTATCTGGAAGTCTGGAAATCTTCTTTGCAGATATCACAGCTATTTTCCGCATGGTGTTATATTCAGACACAGTAATATATTCAGTGGACGCTGAAGAAAATAAAGACCTTTGGACAGAGAGGATTGTTGGACCTCTCCAGAATATATTTGTTTATGATGGATAAATACATAGAAGGGGATATTATTTCATCAGTCAGCAAAATTATTATATGTGTATAAAATGGAGATATATTGAAGTTCCCACAATGGAAGATAAAATAACAAGTACTTTTGTGGAATACTGAACCTTTTATGGACTTTTTGCTGAAAATGGTAAGAGCTAAAATGATGATCTTTAGACTGGATGATTATTGTTATGGTGAAGGGATTATTGTTATGTTTAAGAAGGAGGAGGGATAATAACTTTGATTGTAGCTGTTGTAATGAAGGCTGGAAGTCACTTCTTTAATTATCTTTTTTTTCCTTTTCTTTTAACTGTATTTTTTTCCTGCATGTTTTCTTTTTTCTTTTTCACTTCTTTTCTTCTTTCCTTCTTTTATATATTTCTGATGTTTCTTTTATTCAAGTAAAAATTCTCAATACAAATATAGAGAGAGACAGAGAAAATGTTGGAAAGCAGATTTAGATTTCACTCAACTCACCCAAACTGATACTTTGATATTTTTGGCAGGGTTGGGAAGATTTTTTATTTGATGGAATGCTTCCTCTGACACAAATCTATCTCAGAAGAACTTCTTGAAATGCTTTGTTCATTTTAAGGTTCAGAAGGTGGCAATTCAAGAACCATTTTTCATATTTTGACTCCTGTTTAACATCTATTCTTTTAGACCCAGAAATGGGGATTTTTTTTTTTTTTTTTAATTCCTGTAATCTCATCATGCTTTTAGCTTTGCAGTTGTATTATTTTACAGTGCCTTGGAAAGTTCAACCATTTATGTTTTGCATTTATTTCTGCATGATTAATTTGTGTTATACTGCATTATTTAAAATCTGTTATGTAATACCTGGATAAATTATTTAAGGGGAGATTAAAATCAACCAAACAAGTACATTTTATGCAAGTTGAGTACTTTGCATAGGGATGGGAAATTTGGAGGAGGAGATGACAATGCATGCTTACTGTGGTAACTGGTAAAAACCACCATAAATATTAATAATTTCATCGGAAATACAAAGATAAGCTGTCAGTTATTTTTCAATGAAAAAAATATTGATGGTGGACGCCAGCGGGGATTGCACTGGTGTTTTAAAATTTACAAGATTACCAGTTGGATGAGTATTTTCTATCATTTTCTGATGGTTAAAGAGATCTGTATGCTTATAGCATCACTGAGATTGTTGAAAAATAGAAACTTATTACTTATTTCCTGATATGGTTGTTTTTGCTAAACTTGTGACTGGCAGGAATACTTCAAAAAATAAGAAAATCTGATACCTGATCTTGCTATAGGAACAGTCAGTGACCACAGAAAAAATTAGCCAAGGAGATTAAAAAAAAAAAAAAATCAGGTTAAAGGGAACAATTGTTTTCTTTGCCTTACAATCCATTTGCTGAGAGGTTTGCAAAGATTCTTGGTATTTTTTTTTTTTTAATGTTTTCTCTCTTGAGAAGGGAGATTTATGGATTACAGATTCTAATCTGGGTTTTCAGTTGAGGTAAAGTGCCATTGTTTCCTATGGAGATTAATTAGGATGTTTTAAAAACCATCATCTCCTTTACTAAATTTCTGTAATTTGAATGGTAGGTAATACTCATCATAGACTATCTTGCCACCTAATTTTCATGCTGGAAGATGAAAAAGAAAGGCATAGCAAGTATTCCTAGGTTCCAATGGTTTCCTAAGGCTAGAATGGCCAAGTTCAATCAAGTTTTGTTCCATTGGATGAAACATTTTGAGTAGAAGTGTTTTGTTCTCAGTACAAAATATGTTTTTCAGTTTGGTGTACATATGTAGTGTTTGTATTCTTGTTAAGTATTGCTTTTCCATAGCCAAAACCTCTAGGAAATGTAAGAAAGAAGTATAGTCCAGAAGTGCTTTTATGACAATGAAATTCATACGGGTAAAAAGTAATTCATAAGCATTTGGAATTCATCTTGATATCTTACAGCAAACCCAAGTGCATAAATAACCCACATCATTTTTTTCCATGCTGATTTTATATATGTTAACTACATGCTGGAGTCAGAAGAAACTGTAGGGAAAAATTAGTGGATGAGGGAGGCTTAAGAATCTATCTGCGTCATTTCTGCCATGGAAATATTTCTCCTCAAGCAGGTGCCACTTCACAATACAGTAAGAGCCACTTAGATAATTCAAACTTTACTTATCACTGAACATGTAGATTGACCTAAATCAAAGGAATCTACTCTTGGCAATGAATTTCTTTTTTTTCCCTTGTAGAAACTATGTTCAAAACCACAGTGAAAATGTAAGAAAATAACATATTTTTTTTTAAAGAGCAGGACTTTTACAGTCTTGTTCCTTTCTGAACTATAGATTTGATCCATACCACCATAACACTCACATTATTTGCTACAAGTAAAATGACTCTCATGAATCAAAGTAATGACTAGGCCCTTAGCTTGATATATTATAGAGTACAGTATCTTGAGAAATGAGCACTATACCACTGTGTTAAAAATGCACGGGTAGAAGATTTATATGTAAAAACATGAAGATTCTGTATAAATTATGTTGGGAGCCCAGGCTTCCTGATTATGCTTCACTGTGCAGCATGGAATATACCATTGTGCAGGGACATTTAAATAAGTTGCAGGTGTGATTATATACATAGACACAAAGGTTACTCTAGACATGAGCTAACAGGACTACAATTCCTAATTTTCTTGAAGTCCTATATTTAATCACCCTGATCCAATGGCAGGTCATATGTATACTCAAAACTGGCTTCTGCCTTGATGGATGAAGAATGATGTGCGAATGATTTCTGTGTGCACATTTCCCACCACCTCATACAGCCAAGTATATAGAACATGTCTCTCACTTTCTCAGTAATTTCTTCCGCTTTATCAACAACTTTCACTCCTATGATCTAGCTTCTTTGGTTGATGTATCCACCCATATTATTTAAAGGTTAAAGCTGGTGATGCAGCAATCTCTGTTTTTCATGCCGGAGAAAGCCATTTGGTAAACAAGGGACATATGGCAGAAACCTTTAAGGCCAAATAATAATAATAATAATAATAATAATAATAATAATAATAATCAGCTAACATGACTATTAACTTGAAAAAACAGAAGGGAGGGGCCCATGATTTAAGCCTGAGAGCTAACACAGATAAAGGGTAGGATTCTGGGGTGCTGTTAGAGAACTTTTTTTCATATAATTCTCTGCAATAATTCTACTTGTACAGACTTATGCCTGCTTGGGAATGCAACATTAAGACAGTTTTATCAACATGCATGGTACCAAGGCTTACTACATTACATCCTCAGTATCTCATTTTTTTCTATTTCTAAGTTAGAATTGTTAGCATTTGTGCCCCAGTCCAATGACAGAAGGAGGAGGAGGGGTAGCGAGAAGAGCAGCAACAAATCAACAGCAATAATGCATTTACTGTACACTCTGAACATTATAGAAACCTGAACCACTACAGAAAATTGTTTTCTGAAAATCATACAAAGCTTAAAAAAAACAGCTAAAATGAGATGAATGATTTTATGTCAGCTCTCATTGTGTTGCCTCACATATTAGTATGCTGCTTTGGCTCTAAGTAGGATATAAATGTTTTAAAATGTGGATGAAGTAACCATGAAAAACTAATCTCATCACAGGGAAGGAAACAAAATTGTGGTATGAATATTATGCACTAAGATAAGCAATTACAGTTTGAAAGTCAAAGAGGGAAATTATGAACTGCTGAGAGGAATACTCAGAGATGGTGAGTTAAAATAATTGTCAATCAATCCATCCATTACTTTTATTTTTAGTTTATTACCAGAGTGAAAAATGTAAGTTTGTTCTGGGTTATTTTCCATTTCTCACTGCTTTAGGCTGGGTTGTTTACATGCAATCAAAGCTCTCTTTCTGCCTTACATGCAGCAATGTTTGCTCTATAGGATATGGATGTGGATATGCTCAGGTCACACATACTGTATTATTAACTTGTGGATTGTCTTCAGGACTTTTTCAGAGAGGATTTCATTAGTGTGAAAATGGAAATTGACTCTTTTAGACAGGCTAATTGTTAGCCAAGGTAATTTATAGAACACTAAATATTAAGCTCATCAAAATATATGAAGCTAAAGCAATTTGTATCAAAAAGATCAGACATTCGTCAAAGATCTGCCAGGAGTTTGCAGTGAGAAAGTTAATCAGATACATATTAGCATTTATTATGGGCTGCTGGCATAGATTATTGCAATGCTTGATCATTACTGTTTATGTTGAATCCTCAGTCATATTTCATTCACTATATTTAAGAGTTGTCTGGACAGCCTGTGCTTGAAGTCAAATGGTTGGTTTTACTATGAATCACTATGAATGATCCATGGAATCCTATCACACTTTGTAAAATTATCAGGATTATAAATCAGCTTTAAGCTACATGAAAAATACCTGACCTATAATCTTCCCTTGAAACCAATAGCTGCAGAAAAAAAGGAACACAATATGTTAGAGATGTTGCAGTTCATCAACACTGGGAAGACCAGTTTCTCAGCCTTTGTCTTAAATGAAAAGTATATTAGGGTTGGCATTAAATGCCAGTATCTTAATGCAGTAATTGGATTCTTGGTACCATGGCAAGGTCCATCATCTCTGACGTCTGTTCTCAGCAAGTGGTCACAAGTCACTATTTTAAATTATCCATGATAAAGAGAATTACATTCAGAGGCAAATGCCATTCTTGATACAAAAAGTTTTAGAGGGTGACGGCTATACAACAGAGGTTGAGCACCTCGGGAATATATTTATGTTAGTAAAAATTAGTCAATAGGAGATGGAGCTTCATCTGGTTCACAGTCTGAAAGGAATTGGAAAAGCTGCTGATTTTGTCTGTCAGACATAAAATACAGAAGCAACAATACACAAACAAAACCTCCAATTTGTTTAATCTTTTCTTTATCTCCTGAGTTCATATTGCCTACTCTACCAACTGCTTTGATCTGTAGTGGATGGACACTATTCATTCATTCATTCATTCATTCATTCATTCATTCATTCAATTTATATAGCTGCTCATCTCACCAGCAAGTAACTCTGGGTGGCATACAACAAGGCAAAAACAATCAGTAAATACATTAAAGGGTATAAAAACCAACTAAAACAAAAAACAATAGATGGAGGGATGTTAAAAATAACAGAGTCACCTCACTAGCTCACCTGTCCCCTGGGGTCTCCAGGCCTGCTGGCATAACCAGGCCTTGAGAGACTCTGGAAGCTCAACAGTGATAAGGCCAACCTTACCTCAGGGGGGAGAAGATTCCATACTGTGGGCTCACCATTTCTATGCTATCATAGAAAGCTAAACCATAAAAGGAGATTAAAAGCTCATGGCTGAATGGAATGATTCCAGTTGCTTGAGCAGAAGGATCAGGTAATATATTACAACTAGGAATACACAGATGGATTTAAGTTCAGTCTCTTTCAGAAAAACATGTATTAACTTACTATTCCATTCTGTGAAATGTTCTTCATTAAAAAAGAAAGAAATAAAAAAAATCTGTACATGTTATTAAATATAACTTGCCTTAATAAATGCAACTTTGTACACATTTTTCCTAATGTATTTTAACGTAACTACTGAAATATAATTTTTAATGCAACTTCTAATATGTGCGTTCCTTAATCTTACGTTTTCTTTTACACAATCATCTTCATTATATTCTTTTTATATTCATATTCCCCCATATATATGCTATTTTGTATGGAATCTTTGAGATGAAAATTGTAGATGTTAGTAGATTCTCTTTATTGCATATATTGTTGCAGTGTCTGTATTGGTGAAGAATAGTGTATGGCTCTATAGGAAACCTGTGGTGGATTCCCCTCATATTTATTGCAATGGACAGATAACGCCTCCCCCCCCATGTTGAAATTAAGTCTATCTTTAAGTTTTTAAATCAATTGATTGATTTTTAAAAGATTATCAGAAAGGTGATGCATTTCTCTCTCATTTTTAAATAGCATATTTGTACTTAATGATAGCACTTTATGTATTACTTTTAAAAATATTACCAAGAAAATACCAAAAAAAAAAAAAATGTAAGGGAAAGGTTAAGTTTCATGTGTGTGTGTTTAAAAAATTAAAACAGCTTTCAAAACTAACCACAAACATTTTTTTAAAGGCAAAATTAAGCCTTTTCTAGATTATTATATAAAAAAAGTAACCAATCTGAATTCGTAAAGATTTTTCTTCAATTTGGAAGTGATCTAGGATCTTTCTACATGATGAGGAAAGAGGTCTAGTTGTTGGATAAATGAAGGCTCTTCTCAAAATAGCCACTTCTGTAGATCACTACCTGGGCAGCTCATAAAAAACAGGCACCCTCTGAAGTAGTCAGGCCCTAAGCCATTTCATGTTGAATAGATCCTTGACAAAAATCAGATATGAAACCAGATATGAACTTTCAATACTACAGCTAATATAATTATTACATTATGTGTACCAGTAAGCCTAGGCACTGCATTTTGCACCTATCAGATTTTCCAAACCGTCTTCAAGGGTAACCAAATGCAGAGAATCTAGTAGGAGTCCAAATGGGATATATTCCGGCCACAATAACTATTGTCAGTTCAAATTAAATTATTGGCTTTGTCACATTGACTATCCTGACCCTTTCAGGATAGAGTCAGCTAGCTAGCAATTACAAAGTCATAAATCCAGCAGGTAGAAGCATGGGCATAAATACAAGTGAGTTTAAAGAGAATAAAATACCAATGCTTAGCCAAAAGACAAGGGAAGGTTTGTCTACTGAGTTAAGTGAGGGTCGTGGTTTCCAAGTAAGTTTGACAACAAAGCTAGAGCAACCTAGCCCCATGGTTAAAAGCAAAGCCATATCAGGCTGAGCTCTCAGGGAGATTTGTTCTAATACCAGACTGCACTCAAGTGAGACCTTCCAGGAAGGAAAGACACTTGTAACTGCCACCTAAGCAGAGCTAACATTCATTTGCAGCATCAGCCTGCTCCTAAGTATCCTTGGCTCAGCCACATGCCTCTCTATGTACTTGCTTTCCAATTTTTCACACAGATGGAGTAGAAATTTGTTTCTCCTAACATTTGTTAGTCTGGAACTCTGTGTCTAACTACCTTATTGCCCAATCTTGGTCCATCTCCTCAGTTAAATATGATTCTTCAGCTACTGGAATGACATTTATACATCCTAAAGAATCTACTAATCAAACTAGGGTCCTTTTTCACAGTGTTTCATGTCATGAAAATATCTATTTATCCACTCTTAGGTTTTGTTTTTGTTTTGTTTTTTTCAAATTCTAGGCTTTCTGTCTGTCCAAATAAAAAAAGTATGGAATCATGAACTGGATCATGTTGCTGTTAGGCTGTGTGAATGGTGATGGAGTTGGACAAAGCAAGACAGAAAAGTCAGCTGAGACAAGAACCAACACCAGAAAGGATGTCCAAAGATAGAAAGTGGAATATGCTAGACTTTCATAATGTGCTGCTGCTTCAGCATCTGCATGGAGGTAATACGTACTAGGATTATTCATCACTTAAAAATAATTGGGAAACATGCTTCTGATGGCATGAATATAGCACCTTTTTGCAACTGTTTGAAGCACCTGTGTCTTTTTATAGAATTGTCCAGCTGCCTTCTGCAGTTATTATGTAATTTTCCATGCTCCAAACAATTTGGACACTGAATCTGAAGCATTGCACATAGCCCTAATAAGTTTAAATATCTAAATTAATGTAATATTCTTATACACACACACACACACACACACACACACTAACATATTTTCCTCTGATGCTGTAAAATGTTATTTCTTGTTGTTGTTCAGTCATTAAGTCATGTCCGACTCTTCGTGACCCCATGAATCATATTGCGCCAGGCCTTCCTATCTTTCACTGCCTCCCTGAGTTTGCTCAATTTCATGCTCATTGCTTCAGTGATGCTATCTAGCCATCTCATCCTCTGCCGTCCTCTTCTCCTTTTGCCTTCCATCTTTCCCAGCATCAGGGTCTTTTCCAAAGAGTCCTCTCTTCGCATTAGGTGACCAAAGTATCTGAGCTTGAGCTTCATTATCAATCCTTCCAATGAGCAATCAGAGTTGATTTCCTTTAAGATTGCCTGGTTTGACCTCCTAGCAGTCCAGGGGACTCTTAAGAGTCTTCTCCAGCACCACAGTTCAAAGGCATCAATTCTTCTTTATGGTCCAGCTCTCACAGCCATACATTACTACTGGAAAAACCATAGCTTTGACTATGTGGATCTTTGTTGGCAAGGTGACGTCTCTGCTTTTTAATATGCTATCTAGGTTTGCCATAGCTTTCCTCCCAAGAAGCAAGCATCTTTTAATTTCATGGCTGCAGTCTCCGTCTGCAAGGATCTTGGAGCCCAAATAAATGAAGTTTGTTACTGCTTCCATTTCTACCCCTTCTATTTGCCAGGGATTGATGGGTCCAGATGCCATGATCTTAGTTTTTTTAATGTTGAGTTTCAAGCCAGCTTTCGCACTCTCCTCTTTCACCCTCATCAAGAGGCTCTTTAGTTCTTCACTTTCTGCCATTAGGGTGGTATCGTCTGCATATCTGAGGTTATTGATGTTTCTCCCTGCAATCTTAATTCTGGCTTGTGATTCTTCCAGCCTGGCATTTCTCATGATGTACTCTGCATATAGGTTAAATAAGCAGGGTGACAGTATACAGCCTTGTCGTACTCCTTTCCCTATTTTGAACCAATTAGTTGTTCCATGACCGGTTCTAACTGTTGCTTCTTGACCCGCATACAGATTTCTCAGGAGACAGGTAAGGTGGTCTGGTATCCCCATCTCTTTAAGAATTTGCCACAGTTTGTTGTGATCCACACAATCAAAGGCTTTTGCATAGTCAATGAAGCAGAAGTAGATGCTTTTCTGGAACTCTCGTGCTTTCTCCATGATCCAGCGAATGTTGGCAATTTGATCTCTAGTTCCTCTGCCTCTTCAAAACCCAGCTTGTACATCCGGTAGTTCTCGGTTCATGTACTGCTGAAGCCTAGCTTGTAGGATTTTGAGCATAACCTTGCTAGCATGTGAAATGAGTGCAATTGTGCGATAGTTTGAGCATTCTTTGGCATTGCCCTTCTTTGGAATTGGAACGTAAACTGACCTTTTCCAATCCCGTGGCCACTGTTGCGTTTTCCAAACTTGCTGGCATATTGAGTGCAGCACTTTAACAGCATCGTCTTTTAGTATTTTAAATAACTCAGCTGGAATACTGTCATCTCCACTAGCTTTGTTGTTAGCAATGCTTCTTAAGGCCCACTTGACTTCACTCTCTAGGATGTCTGGCTCAGGGTCAGTGACCACACCAGCATGGACATCAGGGACATTAAGATCTTTCTTGTATAGTTCTTCTGTGTATTCTTGCCACCTCTTCTTAATCTCTTCTGCTTCTGTTAGGTCCCTGCCTTTTTTGTCCTTTATCATGCCCATCTTTGCACTAAACGTTCCTTTGATATCTCCAATTTTCTTGAAGAGATCTCTAGTCTTCCCCATTCTATTGTTTTCCTCAATTTCTTTGCATTGTTCATTTAAGAAGGCCTTCTTATCTCTCCTTGCTATTCTCTGGAAATCTGCATTCAGTTGCTTATATCTTTCCCTTTCACCCTTGCTTTTCACATTCCTTCTTTCCACAGCTATTTGTAAAGCCTCATCAGACAGCCATTTTGCTTTCTTGCATTTCTTTTTCTTTGGGATGGTTTTAGTTGCTGGCTCTTGTACAATGTTACAGACCTCCGTCCATAGTTCTTCAGGCACTCTGTCTACCAAATCTAATCCTCTAAATCTATTCATCACCTTCACTGTGTACTCACATGGAATATGATCTAAGTCATACCTGAGTGGTCTAGTGGTTTTCCCTACATTCTTCAATTTAAGCCTAAATTTTGCAGTAAGAAGCTCATGATCTGAGCCACAGTCAGCTCCTGGTCTTGTTTTTGCCATCTGTATAGAGCTTCTCCATCTTTGGCTGCAAAGTATGTAATCAATCTGGTTTCAGTATTGACCATCTGGTGATGTCCATGTGTAGAGTCGTCTCTTGTGTTGTTGGAAAAGAGTGTTTGCTATGACTAGCTTGTTCTCTTGACAGAACTCTATTAGCCTTTGCCCTGCTTCATTTTGTACTCCAAGGCCAAACTTGCCTGTTATTCCGATTACTCCTTGACTTCCTACTTTAGCATTCCAATCCCCTATGATGAAAAGGACATCTTTTTTTGGTGCTAGTTCTAGAAGGTCTTGTAGGTCTTCATAGAACCGGTCAACTTCACCTTCTTCGGCATCAGTGGTTGGGGCATAGACTTGGATTACCATGATGTTGAATGGTTTTCCTTGGATACGCACTGAGATCATTCTGTCGTTTTTGAGGTTGTACCCCATTACTGCCTTTCCCACTCTCTTATTGACTATGAGTGCAACTCCATTTCTTCTAAGGGTTTCTTGCCCACAGTAGTAGATATAATGGTCACCTGAATTAAATTCACCCATTCCCATCCATTTTAATTCGCTGATTCCCAAGATGTCGACGTTCAATCTTGTCATCTCATGTTTGACCACATCCAGCTTGCCTTGGTTCATGGATCTTACATTCCACGTACCTATACAATATTGTTCTTTACAGCATCGGACCTTCTTTTCACTTCCAGATACATCCACAGCTGAACGTCCTTTCGGCTTTGTCCCAGCCGCTAAACTCTTTCTGGAGCTACTTGGAATTGCCCTCCGCTCTTCCCCAGTAGCATATTGGACACCTTCCGACCTGAGGGGCTCATCTTCCGGCGTCATATCTTTTAGCCTTTTAACATTGTCCATGGGGTTTTCTTGGCCAGGATACTGGAGTGGGTTGCCATTTCCTTCTCCAGTGGACCACATTTTGTCAGAACTCTCTGTCATGACCTGTCCGTCTTGGGTGGCCCTGCACGGTATAGCTCATGGCTTCACTGAGTTACACAAGCCCCTTTGCCACGACAAGGCAGTGATCCATGAAGGGGTAAAATGTTATACTGGGTCATAAATTTGTATGTCTTAATGACCTGATTTTTCTACTTATTTAAGAAATATGTGAAAAAAAAACAGCAGTAGCAAATTAAGATTTTCTCTTGGTGATTCACTCTATATAAGGTGAAAAAAACATGAGACTGAATGGAAATGGAAAATTATTGATTAATGATAAAACCATTTTCATGAATTTTTAACTTTAATCTCAATTTTCTTCAGAGATAATCAACAGGAAGTCTTTGAAATTTGACAAATGTAGCTTATGAAAACTAAAAAACTTTACCAACTATGGCTTAAAGTTGATTTATTTCAAGGAAGATTAAGCACGGCTTGTCCAGGTTCAGCTAAACTAAAGTTATTAAAAATGGAAACAAACCTCTAATCTCATCTTCACAAGTGCCCTGGGAGAGGATCTCTGTAGTCATTTGTTGTTTGTTATGAGTCACTTAAATAAGATGAACAGGATTGATGTGCTGTATTCTAAATCTTGGAAATATATTTATATATCATACTAATATACTATGCCTCTGATATCACAGTCAGAATACCACAAAGAGAGGAGACCTACTGTCCTCATCTCATGCCCTGGGACTTGCTCCAGGTATTGGCTGGTCATTATGGGACATATGATGATGAATTAGACTGGCTTTGTTTCATTTTTTTTTCCCCTGATCCAGGTATCAGGCTGCTTGATAGAAATGGAATAACATTCTATTTTTTAACAACTACATTTGCAAAGCAAAAACCTACTCAAATCTGTGTTTCAGTATTGAGAAATTGAAGCACGTGTTTGGGGGGGGGGGGGGAACCTTATTTTTGTGCAAATTAGATTTTATATTTGGTATACATGCAATCATTTCCAGTCAACCAGCAGCTTGAGGGTTGAAGGCTGAAAACCTTTCAGGCTTCTTTAAATAATCAATGCTGATATCCTCTGTTAACTCCAGTGGACATTCACCCAGGCAGTTTAGTCAGTCATTCAATTCTGCACTTATTTGATTATCAGAAGGATGCAGAGTGATCTCTTAGACACACAACATTAACCTTCAGTCAATAACCACTTTAGTGGTAGATGGACCTCTCTTTCTCTAGCCTTTTTTCCAGCTGCATTACTGTGACAATACCATTTTGAGTAATGATTAGCATGTTCAATATGTCAAAGTTGAAATCCTGTTTACAATGAAAGACAATGCATTAGCTTTTCTGCTTCTCTATGCAACATTCCCTAGCTGAAGCTCATTGAGAGGCTTTTGATTGCTTCCTACTGAAAGAAAAGACTGGCATTATTCATCCATGCAGATAAATAAGTGGAAATTGGACATTCTGCTCTTTGTGTTTTTAGGTGGTATGTGGGTACATCACCTTGAAAAAGGACAACAGAAACAAACAAACAAAAAATGCACTATCCAATTCAGAGGGTTGCTAATTTATGGGGCTCCAAAGATTAGTGCTTGTGTTGTTGTTTTTTTTAAGGTACCTAAGAGAGCCAGTGTGATGTCCTGGAAAGGTTTTGGATCACAACCAGAAGATCCACAATTAACTTTGGCCTCAATCATGGAAGCTTATGACATGCATTTAGGCTACTCACTACCTCTCATGCCAGCCTACCTACTCCACAGGTTGTTGTTTAAGGATAAAATGAGAGCAGATTCCCATATCTGCCATCTTGATTGCTTAGATTTATTTATATCCATTTAGTAGAAATGTAATAAATTAATCCATTTTTTTATAAATGCAATAAATGTAATAGCCAATATCCTAAAATATTGTAAGTAGAGTATGTAAAGTAAGTCTACCTCAAGTTGAGCTTGGATTTTAGTTACTACATGGACACATCCCTGTACTTATCTTGGGAATAATTTTAAAGTGAGTTGCCGTTTTCTGGAATTTCTGTTTGAATTCTCTGAGATTTCTGGCTGGCTTCCCATTAAAATACCAGGTCTGATCTGGTGTAGTTTTGGGGGGATCAGTCAAAGTTGGTTGACATACCTAAATAGCAAAGAAAATATTAAAGCAAATTTCCCAATCAATAACCTACCCCTTTTTTATGTTGTACATAATTAGTCCTGTATTTAATTTTCAAAATGAAGGCTGAAACACAAAGACTTGATATAAATAACAGACAACACTTTGTGGGGGATTTGGGTCTGTTATCTCCCCCCCCCCCCCCCATGTTTTTCTTGATTGCTTTCTGGTGGCTTGTTCTGTCCTTAAACAATCTGCAGTTAATATGGGAACTTTTGATAAATTTCTAGCTGCAGTCCCTTGCATTATTTAGTACTTGGCTCTGAAAGGTGCTGATGTTCAGGAGAGCATGTTGGGTTCTTAAGGAGAGCAAAAATTGGAGCCTCTTAACACTAGCGTGGAAGTTCAGAGTCAGCACTTCAGGTCCTGACCAACTGTCTATGTTGAGCCAAAATAGAACATGAATCGAATTATTTCAGCTGTTCAAAACATCTGAAGGGGCATTCCATTACTGACAGTGTTGTAAGTGAAGCACGTCTAAACTATTCCACAATGGGTCATTTCTGTGCATGCACATCAGAGTTTTCTGCTATGACTTCCACTTCACTTTGCCTTGGGGAAGATGGCCTTGACGCTTAGGCGGAGTAGCTTTGAAGGGATGCAAATTATCATTCTGAATATTCTGCAGTGCCCTACCTTTTTGCCCTTAGTTTAGCAAAATGCAATATAATAGAGAACATGAAATAAAAGACAGTTTTAAAGCTAAATTGCATACGTATGTATGCAATTTAGCTTTAAAATTTTGTATGTAACAAAAATCGGCAACAAATTTAGCTTTAATATTTTGTATGTAACAAAAATCGGCAACAAATGAAAGATAATATAGCAAAACTGTCCTGCAAGAAACTACAGCTACACTGTTTGCTTTTTGTTACCTTCTTCTCAGGCATCGCACAATTTTTTTAAAAAAAGAGAGAGAGGTAAAAATCCACAATCTCATTTTTAGGAAAGTAAGGAATATCTGAAAAGAAAGTTTATTAATCTTTATGCATGCAGTTAGGATATGATATATTCACTGAATCCCAAGACTTTCTAGGCTGTTTTATGCAAAACAATGTTTGTATCCTATATGGGTACATGGCCACATGGAGAAGAATTAGCCAGCTGCTCTTCTCAGCAATAGCTCCAGACATTTTTGGGACTTGGAAAAGGGGCAGCTGCAGTGATAGAAATGGTTGTGGTTATAGCTGTCATCATGGAAGCATCAGGGGACTACTAAAGTTTTCCATGTGACTACTGGAGCACACACAGACTTGAAGAAAACTATGCCTGGCCCAAAATTTTGATCTAGATCCAGGAAACCAGTATCAGTGGATATTTTATACTGCACTTCGTAAGTATTGACATGGCTGATTTTGATCAAGAACTTTAAACTTGGATTTGGAGATTCCAATAATTACATATCCTTTAAAGCAAGAACAAAGAAACTCAGTCTTAGCCATTTGTGTGAAGGGCAATAGTAAGTGGACTTGCTGTCTGAAAATACCAAAGACAGAAGTGGAGCACACCTGACTTTCCAGAAAGTCCAATCCAGAATAATCCAGATATTTTCCAGCTGTGAACAGCAAGTAGATCTGCTTTCTTGCACTATCTGAAGGTGATATTATGGTCTTTTCTATTACCTTACTATTCCACAGAGGTTTCTGATATATTTTCAGACTCCCTATCTTTGATTTGTCAGCTTTAGATAGTTTTGGAAGTAGCTGTAAATGAAAATCAGGAGTTGATCAAATAACATTCTTATCTGATGGATGAATTAGAAAACACACACTGTGATTCAGTTCTGGTTTTAATGGGAATACTGTGCTCCCAATTCTTAAATATAGCAAAAGGGAAGTGATATGGGAGTACATCTGGTAGGCTTTTGTAAGTATATATATAAAATCAGACTTGCTGGAGCTGGTGCCAGTTGTGAACACATATATTGTAAATGTTTTCTCTGTCTTTCAGGGTTTTTTTAATGTAAATCTGTGAATCTGTCTCCACACCTAAACATCTTTGAAAATTTTTGTTTTACAGATGTTCGGTAAGGAAACAGTTTCACAGGTTTATTATCAAAGGGATCTTCTTTTATTTGGATTCTTTGCTGCTGTCTGGTAATATTTACCATTTTTGAGCTTTTTCATGAATGGACAGAGGACTAATGGGCACAAATTATGGAAAATCAGTGTCATAATGTTCAATATTATTAGAGCCTTGCTGTCCAATATTATGATTAAGAGTATCATTCGTAAAGAAAATGGAGACCCTTAATCATGTTAATTTCAGTCAATTAATTGCCTACATTAGAATTAAAATTTCATAAATTTATAAATGCAGAAAATTTGTAAATTTGTAAATAACACCATGATCCTCTTTTGGCTACAGAAAATGTTGGTGTCCATCATTTCCCACTGCAACAAAGTATTAAATTATGATCACAGTGGCAGTGATTACTGATTTTCATTTTTGGAAATAAAATGATGCATTTATAATTATGAATAAATGTTCAATGTGCATAGAAGCACAGGCTTATGAACTATCTTTTTCCCATAAAAAGCAAACAAATTTCTAAAGCTTGTTGCATAAGATGTTTCACAATTCCACTATGGTGCTATAGCACCAGAACAAAATGAACCTTTACAATAAAATGGCAACCTAGCTGTTTAAAATAGTATATAGGGACAAGTATCCAGGTATAAATACAGTAAAAAAAAAAATCTTTTAAAAGCATTAATATAAGAGGAAGGAAGGAAGGAAGGAAGGAAGGAAGGAAGGAAGGAAGGAAGGAAGGAAGGAAGGAAGGAAGGAAGGAAGGAAGGAAGGAAGGAGAGAGTTGAGTAGATGATGAATTACAAATTTTACAGTATGTAAATTCCAATTACATGCAGTGGTTTCTGACAGCAACATCTATAGCACAAAATTTAGCTATTTTCTTGGAACGTTCACTGAACTGATCACTTAGTAAAAAGCATACTGTTCTCTGTTGGTGCCAGATGAAATGTTTTACACTTAGAGGGGTTATCAGTTCTGCTCTCCAGGGATGACAAATTGGGAAGCTAGAAGTACGTGAGTAACTATCTCAGTTACAGTATCAGAACAGATACACTGTCAGTCTTGGAAAGGAACAAGATTTTATCTCTTATTGAGGAAAAGGCATCTAGATGTGCCAGAGTGACTACCTTTCTGTGTAACAGCATAGAAATTTGGAACACACACACGCATATATATATATGGATGATGAAAGGTGAGTAGATGAGATTGAAATATAAGCTTGTCCCCTTTCCATGGAATGGAAGCTTGTCCCCTTTGTATGTCAACATGCTGATTTCTTTATTCCAACCACTTTCCAGACCCAGCATGTATAGAGTTTGATGAGCAAGTCTGTAACAAGCCAAGTCAGATGAAATTTGGTTCTTCCAGGGAGAAGTGTGGCTGTTTAGGAGTACAAGCTGGGCTAGAACCTTCCTCCAAAAATTTGCTTCCATCAGTATTTTAACTGGCATAGCCTCAAGCAGGCCTTAACAGAGATATATCCCAACTCTAATTGAAGAAAAGCTTTGGCAACTGAGTCTGGGACTCAGAGTGTAGATCTAATTATTGACTCTAATGACAAGACACAACATTGGCACAAGGCAACAGAAGGCTTAAGACTTTGGCCTTAAATAATGTAATTGCAGCACACATACAGTTGTTCCCCTTTCTATTTCCATAGCTAAACAGGAAATCAAGCTTTTTGGAAGCCTTTTGGGCCTGTAGATTTGAAGACTGTAATTTCCAACTTCCAGGGAAGAAATTGTGAACTGAAGACTTTTAGTGGAGTTGAGACCACAATGGAATGAAGAGTTAGTGAGTAGACCATCTCTTTGTAATTCCTTTCTGGACAAGGAGAAGACTTGACATTGCCCATAAGTATTCCAGATAGTTGCTTCTCATGAGGAGACCATAAGACAGCTGTGTCTGGTGGGTTTAGAGCTCTGGGAGATGAGGAATAGCCATCTTGCTCAAACCATGGTCAGTGCCTTTAAGGACACTGGATTTGCATACTTCCTTTTCTAATCACTTTTGGAAATTGTTTGTTAACTGCTTTTCAGCTATTAGGAACCTTTGGATCAACAGGTTTTACAACAACAGCTGAATTTCTTTCAACCTTTAGAAAAAGAAGTTTTAACTACAAGTTTAAGGACTTAACTTTTTTTTTTTTTTTTTGGAATAAAAAGCAAAAGGGTGATTAGAACTTTGATTCTGGAAAGTTACAAATGGACTAAGGGGTCTGTATGGATTTGAAATAAGATTTTGGAATTAATTATAAGAATCCTTCCCATGGGAAAATGCTTTTGTTCTGAACTCTTAAAAAAAAAAGATAGGATGGGACTTTGAAGGTTGGACACTAAAGGGAACTAGAAGGAACTAAATATTACAATTAAAGGAGAAGAATACTTAAATTTGACTTACAAATACAGAATGAAGCAAAATATTTTAACATCAGACATATTGAAGGATATTTTTGAACAATGAACCCAGAAGTTAATTTTAAGAGTGTCTGCCTCTATAGATAGACTCTGTTTAAAAGATCCTATGGAAAAGGAACAAATATTACCTGACATGATTAATGTCTGACTGATTGGAAAGTGGATTAAAAATGTTAGGCTATAAGAATGACATGTAAAAAGATGTTACACTGGAGATACAAAAGAAGCTAGCTGATGTCTTAATAATTAAAAGGGATATATAAATAACAAACCAAGAGAGTTGTATATAAAAGGGATATACAAATAACAAACCAAGAGATTGACCTGGATAATTTTCCTAGACTGGATTTACAAAAGAGGCTTGTTAAAGCTTTGAAGAATTTTGTGAGAAGGGACAAAGAAAAAATGAAAAGAAATCAAGTTCTATGACATTAGTGGAAGGGCCTAAAGATCAAGATTGTTAAAAGTAAAAGGAAGAAATATAAACTTGGTTTATTTGATCAAGGTTAAAATAGATATGTTGTTATCTCTGGTGACCCTTAATGGGCTTTTGCTGACATCAGGACTGAATGACAAGGCTTTAAGGATTTGTTTATCGGTAAGGGGTGGGATATGGGATGAAGAGATCCTTTGTTGTATTTTAAGGGAAGTTGATAATTTACTAAAATTGTTTATACTTGTTGTGATGAAGTCATTTGCTTATGTATTACCTTTTTTTCTTTACTATATTTTTTTCTTTCTTTTTTCTTTACTATATTTTTTCTTTCTTTTTTCTTTCCTATTTTTTTTCTTTTCTGCACCTTCTATTGTTTCTTTCTAGTCTTTTATTTTTTTTTTCAGTTTATATTAGTTTTTATTATTGCAATTGCAATTTTTAATTAATATATATATATATATATAAAAGACTGTTGTTTCCAAGATGTGATAGATTGGAAATAAACACTAAGATATATCTATGTCTTCATTAGCTTGACTGAGGTGTTATTTATTTTTAATGTGCAAGGCAAATTAAAGCAATGCCTTGTGAATATCACTACTTTGGATTCTGAATACTTGATTTTAACATTTCAGCTTTGCAGAATTATGTCATTGTGCAAAATCCCCTTTTGAAACAGAAAGAATAAGTGTCTTTAACATACAATAATACAGAGATTTCACTATGAATTCAGGTTTAGTGAGGATTCTTACAATATCATTGATATAAACATTTAATAGGAAGGGGTCCAAGATACAATCCTGCTTAATTTCTTTAGTTGTGGGCCTAGGCATGGTCAGTTCTCTGCCATTGATGCAGCTGACATGTAGTGTGGTGTTTTCATATAACGTTATTAAGTGAAGAAGTATAGAGAAAGATCTTTGAGTACTAACATATTTTGTTGACAAATGGTGCAGAATAACATTGCTCCACTATTGAAAAGCCTGAATGGAAGTCAGCTTGTTCCCTGGCTAGAACTTTTTCTTGGATCTTCCAGTCAGCAAGCATTTGAAAGAGATATTTTGCATATCTCTTTCAAAAGTTGGGTGGCTATAATAAATTAAATTAATAAATACAGCTTACTAATGAGCAAGCTGATTAGACAATAGTTAGCTGTGTTTGTCTTATTCCCTTTCTTATTTATTGGACTTACTATGGAAGTACTCCAATCTGTAGAGTTGTGGGCAAATGCAGAGGCCTACCATTCAAATTTTGTTTTTAGCATCTCTGGTGGAATCAGGTTTCCCCCATGGATGTGCCATTTTTTAAATTGATGAATTAAGGACAGTATTTCTTACTCTGAAATGGGAGGCCAGTCAGATAAAGAATGGAGGAGAAATGCTTCCTGATTATTTTGTAAAATATGAAATGAAAACATGAATCCCAAATTCCTAAAGGATATTCAGTTACCTTTTCCAAGACTATAGCCTGTCACTGAAGAAAAAGAAGAGGAAGCTATTACACCATAACAAAGAGTCAGTTTTTTGCTTGGACTGAGAAAATCAGCCTGTCCCATTTCAGCCAGTTGGCTTGCCATCTTCTTTTCCAGGACAGCTTTATGCTTCTTTTTTAGAGAGAAGAATGTTTCCTGGGAATAAGGTTTATTGTTCACTCTAGCAGCTTTGTGCGCTCTGATCACTAATGCTCTGGCATGGAAGCATTCCCTGTCAAACCAAGATTTCGAAGGCATAATGGACATTTGGAGCTAGCCCAGGAGTAGACTTTAATAATTTTTGAATGAGCTAGTGATGTTTTGATACATATCTATTGCTGTCTGTGTCTCCCTTGCATTGCTCATAAACATTTTTGCTGCAAAACTTTGGATCTGGTTAAGCATTGGAAGCATGCATTCTCTGGTCAACTGATTATTTGATATGGAGCAGTTTCTTAAATCTTGCATCTTTTGGAGTGCTTTGTGGTGGCTTTCCAATCTCCAAGAGGACAGTGAAATGCCTGATTAAAGGAAAACAGTCACTATAATACCAAGAGGTAATACTGAAATTTGCATAGCACGGAGCCAGTTCTTTAGCAGTTAGCACGGCCAATGTGAATGATTAAACAACACAAGCAGCAGCAACAACAATGGGGAGGAAACATGTATAGAAGATCTGGAGGAGATAAATATACTGTTACTTCCATGGGCATGACCACCCTTCAAACCAGATGTTGCTAATGGGGAGGTAGCTATGTTCTTTATCTCTCTCTCTCTCTCTCTCTCTCTCTCTCTCTCGTCTGTCTGTCTGTCTGTCTGTCTGTCTGTCTGTCTATCTATCTATCTATCTATCTATCTATCTATCTATCTATCTATCTCTATAAATGATTTATCCCCTCTCACCCTATGGACGGCATGTGTCTTCCTCAATCTTGGGTCCTCTACCAGAGGCCTGGGAGTTTGAAGGTTCTGCACAGTATCTTAGTTGTTCCTAGCACTACACTTCTAGACAGAGAGCTCTGATGTTGTTCCTGGGATCTGTTGGAGCATTCTCCCAGCTTAGGAAACATAGCCCTTAGTGCTCTACCACCGCTGGCACCACTTTGGCCTTTACTTTCCATGTTCTCTTTAGTTCTTCCTTCACACCCTGGTACTTCTCCAGCTTCTCATACTGCTTCTTCCTGATGTTGCTGTCACTTGGTACTGCTACATCTATCACCATTGCTGTCTTCTGGTCCTTGTCTACTACCATGATATCTGGTTGGTTGACCAGTACCTGCCTATACTGTATGTTCTCTAGCTTTATGAGACCTGCAAAAAGTGGATTTCAAACTGTACCCAAATTAGTTGAAGGCAGGATCCATGCATTTAGCAGTCCAGCCACCAATGTTCCATGATGACAACCATGTGGGCTCTTGTAGGGCTATATGT
This sequence comes from Liasis olivaceus, assembly GCA_030867105.1. Lineage (NCBI taxonomy): Eukaryota > Metazoa > Chordata > Lepidosauria > Squamata > Pythonidae > Liasis > Liasis olivaceus. The sequence continues at coordinate 79,758,468 of CM061350.1, read as the reverse complement.
CATTGCATGGAAATTGGGAGTCTACCACTCAAAGTCTTACTATCAGTAGGAGCCTTTTGGTTTAGGATATAAAGCCTGAGGTGTGCTCATTGTTGCATGATGGAGGGCTTGTTGGCTTGCACTGTCTCCATCTTTTGCACTGGCTATAACCCAAAGTTTGTCAGGAAGTGCCTTAATCTGCAGCTCTTCTGAAGATTCCTTGAATGCAGGAGGAATCCTATTCCTGCACTGGAAGAAGGTACCAGCACTGAGGTATTGATATTTGTAAATCATGAGGAACGGTATCTTTAACACTTGGAAGGAGAGGAGACAACCAGTGTCTTCATTATTAACAGTAGGTACTAGAGACTGGAAAGGTGGAGTTCTTGGGGTTCTCTGAGCTTGTTTGTTTTCTTGCAGATGTTTTGTTACCTAGCTAGGTACCAAGAACTCCACAATTCAACCCTGAGCTACATATATTATCTTCTATTGGGACTAGAAAGGTCTTGTCTGAGATATCTCAGCCTGTTTAGGGTGGTGTCCTGCTCATTCTTAGGCATTTGTAAGGAAGCATTCAGTACCAAACTTTCTTCAGGTAGAATAGTTCCCCAAGTTTCCCTTTCTCTAGTTTCTGAGAAAAGAGTTAAATGCTTTCTAACTAGAGCTTGGCTATTATTCTTCAAATCTTATCAGTTGAAGAGAAAGTGATTGAGGCTGTTCTTGTTTTACTGTTGTGTGTGTAAGCATTATGCCTGCACTTAGTACAAGAAAGAAGATATTTAGATTGAAAAAAAAATCTGGGATAGATTTCCAAAAAGGTCAGATAATTCTTCAGTTTAAGTAGCATAGATGGAATTGTTCAGGTTTTAAACCTAAGCAAAACTCTGCAGTTGTTAGAAGAAGCAGGAAGCCAGTCTGCTGCTTCAAGGTCTACTTGAGAGATTGATATATGTAGGAGCTGGCTCAGAGAAAGAGTAGCTGATGTATACATCCATCTATTGGTGTTACTAGCAAGTATAATTTGGCCTGCTTGAAGAATAAAGATACTACACCTATCATGAAGGGCATGGAGGAGTTCCAATTTCTAGATAGGGAGCAAATCCACTTTTCTAGGAGGTAATGAAATAGTCTTCACTGAATTCCAAGATTTATGCTTTTCAGCAGGTGAAGTGATGGGAGGGCGTTCCAAAAAGTTAAGTAATGTGTCAAGTCTTTTATCAGTAGAGATTAAATTAGAATATATCACAGGCACCGTATCAGCTACAAGTGGACAATGTTCTTCCAATAGCTTTGGAAGACAGTACACTTTGGGGGGCAGTGTCAGCCCTTTGAAGTAGGCCAGTTCAGGAAGCAGACTACAAAAACTACTGGAACTCTACATTATTGATATAAGCTATATCAAATTCTTGAAAGCTCAATAACATTTTCTATCCTTCCCTTTTATACTATCTAATACCAAAGAGAGTTAAGATGAAGCCAGTTTAATGTTTTCTTCTTTTCCTATATTTTAATCATGTTTTGCTAACCATTACATTCCTTGTCCAAGGTCATCTTGGTGGCTCTCTATTTGGGGGAGGAGGGGTCCATAAGTCTTGTATTCTCTATAGCTGTTTGGAGATTTATTTATTTATTGATGGATGGATGGATAGATAGATAGATAGATGGATGGAAACAAAAGAAGGGGAAGAGAAAGAATAAGTTCCGTATCTATTGGTTCAGTATCAGATTCAATTTAATTTAACTTCAACTGCTACTTAGAACGAAGGGAACACCTTCACTTACTGTATTGATGTTCAGAGATAGGATTAATTCAACAAACTGTGGTTGTTTTGTAGTCTTACTAGGGTTTCTCTGTCCTGAGTGTGAGTATGGTCATTTCTGCTTAAGATGGAAGGCAGACATCAGGGGGTGGGGGGGAAAGGGTATGGAGAGAGCAGCCCAATATTTCCACAAGATGTTTCTCTAAATAGATTGAGATGAAGAATACCAGCAAGCTAGGTGAGTGAAAGATATGTACCCAGCTTTAATGAATCTCTGCATTTCTGAGTCTGAGTTTCAGGAGCCTGTTTTGATCTAGATCAAGGCTAAGACTTGGACATCCTTTTTTTCCAATTAGGGTCAGACCATCTGACTCTGGATCTTGCAAATTTCAACATCAAGACCATTGTACTGTAAACTGTTCATCATATATTGTACATTCCTTACATAAGAAGTTCCTCATCCATATGTTCTGATCATAGCACACGCTCATAAACAACTATATGGTAAATTTCCTAGTTATATTTTCTGACCATTTGAATTGTTCTTCATCAAATACCAATGAAATATTAGCATATAGTAATTACATATAAATCAGTGGCACGTATTTTCATAGGAAGAGTTAGGAATGGGAAGAAGTTATACTAAATCTATAATCAGAGGAGGGACTTAGTAAGGCTGATTTGAAAAACTGGTCCCAATCTTCAACCAGAGAGTAGTACGTACCACTTTTATAAATGGTAGGAAAGGATATCATTTATATTTGTTAAATAAATATTATTTTAACTCTTCATATCAAAAGACAACCTTTTACCTGCATTTGAGTTTGATTTTAAAGTTCTTGTCATACATTATTTTTATGTTTGCTGCATTTATTTAATCTATGTGGAACTGTCTTTCTTACTATTTCCATTTTTTGTCCACTCTTTTCTATAATTCCTTTTCCAACTCCTAAGACTGGCCTTTCTTCCTCCCCCATTTCCCTCCTCGGTCCAAGAAATAATCCTAGAAATGGATGTTCAGGCCATCACCACCAATAATAATAATTTCACTAGGGTCATAGACCAGAATTCAGACAAAACAAATAAACATAAAATAAGAGCACAAAAAGATCTTCTGTGTTATTAGCACTAAGTCCTTCTTGTCCCACAGCATTGATACAACATGCGGTAATTGCTAAAAAAACAAAATTTTGCAATTACATGGGTAAGTTTGGTAAGTTTGGGATTTTTGTTTGCTGAGTGGAAGTAATATAAAATTCATCTGTTTCTTTTCCCCTTTTAATAAAGACTGGCATAGTTTAAACCACAAATCTAAATAAAATTCACCTTGTGGGAAGGAATGTTCTATGGACTCAATTGCTCTTGATGTACATAAGGATGACCTCTGAGATAATGAAATTTTATTGAACTTTCCTTCCAGTATTGCTGAGGTGTAAGCCCTGAAAGGGGCCCTAGGAAAGACCTACTGATACTTAAAGTGGCTGATTGAATATAAATATTTTTTCTGGGAAAAATCTCAGATGTTGACAGTTACTTGTGGTTTGAGTTAAACTCATTTTGGACTTATTCACTGCCTAATGACCTCCTTGGCTTTTTCTAGCCCTAAGAGTAATAAAAAAAATCAGCCAACATGCCAAGGGAAGCCAGTTTAATTGTGATGCTCATCCATCATTTTGTTTTAAACTTGGGTCATAAAATTAACACCAGTGACTCCGTGAGGACTTGATTAAGCCTAAGACATAAAGTTAAATTGCCAGGCTTTAGTTTCAGTTCTAGGCAATCTAGCCTCTAACTACAGGACCATGTTAGAGACATATCAAGGAGTAAAAAAGGGGAATCAAATTAGGAAAGTGAGTCTGTATTTTTTTGGAGCCCAAACATAAGATAGCTTAGATGGGGCCCAGCTGCACTCGATATAAAAGTTGTGCACCTATTTTATGGCAAAAAGCTTAACAGTGGTTGGGAGGATATATTCTCTTTGTCTTAAAATGTCTGTTAGAATCTTCAGGACCACAAGGGAGGCAGAGGAGTTTTGATCATTAAATACTTGAAGCGCTTTACCAACTGTGGGTTTTGGTCCCATTAGAAAATACCAGGACATTGTTTTTTTTTATCCATCAAATAATGACCTAACTGTAGGTAATAGTCATGATTTGTAGCTGAAGACTGTTTGACTTGTGATGTTGGATTGCTCAAAGAAAGTCAGAACAGATTCACTAGTCTGCCTTTCATATACAGAATGTGTGCTCCTCTTAATGGTATATCTGTTCTTTTTGAGAGAACCCTATTTAGAACAAGCAAACTCCCCAAATCTGGGAATCATACATCCACAGAGTCTCCATGTTGCCAGGGTTCAGTCTCAGTTTGTTATTCCTCATTTCCCCCAACAATGCATCCAGATACTAGTTCAAAGAATGCACAGCTTCTCCTGAATTGGGTGTTATGGAAAGGCAAAGCATAATGTCATTGGCACTGAGGAGAAACTAATGCCATGTGGCAGCCCACAGCACAACTGCCAGGGTATAGAGGCACAATCATTACCTGTATTGATTTTCATGACTATACTCTGAAATCATAATTGAAAGGAGCAGAAGCTGCAAACCCCCAACTCACAGAAGAAGACCATGGAATACAGGAAAATATCATGATAAATGGTATCAACAGCCACTGAGAGATGAGGGAGAATCAATATTTTTTAGGTGCCCTATAAGAAGAGCTCCACTAACCTGGAATACAAATACTGGCCCATAAAAATAATTCCCCTTTTTGATGTGGGAGAATAAGGAATAGTAGAGCTACCATATTTGGGCTGTAAAATTCCACACAGCCATTGCATGGCAGAATTAGTTTTCAGTATTTCTTTGCTGCCATCTAGAGCTAATCCAAAGTTTTCCAACCCAAATATGGTAGCCTCAAGGAACAGCTTAAGCTGGAATTTAGATAACATATATGGATGGTGGTACATGGTGGTATTTCTGTTCCTCCGCCATATATAACCTGGATAACCTATGAATGGTATGTATCATTTACTAAAAAAATCACAGTGATATTTATTTCCTACTTGCAGGTTAATAATAGAATAGACTTGCTTTTAATGTATTTAATGTTCTGTACATCTTTGCAAATAGCATTTTATAGCCGTCCTGCTTTGAGGCTTACAAATGCAATGCAGGCTTTGTCAGAAGCAACCACAAGCTGGTTTCTTATGTTAAGTGGGAAGTAGACTAAAAATACCTTATCTCTTCCTCTCAGGGTTAAGTGCTTTCATATACTAACAGGAACTATCCAGTACATAATACATAGGTGACACCATGAAAGACTCTTGCAGGAATAAAGAAAGAAAAAAAAAGAAAGAAAGAAAGAAAAAGGCTGTACTTTATTTGACATCATCATTATTAATGTTAAGCACACAATTTATATACTCATCCAAATTAAATCTCTGCCATTTTAGATTTCAAACTTTATTCAATGGGTTCCGACGGAGCAATCCTTTAGCACTTTCAAGGCAGCCTATCAAGGACCAGCCTCCATTAATCTCAACAGACTTTGCACAGGGGCAGCATTTAGTGCCTAATGTTCATTAATAGCCCTGCACATATAAATAAATAATGAGCACAACAATCTACTCATCTCTCCAGGATTTTTATAGGGGCATCTATCACGATGATATATCTTAAAAAAAAAAAAAAGCTTAGTTGCCTCTTCTGTTACAGTTCAGATTTTTGCATGTTCTTTAACATTTTCTTCCCTACAGATTAACTATAATGGACTTCATATTATCTTGTCCATCAACTGTAGGGAGAAAAAGAGATCTGTGATCAAAGGCAGCTACACAGAGCCTCCATCCCATGTGCTAAATTCATTTTGTTAGGTTTCCCCATTGGACTAGTGTAGCCTTAATAAAGAACTGTTCCCTTCCCTCTCTGGAAAATGCAGGTTTTGCTTTAAAGCAGCATTTCACATTCTTCTTGCTTTTCCATTCAGGAAAAGAGAAGATGGAATGAAGCTGGGTCACTAGGGAGCTTCCACTTCAACAAACGCTTCACTCAATCCTGACCTTTCAGTAGAAGAATGCCTACGGCTGGATAAAGTTGACAACCAGGAAACCATTGAACTGGCTTCATCCACCTCTCACCTTCCCCATGGGGAAAGGCAAGCCGCAGGTCTTAAGGAGGCCAACTTCAAAGTACTTCAGACATGAATATGGTGTACATCTGGTACAAACATTCCTTTTTCTACATGGAACAATAATAGTTTTTTTCTGAATCAAAATCAATTGGGCAGGTGGGGAGTTTCTAGGACCATGCACTGACAAGTGAAGTGTAAAACTGAAAGTGTACGTAGATTTGTAGAACTGTTACCTTCCAAATCAGGAAAGTTTGCCAGAATATAACAAAATTACCAGAGGTATATCAAAATGACTATTTTTGAAAGTTTTTACTGCTTCAGTATTACATAAATAAGATTTCCCAAGCCACTGGTTCCATTGAGCAAATGTTAGAGAATATTTTATTTGCCTGGCATTGCAGTCACTCAGTTTTAACATGTTAAGCAGATAATTCCTAGACATGGTGGAATCTGCTGGTGGGGTGGTTAAAAGAAAGATGGAGGTGGCCTTAACACAACTATAGTCAGATATTTGAATATGTTAAATGTAGTGAGTGAAACTGTTGAGATTAGCACCACTGAGAAAGCAAGTGTGTGGATATTGTGCCTTATTTTTATAATCTAGTAAACATTAAATTACAGATATTCACATCCCCTTTTGTTCTTATACATATTATTCACATGCTTCTAAGAAACTCTGAAATCATGAAGCATTATCTGTCGCAATGTCTAGAAAATATTCCCAAATCAAATCACAGATTTCTGAAATTGTTTTCTTTAGATTTTACTTGTTAAATATAAAGATAATAAATCAAATATATTTCAAAGCTCTCCTCTTAACACTGAGCAAATTATTTCATTTCTTTTTCTTTTTCCTTATTGTTCTCTTGCAGTATGATTTTTATCAGCACTAATTACATTAGGTAGGAAAATCCAAGATTTTCTCTGTATCCCACAGAGAAACATTGGAGAGCAAAATAGTCAACTCCGCAACCACATCAAGGTCAGTTTTTCACTCCATATAAATTTCTATATTGCAAAATTCCCAGCAGGGGGGAAGAAAATACTCTTGTGAATAAATGGCTATGATAAAAATGAACACCATCTCCAGAGTCATCAGAAGGACTAAAGCTAAGGGAACACCTGCAAAATAGTGGATATTAAATTGTCCTTAATGACTTCTATCAAAGAAGTAACAGATATCAAAGTTTACATAGATTTATAATCAGAATGCATTTTAAACAGTAAGCATTAGTTCATTTTTCAAGACATTCCATCTGTACTGACAATTGCTGAGATATGTCTGAGACGGGAAAAAGTCCATATTTAAATTTTCTCCCTTAATTATATTCACAATAGGTGGAGAAGCCCTCTCAGTGATATGCAACAAGTAAATATTTGCTAAATACAGTTTTCACTTCTTATAGGATCCATGTGTCACATTTATGACTTGATAATAATAAAGTAATGTAACAATATTCATATAACAAGGAATTTTTATAATCAGTTATCATTTAATGATTCACTGTGGATGAATTTATTTATTTAGACAAATGTCTGTCCCTCAGATTTAATTGTCATGACTAACTCGGATTTATTAATTAAATAATGCTTCTATTTAACAAGTAAATGGATTAGAAATTTTATGTAATAAACTTAGAAGTTGACTACAACAATAGATACTAAATTGATATTTCTGCAACAGGTCCAGGCAAAGAAGTTGTCAGATGTGAACTCCCTGCACTTCTTGAGCCATGTTGCTAGTTTTTTGTTTTTTTTTAAGTAACAGATATGGGAAAGCTAATTCTGTTGCAGTTTTGCATTTTCATAGAAATTCAATTTGCAAATTCCCAAACCTGTAGGTAGCTGGGACATATTTGTGCAAGGAGGTGTTTTTGAAATGTTCAATGTAATTCACAAGTCAAGAATGTGTGTGTTAGGAGGAAAATAAATTCAAAAGCACATTATATTAGGGAGAACCACTAATATAATGCACAGATTTTGTTCTGATTTTTTTTTAAAATATCAACCCATAAGGAAGTGGTCCAAAAATGAATTTACTATAGAAAATATGAGAAGCTGAACAAATTTGAAACAGATGTGCCTACTCATAGCTCCCATGTAGGTTCACTGACTGTTTCTTCATAAGGAGAAATCCTACTTTTGGTAATATTTCCTCTTTGCCCAAAATTCAGTGATAAGACATAGATCTTTTTCAGTTTTCCTTACTGCACAGAGATATTCTTCATTGGTCCCAGGCTTCCAACAGACCAAATGCTTGCATGAGGTCGAAGACATTTATTTGCAGTACCATTTGATTTTACCAAGATAAGTGGTCGAGTAGACCCAATTATGCAGAGAGAATATGAATGTATTCAAGTAGAATCTAGACAGACATCTGTTGAAAATTAATTTGGATTCCTGGTTTAAAAAGGGGGTTTCCAACTGCATGATCTAGAATGAGGACCCTAGGTAGGGATGTTCAAACTGAGAAAAGTTAAAAGCCTTTTTTCCCCTTGAAATTTCCCAGCTTGCTTCCTGGCACAGTGCAAAGTGCTGGTTATAATCTATAAAGCCATACATGGCATAGGGCCCAGTTATTTGAAGGACCACTATCTCCCATGGTGTCTGCCTGGTTGATTTGAGCCAACAGAGTTGGCACCCTGGGCTCTTTTGGGCTCCTTTGATTAAGCAGTGCCATCTATTGGGACTCAGGAAGCATGCATTCTCTGTTGCAGTGCCTGCCATCTGGAATGAAGTGCCCCTTATATCTGTATGGCTCCCATCCTGATAGTGTTTCAGAAAGCCCTGAAGACCTGTACATTCTCCCCAGCCTTGGGTTGTGGTGGAAGGGGCCCAGTCAGATATGTTTGGGAATGTTTGGGAATGGGATGGCTAGCCCCATAGAGGCCTTCTGCCTTCAGCCTCAGATTTTTCATCCTCTTGGTCTCTCCTTCTTCTTTTTAGTACTGTTTTTAATTAAGGTTTTATGTATTTATATATTTTATGTTTTTAATGTTTGTTGTGAATTGCCCAGAGTTCCCCCATTGGGGGGAGATGAGCAGTTGAAAAATTTAAATAAATAAATAAATAAATAAGTAAGTAGGTGTTTGCTGGACTCGCCAACTGTTCTTGTTCTTTATTCCCTTTCTTATTCCTTTGTTTCTTGTAATTTTATTATATTGTATTTTCTTATTTTCTTTGGTTTTATTGTATACCTCCCAGAGTCAGTTTGGAGGTGGGTGGTGTCTAAATTGAATAAATTAAATTAAATTAAATTAAGACAGGACGGAGTTGGAGCAAGAGAAAACACCAGTTAGGTACATCCACATAGTGGCCTTGTTCTCCTATAAATAGCATAGAAAAAAAGTGAAGCAAGTTTGTTTCTTCCAGCAGAATAAAATGGAGTTTGCAGACAAGCTCCATAAGGGTACAGAACTACATGGGGGATGGTGGGGGAGTGAATGGAGAGAAAGCAACAAAGTACTGCAGCTTCTTCTTCATCCCTCCTCTAGACTAAAGGATAAAATGTCCTTTGGGCAAATTCAGTTGCTGGTCATTTCAAAGAGACATTTATATAGTTTTCTTGGCAACAATATGGAAGTGATTTGCCACTGTCTTCTTTTCCAACTTCGCCATCTGTGCTCTGGCCCTAGTATTTCCTGATGGTATTTCCAAATATGAACTAGATCTCAGTAAAGAAGCACACAGACATAACAATGAGGTGTTGTGGGGGGAAAGCCTTACTGATGAAGCCCTTTGACTATACTTAGAAATACCAATAATGATTACACAACTGCAGCCAGAGAAAGAGGGAAGAACTTCCTTCTTCTGTAAAAAGAGCAAATCTCACTATCCTGTCAGTGCCAGATCTTTTCTTTCTTAGGGCTTATCCACACTGCCTGGATGTCCCATTGCCAGAATGGGTAAGCAACTGTTTCTGGAGGACAAAAATGGATGACATTTACCTTCTATCAATCCCCTAATCCAAGTGACCTCAGGGAATGCTTTGATGCTCCACTCCTGAAACAAGCTTTTCCCTGTTATGTCACCTGCATCTTTGGTCTACAGCACTATAATCTGTTGTAGGCTAATCTCAACAGTCCATTGGCTCCTTCACAGAGGAAGCACCACCTCTTCAACTCATCAAATGCTTCTGATGTGAAGGGGAAAATTCCCCATGACCCAGTTGACAAGTGGAGGCCACATGATCTGCTTGAGCCAAGTTTATTTCAACAGTACTGGGGACAGAATAAAAGGTTCTGCCCACTTAAGGAGGGTACAAACAACCTTTATATAATCATATAATAAATGCTGACCAGTAATGATGTCAAATGGCAATCAATTTAATTTTGATAACATGGGTAAGATTTTCTGCTTATAGTGAGAATTCACAGGAAATAAAGTGGAGGTCGACATGAGTCACTTTTTGTGGTTAGTCACTTCCTAGTCCTCATTTAAAAATACAAGTGCTGATTTAACATAACTCATGAGCCAGCATCTGCAAATGCCTAAGCAGGCTATTAAGGAGGCTTATTTGAGTTCAGGGGCCTTGATAGTTTGAAGGTCTTGGTTCAGGTATTTGTTTTACTCCTTCAGATGCCCTCTAACAGATTCTGCACCTACCTTGGCCAGCCCTGCTAAAATAGTACAGGGGTTAAGATATTTACTTAGTAAAAAAAAAAAAAAAATCAAAATTCAAAATAAACACACACATACAAACATGATTCTCCTTTTCTTGGGTAGCAACTTTTCCTTTTGGCTTCCCCACCTCCAACCCCATCCCCTTGGGTGATTGTTGTTGTTGTTTTTCAGTTACTGTTTTCCCTCCCAGCTCCCAGATACTTCTTACTCTTACTCTGACCTCATGGCCAGAGGGTCTCTGTCTGGAGAGGATTTTCTTAATCCAGTGTAGAGTCAAAGCAGCATGTACTGAGTCTCTAATAACAATACTATAGTCTGGGGTGGTTCACTTGACAAAAGGCTCACTGTGTTCTTCAGCATCAACTCACCTCAGTCATAAGATCAGCCAGTTTTCACAGGTCACACAAACCCTCTGCATTTTGCTGAAGCAGTACATTTTTCTTGTGTGGGTCAGAATATGCCAAAATTCCAAGGTCCCAGTAGGTGTGGTCTTCCCTGAACATAATACACAGCCTGAATATGGCTTTAAATTCCATTACAACAATAAGCATGCATGAACCATAGTAAACATAAATGCCACTTGCATGATTAACACTTATAGTTGTTACATTTTCTTTGGTAAAAATAATGTCAGAATCAAACATGAGTTGATCATCTTAAATTGCTGTTTTACTTAGATAAGAGACCATGAGGAAATTCTAGAGTTGTATGCTAGATGGGGAAATTTAAAAATATCATGGAAGAAGGCAATGGCAATCCCCTTCTGTATAGTTGTTTTGAACTTTGGATATGTCCATGACTACCTGGAGTTGAGCTTGACTCAAGGGAATCCTTACTTTTACCATAGTCAAATCTCATCCAAACTGCATCCATTTCATTTCCTAGGGACAATTATTATTGCATTCAGTTATATCAGATTTCAGATAGCCAGAATACTTTTGAAGAATGATAGAATATTTGGACTGTAATGACGAAATGTTCAAAAACTGGTCCATCTTAACTATTACGCAGTAATCTTTCTATTGATCTTGTTTCTGATAAAGAAAGATAGATAGCATGCCCTAAGCATGTGCTTATTTGTCTTAATGATTAATCCAGGGCTGGCTATACACACACAGACACACAGACATACACACAGACAGGCATCCCAGAGGTGAGAATGAATAGATTATCTTCCTTTTCTGCCCCTTTCCTCATGAGTGAAGCATCCTTGTAAGTACAAATGGAAAAACAATTCTCTTATAAGTACTTTTCTAAAAGACTGGAAACGTTTATGGACGTTTTGCTGAAAATGGAAAAAAAGTGAAATGGTGATTTCTGGATTTGCTGATTGAAAAAAGGGTTGAATATGGGATAGAAGGGATGTAATTTTAAAGACAGAGGAGGGATAATAGGCTTATTTGCAGCAGTCACTTCTTTTATTATCTTTTTCTTTTCTCTTTTTCTAATTGTACTGCCTTTTGCACTTTTTCTTTTATCTTCCTTTTTTTAACATCTTCATTAAGATAGATAGATAGATAGATAGATAGATAGATAGATAGATAGATAATAGAGAAAACAAAAGACAAATCTTTTGAGGTTCCTGATTACAGAGATTCGTATTTGGAGCCACACAAAACAGAATGAACACAGAATCCAGTGAACCTCTCCAGCCAGAGATAAAGTGCTAAAATATTAGTTTATGTTGTTATTTGGCTTTATTATTATTTTTAGGAGATTAAAGACAAGAAATATACTGATGTAGATTAAAGACAAGAAACTTTCCTAGAACAGTTTTAAGAGAAAAACAAAAAGGAATATTTCTAGTGCCAATGGGGAAGTTGAAAAACAACCACTTTGTATTTTCTAGCTTAAAAAGCAGAAAAGAAACAGCCAGGGGAAGCATGTATTAATAAAACAGATAAAAGAGAAGGTGGCACTTCTGATTTATTGTGGAAACAAGTAAAACAACAACAACAACAACAAAGCATTATTAGTTTTTTTTTTTCCTCTCTCATTTTGAAAAGAGAGTACAAGGGAATTCTTCTAAGCCATAGGGTAATGCTTGAGTGCATTTCTGCCATCCACAACCTGGCATCCCCTAGATAGGTCATAACTACAAATCCCAAAATTCCCAGACAGCCTCTGAATGGGTAGTTTGAGGTTCTGGGATTTGGGTCCCATCAGGCATTGGAGATGCTGGCTTTAAAGATGCTGCTCTGAAATCCAAGTAAAGAGGGAGGGAGGGAGGGAGGGAAACCCTCTACCTGGAATAACTATAGTCCAAGAGCAGGACCAAAGTTAAAGGTGCAGTAGACAGATCACTTGAAAAAAAAGATATATTACAAGACTTTTAATTTTAATAACTATATACATATATCTTTGCCTTGTGTGGTTAATGATATTAACTTAGCACATGAGAAGATGACCATCATTTATCTTCAGCAAAATAAATCACAGATTGAGTTTAGCATGATCAAATACTAGACACTGAATAATGGTTGATCCAATCTTGGTTCAAAGTGTAAATAAAAGGCCAGTTATTCATGATATGTCAGTGATCTCAGGTATGTTTTTCATATACCTTACCGGGGCGTGGTTAAAATGTGAAGGGAATGGAGGCACCTAATAATTATTAATTGTTAATCTCAAATCTTAAAATGAAAATGAAAAATGAATGTTAAGTCTGTCAACCAGGTAATTGGAATGCATATTTAACCAATTAAAATGAACAAAGCAGTGCTTATTTTGAACTACTGGAAAGGGTTAAGCAGCATTTTCAACTTCTGATACTCCTAATATAATGCTTATAGGGGAGCCAGGTTAGTCAATGGTAGTCAAAAATCAGGAGTCTGGTAGCAGTGTTTTAGACCAACACATTTTATTAAAAGTCATAAGCTTTTGTGAGCTGCTTCATCAGATGCACAGAGTGTCTAAACTAATTTAGGATTTAAATTGGGATGAGGCAAGTAAGGGAAGAAAGGATGGTTATGCAGGTACATCTTACCTGTGAGACAGATTACAGGTATCATATCAATTAGCAACTGTAATGTGTTTAGACCCGTTGTGTTTTTAAAGGCCTTCTGAGATAGACAGAAACTTTTTGATCTATTGGAATTTCATGGCCTCTTCCTTGATTGTGCTGGTATAGGTTCATTGTTCCAAAAAGCTACTTTGAGATCTATAACGTAGTGTTTTAGGAGGTTATAATGCTCTGATATTACTTTATCCTTCTTTTGAGTCCCAACGTCTAACTTGTGCCCATTCATTCTGGTCTGTTTGTTCCATGTAGAATCCAGAAGGGTATTGCTGGCAGATGATGGCATACACTATATCACATTTGAGGAAGAACATTTATAAGAATTTGTTAGGGTCCATGATGGTGCTGTTGGAGTTAATATGGGAGCAAAGTAGACATCTGGGTTTGTTGCAGGCCTGGTTCCCATGTCATTATCATTTTTCTGTTGTTTCTTGCTGCTTGTGAGAATTCTGTATACAATTATGGGTCTGCTACTGGGTTCCTGAGAAAGTGCAGTGTTATTGTCCAGTACAGGTTGTAACTTATTAATAATGCATTTGAGCTGTAGGGGACAACAATGATGTTCTATTTTCTTTTTGTTTCTTATAGAAAATCATAAAAACATACATGTTTTTAAGGATTGGAAATTATAAATCTGTAAAATGCATTAGGATAGAGGACAGGAATGTTAATTATTGTGCAGATGTACCTGTGGTAACAGGCTGAAAGAGTTATTGGTGCTGTAAGAAAGAATCTTACCAGGATCATTTCCAAACTGGGAATAAAATATGTAGGCAGTTGCTTGAACCAGAAGTGAGGTTTATTTTCAAAAGCACAACGTACAGAGTCAGCTGTCAGAGGCTGCCATGCTGAGTCTTTTTGGGAAGCCCTTTATATAGAGAAACTTTGTTTTTGTTCCTCAGAAGTGTGCAAAAGCACACCCTTTAGGAATTCCAAGAAAGTGCACTTAACTGGCGTTCAGATACAGAGCACTCTGTAGTCAAGCACCCTGCAGAGTCACTGTTTCTGCTTGTTTAGCATTGCTGATTGAAGCGATAATCTCTTTGGGAAAGGATCTTTTCTTATTTAACCAAGAAGACCTCTGGCTAAGCTCAGCCTGGAAGGAATATTCACCCAATTAGATTGGCATTTCCCGCTGCATTTTAATCCATGTGTTGAGCCCATTCTAATTGTGATTTTTAACCTTTTGCCCTGATTACCACGGGAAGGCTGTATGGCGGGAGGGTTTGATTTCCTTCCTACAGTACCTGGTGCAACCCTCAATAGGTATTTACCTTCAGACAACAGGGAGCTTTGGCCCCTTGGTGTGGCAATGCACAGTTAAAGGGATGTATGGAAAGAGGAAAGGGGTTTTGACTACTTAATATTGATAGGGCAGTTTCAAAACTCTGAACTACAAAACCAGATTGGTATAGTGGTTAGGGGCACTGTGTTAGAACTGGAAGAGTGTGAGCTCTGGTCCTGCCTTAGGCACAAAGCCAGCTGGAAAACTTTGGGTCAGTCACTCTCTCTTTCTGCTCTAGGAACAAGGCAACCCACTTCTGAAGATGTGCCAAGAAAACTGCAGAGACTGTGTAGTTGCCAGGAATCAATACTGACTTGAAGAGACAAAACAACAACAACAAAAGCAGTATATTGTGATATGGGATACAATATATTTTACCTTGCATAATGATCATACATGACTGAAATTAAGAGTTTTTCTCAATATTAAATATTGGTTTGGTAAACAATATGCAGTTTATGGGTCATCTCATACTAGAAGAATTTGCTGTACAATAAGAGAGGACTTTCTTGTATAAGTTCCAGGAATTAGGAAAGAGAAGCATGGAAGATACATTTTATACAGCGTTTATTTTGCAGTGAACTATTCATGTCAGTACCTACATGCACGCTCACTAATATTCAAGGGGATTTTTCACAGTAAAACTCTTCAAAAATTAAGCTACTTCGTGAAACAGAAATACTGAAAGGTAGAGATTTGACCTGGGACCCTAGAAGTATAAAGGGTCAGTTTTTTGGGTTTTTTTAAAGATCTGAATTTTTAAAATAAATTATGTAGTTTGTTACATAAATGTGTATTTAAACAAGCATAGAAATGTTACAGAAAGTTCATTTGACTTTTATATAATAGTCGGATGCCTGTAATAGCTTCATGCCAATATATTGCATTCTGGTTTTTAACACTCTAGTGTTAAGTTGTAGCAAATGCTCCATAAATTGGATTAAAATAACAGAATATGCTCCTGTACCTGATCAGTTGCTTACAGCACAAAAAACCTTTCAGTAGTACTATAAATTTAACCCAATTTTGCTATCTAATGAGAATGACTGGGAAAACATCTCTGTAGTATTTTGTAACTACTGGGAAAGTAATTCAGAAGAACAAGACATATACGTATGCGTGCACATATTATTAAATATATTTTGAATATTTATTTTATTCTTTGATTGTTTTATCCTGTACTTGCTTTTTTCCCCGAGTATTTATATAGCACTTGATAAATTATATTGGGCCTCTTTAAAACTTTTAAAAGAAAAATATTTTGCAATCTAAAGCAGTTATCAAATGGATTTACCATTCCTCTTTGGCTAATGTGCATATAAATAATGGTAATTCTGATTTATGTAATATCTATTTGTGTTTAAAAAAAGGTTCTTCTCCTTTTTTGTTTAACGCCTTGCTTATAAATATGGAAAATACTGAGTAGATTCAGGGAGTAGATGATAAAGGAAGGAACATAAATGTGCATGCATTTTATCTGATCAGAAAAAACAAGCCAGTAATCAATGCAAACAGATTTTAGAGGACTTGGAAATATTTAGGTCCACAGGTTAATTAATCAAGAGTCAGAAGTATTATCCATTAATGTTCCCCCTAATGAGAAGATTAAAAAAAAAAACACCCAGAAACTTGAACACTACTATCTGTCATAAATAATTTAGTTACCGTATTTTTCCGTCAATAAGATGCCCCCATGTACAAGACGACCCCCACTTTTCCAACCCAAAATTAAGAAAACAATATTTTAAAGATAGTGCGGAACACATTTTTATTTAGTAATTAGTTAACATTTACCTGATACACTCGGTGGGAGGAGGTCCAAACCGTCTCTCTGCAGCTCTATTTCCATGCTCTTTTGCATAACTGATTACATTCAAGCATGAGTGAAACTGCCGATAGCTTGTCTCTGCAAACAGCCTTCCTCCAATTGGTTTGTTCAGCATCAGCTGATGTCAGTTACATAAGGCTTGTGATTGGAGGAAGTCTGTTTGCAGAGACAGTATGGGCAGTTTCACTCGTGATTGGAGGCTCGTGACTGGAGGAAGCCTGTCTGCAGAGTCTA
This sequence comes from Liasis olivaceus, assembly GCA_030867105.1. Taxonomy (NCBI): domain Eukaryota; kingdom Metazoa; phylum Chordata; class Lepidosauria; order Squamata; family Pythonidae; genus Liasis; species Liasis olivaceus. The sequence continues at coordinate 79,741,612 of CM061350.1, read as the reverse complement.
GCTATTTCACTCGTGATTGGAGGCTAGAAATAGGAGGAAGCCTGTTTGCAGAGACAAAGTATGGGCAGTTTTGCCATCATGCGGTTCTCTCCTCTGCTGACTTCCTTGAATAAGACGCCCTTCAATTTTTAGCGTAAGGATTTTAGAAAAAAGTATCGTCTTATAGTTGGAAAAGTATGGTAATTCAGAGTTGATAGTACCAGAAATTTAACTAGACTATTAATTGTCAGTTATACATTATTATGGAATTAAATTAGGGTAGATGTGAAGAAATTGGCCAATTCACAATTTATTCTGGCAGGTAGGATTGAAACAATGAAAAATAGAGACCTACCTGTCTCACTTTTCTTTTCTTCTTCTTTTTTTTTACAGTGTCATGTTGGTTAGCATTTTAAAAACTGAGAAAAACATGATTATATTCTTTATTTTTCAGCAACAGAAAGCATGTTTGACTTTTTTTTTTTTGAATAAAATGTTAAGAAAAATGGCACTGGTAGTTTACATCTAATCTTTGCTAACCTTATGAAGTGTGCATATTTAGCCACTTAATTATATTGATTGTGGAAGGTACAAACACATAGAAATTAGAATTGGAGAATAACAGTGATATACAACAGTTCTATTAATTACAACTTTTAAAATATATATTCTTAAATTTAGGAATGTTTATATTAAGAATATGAAAAATACGAAAATACCAAATAAATAAGTAAATAACTAAATTGAATTGTCAGCCTCTAATTCTCTGATAATTCCAAATTTTTGACATCTAAAATTTCATAATGAAAAAGAAGTGCATTTATAATGGCATGAAACAAAATAATTTATGTCATGGTAGAGATTTTTATCAACATAACAAACCAATTTCAATATATAGTTTAAAAGAAAATATAGAGGACTATAATTTATCATGGTTTTTGTGTGATCAGTTGCCTTATTTTATTCATAATAATAATACTGCAATATAAGGATTCAGATTATAGCATCATTTGGGCAAATAATAATAAATATGAAATTGTCAAAGAAAAATTTATATAAAATATACACTGCAAAATTATATTTTGATAAGGATAACTCAGTTTTATGGGAAGCAGATTGTGGTACAATTATAAGGCAACATGATTGGAATATAACACGGGTATATAAATCACCTGGAACTAGTGATGCTCATACTGAAGAAATTAACCTAAAGTTGATCCATAGATGGTATACAACTCCAATTTGGCAGTCTTAATTTTATTTTTTAAAAAATCGTAAAATAAAGTAAAACATTCTAGCATCATATATCTATACATTATGACTATGTGAAAAGGTGGCTTACTTTTGGAGTGAAATATTAATCAAAATAAATGCTATAACAAATCAAAATATCCCCAAATCTCTACAATTGGGTTTATTATAAGTGTTTTTAAAAACAAATTATTAAAATATTAAAAAATAACATATTTATTATCTGCTGTTAAAGCTATTACTACTAGGTTTTAAATCTATTACAACATTTACATGCTGCCCCATCTGATTAGGAGGTATTTAATTCAACAGCAAGTTGGTACAACTATGGAAAACTGCAATATTGTAACACTTGACTTGCAAATGATAGCTTAAAAAAATTCAGAGCAAACTTGTATGAGCTTAATTAAAAGTTATTTTTTTAAAAAAAAAATCTGCATGATGACCTTATAGTAATCTTCATATTCTTTATAAACAATTCTCTCAAATTTTCTATTTTTTTCCTTTAATTCTAAATCTGTTTTATTATAACTGTAGCTCTCATTTTAGTATTGTCATCACAGACAAGTAAACATCAGTAAAAAAGAACCTGTTGAAATAATTAGAAGTAAAGTGTTGCTTAAAGACAGCTATTGATGAAGCTCAAATTTAAATGGATATCTCTTTTTTTTAAATGTATAAACTTAGCATATGATGACTTATCATGTTCTCTAAAATGTAACATAAATATTTGTGAAGACTAGGACTTAATTTAATTTGTATTTGCACACTCTGATAAGACAGGAAAAGGTGAGAAAATTATAGAAGTATTTACCAATAAATTAATAAAGAGAAAATTTAGTACCTTAAATTCCTGTAGAAACCAGGAATAATTCAGTCAGTGAATTATGATGTGACAAAAAATGTATTTGCTTACTTCATAAATTGATTGTAGAAATGGAAGTATTAGATTCCATTTACTATACATTTAAATGAATTTAAAACTGTTAATGGGAAAATTAGACTTATGTTTGCAATTTGAAACAGTTATCAAATTGATTTACTAGTCCTCTTTCACTATTCCAATAATAATTTCATTGCCTTCTTATGATTGAATCTGTATAAACAGCATTACTAAATAATTGACTTTGGTGAGGGTTCCTGCTTTTCAAGGCTCACAATGTTTTCTGGACATTCAAACTGTTGGATACAGGAGTATGGAATGACCAAGTGCTTCTTTTTCCCAAACCATAAAAGAAATAATTAGGATGGAAGCTTTTGTGAATGAGACTTCCCATTCATTTTCATTGCCAATCATTATTAGTATCATCAAAGTTTGTATGAAAACATTTATAGTAGGTCTGTTTGGCTCAAATAATTGTTAACTACTCCCTTCCAATCAGGCTTGTTCTGGGTTAATCTTGTTTTTATTAATAACTGTTGAATATGTCATGCTTAGCCTGGTTTCTATTAGCTCCAAAATTTGAAATAAATGGGGACAGCAAGAAGATAGAAGGAAATAGGATGGAGAGATACTGGGAGATACTCTGGATCACCTTATCATGCTTAGTAGTTTACTAGACATTATGATTGGACCTACCCGTGGATTAGAAGTCATTGTCTCCATGATCTAGACTAAAGATTATCAGAAAGATTGCATTTCCTCCATTTTTGCAGGTTATCAAACTGTGGAGTCCTTGGGGTTCTCTGAGCTTGGTTCTTTTCTTGCAACTGACTCCACTGTTCAACCCTGAGCTACACATATTCACCTCTATTGGTTATCAAAATGGCAAGGATTTAATTTTTAAGAAACTCAATATACAACATTTGCATGTGTCTTACCTGAGCCAAGAATATGTAAAATGATATGTTTTGTCTTCAACACATGTCATAAAAGTGGAGAACATGAGAAAATGTTCATAGTTCCTCCTATTTATCCCCTACTCTTTTATCAAAGATAGGAGGAGAACATCTGTGTGCAGGTTATAAAGCAGTTTTACATCCTATTTGAAAACATTCTGACATCTCAAGCAGAGAAAGCAGAGGCATAACGTGTGCCATGCTGTGAACAGAAAGTTTCCATCCCCCACCCATCCATTGTGGTTATTTTACTCCATTCAGAACAAATAAATCAGCAGCGTATCTGGTACTGAGGATGCTACTGACAAACTTTTCTTAGTTGCCTTGCTCTGACTTTTATATAGGACTAGCATCTGATAATAAAGAATGCCATGTCTGAGAAGTGCATGCCCAGCACCAATAAACAGAAAATGCAGTCAGTTGTGGCAGAAGCAGCACATTTAATTTATCCAGGAACTGCAGACAAGCAAAAGGGCTTTTTTAAAAAAAATCTAGATGTTATTGATTACTAGTTCTGTTCTTACCTCTTTTAAATTTACTCCCTTAGATTTTTCAAAGTGTTTATCTCCTTTTTCTTCACTATTTATGAAGCAATGTGGTAAATATATTTAATATGCTGAAAGATTCCCTTTCCAGAAGAAATAAGAAAGAAGCAGGCAGGCTTTCTAACTTTTTTTGGGTCATCAGCATTTAATCTCTTTTGAAAACATTAGATATGGCCCATTCCTGCTCTGCAGATGCTCCTTAAATAATTTGACGCTTTAATGTCAAGGAATTCTGACACCCTTCCTGGCCTTTTGCTAATGGGCCAAGGATTTTTTTTTCCCCATGTAATTTTCTTCCTTTCCCTCCTCTATAACTTCTTAGATATGTTTTATATGCTTAAAAAAAACAAACCATTGATTAATTTTAACAAATGTAAGCTACCTTGATTCAATGCATTAGACGAAATATATACATACATACATACATACGCAGACACGCACACACATATACACACACAATGAATAATTAGAATTTTTAAGGTTGAATCAAAGTCCCTCCTACAATTTTCAGGATGACTGTTCCTTTGTAAAAGCAAAGATAATATTGGTGACTTCAGTAGGATGTAGAATAAGCTCTCCCTCATACTCTTTTTATTTAAAAAAGTCCTTTATATGGCATTTCCATATGCCTGGCACTGTTGTCAACCAATTTTGCAGAAGCAGCTTGAAGAAAAAAGATATTTGGATGCCCCCTTTGGCCTGAAGAAAGGAATTGTTCGGCCTCCAAATGTTGTTAGAGTGTAATTCCTATAATTCTTTGCAGTAACAACTATTAGCGGAATTTAACAGTAGCTGCAGAGAGAGTCACATGTTGCCCATCCTTGGCCTAAAGATACTCTAAGGTAGTAAAAACATCTAGTACAACCTATGGGCAATATAGAAGGCTAAGAGAAAAGCTGGCACTGATTGAGTCAATTACCACTGTTTAACCCATTCATAGCTATCTGGAAGCTCATTTAGGAATCACCAAGAAACATGGGGGCATCTTGCTTATTCCCACTTCCCAAGCCTTTCCCTGATATTGCTGTATATAGAACAGCCCACAATCTTTTACAACCTGGTAACCTCGAATTTGGACTTCTCAAAAACATTACTATCCACATGATGTAGCTTCTAGGCTGCTAATGGATCTGGTTGTATTACCCCAGTTTGTAAACAGCTGCCCTGCTTCCTATTTTATCTTTGTGTGGAATTCAAAATTGTCGTTCTTACTTACAACATCTTTAAGAGGTTGGGGTTTGGTGATGGGAAGGTCTACTTCTGTTTCATCATGGACACAGAGGAAACTGAAGGCACAAAGAGGTCTACTGGCAGGGTAGAGTCACATCTTATAGAGCAAGTTCAAGGTAGGGCAAGGTTATTACACATATAGCTGAAAATATTGGACATGTGTTCAGTACGGCTCTGTATTATGTTCAGGCAAGACCAAACCTACCAGGACCTTTGAATTTTGGAGTATTCTGACCCACACAAGAAAAAATGTACTGCTTCAGCAAAATGCAGAGGACTTTATGGCCTGTGAAAACTGGCTGATCTTATGGTTGAGGTGAGTTGATGCTGAAGAACACAACAAGCCTTTTATGAAGCGAACCACCTGAGATTATAGTATTGTTATTAGAGACTCAATACATTCATCTACTAGAAAATAGCTTTACATACATAGCATATGTGCATTTGCATAATATGTATGTGGAAGGGATACTTCTATTATATAATAATATTTATATAGCAGCCAGGAGTGAAATATTTTACACTAAACTTCTTGTACCACTGTTTCCACTATAGATATTTTGAGCTCAATATCTCTACCTTTGATTAAAAGTTTCCTTTTCAGGAACTAAAGCAAATTGAATTAAATATTGGAATGAAGTATCAAATCAACACAGCTGACTATTTTATGTAAGACTCATGTTTAAACTTGAGGGCTCACCAATCACTAATTTAAAGTGTCTCTGATGGTAGCATATAATTTTCCTCTCTTTCTTACAGTGAGGAATAAATAGACAAAATAGCAGTTCAATACATACATTATGGGAAAGAGAATGTTAATTTTATATTAGTGATTGATTGAATGAAAGAAAGTTACTGGGCTGTGCTCTATTTTCATGCCCGTAGGTCCTCCAGTTCTCCTTCCAGGATCTTACCCAGAGAGGATCTGGCTGAAGATGAATAGATAGTATATAAAATAATATTGTGAGGTCAAGGAGGAGGAGAAGGAGAAGGAAGATGGGCAGTTTTCCTGGAAGGCTATTTTTTTAAAAAAAATTACAGCTGGAGAATAATGATTTAAAAGCCAAATTGAAATAAACTCTTTTTGCAAATATGTATGGTGGTTTTAGGAAAGACTTTTTCCCGAACTCTCTTTGTGAGATCATGCAAAAAAGGGGTATATGAATTCACCTACAGAGAGAGATCCACCAGCCAGCTGATTGATTGCAAATTATCAATTCCTTGTATATAACCAGCTTTCCACTCATTCTTACATAACTCATGCTACTTTATTATCATATTTATTTATTTATTAAACTTGTCCCCGCCCATCTCCCTCCAATGGGGGACTCTGGGCGGTTTACAACATATTAAAACAATAAATAAATATACAGTTAAAATTTGTAAGAGGACACATTTACAAAGAATAAAAGGAAAAGGAAAAATCCAGGAAGCTGATGGAAGCAACACCAGGCCTCTAGGGGGCTAGCCAACCCCATATCTCATGACCTCCCTCCCCACCCCAGGCCAGATGGCAGAGCCAGGTCTTCAAGTCCCTCCAAAAGGCTGGGAGTAAGGGGGCCTGTCTCACCTCCGGGGGCAAGAGATTATTAGATCTGTTTGAATATGGATATGGATATTATTAAATATGAATATATACAATATTGTATCTCTTCTGTTAAAGTCACAATATAATCCCAAACAATGTTTTTTTTCCAAGTTTTTGTTTGCATCTTTAGTTCTTAATGCAAGTTTTGATACACTGTTTGTAACAATAACAACAACAACAACAATTACAAGAAGGCATTTGACTCCCTGACATATGATTAGATAATCAAGTGCCTAGAAATAACAGGAGTCACTAGAAAGATCAGAAGCTTTGTGCAAAGATCAGTGGCACAATGGAAGACATAGTTGTTGGTCAAAGACGATAGAGGTTAATATCAAGAGAGGAATCTTTCAAGGAGACTCACTATCACCACTACTGTTTGTCACTGCATTGATTCCTCTGTCAACAATACTGAACAAGTCAGGCCATGGCTATCAAAAATCAAAAACATCTGCCAGGCTATCCCACCTTCTTTACATGGATGATCTGAGGCTGTATGGAAAAACACCATCGGAAATAGAATCGCTGCTTAACACTGTCCAAATATACAGCCAAGATATTGCAATGGAGCTTGGACTGGACAAATGTGCCACCCTTACCATCAGCAAGGGAAAAATAGTGAAAACTGAAGGAATCAAGATGCCCAATGGAAATAACATCAAGAGTCTGGATGAAGTAGATCACTAAAAATACCTGGGCATCCTTCAGGCTGACAACATCAAGCACACTGAAGTCAAATAGAAGGTTAGTAGTGAATACATCATGAAAGTAAAGAAGGTCCAAACTCAGTGGAGGAAATACCATCAAGGCAATTAACACCTGGGCAATTCCAGTCATTAGATACACAGCTGGAATAGTGGACAAGACTCAAGCAGAACTAGAAGCCCTGGATAGGAAGACCATAAAATCATGTCCTTCATCCATGCAGCAATGTTTACAGACTCTACTTACTAAGGATCATTGGTGGATGTGGAATTTTGCAAGTACACCAGATAGTTGAAGAAGGGGGGAGGGGGAAGGCATTGGAAGATTATCTGAAGGACAGTGAAGAAGATGCACTCAAACTAGTACACCATGAAGGCTTACCAAATACTGAAGTGACCAAACTGGCCTACAAGAAAGACCAAACGAAGAATAGAAAAGAGACATGGCAAGACAAAGTATTACATAGCCAGTACAAAAAAAAAAAAAAACCTAGCAGGCAAAGCAGGTAATGACAAGACCTGGCAATGGCTAAGAGCAGGAAAGTTGAAGAAAGAGACAGAAGGGCTAATTCTGGCTGCACAAGACCAAGCCTTAAGAACAAATGCATATAAAGCCAGAATTGAGAAGACAGCAACAGATAGCAAATGTCACCTCTGCAAAGAAGCCAAAAAAAAAAGTGGACCACCAAGTTAGTTTTTGCAAGATCACACAGACTGACTACAAAAAATGGCATGACAAAGTAGCAACAATGGTGCATTGGTATATCTGCAAGAAATACCATTTGCCTGCAAGCAAGCACTGGTGGGACCACAGAACAAAGTAATAGAAAATGATGAAGCTAAAGTGCTCTGGGACTTTAAAATTCAAACAGACAAGCACCTGCCACACAACACCCCAGATTTAACAATTGTTGATAAGGAAAACAAAAAAGTCTGGATAGTGGACATTACAATACTTGGAGACAGGAGAATAGAAGAGAAAGAACTGGAGAAAATCACAAAATATAAAGACCTGCAAATAGAAGTAGAACAACTGTAGCAAAAGAAAACAAAGATAGTACCAATATTAATAGGTGCCTTGGGTGCAATCCCAAAACATCTGGAGCACCACTTGAAGACCATCAGCATTGACAAAATCATCATCAGTCAATTGCAAAAGGCAGCTTTACTTGGAACAGCTTACATCCTGTGACGATACCTTTAACATCATCAAACAACAACATCTGCCTATCCCAGGTTCTTGGGAAGGACTCGATAGGTGGATAAAAATGCCAAATCCAGTCTAAACATTTGGCTGACTGTGTGAACAACAACAACAACAATATATTGGTGCTCCAAAAATATTTTTGACCAAAAAATCAAAATGGGTAAGTTTGGGGTATCCTTAATATCATCCATTAATTCAGGCTTGAAGAACTTAGCACTGCCATATCCATTTTTCAACCACCAGGCCATGCATACATCTAGGTCTCATTTCCAGAAGGAAATGTTGCCTTGCACCACTTTTCACAGGCTTCTGCCTCTTACAGAGAGAAAATGGTCTGCTTGACATTCATTACATGGTAGTCTAATTACTCCAGAGGATTTTTAGCACATTGGAAAGAAAAATAAAACAAAAGAGAAGCATGCTCCAAGCTTGCTAAGATCTCAATCAAACAGACAATGAATGATCTCTTTTCACATACCTATATCTGTCGCTATCATTGATTGTATTTCCCACTGTTTATTACAAGGCCATTTCAAAACTTACGAGTCTCTGTTCAGTGGTATTTCAAATCCTAATACAATTTCATCATCTTGTAACATGCACCTTGCTGGGTTTGAACATTGCTATTGTTGCTTTGTCAGTAGCATAAGCATGACCATAAACCAACCAACCAACCAACCCACCAACCCAAGAATTGTGAAAAAAGCTAGAACAACTTTTAAAGAAGATAAATTAAAATGGGTTCTTATTCCCTACCTCAATACATCCCTCCCCCATCCCAGCTGCATAGCAACAATTTGTCAGCCATGCTGCTGCTTTAATCAGTTTCTTTACTTATTATTTAGCAACCAAGCTGTCTTCTATGTCCCAATGTTGTTTCTTCAGAATTCAGCCCTGTCAATCAATGAGATAATACAGAATGGCTTGCATCCTGAAAAATCCAGAATTTGAAAATCAAGATAGAATCACACACATGGGATGTAATATGGAAACAGAAAAGAAAAGAGGATAGCAAAAGATGTACATCTGGGTCTGTGTGACCCTTTCTTGACTATACTTCTGATATTTGTGAAGTATGTACCTAGCTATGCAGCATACTGTGCAGAATTCAGCAGGGCTGACATTACAGGATATGAAGACAATCTAATGGGATAGATAACTAATTTTTCCAGGTGCTCAAGGGAACTGACAACCTATAATAAGGCAATTCAATGAAAGTATTAACATTAAGTCATAATATCACATACTGTCAACTGAGTAAAAACTAGCAAAGCAACACAGTATTTCCCTAGGAAATCTGCTTTGACTTTTTGCAAATTTCTTTTCCTGAAAGATGTGCTTGCAAGGCATGACTATATTTTTCTCTGACAAATTATTCCATAGTTTCAGGCCTTGCCTTTTCCCAATACTTGGTTGAAATGTTCTCCATCCATCCTTGATTTGGCAGAAAACCATAGGAACACAAAATTTGATTTCCCATTACCAATTTCTGCTCTGCCTCTATTCCCTCTCTTTTAAGTCACAGGAGTCCCCTGACTTATCTCCAAAATAATGAGTGAGGAAACCCGAGGTTGCTCTCAAACAGTTTTGGAATAAAGGAGAAATGTACCAGTACAGCTAAGGGCAGCTTAGCCTGTCTCATTCATGGACTGAGGACATTGTGGGAACAGGGCAGATAATATGTTGCCAAAACAAATTTGTGCCATCACTAGATACAAGTGGGGAAAGACTTCTCAAGTCAGTTCCAGATTCAGGTATGCCAACTCATCATATCAGAAACTTCTTCCTTCATGTGATGATTTCTCATGATCTAAAGTTAGTTTTGCTTTGTTTTTTAGTGTGAGAGACATAAATCCCGACATTTCTATTTCACACTTTCAAAGGTGACTAAAGCTTTTAGTGCTCTAAGAAAAAAATCTGAATGATGCCCCCCTCTGCAAATTAAGAAATAAGTTAGTTGAATAATTGACCATTTGTTATTCTACAATTGTGACAGATTTCTTTTCCTTTCTCTACCCTTCCTCATGATCTGGGAAATACTGCTGTTTGACTTTTTAATACCATGGTTAGCTTCATTTTTCATTTTATGGTTTATTCTGAATACAATCAAGATCATTAACTTTACTGCTTTAATTATCACCTGAAGTTAAATTGTACTTCAGCAAATTGAATTAAAATCTTTATCTGTTCCTCTCCCATCTGTCAAATGCAAGAGGCACTTATGAAGAAGAAAGTTTTGTCCAAAGCTGGGAATGAAAGTTGGATTTGAAGCCAAGATGACAAATAGGAGAAAAAGGAAGGCAAACAGAAAAAAATAATTCTAAGACAAGTAATTTTCATGGATCCATGGATTTTATTTATGTTCAAGGGAAGTATGGACTTGATTCCCAGAAGTGATTCCCTTCACTGAATATACAGGAAAGCATGCTCTGCGAATAGCTCCAGTATAAAATATATTTCTAGATGAACCCGTTAATAGAGTCCCAGCTGAAAAGGAAAATCAAGGGATGAAACGCAGGCATGAACCTTTCACGTAACACATTTTCTCTGTTTGGGTGATGGGAATCATTTGCAGAAGTCAACCACTGCTTAAGGAAAATAAAATAAAATCTGTCACACAAACTCAAAATGTGTTCTGGTCTGATTCTTTTCTACCTACTTAATTGGGATTACAATACTTCTGTAAATCCAGCTACTGTGGTTTTTAATATCTTTTATCAACAATGGCCTTTTATCCATCACCATCCTTTATAAATAGCCAGACAGCCATTGTAATCCCAGGCTGCCTTCTATAAATGGTATATTGCACATTATGCATTCCTCATAGTTCAAACTTTCACACAGGCCACACAATATAAATGCCAGTATTATTGGATTCAGCCTTTCATCTTCCACAGAGGCTTCTATCTAGGGGAGGAAAGTCTGATGTGGCAATATGACTTAAGGAGTATGGTATTGATAACTATTGGCCCCAAGCTAATGTGAAAATAAAAGTGCAGTGGAAAAAAGATTTTTGGAAGCACACATTGCAGCTGTCAGAAAAGACTCTAATCCACCATATTATAGAGAGAAAGGAAACTTCCACATGAAGCATTTTTCTCGCCTTGCACACAGAGTACTGTACTGTATTCATGTACTCTTTAGGCATATGGACCCTTGTTAAGTCAGAGGAACATATTCATCTAGGAAAGGATTTGGGATGGAGCAAACGCTAGGCCATTCACACTGCTGCATTGCTGTGCTTTCCTCCTGTCCTGAAACCATAAGGAAAACACATTAGCATAAATCACACACTGTGCCCTTATCACACATCCAGAATGGGACCATGTTGTGCAGCTGTCTGTACAACTCTCCCACACAGCACTGGAATACAGTGAATGGTGGTTCCCCCAGCTGAAATTCAAACATCACCGACTGCAGGCAAAGCAGCCACCAGTCACATTACAGAATTCCAGACGGGTGATGAGATGGTCTGGGTGCTCCAATCAATCCATTTTGACCCCAAAGGATGTTTGTTCTATTGATCAGATGACTGCTGGTTTGGCAGGGAAGAGTTTGTGTCTCTTAATTGCAAATGTCATGGTTGTCTAGATTTGTGGAACCAATGTGTAACCACTGCATAAATGTTTATGGAGTCTGGGTTCAAGAAAAGGGGTTTGGTATTTGATAGGGACTGTGGGAGTGGTCTTAGATATGTCCACATATTTTTTTCAAAGTGATTATTGATCTGTCAACCATTGACTTAGTGACCATTAGATGGCAGCAAAGAGTAGGGTTATATGCCTGTTGGGTGTCACCTAGTAATTGTCTGGATTTATGCAAAGATGACACAGCTGCTGGATCAGTGTTGAAGAGCTGGAGTTTGAGATATCAGCTTACAAATAACTATGTGAAATCATAGCCTACCTATTCTCTGATCATCTAAAATGAAAGAAAAGGGTAGCAGAAGGAAGGGTTCTGGTTTCCCTAGCAGCCAAAACAGCACCGCAGAACAGGGGCTGACCCCAGGGACTGAACAGAAGAGGGGAATCCCTCAGTAAACCTATCAGGACAATTGTAGCCAAATAGCTTGTCATCCCTTACTGCATCACCTTAGTTTACCTCCATGCATCATGGATTATCTGGATGGGATTAAATGGAAAGGATTTTATTCTCTCATTGTCCCAGGGAATGCACTCCTTTCATGCTGGCATCTTTGTGCTGCAGTAAGCATACCTGTCCCACCCCCCACCCCCCTTTCATTGGTGTGTACTGAATAATGCATGGAGAATTTCACAGCGAGGACAGAATTATTATCTCAGCCCTCTAATTTCTTTCCTGTTGGGCAGGTCTGCACAGTTCAACCACTGCCAACCAGCTCCACGTTGCAATTCATTTGACCCAGCACAATGGGCACAATGGGGTTGCTTTTCCCCAGTGGAACCCTCTCTAAAAGTGAAGGTTTCGTTGAGCACCCAGATTCTTAAAGCAGAGACTTCAGAGTGAGGAGACCTTTTTTGGCCTTTGATTATCACAGTGAAGAAGGCAAGTGATTAAGGAAGCTTTCAGAGCTGTCCTTTCAAGTCATCAGGGACCCAGATATTACACTTACAGCTTCTAGGAGTTGTGCTGAGTGACTAGTGCAAACCAGTACAACTTAGACTTGCCAGTTAATTTCATCCTAATGTGACATGCCACAGTGAAAATAAAAGTACAGGACTCAGCTGAAGAACTCTAAGAATCACAAGGAAAGCAAGAGCAGCTTAAATAAAAGCAAGGAAGTATTGCCTGCAAGTGGGCTTCATAGTTCTACTTCAAACTCACTGAGGACACAGCTTAAGTACTATCCTACTGATTACAGTAGTACAGTACAGCAATGGGGCCAACAACTGGTGTTTTCTTTTAGTTATTTATTTAACTGAATGTTTACACCATCCAACTCTTGCGACTCCCTAGCGACTCTGGGCAGTTTGTTTTAATGCAAGACAACTTAAGAAAAGTGATTGGTGGATTCTTCAGCTCTTTCTCCATTCCTTCTGAGGATCACCTGCTGGTGGAAAAATAGCAACCAATCACTCTCCCTAACAGAAGGTGGGACAGAGTTGGAATTTTGGAATGGAACGTTGAACCACCTGTCAAGTTTTTTAACTAACAGGTACAGGAGTTTCTATATTTGTGACCTGTCTGTTGGGCAATTTCTCAACCCTGGTCTAACGCTCTTCTGAAAGGGTGCTAAAATTGTAACTAAAAATAGCCTGGCTGAGTGTTCCCAGGCATAGAAGAAGGGCGTGGAACGAAGCTGAAGGAAGTGGTTGATAACGAATAAGCTCCAATAGAGTTAAAGTGCTATAACACAATAAAAGTGTTGACAATAAATCAATCTGGATGTCAAGTCCTCCCCATCTGACTCCCAATTCCGAAGTATTCTCATGCAACCAGGCTTGGTTCAGAAAAATACTCTTTATTGAGTGGTACAGGTAGCTTGTAAACAGAACATTGCTAAAACTAAAGCCTTGGTTAAACTTCCCTCTATTTATCACCCCTCCCTTGATTGCCTGGCGTCTTGAGTCTTCTCCACCTGGTGGTGACCTTTTTCCTTCCTCCCCCCTCCTCCCCGAGCCTCTTCCTGGCTCTTTGGGGCCCCAGCTGTCTTGCCGGCAATCAAGCCAGGCGAAAATGCCCATATATGGTTAAGCTGCTTCCCAGCTCCCATTACAACCATTAACAGAACCCCCCCCCCCCTTTAGTTACTAGTGGCAGAACCAATTCACTCTAACTCCCAATGACTGCAATACAATGGCAAACAACAACAGATGGGTGATGCAGGTTCTGACACTGGAAGTAGATTGTTGACAGCATTAAGACAAGGAAAAATCCAATAATGTCCCATCCCCCCCAAGTAACAGAAAAAGTAAAAAAGTATGAACACATGACAAGCAATGAAACACCTCTAATTCACCCAATTATGACAAAACCAGCAAAACACTGCTGTCTTTTTACCAGGCCATGTCCTTGCAAGGTTGGGAGGACGTGATGATGAACCCTCAGTACTTTAATGTAGGTTGTTATTCAGTTTGTTTCACAGGTTAGCATTTGCATCTCACAGGTGAAATTCTCCACATTGGGGTGGGGGGGGGGACAAAACAAAACTCTCCAAACTGAGGGCAAAGGATTGCAGTAAATTTCAGGAAAAGTAGGCTTCCATAAGCCAGGAAATATCCAAGACACATGGCAAAAAGCACCAGGGAAGTGATCATGGTGAAGAAAAAGGAATATACTATTTAAAACTAAACACACACACACACACACCTCTACATCAATATGAAGACGTTTTAATAAACTTTTGAAGCTGTTAACCAAAACCCATATCTAAACTGGCTTTTGGCCCTTCAAATGCCTTCTAATACAATCCTATGTATGTCTACTCAGAAGTAACCCCATTATGTGCCGGTAAAAAGCGCGAAACCGCGCTCGTCCGAAAAAGGGGCGCGAAGCAACGGAAATCCCGCCTCCTGTGCTGCCAGCTGGGCTGACGCTCTAGGAATTAGGCTCTGGCAAAGTCTAATTCCGAAAATAGAAAGATGCAATTGCCTTGAAAACCGCTAGGGGGCGGTCACTGCAGGGTCAGTAATGACTGGTAAGCAGATTAAAAAAAAAAAAAAAATTCTTCAGTAAATGGGTCTAAAATTGTATCCTTAGTGAATGAATTCCAGTGGCCTATATGATGCTACACAGTTTATGTTCCATGTATCTCTGATTTGAAATCCCTTTCCTCATCATCCACCGTTCCGTTTATAAGAAGTGTTTAATCTTTTTACAGTACATTAATTATATAGGAATCTTACATGATTTAGTTGCTTAAGGCATTTAGTACTATTTGTTTCTAGGAAATCTTGTGAGAACACTACAGCTTTTCAAAAGTCTTGGGCAAAATATGCAAGAGGTGTGTGAAGAGAGACAAACAGTATGATTAAAATATGTACTGGGAAGTGATATGGAGATGGAAAAATAATGGAATAGAAAATTAATAATAGTAATTGATGATGATGAATGAAGAAGAAGAATAGAAAGCCAATAATAAGAGTAGAAGTAGGACCAGGTACTCTACATTCCATTTATTTTAGGAAACCTTTTCCATTATTTTTGTACTCCCATCTTCCATTCCCTCACTAAGCAATGAGAGGCTCTTGCTTAGTGAGGGAAAGCTTCCATTTTCTACATTTTAATAATGTCTTAAGCCTTATGAAACCAAAAAAAAGCCTGAAGTATAAAATGAATACATGGATTGCCAGAAGCAAAGAAAAAGGAGAGAAGCATAAAACAAATAATACAACATAACACAACGCAATAATAAAACTAAAGAAATGCACACTTCCTTTGTCTTCTGTGATTTTCTTAATTCATAACTAGGATTGGTATGGTGAGCGCTGATATTTGTTACATTGTTTTTCAAAAGTCAGGGAAGCCTAAACATTATAGTGGAGTTCTCCGTAGTTTGAGTAGCTTTGGGACACAGTTAACTGTCATCCATACCATGTTGAGCAGAAATAATATGAAATTATCTTCTAGCATAAATCTCATCTATTTTAATTTATTTGTTAGATGATAGATAGATAGATAGATAGATAGATAGATAGATAGATAGATAGATAGGCAGGCAGGCAGGCAGGCAGGCAGGCAGGCAGGCAGGCAGGCAGACCTATTGACTTTCATTCAGGAACCCAAGGAATCAGAATAGGACTCAGTGCTCCCTCCTCCGATTTTCCCCTAGAATAATAATCCTATAAGTGACTTGCGAAAGTTCACCTTGGGAGCTTCCATCGGATTCCCAAGTCCTAGACCAACACCTTAACCATTATGCCACACTGGCCCATTTCATGTGACAACTTGTAAAAATGGCCATTTAGAGAAATAAGCAGCGTGGAAGAGCTGAAAAAAAACTTGATTCCTTATATAAATGTATCCCGAAGAAAACTAGTATACTGTATTCTTAAAGTCCATTGAGAGTTGAACAATTTTGGTGTTCACAAACACAACTTAGAAACTTCTGGCTAATACTACTGAGTCTGAACTTAGAATCTACCTTTGCTTTACTCTGCTTATTCCCAAGGTGTTAGATTTTTCTTTGGTTATTCTACAGATCTCCGATTAGCAGAAAATGCTAATTGCTAAATCAAAGGGTATGATTTATAGCAGTGGTGCCCATAGGATCTTGCTGCTTTTATCAAAATGATGAAAGCAGCGTTGTAGCACTGTGGCAAGCTCCGCCCCTTTCAGACAGGTGTGCTATGTCACAACACAGATAGGAAAGGGGTGGAGCTTGCATTGCAATGCCACAATGCTGTAATGCTGCTTTTGTCTTCCTGAGCACTCTTGTCTCCTCTGCAGACACTGCTGATTTACAGCGACATTTCCCAAATCTTTCATTTTAGAAATGATTTTATCATGTACCCTGAAAACCATTAAAATATGAAGCATGCATTTTCAAACTAAACTAACTTCATAGGTTGCATCTATATGATTACTGGAAAGGAAGGGGGAGTTGAATGAATCAGGTATGTAATAGGCAGTAGGAATAACCTTAGAACACAACCAAAATAAATGTCAGACAAAAGAAATTTGAGTCTGAGGCAGAAATGTAATTTGAGAAAGCATCTCAGACTTGACTCTCCCTAGTTCTCTTGAATATAATGGGAGGGAGGGGGGAGGCACATTCAGACTTACAAGATTCTGTTACTGTAACCTTATAATAAAAGTAGCATTAGCATTCAAAGCTTTGGTTTCCTAGTCTGATCTACCTCAAAGGGCTGATATGATAATAGCCAGATGCATGCTGAAATGTTCTCATAACTCCTGTGCCTTGCATTTGGTTTGTAGCCCATATGAATTGTAAAACTGCAGATGTTCTCCATAACACTTATGCATTACCCATGCCCTAAAATAGTCAAGCTGTTCTAACTATATATTAAATCTATACAATTTATGAATTCAATCCATCAGTCAGTCAGTCAGTCAGTCAGTCAACATGTGCCTCTTCTTTTTCCATTTGAATTGGAAAGATTGAAAACTCACAACCTTTTCATTGAATGGCTGTTGATAGAAAATGTTTAGGATAAGTGTTCAACCTGAAACGTATTCCAATTAATTTGTCATAATGCTATGCTAAACAGTTATCGTATATAATATTTCCTAATGAAGATTTTTTTTTTAATTCAAAGAGAATTCAAACCCTCTTAAGTTATTACACTCAGAAGAATCTCCAGGGATATAAGAGGCACTGGGGAGTCATATATAGGCAATATATGTTCTTCAGGCTCTCTTAAATCATTACAGTAACTTCTGCAATAGGAAGCTTTCTGTAACTGTGATAATTCTCCATGTGTCTAAGGGCTCCTTCTCATGGCCCAGTTGCTGTGGCATGAAGATGGCTTACTAAATGTTTTTGAGGGAACCTGTATATTCTCATGATATCACCTTCATCTCATCCCCAGATCTGTGCTGAGATGGCCTGGAGTCAGTTTTAGTTGTTGGCATTTTCCCTTTTCTTCCAGCACAAATTTTGCTGTACAAGCACTCCACTGTAACTTGGTGATGACACAGTCAGAGGCTGCTGAAGTGTGTTTCACATATGCCCCTGACTCATTTGGTCAAGAGACATAGCCCTACATGGGCATCTTGTCTGTAGCTGCAAAAACAAAAACAAAACTTGATACCTGGTTTGTGCACACTACTTGTTTGAGGAGTGGTGCAGGGGATGGAATTGGACATAGGAATATTGATCTCCTGGAAGACTAAATTCAGATCTTCAGTGACCAAATCAAAGAGAAAAACCTAAAAAAATATTTGAGGTTACAGATTGGTAGGCACAATGTGTGCAATAGATTAGCAACGAGCTGACATCCACACTGACAGAGATCCTTGTATGTTTTCACATACAGACATGCTCGCAGGAGGCAACATAGAATCACATGTGCTCTGCAATATAAATCCCCAGCTTTGCATTTCTCAGAAGAAGACTTTCCAAAGAAACATTTCAGTTTGCATTCAGTTCTGGGGAACTCCATATGGGTTGGAGATGGTGAATTGACCACCCATTTCAAATACCTATTTCTGGACTCTATGAAAATGAAATGTTTTATTTAAAAACATCTGAGGATTCCCTCTCTTGTGTGTGCAAGAGAGAGATTAAATACAAGAAAAAGCAAGAAGTTTTATATTTCTCAGGAATTCTCCAATATTTCCAGTTCTCCAAATACTACAATCACACCATTTTCATCAGAATCATATTCACAGGGGTTGTGACCTGTGGATTTGATGTGTGTGTGTGTGTGTATATACACACACACACACACACACACACATACATACATACACACACACTTATACATACATACACACATGCACATACACACACACACACACACTCACAAAAGTTATTGTACCTGAATCAACCTATCTTTAATAATTTATTACATAGATTTTATTTGAATCAAGAAGGATGTACTGTTGATGCCTGAAAGCAGTTTCCCCTGAATATCGTTCATTTTCCTTTTGCATCTGTATTTTACCCTTTCCTTTTCAAAATGGAGAGAGAGAGAGAGGGAGAGAGAAAGTGTGTGGTGGTATAAGTGATGTCTCTGAGATAAATTTCAATCTCTTAGTCTTCCAGGGGATTGAGAAATCAATATTACCACAAATAAATAGGTAGCAAAAATTAAGACTTGTAACCCTGAAATACTGTGTCTTCATGCAAGTTTGTTGAACTTCAGAAAGAGCTTGACAGACATGTCAGGGGAAATTTCCTTTTTCTTGTAGGGAGGGGGCTAACAAGGGAGCATCAACCTTCAAGGAAATGAATAATCCTCTTTTTTTTTAAAAGAAATAACTTTTAAAAGTTATTTATGGCTCGTTGCTGATGGAGGGTAAGAGACATGTGGGAAGAAGTGCCCAAAGTCCTCCATCCCATTCTACCATACACTCAGGAGAGTGATTTGTAGTTGCTTTTCCCAACAGTAAGACATCTACCACTTGCTGACCTGAAACTGTCCAACAATAAAGGTGGTAAGGTCCACAATACTGTCCAGTCTTATTACTAAAGTGCAGTAAAGCTCAGACATGGGGGCAACTCAGTTTACTTGCCTGCTGACTTAAGGACAGGATGAAAGCACACTAAAGCAATGTTTGGAGAAATGCCACCAACATTTAACCCCAAGCAAAATGTGAAGTGTGGAGTTTTAAGAGAATTCATCTATCTGTCTAGATCCATCTATCATGTTCAGGGGTCATCCATAGGTTGTCACCAGTTTGCATCTCAAATAAAAATGGGAGGAAGTATGGTGATTCCTTCTTAGATAATATTTACAAATATCAAATCATCTACCCAGCCTACAGTTTCTCTATTTTCATAACAGATACAATATGTATTTTCTGAGGGAAATTATCCAGTATCTGGAGGAATGGGTCTTTAAAACAAAATGGGTTTAATCAAAAAAGGACAGAATATTTAGAGTTTGTATAAGTGAACCTGGCAGTAATCATTCATCACTTTAATCAGACATTTTTAGGTGGAAACATAAAAGTAGGAACATAAACGTAAAATTTATAAGGGCATTTTGAAGAAATGGCAATGTGAAATATGGAGAAGATACTGGCTTAAAAAAAAAAAAAGGAATCTCTTCATAGATAATTGAAAGGAGCTCACCCTAAGTGTCATGTGTAATGCCCTATCAATTAAGGTAATAAAACACGTAACATTTAATGTTTTATTATGAAATGGCACTCCTGCTTAAGAACACCTCATTTCCTTTGCCTGTCCTAACATTTTTTTCCCCCATCACGTATTGTCTATAGAAGCAAACTTGCCCTAGTTTTTCTAGGCCATGTCAATCATATTCCTGCACACATTGAAAAATAGTTAGGGAGCACTGGGCAGGTGGGACAGACTCCACCCTTATCGAGTTTCAGTGACTGTGTTTGCATAGCATGTATGTATTTCTGTCTTTCCATTTTTTCTATACCACCACATTTGCACATGCTAGGCATAGTATGTACAACATGCTTATCCATGGCTACCTAAGATTTGATTCACTTCACCCAATTTTAGGGATCATATGATACATTGAACAATAAGCTTACCATACTGGATGGGTTCATAAAGTATCCTAGGATAAAATGTAGCTGGTGGGTTTATGGTTCAAGGAGTTCAGTAGTAGACAGATACACTCTCCAGAGATTTGAAATTACATATGAGGAAAACACTTCCAGCTGAGTGTGAGTCTGTGTGCACACTTAGTGTTAAATGTTCTGCTTCAGGCGATCCCAGGAGAATGGGGATATATGAAGTCAAGAATTAGTGCCCAAATGGTGTCACAATAATTCTTAAAGTATGATGGGGGAAGAAGCAATGGGGCTTCACTTCAGTCTAGGGCAAGTTTGCTTCTATAGACAATACGTGATGGGGGAAAAAAATGTTAGGACAGGCAAAGGAAATGAGGTGTTCTTAAGCAGGAGTGCCATTTCATAATAGAACATTAAATGTTACGTGTTTTATTACCTTAATTAATAGGGCATTACACATGACACTTAGGGTGAGCTCCTTTCAATTATCTTATCACTTCAGTTGAAAATATTATATGCTATCACTGCACCCAATTCATGAGTACGCACATATACATGCACACTTATTTCTTGGATAGGACTCATAATTTCACTATCATCTTTATTCAAGTGAAACATTTTTCATTCAAACTGATTATGTGGTTCTTCATATATAAAACACATTGGATAACAATTGGATAAACTGACAACAAAATTATTTTTGTCATTCTATTCTTCTGTTGTTATTTTCCCTGCTCAGTACTCCCACCTAGAAAGAAAACCACAGGTACATGGTTATGCTTAAGACTATAAGCTATTGCCTGAAAACACTTAGTTTAAATTACAGTTCTTCCATCAGTGCACAGATACAGCAGGTAAGCTATGTTTACCTATTTGTGCTATGTGACCTATTGTGCTCCTTAGTCATACAGAGTTCTTATAATGACTGAGTTTAAAAAACAAACAAACACTGCTTTTGGGAAAGAAGAAAAAAAGCCATTATCAGCCCTTCAGAATCTGTTCAAAACACATCACCAGAGGACAACATAATTATTCAAAGGAAGAATAAACATATTTGCTGAATTTAATTGATTGAACTCTAATTTAAATTAAAGCAAATCTATTTTTAGGTTTTGTCTACATCCACCCATTTCATTATCCAGGTTCTGTCCACTTTTTGGAGAATGATCATCAACATGCCATTCAAAGGATAACTGTACCTCTCAACTTCCCTCCCCACACTTTGTATACTCTTGTATTAAGCATTATTACTCCTATTAAAGTCCTCATATTATTCTAATTAAGGTTCAGAACCCAAGCAGCAACCCAACCTTATGTTATAGGTTGTTGCTTCCTTTGTGTAGGTACTTTTACCTGCAATACTCTTTCTCCTAACTCATAGCATTAGAGACTCTTCTAATGTTATCTAAGCAGCACATCTCTCTGCATTGTTTCATAAATTTGAAAGTTCCAGAGTCATACAGGAGGAATGAACAATATGTCTCCTTCCTACAGTATCTTGAGTTTTTCCAGGGCAACAGATCTCCCATGATTTCTTATCTACTGTTGCATGGGAAAGAGAGATTTTGTAACATCTCCCATACTGCTGTTATAAACCAAAAAGGAATTCTGGTTTCATCATGTTTGCAAAGTTATCAGGATATAAATCTCCCAGGTTCTGCTGTTTTGAATGCTTAACAAAATCTTGATTAAGCTCATATTTCAGGCAATTCATCTACAAGAAATACTGATTAGAAGACTTATTTAGAAACAAAGCTGAAATATTTCCTATTCCTTATTAGACAAGAGAACCTGCAAATTGCTGTATTCAAATAGTAAATTTGTATTGTACAACAATATGATTTTCATTTGGAAAATAATAATCTCTTAAAATCTTGCTCAGATGCACATTTACAAGCTGAGCGAGCTTGCTTGCTTGCTTGCTTGCTTGCTTGCTTGCTTGCTTGCTTGCTTGCTTGCTTTCTTTCTTTCTTTCTTTCTTTCTTTCTTTCTTTCTTTCTTTCTTTCTTTCTGAAATTTATATGCCACCCATCTCCCACAGAGGGTGACTCTGGGCAGGTCACAATTAAAATCAAACATTAAAAACAGTAAGAATATAAATATCTATATTAAATTAGCTAAAAAAATATAATACTATATAAAAAGACTATATACAATTCAGGATGATGGGAGGGGGGACAGAATCAATTACCCCATCAGCCAATTCCAACAATGCGAGCCCCCATCAGGCCCCCAGGCCATCTGGCATAGCCAAGATTTCACACTTCTCTGGAAGGCCATGAAAGAGGGGGCAGACCTCACCTCAGGTGGTAAGCTGTTCCACTGGGCAGGGGCCACAGCAGAAAATTAAAATTGGTGATGAGAGTTAGATCCATGGAATTAAACATGTAAAAATGAATGAAGCCATATACATTTGGACCTGAACTACATTGTAGCTGGTAGCAATATTGTTCTAGAAATGCATCAAGTCTTGGTAAAGAAGCAGGGTTCTCCTCTGAAAGAAAATGTCTTGGAACTCCAAATGATGTCAATATTGGGGTTTTTTTTTTGGTTTTTTTTTTTTTGGTGAAACACTGTGTCTTGTCATAGATAGATACTAATCTCCTCAAATTTCAAGAAATTTAAAAGTCTAATCAGTATAAAGCCTCTAAAGATAGAAAAGGGTCTCCATAGGACACAAACCCTACCACACTGAAGCCATCCCAATGGAAAACAAGCCCAGCCTGTTCATCCCCCATGTCCTGTAACTGCCATTGTTTGCAAGCTGGTCCCTGGGAGAAGGGAGTGTTTCTAGCAAAAAGTGTTGGAGACAAGTAGCTACAGGCACATTCCTCCCATCCCAGAGGTGCATGGGGGAAACAAATTATTTCCTGGATTTACTGAACTGCCCAATTTTTGCTTTCTTTCAATATGCCTCATCTGACTATAGACAGAGTTACTTGGATGGCAAGGAGATCTCCAGGGGGAAAGGTAGGGTTTCCATCCAGTACTTGGAAGAGGGAAAGGAGCTAGCAGACTATTCCCCTTTCCATCTCCCCCTGTACAAAGTTTAGACCCTTCAAAAAACACAACCTAAATGTGTTTTCTGACTAATAAGCATTTGAAGTGTTGGGCTTAAAAGTGGGCTTCATGTGAGGGGCAGAGATCTATTAGATATATTGTAAGAACTGTAAGGTTTAATAGAATGATGCCCATTCACAGCCAGTGAAAACAATTTCCCCTTCCACTTCTATTCAGCATTTAAGTGAATGTTATCTTACATCTTATTTTCCAGTAATATGTTATAGCAGATGGTCTTTTAAGTGGGCTAGCATGAACTAAGAAGTTTCTTTCCCCCATTTTCCCTCTTATCTTTGTTCAGCTAATACTGAACTTCATCTCTTTCTGACAAAAGAAAAATAATATTATCAGTTTGTGTACCACACCAAATTCTCCCTGTGCTGCTTCAAACAAGAACATCTATTTCACCACTGCCAGTAGCCCTAGGCATTGCAATTTTGAGTTATACTTGAAAGCCACAGTATGTCTCACATTTGACACCAACAAGTTGAGCCGTAGAAACTTTGTGGAACATGATGTCAAGTTACAAGGAAGAACAGACTGCCAAGAATTTGTGGTAGAGCTGAATGATCCATTTCCAGCCATTTGGCAATCAGAACTAATGAACAGCTATCCAAAATAGAATACCTGAGAAGCTTTGCAAATGTCTTGAGTCTGAAACAAGTTACTCTTACTCTTAAAATTGTTCCTTGAAAAAACAGAAAATATATTTTTGCTTATCTGTCAGGACCAAAACACTTTCTTAGGATTGACAGATGGGGTTTCTTTGACAATTATTAGAATAAGCAACCATTTTGGACACATTTGAAATGTTGAAAGCATGTCATGGATATTTTCACAAAGTATCTCCCTGTTCACAAAATGCCTGGCAAGGGAGTGTGACAGATCACAAAATATTCATTTACCAAAGCAACTTCCCTAGTCCCTAGGATGTCCCAAGTGACTTTGGTCTTTATTTTTTTGGAAGGGAGGAGTTGGGCACACTTCCAAATTACACACATACACACACACACACACGCACACAGACAGAGTTATAGTTAGTTATAGTTATAGTTAGTTATAGTTTAGAGGTTTTTTTCTTGTAAACAAAGGCAAAGATAGATGCTGGTGCTTTACTTGTTTGCACACCAATTTCCTGTTTAATATATTTAAATGTTAAACATCTAAACCAAATTAAAGTCATATGGGCAGGATGCATAGTGATGTGTCCACAGGTTCACTGGTGCCTAGAGATAGTACATTCTTCATTCCTGAATTATATGGTTTTGGTTTCTAGGGATTCAAAAAGAACTGTTCTACCATTCACTTTGGGGAAAAGAGAGTTAAGGAACGAGTACTTAGTTCTTCCTGAGAGCAAATCAACTATAGAAGCACTGTTGCTGGGCCCTCAGCCCCTGCTGAATTGAAAATTTGCAACCTATTTGAAGGATCCTCTTGCCAGAGGTACCAACATTTTATTTAAATAGCATAGAATCAAAAGAATGAGAGAGGACATTTAAGCATTTGATTTCCCCCCCTTCCTCCTCCTCCTCCTCCTCCTCCTCCTCCTCCTCCTCCTCCTCCTCCTCCTCCTCCTCCCATTGAGTGTGTTCAACACACTAACCCAACCATGCTTTACTGTTTTCCTTATGTACCTCCATGCATCTCATGTAAATACATCATGAAATGCTAGTTACAGTCCTGAAACGTTTTGTCAGAGAATGTCCACTGAATGTCTCACCTCATTTGGAAGGCATTTTTATTTCAAATAGGTCTTTAGAGTTGTACACTGATCTGTTTTTGCCACTATAAAAATGGCAAAGGCAAACCACTTCTAAAATTTTTGCCAAGAAAACTGCAGGGACTTGTCCAGATAGTCACCTTGAAGTCACCTTCCTACTCTTAAAAAATGTTGAAATGTATGCAGCTGCTTTGTTTTGTCATGTTTTCTTTGCTTCATTTATGTGCTCTTTGCTGCTTGTTTTTAGGCATTTCTTTAATTGTTATTTTGTTTGGCATTAATAATTTTAAGCACCATTTGGTGGAAAAGGTGAGATGCCAATTTAAAATAAAGAAATGAATAAAGAAACAGAGAGAGAAAATTCCAGGTGCGCCTGAGGATTAAAGTAACACAGTAGAGAATCTCTCCTTTTCCTGAAGCTGTGGGAGACTGATAGACTTCACTGCCATGGAACTAACTTTGTCTCAGCAGGTAGAGCTGGTAGGAAACAAAGGGAGCCTATGTGTGGACCTGTGATCTTAGTCAATATATTTCCACTTTAATTGTAGCTGGGACACTTTCTTTTATGTATTTTTAATTAACAGTTTCGATTATAATAGTAAAATATAATATAAACTAGAAGAAAGAAGAAAGAAAAAAATAAAAGAGAAGGAGTAAAAAGTACAAGGAGAAAGAAAGAAAGAGAGAGAGAGAGAGAGAGAGAAGAAAGAGAAAAGTAAGAATATAATAAAGAAAGAGAAAAGAAATATATAAAGAAGTGACTTCCAATCTTTGTCACAGGTATAAACAAATTTAGTAACTCTTCACCCTCTCTAAAGCTACAAACATTAATCTCTTCCTCCCATATCCCATCTCTTATCTATAAACAAATTCATAAAACATCATCTTTTCAGTCCTGGCATCAATACAAAGTCCGTAAAGGACAGCCAGAAGTAACAGCATATTTTGTTTTAACCTTGATCAAATAAGTCAACTTTATATTCCTTCCTTTTACTTCTAACAGTCTTAATCTTTAGTTCACTCAAATATTGTCATAGGATTTTATTTCTCTCCATTTCTTCTTTGTCCTATCACAATTGTAGCTGGGATCCTTCCAATCACTTGGAGAAACCATTTTCTTGATCTTTTGTATCTACCCACTTGTGTCTGCCATTTCTCTCTATCCATACATGCACTTTTTATTGGTGCAATGAAGCAATCAGTATAGTATCTGCAGGAAGAAAAGTGAACTCTGAATATATTTAATAATATCCTCATGAAAAAAATTAGCTGAAAATTCAGTGGTGAATTTAGGAAGTGTCAATACAATTCAATGATGCACAATTGTTATCTGCAGTGTTCTATTTATTCAAAGATCTCAAAAGGTTGCAGTGCCTGACTGATCTCATCTGACTCTGAAGGTAAGGCAGAGTCAGGATTGGAGGCCTCCAGGAAATATTAGAGCTGTAGGGAAGAATGGAAAACCAAAGAACAAGCAAACAGACACCATCCAGAAGGAGGTAATGGTAGCATTCTAGTACAAGTATTAGAACTTGCAAAGCTAGCTCAATTAAACTAATTCTTCCCATTGTGAAGAGTGTCAAACTATATGACAGCCAGTCTGCAATCTAAATGTCCATCTACATCAAGGCAGAAACTGTCTTAATCTGCAACTCCCACAGTATCATATTATGATGGCTGGGTCTGAGGAGAATTAACATGCAATTAGGAGGATTCAAGGTTGCTTGTCTCTGCCCAATTTAAATCAAAGAACTGCCAACACATTTTAAAAAGTAGGCCAGTGATATCATCAGAACGTTTCTCGCTGACTTTCTAATTGTCTAATTCAGAAGAGGAAGGTAAAATAGAAAAAGTGTCTCATATGAACCAATGTCACATTGACAGAGTATTTGAGCATTCATTGAAAAGGCTCATGGGGATATTTAAACAAAGTTAAATTGGAGGAGTTCTGTTCCTTGAGTGTTCTTTAGAGTTGCTCATAGTTGCTGCTTTTAATTCAACTTTCTCTCTCTCTCTCTCTCTCTCTCTCATTCTCTTTTTTTCTATGACACATAATGTGATCTGGTTTAATATTTGGTGTATCACATTATGGCTCCTGGCTCAGACAATGGTCTGAAGATATCTGAATGTAAGCTACTCTGGTGTTATATTCTGTGTGCAGATAATAGACTATTTTGGGTCCATATCACAACTTGCTCTTGGCTCTGAAGAAGAGGGATCTCAGGACATAAGCACAACAAAATAATTATCAATAACTTATTTGAAGTATACACAGTTGATTCCAAGCTGTGTCAAATCACCATGGCCGTGCAACTTACAAAGTTGGAAAAAAATAGGTAAGCAGAAAATTAGGAACAAAAACAGAAAAGTGATTTTATTTAAGCATCATTTGCTTTATTATTATATAAATACTCCTTTTATACGTCATAAAAAGTAATAAAAACATGACATGCAGGTATATAAGTAGTGGCTTACATTTTTTACCTATCTTCATTCTGACATATTTGTTCAATAAATAGGAGAAAATTTGTTCTGCATAATAGCATGAAGACTAATGGATTTACTTTGTTTTAATGCGAACATTGACTCCATGCACAAATTATTCAGTTCACATTTCCAAGAAGAACAGTGTTAGATTTACATTCAGTAGTGTATCCAATGGATTGCAGCTTTTGATTAATAGCATTTGCATTATTGTTCAATATCTGGAACTCAAGCTGATAATGCAAACAGCTGAATTCACATCAGTTAAGTGCTAGCAGCATGAAGCAGCAAACAATAACTTGCAGATCCATGATTTGGGAAAAGAAACCTGCCAAATGCTTCTCGGCAAATTTCCAAGGGAAAATAGTTCAATTAGTATTTGTATATGTAGCTCCCAGGGAGTTATGGATGTCTTCTCAAAGCTGGCATATGTGCATATTTACCCCCTGTCAATGTTTTCCTTGCTAGCGGCTACATGTGGATCATAACATTTTTTACCAGATTTCATTAATATACTATGTTGGAAGTGATATCTTAGAGGTTGACAGTTCACAACCTATGGATTTGATGAGATCCCTAGAAGTCTTTGATGTGGTTTCTGGAGACCATTGCCAAAGTCCTACCAAAATGCAACAGACAATCTGCTAGCTATTTTCTGGAGTGATTGGAAAAGCCTCAAGCATTGTTCTTTCCTCCAGAGAAATCAATCAAACCTCTTTCCCTTTCACTAAATGCATTCATATGTTGGGGGGAGAGGTTTGTATTTAGGTATAGTGGGGGAATGATGGGGGCAAGAAATTCTGATGCATTTCTATATGAATCACAGGTGCAATCATTTCTGATAAGAGACCTCTCAAAATACCTAATTCTAGGGTCTTTCCCCTACCAAGTTAAAGTGGTATCCACAGTCCTTGAGCTGGCAGGATGTATTCCAACTTCATATTTGCTGTCCCCATTGTTGATCCCTATCCTACCTTTACTGTTTATTTTCCCATGCACTGACAGCCACCTAACTTCCCTTTCAAGGTCATGGGAGTCAAAGCCTTGAAAATGGTGTTCAATAAGGAGAAAAATACTACTTTAACATTAATATAGCTAAGAGTCTTTACAATGTATACATTTAATGCAGAAATGAGGGAAATAAAACACTTATCTCCCTATGAACAGAGGCAAGAGCATCAGGAAAAAATATTTAGACTGATCTAAATATTTAAATATACTCTATTTAGACCTGCAATAAAGATACTTTAGTGTTGTCAGTAGCAGGTAGGAAGTAAAGATAGATAGATAGATAGATAGATAGATAGATAGATAGATAGAGTTACTTTTGTTTTTCACCTATCCATATCTTGCATTTCTAAGCTAATTAGGGAAATTAAGAACATATAGATATAAAAAGGTGCTTTGAATTTTCTAGCTCAGTCAAAGAAACTAATTCTTATATCGGTTTTTCTACAGAGACTTATGACTCTGTACTTGGATAATTTTCCCTGTAAGAGAGTGGCAGAATTAAGGCTGATAGCCTCTCAATGCATTAGAATGCATTTTAGAAATTATTTAAATAAGCATTTCCATTATGGATTTTTGTGGATTTTCTGCCTGCTATGGTCCATTGAGTACATATTTTGTCCTAAAAAATAACAATGGAATTTTAAAAAGACATTATATAATATGTTATAAAATGTTTAAATGCCTCTGATGAAAGATACACTGTGTCTTTGGCATTATTTTTTAGATACAATGAATAATCTATCTGAAAATCCATATACATAGGCTTGAAAAAGGAAATTAGACACATGCAGACCCTAATTTGATATCAGTGAATAGTCTGAACTCCCCAAACCAGTGGAATTTTTTGAAGGGTATTTGTTGTGCATATATCATTACAACTTCAGAATAGAGAAATTGTTACACACCTTGTCAGCTGCATGTTTTACATAGAGCTGTGAATCTATATTCTTTGTTATTGGAATCCGCATATACATATTTCAACCATTCTGGAATTGCTATTCACTATAAATACTGTGACAATGCTTATGCCTTGTTTAATATTACATGGCAGTAGCACGGAATTATTTACACACACACATATAAATATAAATATACATAAAAGCTTGGAGAATTTCCTCCTCCTCCTCCCCTTCCTCCTCCTTCTCCTTATTGAAACCAACTAATTATCATTTGAAATGCCTTCAAATTTTGTTTTAAAGAAAGTAGTGGCATAATCCACTAACATGGAAAATAATTTGTGGACAATCTGAAGAAATTAGCCAATTAATATCATGCCAGCCAGGAACTTGGTTTATTCAGAGTGACTTTATGTAACATGGGTAGCTATATAAATGTGACTAATAAATAAATAAATACATACATACATACATAAACTTGGTTTATCCTGATCTTGTGAATGAAGTATCCCTTAAGAAATGGAGGCATGAATGCTCTGTTACTACCTAAGAAAGTACTATAGAGAGATAGACAAGGACCTGGGAGACCGACTAAAGAACCTGAAAGCTTGAACTCTAAAGATAGAAAGTGAAATAATCTCTGGCTAAGGAGATCAAGGGAAGTGCAGAGCAGAAGATTCAATATTACATCCCTTGAATGGAAATTTTCCCTCTTTGCAAGGAATTCCTCATAGCACATGGTGGTAATATTTTCCCCTTTCTTCCCTTGTTGTAAGAACAAGAGGGACAACATGGTATTCCAAAGGGGCATCACAACCATTCTGATTCTAGAAGCTAGTGGAAGATGCAATATTTTCAAGTAACCTTGAGGTGTATATTTTCCAAAAATCTTGGCCTTTAAACATTTATTGTAGTGCACTTGGAGATTACATCCTGCCATTTCTCTCTGTGACATGTCAAAGGATAGCCAGATTTTCCACTTTTGCCCACATTCAATGTTTCTATATCTCAATTTCTTTCTGCGCATATTATGAAAGAGAGAGTGAAAGAGAGAGAGAGAGAGAGTTCTCAAAACTCTATGTCTTGGAAGGCTAATTTTGTTTTCTCTCACATGGTTCTTAATCTGAAGTTCATTTCAGAGGATTAATTCTCATCCATCAGTTTCAGCCAAATTTAAAAGATTCAACTATTCTATAATATACCTGCCTGCCAAGTAAGTGGTAAATATAAAAAGCTTATCTGAAACCATAACAGCACCACAAACAGGCTGAATGTACAGGAATCAAAAGCCATTATTTAAAGTGCTACTTTTTCAAATCACTTGGATGGACATGTTAATTTACCTGTCTTTTATACTGTGTGCATGTGTTTATATGTATGAATTATGTATGTATATGTATGTATGTGTATACAAACACACACACACACATATGTATATGTGCATCTATATCTACATATCTATATATCTATATCTATATCTATATCTATATCTATATCTATATCTATCTATAAGATTCTCTCTATCCCAACGAGGAAGAAATTTATGAATGCTGGTGGTCAACTCTTATTTTTATAAATGAACTAAGCAAAATTCTTATCCAACCCTATAGGTGTCTTCACTTCTTTCTTTTCATTCAAGAACATGAGGTTTAAATGTCATTAAAAAGCCCCAGACAGTAATATTTCCAGCTGGGGAGAGTGGAGAGAAAAAGAAAAACGTAATTAACAAACAGTAGGAAACTGCCACAAACAGGACACAGTACAATTGCTGCATTTACTGATTAGATGGGTGATAGTAGAGGTAGTAAGACTGAATTCAATAAAGAAGCAGTACTGAATACCTCCTCACCAGAATTGAATCTGCCTGTGTAGTAAGAACATCTCGAAAGAACCTGCTGAGAGGCTCCCCTCTGTGTGATATTAGAGGGAAATGGACTATAGGGAAGACATTTTCTGTTGTGATTCCCACGCTCTGGAACTTTTCGTCTCCAGGGGTTTGTGCATCCCCCTCCCTCTTGGCATTTCATAAGGCAGTTAAAGCAGTGCTATTTCATCCATTTGACTCTTTTGCAGCATCCATCACGGGGCAAGTAAATTAACCATATATGCTGCTTTGGTATCTGTCCTGTCCTATGTCACCCATGGTCTCTGGATTGGACCAAGGTACAAAAAACTGCAGATAAGTAAGTAAATAATCTACCTACCGACCTACCTACCATCTCCCTCCTAGTGATTTCCTTCAATTAGTAGTTATGAGAGAATATCCTCTCTTTCACATTTGGTGGCCAAAATTAACTATGAACAGTTCCTCCTCTTGCAAACATACCATCAGACCCAAGAGATGCGTCTCCCTTAATTATCACTGCTGAATGTTGTAATATAAATTGTCCCAAGGCTTCTGTGCTGTGAATAATTTTCAGAAGTGCTTGATACAAGCAAATGGAAATTCATATACATGGGATTGGTTAGTTACTAATTTTCTGCAATAAAGCCACAATTTTATTTCTCAAATATATCAGTAATATCACTTTGTTCTCATAGCAATTGCCATTTTTCTTGAAGGCTTATTGATGAACAGAACAATGTACGTAGTTTCTAAGGCTTTTGTGCATACTTGTGCAGTCTTTGCAAAGACGATGGCTAAATAACCATCATCACACATAGTTGTCGGGTCTTGTAAAATATGCTTCCAAGGAATAGCCATTAAACAAATGACTGCAACCATGAATTTCAGGTTTTTCCTAAATCTTGGATGTTTTTCTCTGTAATAACAATCCTCTTAATAACTTAAACTGTACTATTATTCCATGATTCTATCAATATTCTATCAATATTCACTTTAAAGCAGCACAAAGTCAACATTTCCAAAATAAAATCACCCACGTGCATTTATTTTTTTAAAATCATGTCAAACTGACTATCATGATGAAATACAAAATGCTTCGAGTCTCACAGGAAACAAAACTAAAGAGCAGTGAGTGCACATAAGTTGAGAACACTAAGGGCAAAAAGGAAAGAAAGAAAGAAAGAAAGAAAGAAAGAAAGAAAGAAAGAAAGAAAGAAAGAAAGAAAGAAAGAAAGAAAGAAAGAAAGAAAGAAAGAAGGAAGGAAGGAAAGAAAGAAGGAAAGACAGACAGACAGACAGACAGACAGACGGACAGGCAGGCATAAAATGGTAAGGAAACAATGTAAATATGTTCAAAATGAAAATGGAAATAAAGTGAAATGAAGATGTGAGAATATAAACTATTTTACTCTATTCTGATAAAGACTAATAGTCTTGCAAAAAGGAAACATGTGGCCAAAGAATCATAAACTTTTAAGCATTTTGTCAAGCTGACATTTCTACCAATATCAGGAATCTTGACTAGCCAGGGATAGGCAACTTTCTGGGGGTCAAGGGCTACATTTAACATTTTTGGGAAACCAAGGAACACAAAACTGGTGAGGCCATATTACAGAAGTGGGTGAGAGAAAGGTTTTAGAGTGCAGTTTGGGATGCTTCCTTCACTTTTCAAATATGTTTATTTTCAACAGTCCTGGTTAAATGGGATACAAGGGCTGCAAAGAGGATGTTCAGGGCCAGAAGTATTCCTGTGGTTATAAACAGCCTTCCTCTGGTCTAGGCCTTCAGCTCTAGGTCTTCCTCAAGAGATGGTTTCAGATGTGTTAGTGTCAACTCACAGAATTATCAGAAAAAGGTAGACAATCATGTCTCACCAACGGCTTGCTTGAGCAGAGGGTTGCCTGCCAACTCTATTGATCAACTATATGACATAATCTCTCCTTATGTAACTGCCTCTGGGCTCCATAATAGTACTCCTACAAAGTAACTTTGTTGATGGTTGCCACTCAGCACCTTAGAAAGTTGTACACTGCTCCAGAAAATTGACAAGAAAGTCAGGATGGCAGAAAGCATCCTAAGAAACTTCAGAGGCTAGGAAAGAACAATTTTTCTGGAAAATTGTGTTTTGTGCTTAGCTGTACTCAGTGCAAATTAACTCCTTTCCCCATCTCTCTTCAACCTTTCTAATGATTAATACAAACCAATACATGTATCTCAAGGCAGGGCTGATATCAGATGGGAGTTAAAAGGATAAAAGGAAGGAAAAAGCAAAAATATAGAAGGTTGTATTATTTACAATTATTTATACAGTTTAAAAAATGAAGCTAATGATAATGAATCTTTTATGCAAGAATAAATGAATGAAGCAGCAGGTCTAAATACATAAAACTAATTCAACTAAAATTATTTTCTTTAAATAAAATGCAGTGAAATATATTGCTAAAGCAATGGAAGAAGGAAAGGGATGGGATATTAAATTGACAAATGGAAAACTAGAAAAACCCTTTAATTGAAGCTGGGTCAAGAGAAAACATGAATGAGAATGGTGAAATAATAATTGGTTGGTGGCAAAGGGAGCATCACTACACATACAAATGCACCAGAAAAAATCTTGGACAATATTGAACAGCAATTGCAGTGACAACAAAAATATATCAATCTCTTTCTCTTTTCCTTCCATGATCTTGTCACTCTTCCAAAAGGCTATTGATTCAAAGGTTCATGGAAGATAATGAAAGTTAGATAGCTCCATTTGCCCTCAAAGCCACCCAGAATCACCTCATTTTAAGTCAGGTGCAGGCTTTATGTTGAATCAGAGCACAGCTAGAATTTGTGTTCTGAATCTCATTTTTTTTTTTCATCAACCTCATATTACAAATTTGAATCATAATTTGCAGAGACAGTTACCCCCTCACATATAAGATATCTCAGTTTTCCTATCAATAAATAAAACCAGTATATTGATGCAATGCTGTTTAAGTTAATCTTGCTGGTTTTGTAAAGATGAAATATTTGCATAATATTCAGTAAGACTCAGTTACAGTAGCGATGAGTGCAATGTTGGAAAAGCTGAAGGACCAGGTCAGGAACAGATCATCATGGAGAAAATCTATGTGGTTCCTAAGAGTTGACAACAACTTGATGATAATGATGATCATAGGGGTGAAGTAGATATGCTTCAACTTGATGAGGTGTTTCATGCCAGGGAGGTGATTTGTGTCACTTCTGAAGCCTCCTCCAGTGTGTTAAATACCCAGAAATAATTTGAGTACATGTGCTGTGCATGTACAGAAACCTTTTCTGCTGTTTTCAATGGTTCACCAGGTGGCACTTTCCTTTTCCCTCCCAATAAGCTACCAGAAGTGAGCTTTCCAATGATATATGGAAGGAATAGAGGCTCAAAGCATGTGCAGAAGCCTTTCTGGATGGATAGGCCAAAAGAATACAAAATGAAGCAATACAGTAGTGACACAAAGTGGAACAACACCACAGTGGTAGGCTGGGAAGTGATGCAATAGTGTCACTTTTTTCTGTAGAACTAGACAGCCACATTTCTTCACACAACACAGCTTGAAGGATATTTTACTTGAATTACCATTCAGCACAGCACCCCTCTGAAGCTTTGCATAGCTCTATAGCTTAGGATGACTTCTTCAGAAACCCAACATACCAGGTAGCGTATACCAGCAGGAATACCCTTTTCTAAATATGATCCTTCATCAGGGTGGTGGGAACAAAAACTAAACCAGACCTTATATCCCATGTCTCATTTTTCTGTCACTGCCTCTCAATGGCCAGTGGAAGAGGATGGGATAGATGGGAGAAGAAGAAGCCATCGGTGAATGATACATTTATTGTGCTCAAGGAAGAGATGTTTCTTCAGTGCCACACTTATGCCAATTAAACACCTGTCTTTGCTCTGCCTCATGAAACCACAACATTCTGTGCTGGCTCCCTGATCAAAAAAGGCCTTTTTAGAATAATAAAGCTTTTTAAAAGTTCAGAATAATATTATGATAATAAGCATTAGATTTTGAAGTAGCTCAGAGGGAAGCCACCCTTGGTGCAAACCTTTATAAAGTATTTAAAACTGACCTGAAGCTTTTTGGACTTCAGGACCCCATCATTTATGGAATAAGCAAAAGTGCCAGGATTTGCTTGAAGACTGACTTTGCTGTCAGTTTCACTTTTTCATTGTATTAGACTTCTGTCATATCTTGTTAACTGTTAATACTATGGCTTTATTTGTTTTTGTTTCAGGCAAGTTTGCCTTAATTGCTTAAGTCACAATCAGAACAAACAGGAAATACTGATGCCGACAATAGTCTTACATCATATTTTCATAACAATTGCTGCAACGTAAAGGGGAAGAATGAAAGATTTGCAACATAAACTATTTTTTTTTAATTATCTAGAATAAAAGTTAGGACACACAAACTTCATTAAGCAATTTTTCTTCTCCTATCTCTCTTGCATGAAAGCTTTAATATATTTAATTGGGGGGGGGGAGCACTGCTCAAGGAGCTATGCTTCTTGAGTTATCCAAAAATTAAAAAGGCAGAAAATAATAATAATAATAATAATAATAATAATAATAATAATAATAATAATAATATACAAAGACTTGCAAATAGAAGTAGAATGACTTTGGCAAAAGAAAGTAAAGCTAGTGCCAATAGTAATAGGTGCCTTAGGCAAAATCCCAAAACATCTGGAGCAACTCCTGAACCCCACTGGCATTGACAAAATCACCATCAGTCAATTGCAAACGGCAGCTTTACTTGGAACAGCTTGCATCCTGCGACAATACCTTTAGCACCATCAAAGAACATCTGCCTATCCCAGGTCCTTGGGAAGGACTCGATATGTGGATAAAAATGCCAAATCCAGTCTAAACTCTCACTGACTGTGCGACCAACCATAATAATAATAATAATTAACCTAAGAGATCTTGTCTTCCTGCTGCTCACCCACCTTTTCCCTTCTAATTTTTGAAGAAAAAAAATAATCAGGTTAGAACCATTCTAAATTAAGAAAACCCACTAGTGTAGTGTTTAAGGTTAGTAGCTAAGCTACAATAAGCATACTTTATTTGTGAGAACACTAACCCTTTTCCAACATGGGTTGGTGATATTTCTTGCCCATTGGTAAAGTTAAGTGGAGAATTGATTCCAGCACAGAAAATAATTCTTTATCAAGGGTGCTGAATCTTTCCTCATTTCTTCTGGATGTCCACAGTTCACTTGTCTTGTATTTCCTCTTGCAAACAAGATAAAGGAGTGGTATACAGCCAGAAGAAGTGGAGTTTTCACAAATTGTAGTAGTTTACATGATAAAATCTACTCTGACTTGTTGAGGATCACCACTTATCTGCCTTTGCCCCACTGTTTGTCTGTTCTAATGCCATCCTCCACCCTTCATTGATTCAGGCTGCTTTTTCTTTCCTGTATTACTTAGATTGATTCCTGATGATCCTTGAGTGATCACCAATGTAACATCAGCTAGTCAATCATACTTGGCTATTATTGTGCTAATAAAGATAGAGGCAGCAGCATCTGCGGGGAAGTCAAGAGGGTAGAATGACATAAACACCATTGTGCTGTTGCAATGCAAGCCTCACCCCTTCCGTATGTGTGTCACTGACATCACATGCACCCCCCCCCCCAAATGAAGCTTTCAGTGCCACACTTTCTTCATTTTGACAAAATGCAGAAAGCTTCAGCAGACACCCAAACATGGGGGATAAATAAAAAGTATTAGATTACTACTATTTTGCCCTGTTTACCTGTTGGGTTTCATTGTGAAAGTCTCTAGCTATCAGCCCTTCAGATCACAGAAAAGACTTCACAAGGACTACTGGAACTGTACTTTATTGTTGTAGGTATAACGTAAAAGAATCTTGAAAGCATCAGAGAGATTCATCCCCCCCCCCCCCCCCAATACCAAGAGAATCAAGGCAGGCCAAGCTTGAGTTTCTTCCTTACCCCTTCCTCCTTTTCAGGGTGAAGATAGGCTTTACTTAAGCTGGCTCAATATTTTTTCAAGGCCATCTCCATATTCCTCTACAAGGGAGTGAATAGCTATAGAAATGTAGGCATATATACATTTTGTAACAAGTCAAACATTTTCAGAGCAATTGGTTTTGAAGGGTGGCACACAAATCTGAAAAATAAGGAAATAAATAAATGGCTAGAAATTGTGGAAGTGAGAAGGAAGTCCCACAACATGGAATGTGAAAAAACTTTTCATTATTGACAATTTTTTAAAATAAATGTTGTATTATCATTTTAATTTAATTGATATAGAGTTGTTGTTTTTTCTATATTATAAGTTGCATTTTAATTATTTTACTGCATTGAGGATTTTAATTAAATGAAAATAGCCTATACAATTTTAAATAAAGAACTGATACATAGCAGAGTGACATTTAGGGAAGATTATTTTTTCGTCCTATATTATATTTTGTATGCTTTTGTGAATCAGTGCTGATTCAGTTCAAACTGGAGATTTGAGATTCAAAGAGGGACTGATTCAATTCAAGTTTGTGATTTTAAGTTCATAGTCAACCCAACTGAGGCGTTGGTGCACCCCCTCCTCAAGAAGCCCTCCCTGGATCCTACTGTGCTGGACAACTTTCGTCCAGTCTCCCACCTCCCCTTTTTGGGGAAGGTGGTTGAGAAAGTGGTGGTTTCGCAGCTCCAAAGGGTCCTGGAGGAAACGGATTATCTGGACCCCTATCAGTCAGGTTTCAGGCCCGGCTATGGAACGGAAATGGCATTGGTCGCACTTATGGATGATCTCTGGGGGGAGCGGGATGGTGGAAGTGCGGCCATCCTTGCTCTCCTTGATCTCTCAGCAGCGTTCGATACCGTCGACCATGGTATCCTATTGGGACAGCTCAATGTCCCAATAGAGATCCCACCCTTGGGATATGGGGGTGGGCGGCACAGTTTTGTGCTGGTTCACCTCCTTTCTCTGGGACCAATCCCAATCGGTGGTGATAGGGAGCGAGAGGTCCCATCCTCGGCCCTTCCATTGTGGGGTGCCGCAGGGTTCGGTTCTCTCTCTGCTCCTTTTCAACATCTATATGAAACCGCTGGGCAAGATCATCTGCCATCATGGGATGAGGTATCATCAGTATGCTGATGATACTCAACTATATATCTCCATCCCTGGTGAGGTAAGTGATGCCGCGACCACCCTCTCTCAGTGCCTGGAGGCTGTGAGGGTCTGGATGGGGAACAACAGGCTCTGGCTGAACCCTGGCAAGACGGAGTGGCTGTGGGTTAATGGCTCCTCTGTATCCAGGACGTTGTTATCGTTGGTTCTGGATGGGGTAGCACTGCCCCAGACAGACCCAGTGCATAATTTGGGGGTCCTCCTGGACTCACAGCTCCTGCTCGAAGAGCAGGTGGCAGCCGTGGCCAGGAGGGCTTTTGCACAGCTTCGGGTTATGCACCAGTTATGCCCTTTCCTGGATTGGGATGCCCTGCGAACAGTCACTCATGCCCTTGTTATCTCCCAGATAGACTACTGCAATGCGCTCTACATGAGGCTACCCTTGAAGAGTATCCGGAAGCTTCAGCTGGTCCAGAATGCGGCTGCGCGAGCAATTTTTGGGGCCCAAAGAAGGACCCGTATAACACCTTTGCTCCGTGAGCTGCATTGGGTACCGGTTTGCTTCCGGGTCCAATTCAAGGTGTTGGTTATCACCTTTAAAGCCCTACATGGCATGGGGCCAGGTTACCTGAAGGACTGCCTCGCCCCCACGATTTCAACCCGTCCCACCCGATCTCACAGAGTGGGCATGCTCCAGATCCCCGCGGTAAAAGAACTTCGACTAGCAGGGTCCAGAAGGCGGGCCTTCTCTGCTGTAGCCCCCGCCCTTTGGAACATCTTGCCCCCAGAGGTGAGACAGGCCCCCTCACTCCAGGCCTTTCAGAGGGATTTGAAGACCTGGCTCTGCCATCTGGCCTGGGGCGGGAAGGGAGGACACCAGAAATAGGGTTGGCTGGCCCCTTAGCGGCCTGGTGTGGCCTCTATTGGCCTCTTGGATCTTTTAGCCTCTTTATTTTTATCCTTATTTCTGTAAATTCTGGTTTTTATAACTTTTATAACTTTTAAACTTTTTACACTTTTAATTATGTATTTTTGATTTTAGTTGTTGTAAGCCACCCAGAGTCCCCCATTGTGGGGAGATGGGCGGGGACAAGTTAAATAAATAAATAAATAAAATAAATTTGATTTAATTCACTTCAGGATTTGCCATTCAGTTTGAAAACAAAACAAAACAAAAACCCTTGTCCACAGGCTATAATGGGGAAACTTCAAAACATCTGACACTGTTTTTACTTCAAAAAATGATTGAAACATCCCTCCTGTTCCTCTTTCAGGGTAGAAATAGCAGGGCTGTGAAGATGGGCCAGCACAATAATTTCCAAATTCTCTAACATCTAGTAAACTCTGCAAAACCAAACCAGTGCCCTATTCTAATTTAGAAAGCTAAACTTTCAAAAAAAAAATTTTTTTTTTAAAGTTCTGATCTTCTCACTTGCTTTTCTGGGGTGTCACTGATATGTACTTTGCTATTTCTGATCCCTGGGTTTTCTAGGGTGCCAGACTGTCTGGCATAACTGATTGAAACCTTGGCCTCTCCTGTAATGGACACCCTATCACTGGATTTGGTGTAGTGCCAGGCTGGACAGAACTCATTTCTGGACAGGACTTAGAAGAAAGATCATCTAGTTGTCATTGTGGAATAGTGCAGCTTTGTTGTCTCTGAACACTGAATTTTCTTGGGTGAAGTCTGACATAATTGGTCTCTCCCAGGAAGAATCCTCTCAACGCTGTCATGACTAGGTGGTATTACAACGGTAGGTTGATGGCAATAAGTTAGTTAATTAGAAGAAGCAGCAGAATCAACTCATATAGAACAAAAGGCAGTCATAGCCCCTTCACTCCATTATTAAAAGCAGAAAATGCTTGGACCAGTGCCTGTCAATGTAAGTGTGGCACATCTTCACTTACTGTAATGTGGGGAGACTTCAACCTGCCCTAGTCATGTGCAGTATGTAAAAGAGTATGCATGTCATAAGATTTGACCAAGAGTGCATACTGCTGGACTAATCAGTTCTAAGCACAGTTAAGAGAACTGAAATATAAGTTGATTTCCCACTAGTATTATGGCTTGTGGCTGGTAACATTAAAGCAGTTGACGAAATAATACTCAAAACAATATTAATCTAGGCACCCAAAAAGAGTTCTTTAATGAGGTGACAAAACTCATCAGCTGGCTACTCATACTCATGTTAACATAAATTAGCCCACCATTCCACTCAACTCCTCCCCACTCAGTATTCTCCATATAGAGAATTGAAATTACAACTTTATAGATTGTCTGTAAGAATCCCAGAAGCAACAGAAAACTATCAGATCTCTGAAGCACTTTGAAATCACTTGATTAGATTATAGCTTCAAATCAGGCCATAATTTAATAATTTGATCAAAGTTTCATTGAGACATCCATTCAAAATTTCAAATTGTCCTAATATTTAAGGAAGTTATGTGTGATTGTTTAGTTTTAATATAGTAGGCCATTCAGTTATGTAGCATCCACACTCACTATCAGAAGGAATGGTTTATCACTCAATTGCTATTCATGTTGACTAGCCTTACTAACTAGATAAACTAGTGATCTACATCATAGAAAGTTCTGCAAACAATTAGTTCACTCAGGATAATTTATTCTTTAAAGTTACTTGTAGACCTCAAATCAAAGCAGATTTCAGAAAAAGCAGACATTCTCCAACTTGAAGTATCTTCTCACTCTGTCTCTGTTGCTGCAGCGGTTTCCTATAAGCTTCTGGGTATAATACAAGGTGCTAGTTACCACCAATAAAGCCTTAATAACACAAGGCCAATCTATCTCACACTATCTCACTCTGTCAGAGGAAGAAATGTTATGTACTTATTGATTGTTAACTTCCATATTTAAGCACAAACAGTATGATCAATCAGCAAGAGTGCCAATTAGTGTTAGTTTTCATTATAGTCTTTCAGTAACAATTTCAGCCATTAGGAACTGAGCTGAAATTTCCATTCCATTTCACATATACAATGACACCAAATAATGATCAGATGGGATTGTTGACCTTTATGTAGTACAAAAGTAGAAGACAGTGAAATATTATTATCTGGAATTTATTTCATAAGACATGGTGATTTGCATAAACTGATATTTGCTTTACTAAGTGTTTACTTAAGCAATATAATATTTCTTTGCTCTCTTTTCTCTGAATAAGCAGTATGACACTCAGAAAGAAATCTGTATTGGAAGTAAAAATGACAACCATTATGCTAAACAAAAAATATAGTCCCAACTGTTTCACATACTTTGAAAAGGACTAAGGATGACAAACATTCTTGTACCACATGTATGCCTGCGTGCAATGTTATAAATAATTATTGGATATAAAAATCAATTAGTCCAAATATATTCTTAATTGCAAGAAATCAAGCTTCCCCATGAACTCTTGTACTAATTACTGAACTCATCATGACTTCATCAAGATAACTGGTGCTTGTATTCATTCTGCTAGTGCAAGGACAGGAAATGTTTGTCAACTCAAAGGCCAAATATTAATCTCAGAAAGTTCTTGGTGTCCACATCCAAGATGGAGCTAAAGACCATGTGAGTGTGATCCAAAGGTACAATTAATTCTAATTTTACATAAATATTTATAAACACTCACTATTCAGACATGCCATATCCAAAGCATTAATAAAAAGTCAAGTTTGACTTCTGGTGACTGTCCCAAACGGCATGGATGCAATCTCTTAGAAATGATTTGCCACTGCCTTTTTCTGGGATTTTTTTTTCCAACTGTGCAACATGAACACTATCCTAAAATAAAATGCATTTGCAGCCCATCTACATACAGTAAGTACTCAATGAACAATATCTACAATGAAACCATGTTCAGGGATACTGGGACAGAGCTTTGGGTTTATAGCTGTTTTCATCCTTATCCAAAAACTATGAAGATAGGGATAAACAGGCTTTGGCTCAACTCAAGCAATGTTAAGTGGCCATGGATTTTAGGCCCTGAATTTGGATGGATTTTAGGCTCCATCCTGAATTTGGAGACTTTATATCTTTAGTTCTGGATGAGGTTGCATTCCCTCAGACAGATCTGGTGCACAATTTGGGGATCTCCTTAGATTCATGGCTTCTGCTTGAACAGCAGGTAGTGAATAGGGCCTTTGTAAACTCTATCTTGTGTGCCAATTACACCCATTCCTAGATTGAGAGGTTCTGCTCCTGGTCACTCGTTCCTTGGTCACCTCCTGCTTGTACTATTGCGATGTGGTATGCATAGGACTGCTCTTAAAGACCATCCAGAAGCTATAGTTGATCCAGAATATGGCAGTTCAGGTAGTTATGAGTACACCATGCTATACCCATGTAATACCACTATTTTGCAAGCTGCAGTGGTTTCCTATAAGCTTCTGGGTATAATACAAGGTGCTAGTTACCACCAATAAAGCCTTAATAACACAAGGCCAATCTATTTGTGGGACTGCCTATTTCCAACTGTGTTGTGAGATCTGACAAAGCAGGCATGCTTCAGGTTCTATCTATGAAGTAGTGTCATCTAATGGAACCCAGGAGGTATACCTTCTCTATCATGGTGCTTATCCTCTGGAATAATATACCTCAAGATTTGCAGGGCCTCAACCCTGTTGGCCTTCTGTAAGGAACTTGGTTTTTCCCTCAGCACTGGGCCAGGATGTTGGATAAGCCCATCTGGTAAATGGTTTGTGTTGTTGAACATATCTGGGTTCAACCTTGGTTTGTGTTGTTTTATGTTCTACTTTCAGTTATTTTATGCTCATTGTTTATTTTTTTTTCATGTTTTAATCCCACACTAGCAATTTACAAGTTGAGCAGCCATATAAATCTCCTAAACAAGCAAATAATCCTTAACAGATTTTAAACTTCAGGAGTACACCTGAAGACTTGTAGAGCTCTGCCTTGGAAAGGAAACTGATCTGTCAAAAATGCCCCAAGAATTTCTGCTAGTTGGAATCTTGGAAGCAGTAAAAATGTGCCACTTTTATCCTATTCTACATAAATATAATGTATTCCATAATATGTAGATAGAGCTATGAT
Organism: Liasis olivaceus; assembly: GCA_030867105.1. Classification (NCBI taxonomy): domain Eukaryota; kingdom Metazoa; phylum Chordata; class Lepidosauria; order Squamata; family Pythonidae; genus Liasis; species Liasis olivaceus. The sequence continues at coordinate 79,697,984 of CM061350.1, read as the reverse complement.
ATGAGCAAGTTCCCATAAATATTCATCTTCAAATCTGATTTACGAACAACATCCCAGAAAAAGGCAATCACATACTACTTCTTAATACTAATTGCCAGGTTGTATCCTTAGATTTTGCAGGAGTAGAATGAGTTTTCAGGGTGACTTTACAATATAAATTCTACAATGAATGAGGATTAGAAAAGACTACCTCTCCTAATCTTACTTTGGGGAAAGAAAGAAAGAAAGAAAGAAAGAAAGAAAGAAAGAAAGAAAGAAAGAAAGAAAGAAAGAAAGAAAGAAAGAAAATGAAACACTGATTTTTAAATTAGGAATAAGTACCAGCAAATGGGAACCATTTTGTTTTAAAAAGATAGACTGTAAAAAGCACTTTAAATGCAGCAACACATGGTCTAAACAGTGTGAATCAATTTTTTTGTTTGTATTAAGTTTATATTCATGTGGATTCAGATAATTAGCCTGCTTCCCTCTGTTTTACTGATGGTAACTTGTGATATATGGCAAGAAAATTTTTCAGTACACAATTTATATTATAGTTAGGTAACCATTTCCAGCTTACTGTCCTCTCAAAAGGTAAAGAGGGCAGCATGTATAGATGGGTGGCATATATGCATTTGAAAAATGAAATGAAATGAATAAATTCAGTAGAGAATAAGATGGTTAATCTGTGACAAAGCAACAAAAATGCACTGTATACCTGGACAGGAGGGCTATTGATATTGGTTACATTTAAAAACATAAGCTAATACTTCTGCCTTTTCCTCCTGGGCTGTTCTATGCTTCACTGAGCCTCTGTTTACCCTTTTGCTTCATCAGTTAGAACAGGCCTTTTAAGGAGGGAGAGACAATGGGGGTTATGGTCTTGATGTCATTGGAAGTATTGTTGGACCATTGGAAGATGGATCAATATTTTTCATCCAAGGCAGCAAAACTCTAATTTAAAATAGAATGATAAGTTATTTCAGTAGTTGATATTTCCCAACACATCCCTGACTGCTGGGTTTTTGAGTTCAATTAACAAGAAACAGTGGAGTCCCCCCCCCCAAAAAAACACCCCCCCCCAAAAAACCCCAACAATCATTTTGTAGGAAGCAGTGAGAAAAAAGTGTGGTTTTGGAGGAGTGGAAATGTTGAAATAAACATTCTGATGCTTAAAAATAAGTGCTGCTACAGAAATCTAGCCAGCATAGTATAACTTTTCATGCTTTGGACTGGATTTCTACCAGACCATGGTGATTACCACCATGATCCTAAAGGACAATATTCTACCAGTAGCTTTTGAAAGACTGAATTTGACAAAAGACATGCTTCAGAGGGCATGTGCTACCGAATACAGTAAGAATGATATGCTTTCAATTTACTCTCGCCCTAAGCACATGTAGACCAGCCTGAAGTCCATGTCAAAGAATGCATTCTCAGTCAGCCAAAGCTATTCAGATGAGTACTCCATCTAATACAAGATGAGTGGAGATAAAAATAAAAGAGGCAATACCAGAAGTGGCTGTGATCCAAACAGAGTTAATTAGGAGCACAGTTGTGGGTATAAGAAAGGAGGGGGCGGGACAGATGGTGCTGCTTTTTAAAAAGAAACACTTCTCTGACATCAGCTACCGCAGCCAAAAGCTAAACCACAAAGGGTGCATATATTGCGAGACAGAAAATGATCCCGAGAAACTGAATCATCATTGATTTTGTCTGTTTAGTTTTAGTTCTAACTTTCCACTTTTCAGCTCAGCAGCCTGGCCTTCAGCTTTGTGTGTACTTGCAACTTATGGCTGATCTTAATAATGTTATACCTCTGGTTTCTAATTGTGTGGGGCTGCTTGGATTGTTTAAAGAGAAATGCCAGTGTCGCACTTAGAATGAAGCAAATAAAGGAAGGGAAGAATTGTTACACATATTGCTTTGCTGTCTGCTTTAATGAAACTTACACTAAGTCCTTATGTAGTGAATAAACAATGTCCCATCCTCAATATATTTTACAAGGTTCCTGGCCTAAGATAATAGTGTGACTTTCTGCTTCTCAATAGGTAATAGTAAAATAGGCATATGAACCAAGGGGTTTAATGCTCTGTCACTTGGCTGCCAGATTTAACTGGCTTGGCAAAGTAGATGTATAATCCATTCCAGTACACACTGCTCTTTTTTGCTCCTCAAAGCTTATGAAAAAATGATCATTGCACAGACAACCATTTTTTCCCCGCACAGGCCAGACAGTGCATACAGGCCTCTTGTAGAAGAACAGTAGTATAAAAATCAAATGAATAAAAATACAACCAATTGTATCCAAGGTTCTTGGATCACATAAAGTTATAAGTGAACCAATAGCTACAGATCACATATTACAACCAGACACATCCTAATGACTATGTAAGTAATGATATGAGGGAAGTTTAAAGCAAAGTACCCCCAAAAATGAGCTTGAAAAAGACATATTATAGCTGGGACTTAAATACAGGAAGGTTTCAGTTACTGCTGGAAGTTAACAGATACTGATCAGCCGCTCCCCTGTTCAGATCCTTCTCACTGCAGCTGAGCACTCCTCCATCTCCCCATTCTCTGATTTTTCACATGAGGGAGCACCATTCCTGGGGGCTGGGTGGATGAGATTCTGGTTCAAGGTCTGAAATTGAATGACCAGGATCTGGAATGGTAATGCCACTTCCCCACTATTGCTAGGGCTGGGACTTTCGGTGCTTGACTCCAGTTGCCTTGTCTTGGTCCTCCTCCTGACAAAGGATACCTTTCTGGCCAGGGAAATGATAATGGCACCTGTGATGGAATGGAATTATGAAGGCCAAACTCCGGGAGGGAAGCATCCTCTTTCGTCTCCAGAGGGGCGAGGAAGAGGTAAGAGGATGAGGCTGGCACCTCCCTGAGGAATTCACTCTGTTTTGACTGGCTAACCTTGGGAACTAGTTTCAGTCTGGGAAGATTGATGTCAGGCCTAGCCCAAGGAACTCCAGGAGACCATACAGATTCAGTTCAGCAATGTTTATTAGCTACAACCTCTAGCAAGAATCTTCCCAGACTGAAACTAGTTCCCAAGGTTAGCCAGTCAAAACAGAGTGAATTCCTCAGGGAGGTGCCAGCCTCATCCTCTTATCTCTTCCTCGCCCCTCTGGAGACAAAAGAGGATGCTTCCCTCCCGGAGTCTGGCCTTCATAATTCCATTCCATCACAGCATCTGAGGCTACTGCTGGCTCTTACCCAGTGTAAAAAAAACAAAAACAAAAACCTGGATGGTTTGCCGTAAGTAAGTAGGTAAGTAAGTAAGTAAGTAAGTAAGTAAGTAAGTAAGTAAGTAAATAAATAAATAAATACATGGTTCTGCTTTCTTGTTATGTTACTACACATTCTACAACAAATTAAACATATCAGTTACTCACTCTGGGATCCTGTTATATGTGACTTATAACATACAAGTTTCCATGTGCTTGTTGGCTGTTCCTCAGTCAGCCAGGCATCTCTTATCTTCTCCTTTTAGTAGCATTGTTAAGCATATCACATTACTGTGATACGCCCAGCACTTTTGGAGACACAATGGTTGTGTGGTCTTTTGGACACACGGTAGAGCTTTTATGTACTTTCTGACTACTGTAGATGTGTCCTAACAGAGAAATAATTTGTGATATCATGACATGAGTAAGTCCCACTAAAGCTTACAGAATGTACTGAAAAGCTGGATGCAGCTGTGCAATGAGCATCACTTCTAGTCCAAGCATCTCAGTGACCTTACTGAGGGTTAAATAAATACTTTCCCAAATAGTATTTTGCTTTCCTTTCCTCAATGGCATCCATCACAGCTAACTGAAAGAAGCATTTTTCCCTAAGGGGGTTAAAAAAAAAAAAAAGCAAAACCAAACCAAACCAAGAATAATAATAAAGAAAAAGCTTGACACTTTTTATCCCCAAACAAAGATTACATGCACAGCAAGTAGTAATCCTTGGCTTTGGAGTATTGCTTTACAGGATTAAGAAGATAAATGCTTATTGCTTTTAATCCTCCCCATGATTTATGAGGCTCTGGGTAGCCTCTCCCCACCCCCTGAGAGTATCTACAGAGCATGTGGTTGTTCTATCTGTGGCTTAAATTATAGATACATGTGTAAAGTAAATTGCAGATTGTTGTCCTCTAACAGAGAAGTTTCCTTATGCCTCCTGCAGTAGTCCCCTGGTTGCCACAAAAGAATGTTACTTCTTTGCTTGGTTATTAAGTTCTTAGGGGAGGGGGATTCTATCAGAGTAGGTGGTGTTATGAGGCCCTGGATGATCACTTGTCATGCTAACGTGAAAGCAACATGGCTATAACAGCAGCTGCATGAGCTCATGAGATGAAACAGCTGAAAGCACTGGTTTCTATTGTTCCAGAACATATCCAGATCTCTTGCTAACTGGTGGGGGTAATTAAAAGTTAAGCAAGATGTGCCTAATGTAAAGAAAGCATTATACATCAAACTGTTAATCACACCATTTTATCTTGGATTAGCCCTCCATCAGTACCCATTTTGCTTCCTGTTGTAAATACATCAGGTAGAGTAAAAGCAAAAAATAAAAGCTGCACTATAGCTTGCTTTTCAAAAACAGCGACCAACATAGGATGCACAGAATAGAGCTTTCCAAGCTGGCATCTTCCGGACTACAGCTCCCAGAATTCTAATTGGCTGGGAATTCTGAGAACTGGAAATCTTGCAAAGTGCAACAAGTTGGAGAAAGCTGACTATAGGTCTGTTGATCTCCACCACTTGGTACTTCAACCCAATGGTGGTGCAGAACAACAGATCTATGGTGATCTTCTTTGTGAGCCTTTCATAACTCCACAAAAGAATTGAAATAATCTGGATTCATAATGGGTAGTCAAGAAATCAGCCCTAATGAAAGGAAAGTCCAATCCATTTTACAAATATTAATACCTACTGCAACAGAAGAAATACAGTTATTCCTTTATTTAGGTTTATTCCTAAAAGGATCTAACTTTAATATGCTTTTATACTGCATGTTGATGTGTCATATGTGGGTTTGGGAGTGCTCTTAGGACAACCTCATAAAGATGAGGAACACCAAAATTGAATTTTTTATTAATCAAAAAATTGTTATCAAGAGAGTAAAGATTTTGTATACTAAAAAAGGAATCTTAGGTGTTGAAATGGGCAATGTACTATTTAAAAGTGTATTTGTGAACCTAAATTATGAGCCACCCAGAGTCACCCTCTGGGGGAGATGGGTGTCATATAAATTTAATAATGAATAAATAAAATAAAATAAAATAAAATAAAATAAAATAAAATAAAATAAATGAATTTAATGTGAGTGCTAACCACCAACCATTTAGTTGGTTAGAAAAGATGAAGGACACAAATAGGTTAAGCCAATGATATGTGACTCTTCAGTCTTATAGATATAGGGTACAATATCATCTGGGAAAATGCCATTGAGTGGTAGATGATGTTTCAGATTCTGAATCTGATGTTGTTGTTGATGATGATGATGATTTGTCTAGGTATAATAAAGATAATGAAAATGCTACATGCCTAGACAACTAAACTATGGAAACCCAAAGGAAGGCTGGTCTCTCTAATCTTCACTAAAAGAAGAGAATATATGGCAGAGCAAGCTGCCATGGCTGAAAACTAGAAGTTCCTTTATAGAAATGTTTACATCCAGATGTAAGTCTGTGAATTTTATTTTTATATTTATTATGTTTATATTTACTTGTAATATACACTTAAAAATATAGTACCTTGTTACTGTAAGCAGTGGCAAAGAAGAATAAATAGCACTGTAGTTACTTTGCTGGTTCCATGGGTATCTATATCCTTAACCCTACCTATACCATCTACAAGTCCTGAAATTCTGCTACTTATTGTTTGATATCAATTAGGCTGTAAACAAAACCAGCTATAAAATCTTCTATCATTTCTTTAATTCTTTAAAAAAAAAGAGAGATAATATGCAAAATATTTCCTTACTAACATAATCAGTGAAGCGAAATGTATTTACAGGTAGTCTTCAGCTTATGACCATTCATTCAGTGACCCTTCAAAGTTATGGTGGCACTGAATAATGGGACTTATGACCTATGTCCAAAGTTACGGTTGTCTCAGCACCCCCTAGGTCATGTCATCAAAATTCAGGTGCTTGGTAGCCCGCCTGCACTAACGACCACAGAGGCACTTCAACTCCCTCCACCTATCTATCTTCCCCCCATCTATGCCCTTTTGGCCCCCGGCCACCCTGTGTTCCACCACCCCAGCTGACCTTTGCTGTCTTCTTGCTCCTGCTGCCGAGGAGGCGTGCTTGGCCTGGCACACTGGTGGAAAAGAAAATAAAAAGAAGGAAAAAGCAGCCCCGGACCCATGGCGCTAAAAAGCCCCTTTGTGCTGTACCTCAGGGGCTGTTTTTTTCTTTTTTCTTTTTTTTTTTCCCACAGTGTGAAACCCAGCCCCAGCCTGGCCTAAGGGTGAGGCCCAAAGGGGCTTTTTGGCGCACTGTGGTTCTGGGGCTGCTTTTTGCTTTTTTTAAAAAAAATTTGCAGCATGAAGCCAGACCCAGCCAGACCCAGAAAGGAAGACCCAAATGTTTATGAATTTGGGAAGACCCAAATGTTTATGAATTGATTTCATAAGGCACAGGGAAGTCATCAGTGATAAGAAGTTAATATCTTTTAAGTAATAAATAGATTGTAAGAGTCAGAAAAACCTAATAAGCAGTTGGTACATCTCTAATCCTGTTTCCTATGGAAACAACTTGTATAGTTGTTGCTTGTTAGTATTTTGACCTATGCTGTTCCAGTTTAGACAGATATTTAGGCTCAATTTAAACAGACATTTAGTTCAGAAAGACATCTGCATAAGGGAACCCATTTAAGGATGAAGGTTTTATACTGAGTGAATGATATCTTCTCAGTGAGGGACTTCATCACTCTTATGAATAATGGTCATGCAACTGATTTGATCTCTCTAACCTTTTGAACAATGCAAAAAGAAGAAAAAATGTCATGCATATTGGGGAAATAATATACACATTGTCAGCTGATATAAAATGCCATTTGTATGGAGCAAAGAATGTGTGTTCTTCTGAAAGCCAATTCCAACCATTCAACACTCAAAACTATTCACTAAGCCAATGCTTCTTTCTCGGCATTTTCCTTCTCTCCATTGTTATAGAATATTGGGGAAATACATCTTAAATTCATTTAAAGAGAAAAGCCAGTATTTAAAACACACGGATCTAGCATTCTTTCCAAAGAAACTTTAAATTTATATTTTTAAGGCATATTCCTTCCAGCTCCCATGCCATGTGACAAGCTGTTTTTAAAACCAAAAGATACTTCAAACAGTTTATAGCATGTAGCGTAAACACCATTCTGCAGATTCCATCTGTTCACTGAATATATCCTGCCAAAAGGGCCTGCTGTAGGTTCCTTCCTTCCATGAGAAAGGAAAATGGGGTCCTGGAAGTTGGTCTTAATGGCTGTACCCCCCTCATTCTGGAGTGGCTTGCTCTTCAAGGTCAGGATGGCCTCAAAGCAATTTAAAACAAAAAAACAAAATATGCTTTTGTGAAGTCCTTGGGGTTCTCTGGGCTTGGTCATTTTTCAAGCTCAGATCTGGTCGTTTTTCAAGCTCAGAGAACCCCAAGGAGTCCGTGGTTCAACCCTGAGCTACATATATTCTCTTCTATTGGTAAACATGCTTTTCTATAGGGCCTTTGGAGTGGAGAGAGTAATGTAACAGAAAAGCATTTTCTTGGGACTGTTTGGGTTGACCAATGTGGAGGTGGCTTATATTACCATTATGCATTTAAATACATACATACATACATACATACATATATATATATATATATATATATATATATATATATATATATAAATGGACAGGCAGGTACTGGCTAATCAACCAGACATCGTGGTAGTAGACAAAGACCAGAAGACGGCGGTAGTGATAGATGTAGCAGTGCCAAGTGACGGCAACATCAGGAAGAAGGAGCATGAGAAGCTGGAGAAGTACCAGGGCCTGAAGGAGGAAATCGAGAGGATGTGGAAAGTCAAGGCCAAAGTGGTCCCAGTGGTGGTAGGAGCACTTGGGGCCATGACTCCTCAGCTGGGAGAATGGCTCCAACAGATCCCAGGAACAACATCAGAGCTCTCTGTGCAGAAGAGTGCAGTGCTAGGAACAGCTAAGATACTGCACAGAACCCTCAAACTCCCAGGCCTCTGGTAGAGGACCCGAGATTGAGGAAGACACATACCACCCATAGGGGAGAGAGGGGAATTTTTTTTTTTTTATACATGGAAGCTACCTGGAATCTCTTGAATAGGTGATAAATAGTTGTTTGTGAGTAAGCAAGTAAGTGAATAGTACAGAGTCAGAATCTTTCAGTGTGTAGGGAAGATGGGGGAGGATTTTAAATTCCAATGAAGAACAAGCTTGGGAACATCTAAATAAGATTTTAGACTTCAGTCATTATTTATTTATTTTCTACCTGAAAAAGTGAATCCACATCTTCCAAGATCTCAGCAGGGCAGTTTTAGCTTGTCATGTCCTGAAGTAACAAAAAGGATGATCTGCCAAAATAGAAGAAGGGGGACAAAAAGGACTTACTGAAAATAGTATGCTAGAGAAATAAAAGTTACAAATATCAATTAATTCACAGTAGAAGAACTTTGGAACCATGTCACAATTACTCTAAGTAAGATTATGGCGAATTTCAGAGATGTCCCACCTCATGTTTAACAAGTTTCATGTATTGTGTCTCCCCCCCCCCCCCCCCAAGATTCATCTTCCCTAGTAGTTTCATTTGTTCCAGATAGCCTCCATTCCCTGCTCACTTGCTTCAAGTATTACATTTCAAAAGAATAATTTGTAGATGTATGTGTAAATCACCTGCCTACACTAAATAAGATTTTGCTAGTCTTTGTGAGGGGTATTCTTCATACTTCTTTCAGCACTACTACATGAAAAAGCCCATTTTTAAGATTCAGTGACAACTTCATTCTTTGTTAATTGCTTTAAGAGGCAAAATTATATACAATCACAATTTCATCTTTCTTTGATTCTTGAATTCTTGGATACTCTTTGGTACCCATGAAAGGAATAAGGTTTTTTTGGAACTAAATAGGGAAGAAGCAGAACATTAGTGTATTGGCATGCAATATTCTACACACTCTAGTAATTTCCAAAACCTGTGAGATGCTTTTAGCCAGCAGGTAAAATCTGTAGTAGTTTGTACTGTTTTATTTTAATTGTCTTTCATCCTGACAGGGAAGGGAAATAATAATAAAAAAAAAAAAAAGAGAAGTGAATTTTCTTTCAAGATCGCCTCATAATGATTCGGAATCATTATTCAGTCTGTGTAGAAAAATTCTGTAATATCTTCCTAGTAACACTTAGGAAGCTTAAGGGTTTTGTTTGGTCTTCATTTCAAAGTGAACCAATCTTGTCTGCAATATTCAGCCTAATACACACTTTAGAAAGCAGCACCAATCTTTCATGTTGTACACTTTTCAAATTGTGCAGTGCAGTTCTTACCTCCCCCACAAATTCCATAGACTAAGATAAAAATATGTTTAAGAAGCATAGAGTACTTGGAGAGAATATATGTATATATGGAGAGAGAGAAAGAGAGAGACAGAGTCAGTCAGTCAGTCAGTCATCTTTTGTTCAGATGCAGTGCTCTGAAGTTAAAGAAGCAACAAATAGTTTTGCTGTTTTTACTGTCATGACTTCCCACATAGAATTTTGGCATCTGAATAGAAGTATATCTTCCAGGAAAAGGGACTGATGATTAAACCACTTTAGGTCTGAATTGGGATATATTCTGATGTGGGATACTGTTAATCTATCTGCAACTATAATAGTGACAATTGCAGCAATTACCTCTTTGTCTGATTTTTCTGTGCCAAAGTTCTTATTTTTGAGTTTTTGAGGGAGAGGAGTGAGTTGGTAGAAAGGTGTCTTTTTTTTTCTTTTTCTTTTTTAACGATCAGTTAGCTATTATATACCACTGTGGATGGCATATAATTTTAATAAATAAATAAAGTAATTCAATCTATTCTTAAATAACCATTGTATGACTTGTGCTTTCCACCCTTCATTATACAAACCAACAGCTCCATCCTTCTCCAAAACAACAGTGTCCAGCTATTCAACAAAGAGAGTAAGATAGGTACAAGCAGAAAAATCAGGGGTGCAAAATACTGGGGGGGGGGGGGGGGGAGGAGAATGAAATCTGCATTTACTCTTTGAGTGGCATGTTGGGAAAACTCACCCACCATGCCACTCAATTGCCACATGCCACTCACCCCACCCTAACTGAAATTAAATCAGATATTAGCTCAAACAAGATAGAGTTCATATGATAACTACTCTTACATTAAATAGTTTCCACTTTCTGTGATATTGAAAAATACATAATTCAGTGGAAACATTTGGAGGGGTTCTGGTGTAACCCAGAAGGCTTTAGGGTGAGAGATTATTCATCGCTGGGGGCACCAGTTCATGGGCTCTCTGTTTGTTGTGCTTCCATGAATCACATAAATGCCTTCATTTGAAGTGAATGGTTACAGGAATATAAAATAAATCTGCTAAGTATTTCTGTGGAAGCAGATTTGTGTGACCTGCTGAAGCAAAGATGGCCATACTGAACAAAGTCCTCTAGCATCCATCTTTCTCTGAAAGGGAAAAAAATTAAAAAATCTGCACAAAAAGGATTGTGAGAAATACCTGTGGGAAAAAAGAGCACGTGTTAAAGTTGCATACACAATATGCAACTTTAAAATAAATAAATACATAAAGGCAGCTTTTTTTTTTTTTTTTTTTAGAAGTAGATAATGCAATACATATTTAAATCAGGAAAATTCATGTTAAGAAAATTGAACATAGGAAAGAGGCATATTTAAAAGGTATCCTGGGGGATCAGTGTTAAAATCTAGGAGTGTTATATACCTTGCAAACAAAAAGGTCTGTATACTAAGGAAAATCACCAAAATGAGAAAATGAATTTCGTGTAAGTGCGTGCATATACACATGCACAGATACAGGACCAGAATTCAATCTTACTAGTGCAAGATTGGAGAGAGATTCTGATCCATAAAATCCTACTCACAATGGTGAGTTGTTGTTGTGGTTGTTTTTGGTTTGGTTCCTTAAGCTAAGCTGCTGTACAATTTTCCTTTTACTCCTGAAAAAGCCAAAATTGTAGCTCTGCTCTGCTCTCCTCTGCTCTGCTCTGCTCTGCTCTGCTCCCCATAATGCTGAAATGCCCTTGTTATTTTTAGTAGTCTTAGCCTGGAGCCCTGGAGCCTTGCTGATTTTTACTTGGGATCTTGGGCAGTTTCCCTTGCCTCATACTGACTTCAGAGAAATAGAAGTGATTTGTTATGCCTTATAAGGAGAGTGTTTGCATAACTGCAAAACAAATCAATTCATTAATTGCTTTGCCTTAATTCTGTTTGCAGCCAGCTAGTTTGCTTAGTTGCAGAGAAGATTAAAGTTTACACAAAACCTGACTTTGTAAAAGAAGCAACTATTTTAAAGGGCCCTGAATCCATGGATAACTCAGGAGTGTTAGAAAAGAAAAAATATGAAAGAAAGCTTATCAAGTAAAATTATAACACACACTCAGATACAATCAGTATATGATTGTTTATATTCCATTCAACTGATATATTCATAGTTGCTGCCCAAAACAGGGGTCATGTGTCAAGCCTCCCCATTCCTGATAATATTTATCACAACTGAAGTTGGTTCTGATATATCCGTGTGATCTAATGCAGCAGGGCTAAAGAATTGCACAATAATATAAGAGCAAAGAAAGGGTAGAAGATAAGAATTTGCTGGGCTTCTTTCATTCTGAAAGAAAATCTACTCTCATATATGAGCCTGCCCAGGCTTTCAGATGCTTGAAAAAGGTCATGTTCCCTCTCCAGCCATGGAGGACATACATTTGGAGAACCTTCAGGATAGTTACTCCCAGGCTGCTGCCTTTCAGCCTAGTGAAGGTATTTTATTCAAACAGGCTAAGACCTGAAATGTGTTTTAACTATTGAGTGTTGGGTGGTGGTGGTGGTGGTGGTGGTATTATTATTATTATTATTATTATTATTATTATTATTATTATTCACATATTTAACTGACAGGAGTTGGCAACCCAAGAGCCACATGCAGCCCCCAGCCTCCTAGTGTCATTCAGTAACACCTATTGTGGTGCTAGAATTTCCGACTGATTTGAGGCTTTGAGAAACATTTATTTTAGCAATGGCTTTGAGAAACATTTATTTTAGCAATGTTCTACTTCTTAGGGCCTTCCTTCTCCCATTCCCACCCTTAAACCTTGAATGCCCCTAAAATGGGCTGGACTTTTTTGGGGGCACAGCCAATCCAATGATCAACACTAGATTGCCTCTGGTGGCCATCCAGAAGATTGGGAGACTGAATTATGGCCATGGACTGCTTAAAGTTTGCCCTGGATTCCTTTGTAAACTCCAATTCTGTTTTATCTACTTTTTAAAATCATTAGCAGCCTTGACAGCTACTTTGAGGGGAAAGGTGGGATAAAATAATAAATGTATTCAAGCTCTCTTTATATGTTGAATAAGCATATGCAACTTGGGAAAGCAGAGACAACAGCACCCATGTCATATTGTATGCAAGTATATAAGGCATTTTCACTGCAATGCAATGACTTGTGTTTTGTCACATGCCCCCCTTTCCCCCTATGCAGAAGGCTATGTCTGCCTGCAAATAAAGTAGAAAATTTCTCTGCCTGTATGGTAGCACACAGCTCTTAAAGTGAAATCAGAAGGAAATTAGAGAAGTTAGAGAAGAGATATCCCTAATTCCAACACAAACTCCACATAAACACTTATGTTATTGTAAAGCCTTTCTAATAGGCTGGGCTCCCTTCCTGAATAATGTGGGTTGTAGGGGGACTTTGAAGGAATGAGTGCTTGAGATAGTCAACTTTAGTGGATTCTGTTATGAACTAATTTAATCTACAACTCTTAAATTAATTTGCTAATTCCAACTTAATTATCCACTAGAGATTGCACTGAATGTTCTTACACAGTTCTCAGCTGAAACAGCACCTAAAAGTAATATTTAAAGAGAAGTTGTTTGGAAAAAATGGCACACCGAGACACACATATATGGGTAATTTTGTATGGAATGGATTCAAATTTATATTAATGTGGAAATTCAACTTAAAGTTTTATTTAAGTCCATAGTATTAGGATGAAAAGACTCCTCTATAAAGTTGAACTGCATGCACTTCAAATTTAGCTAGAAAATTGGTTGGAAAAGTGATGGCAGGGAGCAAACTAGGAGTTCATTAAAAAATACAAAAGCAAGGTCACCTTAGATGCAAATCTAATTAGAACTCTGATTGCCTAGCAACCAGCTGGAGTCTAGGAAGTTTGTTCTTTTTTGTGTTAAGTTTACAGTGAGTGGTCCAGGTTGAATTGTTCATTCAGGTTTTCTTCTGAAGCAAATAAAGTTTGTGAAGTTCTTTACTTAATGGATTCAGCCAGCTCATTCAGAGACTCTGCTAACATTTTCTATTTCAAAAGCATGTTTGTTAGTGCTGAGCTGATTCTATTAATATTAGTTATAAATAAGTAAATAAATAAATAAAGCATTGCAATCACCTGTAATCAGTCCATAGCACAGCGCTCCATGAATATAAATTTTGTATTTCTGCATCTAATAGCCCCTAGTACGATTCACTTATTAGAAATAGCCGTTTATTTATCATTTTGCCTAGCCCAACAGAAACACTACTATTAGGAAGTTTAGTGGAATAAATGACTATGTTTAAAAAGGCCCACTGCCAACTGTGCTCTAATGACCAATTTCATTTGCAGTGATAGAATAGGAGTAAACTGCTCGGTCTGGGAATGAATGACCCAGTTTCAGCTTGAAACATCTAAGTATTTGGAGGAAAAAAAAAACCATACTTGGAGCTCCTGCAGATTATCATGACTACCGACAAATAATTGCCAAGAATAAATACTTGTGCTTTTAAAAACAATTTGGAAATTGGTGTTTAAACTGACGATTCAGTGCATAACCATCAATGCCAACTTTATCAACTGTAAATATTCAGTAATGTACTTTGTCAAGTTTTTAAAATTTCCCCAAAGTGTTAACCAACCAAACAAGTTATTTCATGGGTAAGAAATATAGCTACAGTATTGTTATTTCCAAGTGGCAGACTTTCTTGGATACCTTTGCAGACTTAAAACAACAACCACAACAACAACCATAAGTCAGATCCTTACTGGTGATAACACAAAATAGCACTTTAAAAAATTGATTTATTTCTTAGCCTCTTTGTTTCATTTTTAACAGGGGTGTCTGCAGTGACAGTCCCTGTCTTCAAAATAATGGGCATAACTGGATGAACAAAGCCCACTCCTTTTTATGTATGTGCGATACATCAAACAGATCTTTAAAAATGGGTGGGGGAAGGTTGGCCACCCCATTGCACTCATCATTTTGAAGACAGTGGCCATTGCTGCAGACACCCCTGCCTTTAAGAACTATAATTGTTATTGTTTGGTCTTAAAATATTGTTAGGATGAATTAAATAAAGATAGGCAGGGACACAGTGAAAATAATTTTTTAAAAAACTATGATGGCTGAGAGGAAAATTGAAGTCATACCCTCCTAACTTAATATAATCATCTAATGTTGGCAAATGTAATATTAGACTTATTATATCAACAATGATTTTATGTGTATAACCTAACTCAATTTACTAACTCTTAACTCAATATAATAATCCAATGGTTGCAACTGTAAAATTAAACTTACTATATTATTTCAACATGCATTTTATATATAATCTAGTTCAATTTAGTAATGCTTAATGAAATAATTATATTTTGTGACTGTAATATTATGTTCATTATATTTTATGTATAAGTATTACATATGCAATCTGGAGAAGAAATTTACATATGGATTTTGTTGATATCCATTTTAGACTAATCCTGAGATTTTTGGAGTTTTGTATAATAATGTACAACCTCTTTAGAGAAAATAAAATCAAAATGATTAGTATTACAACAACAACAACAATCACAACAGGGAATTATTAAAGATTTTGTCAATTTTGTCTCATTGGAATTTTGAATGGGCCTTCCATATCTAGGCTACAGAAATGTGGACAACCAGTAGATGCTTAGAGGTTTCTGCTTCTCTTTGCTAGTCATCTGGATGTTTGCAGCCCGGTTTACAGTGGCCAATGCTAGCTATACTTCCCTGAGAAAAGCCAGTATAGCCCCAGTTCCCTTGTCCCAGCAAACTGCATTTAATTATAAACAGAAGAAAAAGCTCCTGAATCCTTTGTGATTTCACTGGAGGAGAAGAGAGGATCACCTGGAGAGAAGACCTGTCATTTTACAAGCCTTATTTATTGAGGCCAATGTCACTGGCTTATTTCAACATATTATGAAGTTTGTATAGGGCCTTATAATAGTGTTTTAAATAAATACATGATTATATCACAGTCTACTCAGTTCTGATCAGATATAATTATTATATCACACTGCCTCTGCAAGCATGTTTGTGCAGCCATTTTGCTAACCCACCACCCATCAACTCCTGTCTTTCCCTTCAGTTGTGCCTTTTGTATTGGTCATATCATCTCCATCCACCAAAATGTTTCCTTCATGGTGCAGAATACAGGAGGGATCAGCTGGTGCCCTACTTTCCACTTCTATTTGGCACATAAAAGGGTTAAAACTACAATAACCCAAGATCAATCCTTTTCAGATTACCATACTAATTACCCACAGGTTGTTTCAATAGCTTCGAAAAGTTCTGTATCTTTTGATAGATAGAGACAGATACACAGATAATGTAAATTTTCCAACATAGTGCATACTTCAAAAATGATCCAGAAATGTTTTGGACCTTTTGCATGAGCACACCTTTTTGCTGTTCATTGAAGCAATCTGACTTTTTTCAGGCTTCTGCATTAGCCTCAGGAAGGGAAAAAATGTGATGCTTTAAGGAAACCATTTATTCAAGTTAATATAGCTCTTAAAGTGACACCACCACCTTATTTCCAGCTACACTTCTATCTCCTATCAGTCTCTCAAAATATAGGAGGGAGACCTTATAGAAGCTTCCAACAAAGTGTCAGCAACACATCACTATACTGTATGTATAATTTTGCATTCAGATATGTCAACATATCAACAAATTTTGAATTAATTGCATGCCTTGCCAGCATCCAGAAATTCTAATGAATGTGATTTGCCATAGAAAAGGGGAAAGACAGTATTAGTTTTGCTTTCTCATTTGATACAAGAAAAATAGAATCAAAATTTGAGATAACAGACTGATGTTATATAATTTTATTCAGAAGAAACTAACTGTAACCAAGCAGAAGAAACTATTCAGCAAAAATAATGCTCTGTTTTGGATTAAATTTTATTTCAATATTTAGACTAGGAAAGATACTATGAAGGGCCTTAGTTCACACATTTTCCCTTTGTTACAGACATGGAAGCCTATAATACTCCAGCAGGTTTCATACAGTGGAGTAGATTTTAGGCATGGGAAAAGAGGGGAGAAAACTGAAATAAAGTTCTATAAAACAAGCAGAATTCCAGTTACCCCCCTCCCCCCCAAAATAGATATAGTCCAATAGATTTCTTAGGAAAATGCTTCTGTCTTTAGCACTTTGGAATAATAATTTTGAAAAAAAATGTGTGAAATCATGTTATTTCTTCCATATGCCAACACATGACTAAACCACAACACACACCCTTTAAATCTTTCCAGATTGGCTGTTTCTCCGTAATGGAGAAAGCAACATCCATAGGTGACAGTGAGGCACATAGGAAAAGCTGATGTCATATTCTTCCAGTACAAAACTTCTTCTCTCAAACCTCAGAGGGAAAAATATAGCTAATATGGTAGTCTAGGCCCAGAAGATTACAGCTTTTATGTTTTTACCCTTTGTCTTTTTCATTACCATTTGCATTATTCCTCTCATTAGCCCTGTCTACATTATTATACAAAACCAAGAATGATAGAATCTGTGCTGGAAGGGATAATTTAAGCCATCAAATCCTCATTCACTACAAGAATCCTGAAGCATTTCTAACACATGGCTGTCCAACCTCTGCTTCAACAACCCCTCTGTCCAGTAAAGGGGAGCCCATGGCTCCCTTGGTCATTTACTCCAGTGTTGAACTACTCTTAGTCTTATTTATTTATTTATTTATTTATTTATTTATTTATTTCATTGGATTTCATTGGATTTCTCCGCTGCCCATCTCTCCCACAATAGGGGACTCTGGGCGACTCACAAAAACATTAAAACTATAAATATATCCAAAATTTAAAACAATACAGATAAAACATCCAGAATTTAAAACAATACTAAAGAAAGGAGGATCCAAGCAGATGGAAAATCAGGCTGCAGAGAGCTGGCCACTATGGGGCTAGCCATCCCCCTGCTGGAAGTATTCCCTCCCCACCCCAGGCCAAGTGGCAGAACCAGGTCTTCAAGGCCCTTCGGAAGGCCAGGAGTGAGGGGGCCAATCGCACCTCCGGGGGCAGAATGTTCCAAAGTGCGGGGGCTACTGCAGAGAAGGCCCGCCTTCTGGACCCTTCTAGATGGAATTCTTTTACTGAGGGGGTCCAAAGCATGCCCTCTCTGTGCGATCGGGTGGGACGGGTTGAAGACATAGGGGAGAGGCGGTCCCTTAGGTAACCTGGTCCCATGCCATGTAGGGCTTTAAAGGTGATAAGCAACACCTTGAATTGGACCCAGAAGCAAACTGGTACCCAATGCAGCTGGTGGAGCAGTGGCGTTACATGGGCCCTCCTTGGGGCTCCAAAAATAGCCCGCATGGCTGCATTCTGGACCAGCTGTAGCTTCCGGATACTCTTCAAGGGTAGCCTCATGCAGAGCGCATTGCAGTAGTCTATCTGGGAGATAACAAGGGCATGAGTGACTGTTCACAGGGCATCCCGATCTAGGAAAGGGCGTAACTGATACACAACCTGAAGTTGTGCAAAGGCCCTCCTTGCCATGGCTGCCACCTGCTCTTCAAGCAGGAGCTGTGAGTCTAGGAGGACCCCCAGATTACGCACTGGGTCTGTCTGGGGCAGTGCCACCCCATCGAGCACCAAAGATGACAAAGTCCCGGATACAGAGGAGCCATTAACCCACAGCCACTCCGTCTTGCCAGGGTTCAGCCGAAGCCTGATGTTCCCCATCCAGATGTTTTATTACTATTAGACTCAATTTCTAGTCCCCTGACCATTTTCTTTGCTTTTCTTTGCACTTGTTCCAGTTTCTCTGAATCTTTCTTCAGGTGGAGGTCCCAGAAGTGGACACAGTTTTTCAGCTTCAGCTTGACTAGCCAATGTAGAATATGGTAGAACTAGCCTTTCCTATGATTTGAAAACTATCTTTCTATAAGTGGAGCCTAAAATCATATTTGCCCTTTTAGTAGCCATGTCATCCTACTAATTCATATTTAGCTAGTTAGAAACTACAATTTCAATATGTTTTTCATACATACTATTATCAAGCAGGGAGTTGCCCATTATATCCTTGTGCTTTTAATTTATTTCTCCTAAGTAAAGAATCATGCATTTGCCTCTATTAACTTTAATTCCATTATTTTCCTCACACTTCCCTAACTTTCCAATATCATTTTGAATTTTACATTTGTCTCCTACAATATTAGCTACCCAGCTCATTTTGGGTCTTATGAAAATTGGATAAGCATTCTCTCCATATCTATATCATTGTCACTGACAAAAGAGTACTCAGCCCAGAACTTAATCCTGTAGCATCATATTTAATTCCTCACTCTATTTTGATGAGAAATATCTGAGGAACATGGATCCACTTAAAAGCTATGTCATCCAGTTCATGCTACTTTTTTTTTTTTTAAGGGTAAGGATACCTTGGAGTCAAGCTTGACTACTGGTGATGGCATCTATTTATTTCTTAGTTAATCAGTTCATTTATACCCAGCACACTCACAGTCATGAAGTCAGCCATTTTCTGGGCAACAATAAAGCACTGGTTTGCCACTGCCTTCTTCTGGGATGATGGTGATGATTATGATTAACTTTCCAATATAGCCAATGCCCTGAAGTTCCCAGGCAGTCACTTTGCCACCTATTGAAGTTTAGCCCACATTCTACTGCCATGCTAATCATAATGACGTAGGATTCTTTGTTAAATGCTTTGGTAAAATCTATGTCTATAGCATTCCCATCAATCTATTGTAGAAATGACTTGAATAAAAACATGAAGTAAGGAGTTTGACAAGAGTTGTTCTTTATCAATCCATGACACCTTCTAGTAATCACTACATTGTTTTTAAGGTGTTTTACAGAATGATCTCATGGTGAAAATCTATCTATGTGATTGCTAGCGAAAATGACTTGACACATCATCACGATCATCATCATCATCATCATCATCATCATCATCATCATCATCATCGACTCATCACTTTATAATCTGTTCCAGAATTTTTTTAGATATTGATGTTAGTCTGATTGGTCTAAAGCTCCCTGGACTTCTTCATTTAAAGATGGGAATAATCTGGAAATTTAAGAACACAATGGAAACTCTACTTCTGAGTGCAGATTCCCCTAATTCTCCACAGTTTATTCTGGACCTGTTTTCTGAGGAAAGAATGACATGAATCCTAATATGCATTGTGCATTTTGTTCATTGGTGTGTTACCCTGCTTTGTTAAAATGCTTTGTTAAAAGGAAATGGGAAATCACACTTGCAGAAAGAACTAACATTGTTGTTGTTTTAATCTTTCCAATTCTGAAATCCTTAGGCAGTTGCCGCTAATAGAAATAATTAATTTGCTATGTATTAATTCTGGAGTACATAAAAAAACAATGTTCCATACCTCCAAACAAGAGAAAGAGAGAGGAAAAGAGAGAGACAAAGAAGGAGAGAGACTGAGTTTTATTAAGATTTATCTGATGGGCTTTCAAAATTGCTAATATGTTATCTAACTGGGCCACACATGGACCTCAATGATGCTGGTCTAATTAATTCCCTTTGGCATTATTCTGTAGACTCAAATATAATAATATAATGCTTGTTATTTTTACCTCCCTGGAGCTAACCAGCACCCTGACAAGAAAGTAAATCTAATGTAGTAATTTCTCTCCCACATCTAACATCTACATTTCTTTTCTAATAAGTCACTCATTTCAATATATAGCCCTGAAGCAAAGATAATCTGTCACCTGGCATTATAGAATAGCTTTGTGATAAAGGTGCAGCAAATATATAATTAAAATGAAGGAAAGGTGAACCAATAGAAATATCAGGCATCTTAAAAATAATTTTACTTATGCAGGAGAATGTGAATTATTTGGTTTTAATAGGGCATATGCATTCACATACGTTTAGGTTATATGAAAACAAAATTGATGTTTTGGGTTAGGCACTGAAGAATTACATACTGCACATCTTTGGGAATAATGTGTGTTTTTGCCCCTTATTCAGTGAGTTTCCTTGTTCCATTCTCAGAGCCACCCCAAATGCAGAGAAGCTCAGAGGTGCGTCCTGTACTGCAACTGATAGACAATACAAACCTTCTGGATTGCATATAATGAGACATGGATTGTGATTTGCACATCTTTTGTCTGCTCAAAAGATGAACACCTTCTTTGTCTTTTGGTAATCCTGGCTTGGGAGTCGAGAAGTTCTGTAGAGAGATCCACAATTCTGAATTTGATCTGATAGTCCATTACATTGCTAGAAAGACTTTTCATATACAGCCCATTGGATGGAAATAATAAAAAAAGGACAGGTGTGTTGACATAGGAATGCACCCACAGATGGGTTATTATCTACCTCCTGTGAAACAGCATCTGTGCATAAAGACAGTCTAGTGTTCTATCTAGTTTACCTGTCTGTCAGTGGGGCATATGAACAAGAAAAAAAAAAAGTTAGCCAACATTCCAAATTTGTAAACATTTCAGATTTCATATATATATATATATGAAATATGAAATATGAAATATGAAATATGAATATGTATATATATATATATATATATATATGAAATACACACACACACACACATATGGGAATATATATATATATATATATATATATATATATATATATATATATATGTACCAGTGACCCACTGGATAGGAAAAATAACCTTTAGAAAACTCTTCAAAACTATAAAGTGTAGTGTTAGCTTTCATGAACGGAACATAAGTGGTGAAATATCAAAATAACTACTTGCTAGTGTTTCAATTCTTTACAACAATAATTGCCAAATCTGTTTTTTTTTAACATTTCTTTGTCTTTGTTTACTTAAAATTCAAATTCAGAAATTAGACCTTATGTTACAGCTTCAAATGAAAATTATTATGGGATTTTATCTAGAACTGGTAAAGGGGGGAAAAAATCATTAATTGGTTTCTCATTTTAATGTGAACACATTGAAATTGCAGTTTCTGAATTTTTGCATAAATTAGAAAGCAGATTTAAATACAAGGAGCCTGATTTGCTCTGGGAATGCAAGAGACAAAAGCTAAGAATGATAGCCATGAGAACTGGAACAACAACCCACATCTTTGAAATAACACACAGTTCGGCCTTAGATTGTAAAGCCCTTGTAGTCATCATGTTACATTACCTTGGTGCTTATAGATGGTAAGAAATGGGTTGTTTTGTCAAATATGACATCTAAATTAATCTCCAGAATATTAACCCTTGGAATCGGTGGATATATATGCTACAGTCAAACAAAATTACTAACCAGTCTAAAGATAGAGCAGAAAATCAAAAATCAAAGGACTACCACCATAGACACCTAGAAGGCAAGAATTCAATTAAGCATAATATACAGAAAAAAGTCAGCGTACTATACCATGCTACTATAAACTATAAACCATAGTATCAAGTTACTCATTTGTCCTGTCAAAATAGATAATAGTTAATGGCAGTTTCCAAGTTCAAATACATGATCACTTAATTTATCTTTCCTAAAAGTTACATTATGAAATTTAAAATATGCAGCATGCATCTTGGGTTGTCTTAATCTTCGCATACCCTACTAGAAGTGAATCTCAGCCTTCCATTCCAGCAATTGAATCATTTTATTTTATTGAAAATGTGCATACAGTCACAAACATAGATTCCCATTAAAAATCTCAAATATGGCTTGCCAGAAGCTTTGAGTCTGTGAACTAATTTGTGAGGAAGGAAGTTATGCCTTCCCAGTATTTCACATTAAATAGGCAGTATTTTGAATACCTTTAATCTTTAAGAACAAAAATCAGAAATAACCAGCAGTACTGCCCATCTCTTAAATATAATGACAAATTATTGCAGTGGTATTTTAGTTATCTTAAAGCAGCCTGTCTCTGCCCTACACTGATTGAAAAGTCAAAATAATATTTCTTCTGTTGGTTAAACACTTACTAAGAAAATTTAAGTGCCCTATAAAATATAATTAACACATCAGAATGGTCATCAGCAGATGTAGCCTGTGAAAGGATGGAATTTATAGTGTTAGGATAGTGTTAAGATGAACGCTTACAAGGAGGGACTTTTTACACTAGAAAAAGAGGACACAGATGTCAACATCCTAATTCATATGTATAGGTAGATATCTAGATTTTTTGGGAGGGAGTGGGTTCCTTTGAGACAGTTATTTTATTCCCGGTGACTGCCTGGACAAGTCCCTGAAGTTTTCTTGGAAAGGTTTTTTGGAAGTGGTTGGCATTGCCTCCTTCCTAGGGCTGAGAGTGACTGGCCCAAGGTCACCCAGCTGGCTTCGTGCTTAAGGCAGGACTAGAACTTCCGGTCTCCCAGTTTCTGGCCTGATGCCTTAACCACTCCATCAAACAGGCTATTAGACATAATTATATTATATATGCATAAATAAAAAGCTCAAAAGATGACTTTCCCACTTCCCAAAATATCCACAGTCACTTTCCATAAATTGCAGAATATCTGATGGGCTTATACACACCTCCACTTTTTCAGAATTTATTTATTCTTTTTCACTGACATTCACTTCTTCCCTTATATTCTTTTTCAACAAGTACACACACACACCAGACATAATATACAAAATGTTGTCTTTGGAAAGACATTTTATATTTTCCTGTGAGCTCTTGCTCCTTTCTGGGGAGAAACAATCAGAAGATAGGAAGATAACTGTTTATAGGTGGCAAACTTATACTTAAAACTAAAGTGCCATTAAGTACAGAAGATATAAATATGACTTGGTTTGCATATGCACAAATAAAGGCACCATTTGAAAATGATGTGAAACAAAGAGGTATAGGAAGGAGTAAGAATGAATTTGAAATAGAATTATGCAATGATGACGAACGTGTAATCACAAGAATTTATAAATTGCTATTAAAATATGATAAAGAAGCTGAACAAGTTAAAGAATGTAATATTAGTGGATGCTAAATTTTGCGCACAGTATGACATGGCTATCTGGGAAAAATGTGGACTAAAAATATTAAATTTATTCTGTGCAATAGTTTAAGAGGAAAAAAATTATAAAATGATGTAGAGATGGCATTTGACACTTGTGAAACTATAAGAAATATATAAAAATGTTTGAAGTAAATGTTGGAAATGTGAAAAAAGAGGATGGAACCTATTATCATATGTGGTGGACTTGTGGAATGGCCAAAAATTTTTGGTTGGTGATCCACAGGACATTGGTGAAAATAATGGGAATCCTTTTTCAGATGAAACCAGAATTGTATTTTTTAGGGCTTATGGAAGAAGAACTGAGTAAAAAGCATGGTGTCTTACAGTTGTATATGATCACAGAGGCAAGATTATTATACACATAGAAAGTAAATAAGCTCCAAATGTTGAAAATTGGATATTTAAAGTTATGGATTTGGTGGGGATGGCAAAATTGACATGTCTAGTGAGGGAGAAATCTACAGAGGCTTTTATTAAAGACTGGAATCCATTTATGGATTATATTATATTAGCTTGATGATAAAGGGTTTTATGAATTAAATAAGGGGAGATAATGGAAAATTAAATAGTGACTACAATGGTATAAAACAATAAGAAATGGTCAATGGGTGTGTGAGGAAAGTGAAGCGCAAAAGTAGATTGTGTGTTAGATGTTTAGTTTTGTATTTGTAGGTTTATCTTTTTGTATATGTTTATGTATTGTGGTTTTAATGTTTATTTTATGTGTAGAATTTTAATAAAGATTATATAGGAGAAAAAGAGGAAGGAGAAGGAGAAGGAGAAGGAGAAGGAGAAGATAGAAAGATAACCACTCAGTCAAGTCAAACACATCCATGTAGTTTTCTTGGCAGCAATACAGAAAGAGTGTTCCATTATTACTATTTTTTTTTCCAACTTCCACTGTAATCTACAATCCTGGATTTCCTGGTAGTCCCCCATCCATGTACTAATCAGATCTGCCTCTGTTCAGCTTTTTGCTGCCACTGTAAGGTAAAGTTTGATTCCTGGCTACTACATGGATACAAGTAGTTTTCTTGACAATGGTATTTAAAGGTATTTAAGTGGTTTGCCACTGCAGTCTTTCAAGGTGATTTCTTTCTTTTCTTTTTTTTTTAACTTTATAGATCCTGTCTTAATATCATTACACTACTTTCCCACCCTTTGGTCCCTGCTCATCCCTGGGATAAAACAACTTTTGTTTCACTAAAATAACTTTTTAAAATAACTTTTTAAAAAAAAGTTGTTTAAAATAGCTTTTTTTTTTTCATTAGTCAAACAGTCACACTAACAGGCTATGTTTTTTAAGCACAGGTCTATTTGCTTTTAAAAACAGAAGTAAGGAGGAGCTTCTGCTCAGCCATTTCAGGTAGAGACAAAAGAAAGGTGAGATAAATCACAGTAGCAGCAGATTGCTTTGAAGTCTGACTCCTATTCCTTGTCATTTCTAATCTCTCTGAAAGAAGGCCAGACAGCTCTAAATAGAGCAAGTGGGGCCTAAAAATTCCTTTATTGCACTTCTCTATGTGCAACTGGAATTGCAGCATTTTACTACAGCTAAAACCATCTGAACTCAGTGCTGAAGGAAGGTAAAAAGAGGCCTATCTGTATAAACAAAGACATCTGGTTATGATACCTGCTGCCACAGTGGCTGTGCATGTGTAAGTTAATGGGATACATGATGTATCTCATCTTTTCTTTCAAAGATTTGAACATGAAAATTGGCAATTAAGCTCCATAATCTCTCCAGAAGGCAAAGTAATGGCAAATAGCTGCCCGGCTCTTCTGTAGGGTGAAGTAACCTGCTTGTGGTAGATGTGATGGAATGGAATTATGAAGGCCACGCTCAGGGAGACAAGCATCCTCTTTTGTCTCCAGAGGGACGGGGAAGAGATAAGAGGATGAGGCTGGCACCTCCCTGAGTGTGGCCTTCATAATTCCATTCCATCACATCAGCACCTGTAAAGCGAATAAGGATAGATAATGCAGGGCTTCATATCTAAATGGCATGTCAAGGCTTTTGGTCCTTATCTTTGCTTTTGGGGTGCAAAGCAAAGACTTCCTTGAGTCAGGATTAACTCCTGGTGACTTCTTGGATACATCCATGTAGGTTTCTTGGCAACAATATGGAGCGATTTGCCAGTGCCATCTTCCAGTCTAACCTAAACTTCTGGGATTTTTTGGTGATCTCTCATCCAAATACTGAGTCCAACCCTGCTTAGCTCCTTGAAGATCAACCAATGTCAGCAAAATACTGCTACCCGCTGAGGTCTTTTCATCCAGCAGAATGGGGGTGGGGGACAATTTGGCTTGAGCTGTTTAGAGTTTTACCAGAGAAAAAGTGACACAGATGGAGCAACTGGAGTGCATAGGACATAACAAACAAAAATTATACATTTTTCTCTCTGTGTGTGCCTTTATTAGTATCCTACAGTTAGTAATCCTGTAGTATCCTACAGATACTATGGATACTAGTACCAGGAAAGCAGGGATTCTCAAACTTTGTGGTGTGGTGACCTCCTAAATGATAAAGGAATTTCTATGAACTCCACACAAATTAATGTGCACATTAATTACTCTGTCCATTAAGGAGATTTGTTGGCTGCAAGGATGTGGGATGTAACTGTGGCAAGACAAGAGCGCCCTTGTAGTGGAAAAGCATGATGCAAACTTGTCTTTAAGAAGGTATATCAAGGGCACTTCCCAAAGGCCCAGTGGGATTCACTTCAGATTAGTAACTGTTAAGCTTATGCTTTATCTTCTCTTTCAAAAGCATATGCTAAGGGAATGAAGCAAATATTAAGGGCTTGTCCTTGTACTTGCAGCATCCTATGATAGCCAAGGGTAAACAGCAAATGAACCATTTTTTTTTTTCTGTAGCAACTTGGAAGAGGAGGAGGAGGAGTTGTGGGGGGGGAGAAGAACTAACATTATCTGGGACCTGCAACTTATCTTCTGATAATAGATAATTCCTCTTTGGGGACCACAGCTTTTTTTTGCATCTCCATGTCTCAACACAGGAGGCAAAAGAAAGCAAACTCTAGATCTGGGGCATTTACCTTGGACATCTGGAGGAGTGGATGGACCATGAGCCTTGCACATGTAAAGCAGCAAGTGTCCTGTAATAACTCACTCTGAGCTTTGCTTACATAAGCTTTGCATGCACAAGCGCCATCAAAAATGTGATCTCCACCCTTCAATGTGCTGATGACTCTCTGTTTTAGAACCCCTGAAGTAATGAATTCAATTAATACTAGTATTGATTATTTCCGTTATAGATCAGTCATGATTTTGGAGTTACCTACAGCACAATCTGTCTTTCAGAATTATCTACCCAAATCAATTTAATTGATGACAAACAGGAGATTCCCTTGTGTTATTAAAACAAAACAAATAAGACTGTGTGCCAAAACAATGAGACACTTGTCTTATATAAACATTCTTGATTGTTAGACATAACAAAACAATGGCACACCTTTGAGATTCCAGTGTTATTGTAGAAGAAAGTGAGGAAAGATTAAATGATTAAGGGGGATACGATTTGTTATTAAGAAAAGATTAAAAAAAAAAAAGTTGTCCACACAAAATAAGTCTGCATTTCCTCCATTTTATCTAATGGTAGTTTTGTAATATAAGCAAAATATAGCAGAAGTTATGAAAACTACCATTTGGTAGTACTTATTTGGTAAATAAGAGTTTTCACAGGAGAAGCATTGTCCCACCTCACATGGAAAAAGGCTCATCTGAATTATAAATCATATTTGAAATGGTCAGATGGATCAATATTTTTCATCTTTAGCAGCAAAATTACTCAAATTATAATGCAGAGTTATTTCAGTATTTTCCCACACATTCCTGATTACTGAATTACTGATTACTGAACTGTATCTGAGGGACAAAGGAATTGTGCTCAAAGGAGCATTCTCAAAGGTTTAAAAAGGTTCTGGTAAAGACAAAATCATTCTCCTCCTCCTCCTCCTCCTCCTCCTCCTCCTCCTCCTCCTCATCATCTTTTTTTTGAAAAGGTAAAGACTGTCTTTAGTGAAGCTTGACTAAAGCTTGACTGTGTCATAGACACAGGCATGAAATGATCCTGACAACAATATGGAAGGTGGTTGCTACAGAATTCTTCCCATTTTTTTTCCCCAGTTTCCCAATCTGACCTACATTCCTGGAATATTTTGGTGTTCATCATCCAAGATTAACCAGATCCAACCATGTTTAGAGTGGTTTTGTATTTTCTGAGAGCAAAGTCAGATAAATGCTATTACATTGCTAAGCTAATGATTTAATATTGAACACTAAATTAATTTTATATAGATTACAACATTTTAGAGATCAAGCACTCCAAAATAAAAATAAATGTTAAGAACAATAGAAGTCTGGAAACATTTTGTGGTTTCATGTCCAAGGTCTCACGTGTTCTTACTAAAATCCTGTGAGAACATAGATTTGACAGTTTTAAAATAAGCTTTTTATTTTTTTTTTAAACTCAAGGTTTCATAGACACCACTCTTGTATTACAACTACATTAAACTCTATTTAAACAACTGAAAGTCATTCCAATTTTTTTTTTTTTTTTTGCATAATGTTACTTCTACTTAAATTTATGGATCTCAGATGAATATCATCTCCCTTAATGCGATAGGGCAAAGGCATTTAAACATCTATAGAAAAATATAACAGTGAGTCCGGCTGCTAACTTTTCATTTCACTAGGAGCAAAGAAGAAATGTCTTCACTCTGAAGTTGTATGCAAAGTATCTGATTCACACCTTTCAAGCATGCATGAACTTGTGAACCAAAATTGGCATTCTGTAGAACTTTCCAGTACAGTTCACAGCTCAGGCAATGAACACCAAAGCCATATGCAAGGCAAATGGAGAAAGTGAGCATATGCAAAAGCGACAGATTCATCCACCCTCCTTTCACAGATGCAAGTACAAAGAGGATTTTTTTTTCCTTTTTTGGAGAGCTTGGCATTTTGGCAGATTTCATGAAGCACTAAGAGGTTTCCCTACTGCACCATTTTTTAAAATATTTTAAACATACCCTTGTTTCCATTATGGTAGTTGCATTCTTGTTTTTAAAGCCTTCTGGTGGAGACACTATTTTGGGGGGACAAAATCCCCTGAAGCTTTATTCACGGACAATCTCATGGGTGATGAAAGGTGGAGGAACAGCTGATGTTCCTCAGGAGTAACAACTCTGTTGCTGCTACCACTACAGCCAGCAAATGAGTAGGAGAGAGCCCCCACTAACTAGCAACTGTTTATTCACCCCGTTTTGCTTTTATTTGTGTACTTATATAATTTTGCATTTGGGATATATCTTTTGTCAGTATTTGCTTTTCAGGTCTAACAAAGTGCTGCATCAATGAGTGCATATGTGGCAAAAACTCAAATAAGGCCCCTTCCATCCAAATCCTGCATTTCACAATGGTGGTTATTGTTTGTAATCTGAAGGGACGGGTGTCTGCCGAAAGAATACAAAAAGTAATTTAATAAGAATGCAGAACAAAAGATCATCGTCTTTGACAAGACTGATTTTTGTCGGCCTTACAAAAATAATATACTTCATTTACCAAAAGGAGATATATTCAAATGAAATGCTTTCTGACTAAGGTGGCTATATTTGCATGCTGAATATAAGTTGTCCATGGATTATCTGTGTCCCTACCTCACCCTAAACCACATACTCATCAAGTGGATTTAGCAGCCAGCATACTAATATATGGTTTAGTGTGTTGGGTGAATACAGCCAACATGAAGCTCCTTTAGAAACTAATTAATAACATGGCAGACATTTAGAAATGGGAGTAAGCCAATGGAAGCAAATTATCCTTTTGATAATAGAACATAATGCAGCCAATATTAGTTTTCTAGGCACAATTTGCTGGTTTTGACCTCTAAAACCCCACAGCAATGTTTTCAACCTTGTCATGTATATTAAAAAAAAAAAAAAATCCATCATCACTGAAAGCTTTTGTCAACTACTACATATATTTGTAATGTGACACCTGCTGGCACTGTGATACATGTTTCCTTCTTTAGGTTACATCTACAGGGCCACGATATTAAATAAAATTTGTCAACATTACATTAAAACAATTTAAAATTATCTAAATATCATAAGGTAGTCAAATCCTGTAATCTTATAAATTTTGGATGAGAATTCTAAAATGTTGTGAAATTTGCTGAGTTTCCAAGTATTTAGCCAAATATAGCTAACTTAGAGTTCTAATTTGTATTTTAAAGTACATGCACATTTGAGTCTCCAACTAACATAACCTCTAATATTATCTCCAGCATCCTCATTTACTTTTCCATAAATAAATTAAACAAGGGAGCATCACACACTGTTTAAGGTAAAATGTTTGCTAAGCTTTCTATTTATTCACACGTACTCAACAACCAGTGTTCAACTCCATATTCATAAAATACATTCATTATCCAATCCTATTAATGTTATCCTCTACTTTCTTTAAATCAACAATATAATGTACGTATAATGAACTTTCTCACATTAATAGATTTCTCAATGACCTGGCGTAGAGCAAAAATTTGCTCTGCATACCTCTGCCTGATGTAAAGCTGTTCTATACTTTCCAGATGTTATCCATTGTTGCTTTTCATATCCTTTCAATCAGAATTCAGCTAAATACCTTCCCAGGCACACTTAATAAATTAATTCGCTTTAGTTTTTGCATTAAATTCTTGCTACATTTCCTTTCCTATAAGGGAACAATAATGGCATTTTTCCAATCATCAGTCTTCAGACATGATAAACAAGTTGCATAGCCTTACCAAACCAAATTACATCTGCCTTTCCAATATTTGTCTTGTTACACCATGTACAAGGTTCAATCTTTCTTGAAAACCAACATTTAGGACATTTGTTTTGATTCTACTCTTCAAAATATTGCAATCATTCTGATGCGTTTCTCTAAAATATTCCTCCCAACATTCCCTCACTTCAGTTTCACTCGAAATAATTTCATCACTTTAATTTTTTTTTAATTCTATTTACTCTACTAGAGATTCCTTGCTTGGCCCTCTTCCCACTTCCAAAGTATTTTCTTTTTCAAATGCAACCATTCTTTGTTGTTTTGGATTAAATTATCTGTGACTATCTTGTTCTCTTTAAATATATTATACTGTATTTTTCTCTCAGCCTGATTTTTTTTTTTTTTGCAGCAATCATTCTTTCTTATGCATGTTTCTTATTCATAGCCTCCATCTTTTTTTATTATTACTTTTTTATTTATTCATTCATTCATTCATTCATTCATTCATTCATTGCCTTCAAATCAGTTTTTGACTCCTGGCAATGGCCTGGACAAGTCCCTGCAGTTTTCTTGGCAAGGATTTTCAGAAGTGGTTTGCCATTGCCTCTTTTACAGGGCTGAGAGTGACTGGCCCAAGGTCACCCATCTGGCTTTCTACCTAAAGTGGGACTAGAATTCACAGTCTCATGGTTCATAGCCTGGTGCCTTAACCACTACCCCAAACTGGCTCCTGTACTTTGTTATTTCCCTATGGATCCTTATTTACATTTACTATTGGAATAAATCCACAGAGCTCTACTTTCTGTTCATTTTGTTGGGATGTTTATCTATATACTACTAAAAGTCTCATGTCTGTAACATTCAAATGGTGTGTAATAGAACAACAACTTTTGAACCAAGGTACCTCAAATGGGCTAACTTACAGAATGCGTCCAAATTCCAGGACCCATTACTCCCATGGGATTGAAATTTGGGAAATTTGTGGCTGCTTCAGCACTGCAGGTCATGTGATTGTCATGGGCATATTCCTGACCTCTTTCCTGCCTTCCTCTGTCCCCTGTGCCCAATCAGCTGGTGGCTGACAGGCAAGCAGCAATTGGCTGCTTTGGAACCGAGGCAGAAATCTGAAGTCTCTTATTGGCACTTGGCAATGAGGGAAGGACAAGGGAACAACCTGGATGCCTGCTGGCAAGGTAGGGCTGACTGAAGGGTGTTGGTGATTGATGGGTGAGCCCTCTTCCTCCCTCAAGGGAGGGGCCCTTGCTGACATGCTGGAATGGGGAGTTGGGGTGCAATTTTCCTCACAGACCATGGCTCCTTTCATTCCACCTCTCCTCAGCAAAGTGGCAGGCTGAGGAGGAGGAGGGAGGGAAGAGGAAGGGGAGGCAGCTTCACTGGGGTTCTCCTGAGGGTTGTGAGGGGAGAGCAAATGGCACAAGCCTATATTATATGTGGCAATGAAGGGAAGGAAGGAGAAGGAGGGAGGGAGGAGGGAAGGAAAGAAGGAAAAGGGAGGGAGGGAGGGAGGGAGGGAGGGAGGGAGGAAGGAAGGAAGGAAGGAAGGAAGGAAGGAAGGAAGGAAGGAAGGAAGGAAGGAAGGAAGGAAGGAAGGAAGGAAGGAAGACTTCTAGCTTCCCACTAGCAAACTCAATGGGGAAGCCAGCAGCAAGTCACAAGTCGCTCACACTCCCACTGCTTTTTTGCCCTTGGTCATTCTGTTTCTCTGATTAGGTAAGGAAATATCTCTGAAATGATGACCGCACAGGTCACAGGTGTCTAGTCTTCTAATACTTTTTCATATAGGACTCACATTTCCTTTCTCTGCAGTTGTTCTGTTTTCACTCTATTGTTTCAGTTCTTTTACTTTCCCCAAGATCAGTTCAAGTAGTAGTCTGACCCACATTCAGAACCTCTCATCACCCTAGTATCTTCTACTAAGTCTCTCAGTTTTCTATCATAAACTATCAGCTCAATCATGCTTTTACATCTATATTCATTTCTTTACCATGTGCATGCAGGTTTATGCTTAAAGCACATATTTGATAGAACTTGACCTTTTTTTCTAAATAAATACTCAGTGAGTTCCCATTCTCATTTACTGCATGATTTCCAAATGTCTAATTACTTTTTCTGTACTCTCTCATCTCATTCACATGCATCCTTTCATGAACAGATCCCCCCCCCCCCCCCGAATTGCATTTATTTCACAAAACTCATCACAGATTATTCCATTATCACCATTCTCTGGAACATAACATGCAACTGTCACCAACCATTGGATTCCTAATTTTATACCCACAATAGCCTGCTTGTATGTGTGTGTCCCTCTGAGTCAGTGTTGACTCCTAGTGACTGCCTGGACACTGCCTGGAAAGATTTCAGAAGTGGTTTGCCATTGCCTCCTTCTGAGGCTGACAGAGAGTGACTGGCCCAAGGTCACTCAGCTGGCTTTGTGCCTAAGGTGGGATTAGAACTCTGTCTCCTTTTTTCTAGCCTAGTGCCTTAACTACTATACCAACTGTCTCTCACAATAGCTTAGAAGGTACCAATTCCTCCTTTCTTATATATATTTGAACCCTTTCATTTCACTTCCCTGAATGTATTCATTACCTTCAGCCCATAAGATTAGATTCTTTTATTCAGATGTATTGTACTCTTCCCTTTTCTCTTAGTTTCACAGATGTACACCATACTTTTTTCTTTCCATTCATTAATTTATGATCATGATTTCTATGATTTACTCTTCTAAACTACAATCTTCTATATGCAACTGTCATCACCAGATGAGCCCAAAGATATTGGCATGTCCTACTCATCATCGCTTTGGTCAATGGAGGCTTTCACATAACATTTTTTTTTAAGAAGATAAAGAACATGTAGACCAAGTTACCAGCCTTAGTAGTACCCATACCATATGCAGATGTCCTGTTAATGGGATGGATTATAATGGACAGTGTTGGCACATTTTGACCAGTATGCCACAAGCACAACCAAAGCCCAGTTTTTCCCAAAGAAGGCTCCCATGATTCTATGCATGTTAGGATCTTCAATCTAGAAATTACCTTCCAAGCTAATATACTATTGCCATATCCTACCACCAAGGATTGTTATACTGTTAAATTTATTTATTTATTTATTTATTTCTCTTTCTTTCCTTCTTCCTTTCCTTTCTCCTTCCTTCCTTCCTTCCTTCCTTCCTTCCTTCCTTCCTTCCTTCCTTTCTTCCTTCCTTCCTTCCTTCCTTCCTCTCTCTCTCTCTTCCTCTTCCTCCTCCTCCTTCTTCTTTGAAGAGAAAGTTGTATTAGTTCAAATAAATAACTTCATTCATAAAGAAAAACAAAGAGAGAAATAGTGTTGTTCTTTTCCTGAGGCTGGAGTTGTGGGCAGGCAAATTTGATAGGATGACACTAATCTCTATTCTAGAATTGTGATGTGACCAGAAGGAAGGATATGCAAACTCCTGTAGCATTAACTAACCCAATTGTTTTAGCAGGAGGTTGTCTAGATGAAATTTGATCTTGATAACCTGTTTTAGTAAAATTTATATCGTGCTTGAAGGCCCTTTCAAATAAACCAATAAATACAACTTTAATTTCACTAAGATGATTCTTGTTTTTATTTCTTGTGCAGCTGTTTTGTTCCAATACTGTGTGGGTTGGGTTGTTTTGATTTTTTATTTTCTTATTGTGTATACTGCCTTCATCTGTTTTGGGATTACTTGTATGGATCGCTTCCTAACTACAATGATGACCAAATACAAAATGCACATCTTGGCATCACAATACAAGCTCTGTTTTTTCATACTGGCATCACAACATGGCAAAAACCATTTCACCACTTGCCCCGTCCTGTGGACAACTATGGAACTTTGTCATAGGGTGGCATGTATCAGCAAATACCATTAACAACCTAACCCTGGGTCCAATGATTGCAGTAAAATCTGCTCTTAGTTCTAACAAATCTATTATATCTTCTTTCATTCCCTTCTATCCCCTTCCCACTAGCTCCTGTTATGCCAATAATAATTCTGAAGTCACCAAACATGCAGCGTTTAGGGGAAGACACTCCTCAAACAAGTTTTTGTATATTATCTTTTGCAAAGCCTGAAATTTTCCCCAGGTTGCTGATAACCTCACCACAAAGGACTGATCTTTGAAGAATGAGTTCAATATACAACACAGGTAGGACACCAGCAACCCTTGGCCTTACATATGAGCTTCAGCATTATTTGAAAAGCCCTTTGCAATTGATTAATGCAGACTTCCAGAAAGAGCAATGAATCTACTTTTGTGGCAGAAAGAAAAAGAAAAGTAAGCATTAAGGGAGTGGGAGGAAAGTTGGTCAGTTTAGTCCATTTTTAGTATTGACCTCAATCATAGTTTTCTTCAACTGTGCCTAACTTTGAATTGAAATGCAATCCTAACAGATTATTCCTGGGATAATATGACCATAAGATTATATCAAACTAGGAGAGGGGGGAACCTGTTTACCCGCTATTACAAAGGTCCCTTATATAAATGGATGTCACCGTTCAAAGTTAAAATAACAGTCAAAGAAGTCTGTCTGTTATGTAAAGAATTACTGTGTTTGCACCTCCTTCATCTGCTTTGGAGATTTCAGTAGAGGTCAGGAAATAGGTATCCAATTATTTATATTGCAGCACTCTTCCTGTTCCTCCAGCTTTGAAGATTGCAACCCCTTTCCTGTATATCTGTGCAATCACATGCTTGACTTGATATATTAAACCTTTATTTTCTTCCCAAGGTTCTTTATATGTGGTAGATGCTGCAGTTATCTGCCAAGTTAGATTTTTAGATGTAAATATTTCTCTTGGGTTGATGTGCATAAATTGTTCTAAACTCAAAGAGTGACAGAATATGAAAACTCAGTGTGACAAGAGTGATCTTTCCTAGGCCTTTCTTATATACATTTCACCTTGTGGAAAGAAGAGGAATTGTGTATGTGTGTGTGTATGTTTCTCTCTCTCTGTGTGCAATTTGTACCTGGATATGCTAATGGAGTAAGAGATCAAGATGTGCAGAATATTAATAATCAGTAAGCAAGATTTCTCTTAAAGGAAAGTTACTTTTAAGCCCTTCTCAAAATGTGCATAGATATCAAAGCAAGGTAGCAAAATGGAAGTGATACATGTTCAACATATATACATGAATCAGCCACTACAATGCACATCCATTTGTGAAACTGTTCCCCCCTCCCCCCCCCCAGGAAGAAATGAGAACATGCTATGCATAGAAACTA
The DNA here is from genome assembly GCA_030867105.1 of Liasis olivaceus. Taxonomy (NCBI): domain Eukaryota; kingdom Metazoa; phylum Chordata; class Lepidosauria; order Squamata; family Pythonidae; genus Liasis; species Liasis olivaceus. Next base: position 79,662,449 of record CM061350.1, on the reverse strand, counting down.
TTTGGAAAAAAAAAAAAAAGGGCATCTGAGGCATTTGATGGGTGCTCTGGGTATATCTGGAAACATGGAGATAAAACCAAAAGCTCTGAAAAAAATAGAAACAGGTTTTTGCCAGCACATATATTTGCAAAACTCACCAACACCCAATTTACAGAAAAGTCTAACTTTTAAATTCATTTAATTCAATTGTGTTTTGCAGCAGCTTTCTCCAGTTCAGTGACTACCAAGCTGAGCTAAGCACTAAAAATGTGGCTTCAAGTTCATGCTATTAACCAAGACAAAAGAAAGAGGAAGTAAATGCTTAAAAAGCAAAATGTTTCTTATGCCCTTATCCTCAAACATGATATGAAGTAAAAAATAGCAGCTGTAATGAACTTTCCAGAAATAAGTATTTGAAGACTGCAACTTTGCAGTTGGCTCCTACAATCAGTTCTTTGCTGCCACTAGCTTCTCCAGGAAGGAAGAAACAGCCAGACTAGTCTTAGTAACAAGGCTAGTGTTGTGCTGTAAATGAATCATATTCCACCTGGCCTGCTACAACCAATCTACTTCAGTTTGGTGGGAAGTTGCTCCCAGGCTTATCCTTCAGAGAACATATCAGTGCAATTTGTGTGCGTTAGATGTGGGGAACATGCATTCACGTTACCTACCTTTCTGTAATTCTACCATCATCTCTAGAGCCTTCCTGCTTCAATTAAAACCCAAAGGGAGACATTATGAAAGAAAGCCTCCCAAGTGAGTTTTTGTTGTTGTTGTTGTTGTTGTTGTTGTTGTTCAGGAAGTTTTGTCAGCCAGGAAGTTCTGCAGAGTGATGGAGAGATCTATTAAGGGTTTGGGTATGAGTGTTCATCTCGTAACTACAAAGTCAGCTAAAAAAATACAACCAATGTGTGTATTTAAAAACAAAACAACCTGAAAGAATCCTGGGAATGAAATAGAAAAAGAGCAGCAAGCAAACAAGATGAACTAATCCTTGTTTATCTATATCTAGTCTATCCATGCTGGGTTTTTTTTTGCCAGTTATCTCAAGTTTGAATGGAATTATTACTTTTAAAAGAAGTTAAAACTGGCTGCCTGGCTGGAAGAGCATATCCCAGTGAAACATTTCGTTGCAGACATCACAGAACCAAAGACTTTCAAAAGCATCTGGCTTAGAACAGAAAGACCATTTTACATGTGAGTCCATAAAAATGTGTGAGTAGAAAACAAAGGATGCAATACTGACACACTTGTACCCTACAGCAAGTGAGAGAAGCCACATTCTATTGTAATGAAAAAAGCATTTGAAGTAATATGGCTTTTTTTCTTTTTTTTTAATAATCATGTAGCACTGACAGCATGTAGTGTGATTATAGCTGAATTTGAGTCAGGCCCCAATCCTGAATGCAGAGAAACAGATTTGCTTTAAGTTGGTCTGTTTCAGTGTTTTGATAAGGCAGGGCAAATCTTATTGTCTACAGACTCCAAAGGGTTCAGTACAACTGATGCCATCATCCTCCAATCCACACCCCCAATTTTAGTGTTAAATGAGAAAAGCCTGAATACATTGGGAGTTTATGGATGGAAGTTGTACCTGTATTCCACACACACACACACACACACACACACACCCATGAACAAACATCTGCATGTAACTTGAACACATCCTCCATTCTATTTTAGACCCATTCAGTATATCTGGAGGAAGAAAACTGTTAATTTATGAGACTGGTTTATGGTTCCCCTCAAACCATTTGTAGCTAGGGGATCTATGGGAAAACTTGGCTAGTTTAAAACAAGCCTCTATCTTGCACTTCAAACAAAACTAGGAGAAAAAAAAATTGAAGACTGCCTCTGATTAAATCATCTTGAACAAACAAGAACTTAGCACAAGCCTGAAAAGGAAAGAGAGCTATTTTGAAACAAGTGGAATTGGGCAGATTGTGTGTGTGTTTGCATTTTCCTGAAAAAACAAACAAACAAAATCTGTTTTGTAGAACACTTTGCTATCCCTCTCCTCTTTCTTAAGTTTAAGGGAAGTTTCCTTCAAGGAAATGTTACCTTTGCTAGTATTGCATTCTGAGGAGATGACCTGCTTTCCAATATTTCTAGATAGATAGATAGATAGATAGAGAGATAGAGAGATAGAGAGATAGAGAGATAGAGAGATAGAGAGATAGAGAGATAGAGAGATAGAGAGATAGAGATATAATCTCCAATCTATCTTGCTCTTATCTCAAGCACCTGCAAAATAAATAAGCTAATAATCCAGTGTTTTACCTGCCACAGAACAAGCAAAGCAAAAAATGTGCTTCCAAACCACGTTAGCTAGCCCTCTGCTGATGGAACAGCACTCGAGCCCTCCAGCTTCTATATAAATCTTTTTCCATGGCATTTTTCAAATGTACAATTTGTCATTGGATACATTTAATGAAATCCACCAAACGTACATGGCAGCACATTTTTTAAGTGTTGATATCAGATAAGAGGTTTCATCAAGTAAAACAATCAGTTACACGGTGTGGTGCAGGGAATCTGAAAATATAGAAGCACAACTGCATCTTTTTTCTTACAATGCCCCATGATGCCTCAAAAAGAGAAAATGCCTTGCTACCTCTGGAAAAATAATTTAGGAGTCACAAAAGTGTTGTATCCATACTAATGTATTTTTCATTTTTTTAAAGCCCTGCAGAATTTGATATATCATTTTATATGCAACAGTCAATCAGCCATAACTGTATGATGACAACATTTTTTTTCCCCAGAAGAATGAATCTTAAAACATACTGCATATCATACCACTTTTTACTATTCTGTAAAATCTATTCCATGTGATTTTTCTGAAAGGACAGTTTTGGCCAAAGGGATGACCTCTGAATGGGTAATGAATGTGATCAAAGCCTTGGAAAATGGTATTTGTTTACTGCTCTCATTGATATTTTAATTTATATCACACCTTTGAAGACATTCAAGGTAGCTCATAATAAAACATAAAATATAAACTCTGAAGCAGAAAACCCTATGTGCTTCAAATAGCATTTAGACTTTAGAAAGACTGAAACCTATCAGTCACGAGTTGTAGGTTAGGGAATTTGCACTGGACGACCAGAGGAGGAAAATCTCTTTTTTAAAAAGGGAAACTTTTCTTCAGGGCATGAGGGCTTCAAACAAGCCACCAGGTATATTTTTCTTACTTTCAACCTGCCTGTATTTTTTTTTTTTTTTTTTTTTTTGTGCTTCTATCTACATAATAGTTCTGAAAGTCATCTAGGACAAAAAGGGAAGTCTCCAGTCATAGTGCATCATGCATTCCTGAGGTGCTGAGCATTTCAAAGTGAGAGACATTTTTACCTCAAGGGTGAGTAGATACGCTTAGTTAGCATGATGAGGACTGTGTTGGCCATTTCTCTGCCCACTTTGCATTTTTAGAAGATCAAGCCTACACCAATTACCTTCCTATGTGCCTGAAAAGAAATTGGACTCCAGAAAAGGATGCTTTATGCTGAGTGAAATTTGAGAAAGACAATTTACTCTAACACTCTGCTTCAATGTCATTCTGCCCCTTCACTGTTACACTGTGCAGCGCCACTGAGGCCACCTACTATATGCTTCTTCATGTGGTGTGGGTTTGGGAGGGGGGGCCTTAATGATAAGACAATGGGATGCTTAACCAGAATGTCTCCTTCAAACATTTGGATCATGGAAGTAGCTTAAAACATCTCTGCCAAGATTTATAGCAAAAGGAAGAGGAATATTGTCATTACAGTGTTCAGAATTTGACATGCATGCATCCCACATAACCAAATTAGAGACAGCTGAAAGTCAGTTCAAGCAAATAATAAATAAGATGTCAAAAATCATTCCTGGATTGTGCTGCACCACTAGTTGTGGCAGATGGTGGCATTCAGATTTGGACCTGCTTTGAACTTGGATGAGAGACCACCAGGAACTCCTATGGATGTAGGCTAAACTGGGAAGATTTCATAAGAAGGTAATGGTAAACTCCTTGTTGCGAAGAAAAATGCATGGATATTTCCATAGAGTCAAAAGGAGATGAGCTCAAATCAAGGGAGACTTAATTTTTACTTTATTTACCACATTAGGTTATAGTTGATATAATGCTCCTCATACTTTATTTCTTCTCCCTTTCTCTCTCCATGCCCTGAATATAGAACACTAGATACTAAGGGAAAGAATTCTAACCTAGAGTAGGCTTATACAAATGCCTCTGTGGAGGGAAGGTAAAAAAGGGAAACATATCCAAACTAGCAATATGTTGGCATATCCCTTGGCATGAAGTCAAGCCTGTCCAATGGAAAAGCACTATTTGCCACCAAGGCAAAGTCACGAAAAACTGGGCATAGACTAAGAACCCCATTGAAAATGGCTAGGAGTGCCACGGTGCCTATCAGAGGTGAAGGCATAAAGACCTGAGTAGTAGTTCTTTCTCCATTTGTAATTTCTGTACAGCTGGTCAGCTGGTTGAAGTTGCAGTCGTCTTCTCAAAAATACCTTCCTAAGGAAAAGCACTGAATTAACTGGTTCACCATCTGTGCCTAGAATGGTATTTTGGTTGTCTCTTTTACTGTTTTCTGGAAATGACATCTGACTAGATACTGTCGCAAACTCAAAAGTAGCCAACATGTTTCAAGTTCTCTCCTCTCCTCCCACCCAGCAACAGTTATTGGGGCTTATGTTCTGACCTGTTGTAAATTTCCTTGTGCCCTCCAGCTATCAGAAAGCTTTTTAAAAGTACATAATAAAATATGGTAAGTCCTTCAAGATATTATGGAAGGGGAGAAGGGAGACACACATCATGGCAATTTTCAGCCTTCAGCAACACAGAGGAACTAGCTGTGATTTCAGAAAACCCCTATTCCAGTTATATGATCTGAAAGACATAGTGTTTTTCCCATAGAATACTGTTAACAGTACCCTCCATCTGCATGATGCTTGTGTGCATTTAATTAGCTTTCCTGTTGTCATCAACACCAGTAACATCAAGAAATGTAGCCTCCTTGGGAAACCTAAATCTCTTAAGCACATGTCTGAATAAGAAAAGAAAGATAAAGCAAGACAGAACATTTCCATCAAACTGAGAAAAAGTACTCAGGAAGTCTCCTGACAGATAACAAGAAGATAAATTTACTGGAATTTACAACTTGGGTAGCAGGAACATGGAAGGGGAGAAAGGCCACCAACTTCCTGCCCTTGTAACAATCCCCTTGGAAAACAGCAAGGAGAAAAAGTGCTACAATGGTGGACAGGAAGTGGTGCTTTAAACATTTTTGTTGCTTATTGGGATTATTTTTCCAAAGGCATGAATATTATGTTATGTCACAGAGAAAGACTGATTCTTAACTATAAGAAGTTTCCAGATTGTTGGTGAACACAGGGACACAGAACTGGAAAGGACCATTTACATCACTGACAACAAACCCTGCTCAGTGCAATAATCCAAATTAAAAATCCCTAATAGATGGCTACTTGAAAGGGATTCCCTCACCTCTTTGAGTAAGTGATTCTACCATCAAATTGTTCTTACCAATAAGAAGGGTCTGATCGTTTGAGGATCCTCCTATCTTCCTTAGTGTTTGGCTGGCTGATATGAGCCCACAGTGGTCCCTTCTATCAGACAGTGTCATCTTTTGGGTTTCAGGAAGTGTACATTCTCTGTTGCAGTGCCTGTCCTCTGGAATGAGATTCCCCTGAGATCTAGATGGCTCCCTCCCTGATAGCATTCTGGAGGGCCCCAAAGCCCTGGCTGTTCTTTCTGACCTTGACTAGGGTTGCTGGAGCCCCTTGATGGATGTATCTGCATATGTTTTCTGTTTTGCTGGCCAGATTTGCCATTTTGTTCTCTATTTTTTTACTTGTTCTCTGTTTAGCTTTTTTTTTTTCCCCCTATCATATTCATATTGTATTTGATTCTGTTATGTGGTAAGCTGCCCAGAATCATTTTGGAGATAGGCGGCATCTAAATCAATTAAATCAAATTAAATTCTCCTCACTCCCCCAACAGTCAATTGGAATTTGCTTTCCAGTAACTTAAATCCCTTATCAAATGTCTGGAACAAGAGAGAACAAGTCATAAAAAGTACTATCATATCCCTCCTCATTCATGTCCACTATTCTGTACTCATTCATTTTATTTTTTATTTCCTAAATGAAACACTTTTCATTTGTCTTGGTTAAATTTGATTCTATAATTTTTCAGCACATTCCTTGAGCCTATCAAAATCTTTCTGAATATTATTTCTGTTCCACCCAAAATTGTGCTATCAGGATATTTGATAAGTATTCCATTCACCTCATCATCTAGGTCCTTAATAAAAGTTTTAAAGGATATAGAATCCAGGACCAAATTTTGTGATACATTGTTCTTTGATGAGGAACTCTTGATGAGGACTTTCTGATAAATTTTTGGGCTACCTATGTATCCACTTAATTGTCATATCATCCAGCCCACACTTAAGTAGCTTGCTAATCAGAATGTCTGGTGGTACTTTTTCAAATGCTTTACTGAAAGCAAGGTATATTACATTTACAGAGTTCCCACAATCTACTAAGGAAGTTATTTTAGACAATACAGCTAGACAAAAATTAGATATGATTAGTCTTTGAATCCATGCTGACATCTAGCAATTATTATCTTGTTCTTTGTTATTGTTTTTTTGTGATGCTCACAGATCTGTTCTTTATTATCTGTTGTAGAGTCTTCCCAGGTTATTGTGTCAGATTAACAGTTTATAGTTCTCCAGATCCTTCTGGTTTCCTTATTTTGAAAACAGGGATAATATTTGCCTTTTCCACCCATCTAGCACTTCACCTATTCTCCAGGATAATACATAAAGATTCAGTCAGACCATGGGGACTTTTTTCATTACCTTGGGATGCAGGTGTATTTGTGTGTGTGTGTAACCTTTATTATTTTTATAAATAAGGTGGCAAACATACCTAATACTCCTTCCCCCTCCTATTTTCCCCACAACAACCCTGTGAGGTGAGTTGGGCTGAGAGAGAGTGACTGGTCCAGAGTCAACCAGCTTTCATGCTTAAGGTGGGACTGGAACTCACAGCCTTCTGCTTCTTAGCCTTAACCACTAGACCAAACTGGCTCTCAGTTTGAATGAGTTTTACACTAATTCAATCTAAATAGGTATTCCCTGACAATGCCTCTGTTAAGTTTCAGTCCTACCCTTTCATCCTGCTGTTCACAATTGCCTGTTGGAGTACATGTCCTCTTATAAGAGAAAAATTAGTCAAAATAGGGGTTAAATAGTTTTGCCTTTCTGTTGGAGTTAACTCATTTTGAGCTATAGTCTTTGTGACACAATTTCTACAATCCCAGGCTATTGTACACACTCTTCCTTGGTAACATCTCCCATCAGTTCTTATGTACATCATTTCAGTTTTCAGATCTTCACTAAGCTTTTTGTCCAGCCACATTTCTTATGCTGTCCTCCATTTAGGATGGAAACTGGTAAAGTCAGTTCATTTCAGATTTCCTGTATAGTTCCAATCAACTGTTTTTAGTAGGGCTTAAACTGGAGATAATACCTGTCAACAATCTATTTCTATTGTGATTTAATCAGAAGAATATATCAGCCTGGGATTCTGAAGCTTAAGCAAGGAAGCTACTATATAGTATTTATTGGCAAACTACAGTTGGAAAGTTTTTTTTTTTAAATCTTTTTAAAATATAAAGAATCTTTTTAGATTGTGAGGGTTGTTCCCCCCTCCCCCACATGGTTATGTGTTTTCCAGACAAGTAAGGATCTTTTCATCCCTTTATTCTGCACTATGAAAGAGCCTACAAAAGTAAGACTTGAAAAATATTAGCTTGATAGGTAGCTCAAGGTTAGCTGCAACCCATTCACATCTTGTTTTGGGATTCTCTTCAGCTCTGCCAGCAGCCTTTGCTGTTCTCTTCCAGGATGGAATACTAAATAAAGCCTGATTTTATATGGATTTTATGGAATTGAAATGGGGAAGTGAATGACAGAGATGAATGTTTTGCACTTTATAGAATATTTAAATGAGCTAACAGGTCAAAATCAGGGCAGCTATAAATGTCCTACCCATTTATCTCTAATGGATAAAACAACATTTAGCTTTGTTCCATGTTGTCAGAGTCATCAGTCTACTGTAAACATGCCTCCCTGAAGTGAATGAAATAAGGCATAGCCTCAAGCAGCCAGTCTTCTTCCATCACAGGATCACATTCATATTTGATCACTTCATCATGAAAATTTCATGGGCTCCATGGATCACCTTAGTCCAAGATAACACTACAAATGTCTGTCATCATAACACATTCTGAATTGTCATTTCACAATGTCTACAATTAACTTTGTATAATTATAGCTGTGTGCCAAGATGTGAAAGATGATCACTAAAATATTTAGATCTTACTGTCCATATAGCTAGATTTTCCCTAGATTTTCTCACAACAGGCCTATTTTTGCAATATGAGAAGATTGTAGTCATGCATCAACCAATTATGCTTTTACATGGTGAGTATAAGATACATATGACTGGATGGACAATTTGATAACCAATTATTCTATGGTAAACAATATAGGAACTACAAAGTCAATTTACTACAGGTCAATATTATGCCACTTCACTATTCGTCAATTTGTGGTAAACTCTATTCATAACCCACTGGCTTCTGTCCTAATTTGCCATATTGTATACTGTGTCTTTAATTCACTTATTTAAGTGAGTTCCCTTTTCATAATTCATTTTGTTAATTCTCTTCTCATACTTCATCTGTTTTTGATGGAACCTAGATTTGTTTCTTAGTCAAATGTAATGCCAATTTAAGATACATTTCTCAATTGTCAGTTCTCTGAACTTTATATTTTGCTTAATATTGTCAGTTCTCTGAAATGTATATTTCTTGTTACATAAAGAATCTTGTAAAAGTGAATTTGTTGGTTTTCTAATAACTACAGTACATATATCATATCTCTAGATTGGCCTTTCTACCAAAGAATTGAAAAGTAGATAATGCAATATAAGTTTTAAAAGAAAGGATCCAAGGACATCTAGAAAATTGCAGGCAGGTTGAGATCCTAGGTAAATTGTTGGAAAGTATTATTAAAAATAAAATTACAAGTATTAGAGGGACATCCCTTGCTGCTGAAGAATATATATGCTGAAGAATGTATGTATGTATGTATGTGTGTATACACACACACACACACTGTATATATTTTACAAAAAATAAGTATAGCTTTTACTGACCTTTTAGAATTATTTTTAGTACGTCAACAAGCACCTGTATAGGGATAATGCAGCACATATTGTGGACTTAGACTTTCCAAAACCTTTTGATAAGGTTACTGAACAAAATAAACAATTGTGGGATAAACTCAGATGTCCTCTAGTGGAATGGTAACTGGTTAAAGAACAGTGAACAGGAAAAAATGGGCAGTTATATCAATGGACAGTGGGACCCGTAATGTTCTGTCCTGATATCCAGTGTTTTTACTTTGTACAGCAACAATCCAGAGTTACGATGAACAGTGAGAAGTTGCTGACAACATGACATCGTTTAAATAAGAGAGTTCATAAAGAACTACAAAAGAATATCTCCAAACTGAGAAAAGGGATATTAAAACAGCAAATTAGGCTTAATATGAGTTAATTTTCCCAGTTGAGTCTTTTCCCAGTTGTTAGTACCCCCCCCCCCCCAGTCTGACAGAATGGGCATGTTTTGGGTCCCACTGACCAGGGAATGCCAGCTAGTGGGGCCCAGGAGGTGTGCCTTTTCTGCCATAGTGCCCACCCTATGGAACATCCTCCCTCCAGAGATTAGGATGGTCCTGACCCTGCTGGCCTTTCATAAGGCCCTTAAGATCTGGTTCTGTGCCTGGGCCTGGGGCCCTGAGTTTGTGAAGGGTCCCATCTTCTGTTTGTGTTAACAACCATGGATTGTAACATTCTCCTCAACTGCTGTGTACATTTTAATTTTTGCAGTAAGATGGAAATTTGTTTTTAATTTATTTTATGATGTATGCTGCCCAGAATCACTTGTTGAGATGGCCCCCCATACAAATTGAATGAATGAATGAATGAATGAATGAGTGAGTGAGTGAGTGAGTGAGTGAGTGAGTGAGTGAATGAATAATGCTAAGTGGAGATATTTTGCAAATAATTGCAAGGTCCAATATATGCTGAAGATGTATGAGCAAAACCAAATTCTTGGTTTGTAATGGTTTAACTCCATCCACCTACAGCATCTTTCAATTGTCTGACTAAATTTTTCACAGCCAGGTTTTAGCTGATTAATTCCTGAATGAATATTTTGAACCTTTAAAATCAGTCTTCGTCTCTGTCACACAATTGCCTAGCAATAACTCATATTGCAAATTATTCAGATTATTGAGGCTATTCACATTAGATTCCTGAATTATAAACCTCTGCTTTAAAACAGTCTGGAGAGACAGAAAAAGAAATGCACAGGATTTACAGGTAATACTCACACAGGAGACAAATAGCATACATATAGCATGAGTATATGCATTTCAATTTCCCAAGCTACCTTTAAAGGAAATTGAAGTGACTGGGGAATATTTTTACAACAGAGGAAGAAATCATGCATCAGAGTCTTGCAGGTTTAAAATTGAAAAATGCTACAATTATGGCAGTTAAGTTGTACACAGATGTAATGCCACTATATGCTCACAAATCCTAGGTATAAGAGAAAGATTATGAAAAGGTTCATGAGGATATGCTCTGTATGATATCCAGTCTTAATTAAATCCAAATCTCTAAAGTGGTCTCTATTCATAGCATCTTGGGTTCAGGATGGCACAGGATGGAATGTGGGGACTTCACTTGAAATGTCCTGTGTAGGATCATATTCTCCATGCAGTCAGAGATGATAGAGGCCATGTGGCAGGGTAAACCAGACAGATCAAGGCTTCTTTCAGTACCTGCTTTTTTGGAAATAATTTCCTGTCCCCTGTAATCCTTGCCCTTTGAAATCTGCTCCAAAGGGTTTGTGACCCACCAAAACAGTGTGGGAAATGATGGGAAATTTCTTTCATATTTTTTTCTCAACACTAGATTATCACCCAAAAGACTTCTACTTGGACAGTAATCCTGCTGGAACAAAAATACCCTTAAAGAAACCAGTATTTATTTCAAGTCTGATGACTAAACTAGGATTATTACCATAATGCAGTGAAGGTGGAAATAGTACCTCATTTTGCCTCAAGCCATTCACTGAATTAAGTACTTAGTATTTTGTGCTTTGGGGCTCTCATTTTAATAGTTCAAACTTGAGCACAGCTTCTTAGGAATATGATGCTTTGAGTTCACTGGGTTTACTCTCAAGTAAGCCTGTTTCACATTGCAACTTAATTGCCATTAAGCATCACTACCGTACCATTTAAGAGATAAAAGCAAAACAAGTCTCAAACAATAATCATGGTAAATATAATTATAATGTCAACATTGGAATAATAGTGCATCCTTAAACACACTGGATTCTTTCTGTCAGCAAACTCAGTGAACTGGTCCATTTACTGACAAAATCAATGTTTATGCTCCAAAAGCTCTGGACCTAATTGTGAAGGAGAATAGTAAGGATCTGTAGATCCATGTAAAAGGTTATTAATTCTGGCAGGAAGACAGAAAATTACATCAGATATTGTAATGTTAGGGCATGTACAATTATAGCAAGCAGATTTATTCTGTAAATCCTTTGAAGCTATGTGCATCAATTAGTAATTTAATTTCAGGCTTATGGATATCACAAGATGATGCAAATTAATAGTCCAAGTCAGCATATTTTTGAGAATCAGATTTGAGGAAAGTGCAGACCTCCCCTCCCCATATTTTTCAATGAACCTTTTTCCACAAATCTGTTCCATGAATGCTTAATATCTCATGGTGTCTGATAGCAAGATCTGTGGCCAGCTATGTTTTATCCAATCAATTAGTTACAGTGAAGTGAGCCAACCTAGGCCCTTCAACAGTTCCCAAATGCCTTAATTATGCAGATGAAATAAAAAGTTTCTAGCATGCTTGGATCAGCAATTATCTTTTTTTTTTTTCCTCATGAGGATCTTTTTGATGTTGATCCATCTGCTATGGAAGCCTATCAGATTGGGAAAGATAGTGGGGAGTATACTAAATCAGTCACAAGTCCTATTCAGGAATTGTAGAAACTGGAATTATAAATGGAAGGAGTTTAACTAGACTGTAGTTACTAGAGCCTCCATTTTCTATAAAACTTGAACAGGACTACAGATTATGCTGAAAGCTGTCATGTCATCGATGGCAAATGGTTTAATAACCTCATGCCAGCACATTATTGTGTGCTATTGACCAAAAGTTTCATGATGTGACTTCTCATTCATTTTGAAACTAGTTTTAAGGCATGGTGTGAGAGTGTATATATGAAGTAGTAAGGATCAAAAAATGTTCAGCATCAACTTTTAACAGCTAGCCCCAGAACTAACTGAAAAGAACAGATTGTGTCCCAAATAAAGACAACCACTCCTATTAAAAGTCTGGACTTGTTGGATATTACTAACCCTAGAAAAGATATTTGAGTTCCAGGAATATGATATGCCTTCTATGCATGAGAAAAGGATCCATCTAGATCCTTTGGAGTAATGCTATAAAGCCAAAAAAATCTACTGATAGCAGTACAGTGGTTCACCTGCTTCATTTCAATCTGATAAGAGTGGCGTCTCATCCTGGTCCCCATCAGATGGAGTTAGTTAACTAGCAATTAGTGATTGACATGCCAGACTGGGGAGACCCAGGTTCAAGTCCACTCTCAACAGTCACCTTCTTGCAGCTCAATCTACTTCACAGGGTGATTTGGGGGAGAAATGGGAGGAGGAAGTTCTATATATGCCATCTTGAACTCACTTGAAAAGTTGAGGTATAAATCTAACAAATAATTTAAGGGTCATTAAGCCAGCAGGTAAAACTGCTACACATCGGGAATCTTCTCTTCCAAGGGTAGATAGGTAACTCAAGTTCATCTGGCAATGTAATACTCATCATTAGAGTCAAGCAAGAATCAAGGATTCCAAGAAAGCTTCATGCCCAGAGTTAGCTATAACACGAGTTTATACTGAAGCACAAAGCATAGCAGCAAGTATTATTCCAGTGCTAAACTACACTCAGCTGGGACCTTAAATAGAGGAAGTTACAGGCATTGCTTGAGCATAACTGGCATTGGTCACTCCTGAGTTCAGTACCAGGCTGCTCCCAAGTGCCATGCCTAGGCCAGATGCTTCTCTTTCAGTGAAGCTTTCCTCTCTGCTTTCTTACTCATTGCATAGGAATGGTAGTGCTCTCCTGAGAGACATGGATGAGAATTCAAAGTTCAAGATCTGAATTATATAAGAGTCAGGATCAGAAATTGTGGGGTTTGCCTAATGCTATCTTCCCATTGATGCTGAAAAATGGATTATCTGTGCCTGCCTCCCTGATTGCCCTATCCTGGACCTTTTTTAATCTAAGAATGATTTTTCTGCTATATGTATGACACTTCTGTCCATCTACATCAGCTACTCTTATTGAATTATGCCTCAATAATTTGGGAGGCAAAGCATGTAATCCTGTGAGGTAAAGCAATAGTAGGCAAATGCCTACTATTTAAGATTTTGAGATCTTACAGAGGTTCAATATTGATTTGATGCTTTATTCTTCATCTCCTCTATTATAATGAACATTTTCTTAATTTTTATAGGGTCCTTTTATATGTGAAATATAAACTTCTGCAAACTGTGTTTTCAAACTGTTGTTTACTGTTCTACAACAAACAATGATTTATTCACTGACCTCAGTTCACACATTATCCTAAATGCACCCCCCAAAAAAAAAAATTATAATTGAACAAGATATGCAATCCCAAATGTGCTACTAATAAGCTCAGGGATGCTTCTTATCTGGGTTTATAGTACCTTGACTTCCATGATGCCATAAAACAAACCCTTGGGATTCCCCATAATCCAGCTTGAAGGCTACAGTATAGATTATAAGAAATCTAAAAATAATTATAGTGAAATGAAGAGAGAATATATGTCTCATTTGGAAATTGCAATGCCATTTGTAGTCATATTGCCTCCAGCTATCCAGATCTATCTGGCCTAATTAGTTGCATCACTGCCAGTTCATTAGGCTTTTCCAGCAGCTGCCTGGATGTGGGTGAGCAAATCTGACCATTTATTATGACAAACTGCTCATTTAACCTCTCCTTCCCTCAAGAATGGATACTCTATTCTTCTCAACTCTTATAACCATGATTTTCTTTGATAGTCAGAAGAGATTTATGGAGAGGACAGTGCTTAAGAAATGGTTCATGTTATAACTGCAGCAAAGGGAGAATAAGGAAGGGGAGAAAGTTCATTCATGTGGTATTTTGGAATGAACTTTTGTAAACTGCATTACCAGAAACAGTACGTATACTGAAATGTAGTTCTACTTCAGTATTCACCCTTTTATGACTATTGTATGCATTCTCTGGAAAATAAAATGTACTTTGGGGAGCAATGCACTTTAAAATGTGTGTCTTAGCAGCACTTAGTAGTGATCTATGAACACAAAAGCTATGCTAAAAATAAATGAAAAAGCCAGACAGGAAATGGTGGACTAATGGCTCAAGTATGTGTGAATCCCAGGGTTAGGGTTAGTTCTGCATAAGGAATTGTTAGATATACTCTGCAAACAAAGGTAGAAGGAGTATACTAAAATCCTGTATAGCAGGGATGTCAACTTCCAAGATACTTTACAACAGGGCTCTTCCAACAGTGTTCTGTGGAACCCTGGGGTTCCATAAGAATCAGATAGGGTTCCATGAGAGGCTAAGGGTAAAAAAAAAAAAAATCACTTGAATGTACCCATTGATGTTCATTGGATAACCAGAAAACAAACAAATGAATCAGAAAACAAATCAATCCAAAGTTCTCACTGGGGTGTTGATAGCAGTTTTTCTAAGGAAAAGCAATCACATCCCAATCATTGAACAACAGTTTGTTTGGTTAAAACATTAACCTCCCAAGTAATTGTGAAATTCAACTCTTAATTTTTCTACAATGGGAATTTTATTTATTTTTTATTTATAATAAACAGTTATTATTAGAATAATAACAGTTATTATTTGAATGTGCATATTATCACATTCTGGCAAAATATGTTTAGCATAATCCAATGCAGATTAAAACCCTGCATAGAAAGGGAAATGCCAGATGTTCAAGGTGGTTTTAGAAAAGGCCAAGGGACAAGAGACATTATTGCTGATACACTGGGCAACTGAGAAAGCAGAAGGAGAAGAAGGAGAAGGAGAAGGAGTCAATATGTGCTTCACTGACTATAGAAAGGCTTTTGATTGTATTGATCATGTCAAGCTGTCAAATGTACTTGGGAAAAATGGAATCTCAGAACATCGTATTGTTCACATAAAAAACCTGTACAGAGGACAGGAAGCCACAGTCCAACAGGAACATGGCAAAACATGTACATCCAGATTGGCACAGAGTGAGACTAGGCCATATATTCTCTCCTTATTCATTCAACCTACAGTATATGCTGAATAGATACAGAGGGATGGTGGGTTAGAAGAAGCGGGTGTTTTTAAAACTGAAAGAAGAAACATCAATAACCTGCACTATACTGATTATACTACTTTTATAGCTGAAAATGCAAATGATCTGCAAGCTGTAGTAATGAAAGTCAATGAGCACAGTGAAAACAATGGGACTATGATTAAATATCAGGAAGACCAAACTAATAACAACAGGTACAGCAACCATCTTAAAACTGAAAGTGAAGATATTGAAGTGGTGGATAAAAGGCTTCTGCCTTTTAGGTGGGACTATCAATAGTAAAAGAACTAGCAGTCAAGAAATGCACCGCATACTAGCACTTGTTGAATAACAATGAAGTCCTTGGAAAAGATATTCAGATGTGTTATGTTTCTATACCTACAAAGGTAAAAACTGCAGGTAGTGGTTTTCCCTGTGACAGGGGCAGAAAGATTATGGATGCTTTTGAATTCTGATGCTGGAGAAGACTTCTGAGAATACCCTGGGTAACCAGAAAACAAACCAATGAATCAGAAAAGAAATCAATCCAAAGTTCCCACTTTAGGCACAAATAACCAGGCTCAAATTATCATATTTTAGACACATTATGCAAAGACCCAGTTCCCTTGAAAAGTTCATCATGCTGGGAAAGATGGAAGGAAAGAGAAGAAGAGGATGACCAGCAGTGTGGTGGATAGGCTTAATTACAGCAGTGATGGGTGCACTGTTAGGAAACCTGAAGGGCCAGTCTGGGGATAAATAATCCTGGAGAGGTCAATCTACATGGTCACTAAGGGTCAATACCAACCTGATGGACAAGATCAATTAAAATGTACATCTTGTAGGTACTGAGGCGACATATATGAACTGTCTAATTTCTTAGATTTTAATGGGTTGCTGCCAGTTGTGGAAATCTATATTGATCTAAACTTCAGTAGTGGATAGTCATATCAATGAAACTCAGTCAATCCATACTGATATTATATTGGAAATATGATGGAGAAATAAAATGCAAATTCAGATCCAGAAGCCTAGCATCAGTTGGAGTATATTGCTAAGGAGGCTGAGCTATGACAGACATAATAGCAGGCCTTATTGGGCTCCTGGCAGCTGTGTTTTAGATTAAAACCTTTTCATAAAGCAAGACTTTGTCATAATGCAACAGAACACATCTGCCAGAGAACTCAGCAACTGAGCTATATAATAAAATATGTATTATTTATTTTTTCCTCATGTAAGCCAAGAAGAGAATCAGATGAAGAAGGGAAAATGGTGGCTTGCAATACTTTCTGAAGCACTCTATGCTAAAGGCATGTCATCTCATAGAACTTTATGTAGTCTGTTTTCATAACTTGCAGAAAAGATTTCAGAGGTGAGAAGACAGAAATGAACAGTTATTTTCTATGAATCTAATATTCCCCCTCTCAAGCAGCAAGCTCTTGGGAGAAATAAGCAGGAAGGATTTTAACTTGCTACACTTTATGCAGATGAAGAAAACTGAAATGCCTTTTCCAAAAAGTAGCAGAATGTGGAAGGAAGTGGGGAGAGAGACATCATTTTCTGAGTGGTGCTATTTGTAAAATGAAGAGATATCAGTGGCTTGCTTTAAGGTTGCAGTGTAGCCCATTTATAGTGGCATAAGTATTTAGCCACATTCAGAAATCAGTGGATTATTCATGCTTTTCATTATTTATTCATTAGTGCTTTATTCATTAGTATGCAAGGCAAATTCCTTCTCTCTTCTATTATAATGCATAACAATCAGGAACATTATACTCAGGAACATTATACATTATACTCTTGTAAGAAGCTGATGCTAAAAAAGATCATGTTGATGCAACACTGAATAGCATCAATAGGTAGTAAACAAGTGCTGTGTGGAGGCTGACAGTGCTGTGAAGAAAGGGAATGTCTAAGGAGGCAAACTGATGCAAACAAGAAGCTGAGCAATCCATCATTTCAAAAAGGACAAGATCTTACATACACTAAGCCCTAGACCTAGACAAACTATGGACAATGCATATCTGTGTATGTACACTGGAACTATTTATCATAGGATCCAGCTACAGAAAGACATTACAGGTAGTCTTCACTTAATGACTGCCTTGTTTAGTGACCATTTGACATTACAATGGCACTGAAAAAGTAACTTTATGATCAGTCCTCACTCTTACAACTGTTGCAGTGTCCCTGCAGTCATGTGATCTAGATTCCAGCCCTTCCCAACTGGCAGGTGTTTGTGACCATTGCAGCATCCTGCAGTCATGTGATCACCATTTGTGTGCTTCATAGCCAGCTTCTAACAAGCAGAGTCAATGGAGAAGCTGGAGGTAAAATTGCAAGACATGGTCATGTGATATCTTGTTTAACAACCATGGATGATTTAATTAACAATCACAGCAGAAGTGAGGTCATAAACCCATCATAGTCACATGAAGTCTTGATTAACAATCACATCACCTAGTTGCTGGTCCCAATTGTGATCATTAATGGAGGAGTACCTATGTACCTTTAAGGCAGAGAGCCCAACATGTTTTCTGGCACTGGCAACTAAGTTGCGCACTGGGGACCAAAATAAAGAAGTGGGCAGAGCCAGGGCAAAATTATTTATGATTATAATACCATTCCCCAAGAATAAGAAAAGAAATATCATCATCATCATCCTCATAATCTTTTTCTGCAGGGAAAAAAAAAAAGAATTAAAGGCATTTGAAATTACAATTCCACACAACTTTTGAGAAGTTTTGAGTGGGCACTAAGATTTCAAAGAGAATGACCCACCTCTTCAGGAGTAAGTTTTATCTTACAGCTTTTAACTCCCATTTTACAGATCACTGTAATATTATTTCCTAAACCCAGACAAAGGTATTCTCATGTTGGGGTATGGACAGGTGGGCTAAATCTACCATTAATGTTGGTAAATTGAACCCAGAACTAAACTCAAACAGGCAAGAGGTGGCCTGTCTTCTTGTCCTACACAAGGAACCTTATCTTTGCTTCAAATACTATTCCTTCACTCTTCTTGGATGACCCTTCTGTTCCTTCACTCTTCTTGGTTGACCCTTCTAATTTGGTTCTGTACCTCTGAACTTGACACATGAACCAAACTACTTGTTTTATCATCATGGATGGGTATGAGTTATGTCATTAGGGCTAAGATTGACTGTTTTTCTCCTTTTCTCCTTCTCTGAGTCTACAGGATAGAACACAAGGAGAGGTGTCTATGGCAGGGAGTCAAGATGGTGGCCACAAACATGCAATCAAAGTCCTATCCCTTTATGCAATGCATGTAAAAAATGGGGGGAGATAAATTGTGCAGTCTTGGCCCCCATTTTGACATTTTTTGGTGACTCCTCCAATAAATGCCCCTGAGCACAAGGCCTTTCTAGTGTTCTTAAAGTTATAAACTGCTACCTATTGTTAAACCATATCTAGTTTGATATTTCAAGGCAAGGTTTTCCTCAGTGGCTTCAAAAGACTTAACTTCCATACTATAATATAAATAGTTTGCAGTATATCTCATGTTTCTTTCTACTCAGTATCTCTATACATACAGAAAGCAATGAATTTATGAGTACCACTTTTAAGTGAATACCATTATTAAGTATTAATTAGACCTAGTCTCATTTAACTGAGCAATTGTTTCAGTTCTAACTATTTACTAGCAATCTGAATATAACTGCATAATTGCAAATAGGGCAAATTAAGCTGAAATTCTCTCTTTTTTTTTTTTGTCATATCCTTTATTTTCTAGCAAGAAACACACTCCTATGCCTAAGAAAATGTGCAACACTTGCTCACTTTAACAACCAAACAGTTAACGGGAGAGCTTAGCTCTCAACATTCTGCCTACATTTTTTCCAAAGCATCGTAAGTTATCTAATACTTTAACCAGAAAGAAGAACACCACACTAAAGAATTGTATGTGGAAACTGCTTACTTACTCTCTTCACTATATGGTAAGTCCCTTCCTCCCAGGTTCACCCTGATCAGATTATGTTTTTCACACTATCAAAAATTCTGTAAACATGCAGCTACTGAGATTCAACATTACCTTTATTTCTACTATAAAAAGGACAACTGAAAAGCCCACCTACTCTTTTGAGATTTAGAGGCAAAACTATCAATTGTTGGGATATAGGTGGGAAAAAAAATATTTTGTGACTGTCTTTAAGCTGTGGCATTCCCTGAAAAGGCAGATCCACTTGGCTTCTTCTTTCATAGTCCTGGCATTTTCCTTCTCCTTCTCCTTCTCCCTTTCCCTCTCTCCCCATCCATTCCAGGAATGTAGGGTTTTTTAAAATCATGTTTCAAATTTTCTTCTTTATCAGAATTCATCAGGGCAGATTACAAGCATAAAAGAAATCCTGCAGATTTCAATGCAAAGGAAGTATGAACCACCACAAGAGAGGTCATTAGCAAAGATTCCCTTTGGGCTGGCCCTTTCCTATTAACTCATCAACAGATGATTTCAGGAACAGGCCACCTCCATGCAGAGCTGCACCAAACTGTTCTGAGATAAAGATAACTTTTCTGGTGTTGGTGTAGCCAGGGTAAGATTGCCAACAAGAAGATTGAGAGTGCTTCTTGTCAACAGAGGGAGTTTGGGATGCTGATATAAAATTCTCTTTGTACTCCCAAATGTAAGGTTTCTCCATCCCCTCTTTGTGAAAATTAGACTTCTGTTTTCCATCTTTTGACTAGAGTAATCACATTAATAGAAAGCATGCTCATTTTGTTAGAGAGCGTGTTCTAAAGAACTTGAGCAACCTGGGATTTCCAGATACTTTGGATTCAAAGTCTATTCTTCTCATGCTATTGGCCATGCTGCCTGGGAGCCAATGTCCAATCCATAGTCAGCAAGTTAAAAATATTTTGATGGGGCATAATGTAACATTACGTTACACTCGAAGGAACAAGGTCTTCTAGGCAATGTTGTTATTTTTACTATTGAACTGACTCATTGTTGTCTTTTAGCCTTTAAACTGTTGAACTGCCTCTTGTTTTATTGTATTTATGCCTTTTGGGTAATTTAAATTTTGTTTTTAACCTACTATATGCCATTCTGAGGACAATGAATACAGTGAAAAGGAAAGATCCAAACTTACACAAATAAATTTGATGGTTCATGCAGATTACTGCTAAACGGTCTATTTTGTATTTATGTGATAACATGAAACAAAGAAACAATTCCAAGAATTAGTTGAGTAGAAACCCTTGGTTCACACCTAGTTTAATTAATCATGCTACCTGTCCAGCTATTAGGCAAATCTCAGCCAACATGTCAAGAAGTCTAGCCAGAAAAATAGAAAAGTAAGCAAACCCCAAAGGAGAAAGACCTGGATAGTAAGGAACAGCAGAGCTGGGTTTCATCAAAATACTGAAGGCATCCTGTTCCAGACCTCTGGATGACTTCCACTAGTAGTTTATATAATGCTGAACTGTGTGGTGACAAGAAGGTATATTGGGGGACATTGTAGTTCAGCTGCCTTGGGGTTGAAGACTGGAAACAGAAATAACAGGATTTGAGGACCCCATGTACTTCCTGAGTCAGATGTGTGGGCAACCTTCTTTCCCAGAGAGGCATGTTGACCTTGCACCCATTCTTTGCATCATAGGAATGTGGGAAGCTGCCTTGAGCCACGACAATCCATTTTACATTTATTTTTGTATTGTATGCTATATTAGCAACACTTTTGTGAAATCTGAGACAGAGATCTTTCTTATCCCTTATTTCCTGATCATTTTAAACACAGGATAGCATGCAAAGCTATCATTCTTCCACAGACAACTGAATGCCTAAGACCATGAATTGTTGCACATGATTAGTTCCCACCGTTACAGGGCCATTGCAGTAGCTCAGAGTCAGTAACCATAAATACTAAACTACTTACAGATACACACACATACTTTAGGATTTAGCTTCTTTTCTTAGATGCATTAATACTAAGAAATACAACTCTTCAATGGCAGCTGATCTGGATTTTTTTTTTTTTTTAATAGAGCAAGAACCCTGTAGTTAAACTTTATGATCCTCATCTTCCATACATAATGAAAAAAGAAAATACAGCAGAAATCAGACCTCCATTTGTCAGGCTGATGGATGTATTTTAAAAACCTTGATAAAGCAAAGATAGCCATCAAAGCAGAATGTTTTTGGATTTTTCAGGAGCTGCTATAAGTTATTTTTGACATCTGCTGTTGATTCAAGAATATTTATTGTGGATCAGCCCAAAATACAGAGTAGTAGAGAATACTAATATCTTTCTAAGGTCAAAGGTAGATGTGCAAGACTTCGTGACTCTTCCTGTTCTTCCTTCTAATGTCTAGTTAACCCAATCCATGTCAATCCACTGCATATTTTCTGTTGCCTTAAAGCATTTTTGTTAAGCTTTTTTCAGGTATTATTCATATAGAATAAGCATGTATTGGTAGGAACTTTATGGCAACATGTTCTACCACCTACTGACCTCATGTTTATTGTAACATCTTTAGGTGGCTCCTATCTGTACTTCTGTGAATATGTGAACTTCCTTTAGGTGTTCTAATTAATGGAAGTAGGCTAGACTGCTTCCCACATGTTTTCATTCTACGTTGATGAACTCTTAGGGGGAAAAAAAGACATATTAAGTAGAAGTTACTTTGAAGTTGTAGTCAAAAAGTAAACTAGAAGCATAGTTATACTGAGTGGCAATGAGTCACAATTCAGAGTCAACATGTCACTAAAAAAATGCTCACTTAAACCATGGCAGGAGAGGACAATTACCATAATATCCTGCTTATGGGATTTCTGGAAATGTGCAATGAAGCAGAATGTTAGACTGGATGGAACTTTTGCTGTATCAGCAGGACTATTTTTTCCCCAGGCTCATAATGGATAGTTTGCCCTAATTATCCTTAAAATGGAAGCAAACAAAACCCTGGATATTATCTCATATGGAACAATTCTCAATACCTCTTTGTACAGGTTTCCCTCTCCTTGTGAGGGTTCAAACTGCATACAGTAATGTGGCAGGATTGCATACAGTAATCTTTTCTCAAATATCTTTGTCTATGCTTGGATCCATCTCTTCATTTTTTGGCCTTGCTGCATTGAATGACAAGGTCTTAGCAAGAATCTGGCTTATCTGAATATGAATGTAGATCTTTATGTGAACCAGTGTTCACATAAAGAACACATACGTAAAACCAGTTTTATCAGCATTTGTTTTTTGCTAACTATACTCAAAATCTGACAATGCTTTCTTCATTTTCCACAAAATTCCATATCTAGCATCATGCTGCAGTATTTTCATTTATTTTGTTGTTTACCATTAAAGGCCACCCTCTTTCCAGTAGCCATCACAGTAAGTAAATAAAAATTTAAAGAAAGTTCTGAGAAAAGTTGGCACTTTTCTAGGATGATTTGAAAAAGGAAAATCTCAGAATTTTTTTTCAAAATCTTCAGTTCACAGTTTTTAGAGTTGTGCAAAGCTTCAAAGCAGTGCTTCAGGCTGAGGAAGCAAGGCAAATTTGCTAACTGAAGCAGATTTCCTTTGAATCAGCAAATCAAATCAGGTAGCTTTGAATTGCTTTGTATTTTTCTGAAGTATTCCACAGATTCATGGGCTTTTCTGCTGTTTCTGGGGTGTCACAGGCAACATACATTGTTTGAACTCTACCTCTATATATGGAAATGTTGAGAAGGGTTGAGCACCATGATGAATTCTCTGATGCTGATATTAAAGCTCTTTTGGGATGGTGTCAGCCTTAACTTTGCTATCTCTTCCTGTGCTGGTGGAAGGCAATTACTATGCTGGTGCTGTCACCACAGCTGGGAGCTCAGAATAGTTCAGCTTCCTCAAAATGGACTAAAGGCTGAACTCACTCTTGGTTCAACCTTAAATTTTACATTCTGTATGACTGGGCAAATGTAAGTCTCTTGTCAGGGAATGAATGAGATCAAGGCCAGGACTTAGAGGGAATTAGCCTAAATGTTTACTATTTTTAAGAAAAGGGGAAGGATATGTGTTTGTGTGTATGTGTGTGAAGGCCTCCAATGTTACTTTATCTATTCCAGCTTCTTTCTCTGTGGACTGCCTATCTCCATGGCATTGTATTTCACTGTGTTAGACTAGCTGAGATGACTCTGCTAATTAAATAAAATAGAATATTGCCAGAAAGTCCCTTTCTTGGCAGACTCAAGTCCTGTTTTTGAGAAAGGTTTTCATGACAGGATAGATCAAGCTTATCAACTAGTTACGCCAACTTTCTTTTCACCTGGTAAAACCTAGTGATCAGAGGCAGCAAACAACATCACTGCATAAGGGAAAGGCTCAGTGACCATTCTTCTGTGTTATGTCCAGAAGATGCAAAGTTTTTCAGTGTTCCAACTTAGCATGCTGCAAAGCCAGGGCTGAGGTGTTTTTTTTCTCAGAAAGGGCCAAATTTGCCAACTAGACACCCTAAAAAACCTAGTGAGCATCCTTGAAAAACCAGCAAAAGAAGAACAACTCAATGGTTGTTTTTCAGTATCATGCCAAGCTTAGCACCTTAGAAAAATAAGTGGAAAATTTAAAAAACAATGTAAATTTTTGCTGGACAGTTTGGAAGCTGCTGTGTTGTCCTTTTCTCATTTCGATCATCTCTGCAGGTGCAGGGAGAATATTTCAACAATTTATTTTGGTGAAACCCTTGAAAATAAAGAGTTCAAACTTGAAAGGCAGTCTGTCATCCCTGCTATTTTCATTGCATTTGGTTTCAAATGAAGCAGATGTAGGCATTTCAATGCTTCCCTGTTAACATATATGGATATTTTTTTTTCCAAATTAAATCTCAAAACAGGTCAAATCAAATTGATTTTTCCTTAAATCTCAAATCGCCAGCTCAAATTGAATCATGCCCTTTTCATATCATGAATTTCTAATTTGAATAGAGTCAGGGTTGATTCACAAGACATATTCATTTTAATCCTAGCCAAAGTGTTCATATTCCTTGAGAAAAACCTTCAGAGGAGGTGCTTTGGAAGATAAAGACTGCTATGAAGGCTTTTCCTAGCTGTCTTCACATGCACCTGCATGCATAGCCTGTTTCCTTGCAAAAAAATGCTAAACAGAGTGGCTACGTACACAGGTGCAGAATAGTTTTCAAAGCTATAGAAGCTTGGAAAAAGATGTGGCCTCTTGAATAATTTGGAGAGAGGTGCTTCATACATGCTTCTACCTCTTCTGAAGAATTTGCACAGACTTAATCTCAATTGCAAATTTCATACCATTATTCAACCATTCAAGTCCACAGGGTTCATCACTCAAAACACAAAACAGTATATATCTGGGTTGTTCAAAAGAGTCTCTGATTTCAGTGGCAGGTCTTATTTTAGTGGCAGAACTGAGCTAAATATTCTGCTGTATGTTCCTTACAGCCAGAATTCTGGACCTACACAGGGGGGGAAAAAAAAATCTGCCCAAATTCTCCTGGCCTAAGCATTTTTTTTTTTTTTTCTCTTTCATGTATTGCAAGGATGGACAAATGTTAGTTCTCTGGATGATCTGCAATAAATTACCAACCATTTGTAAAGTCCTGATTGTTGAGAAAATAGCAGCAGTTGAAATGTTCCTTCCATCTAAATTAAGATGCTAAAAAAGAATGCTTATGGGAAAACTAGGAGTTTATTTTTTGTGTGAAAGGACTTGGCCTTTTGGTTCTGGTACTGATTACCTTTTCTTTAATTCTTAGCATATGCCCACCTACCTGAGCCACAATGTTATACCTGCTTCCCACTAATGGATATCAGAATATGTAATCTAGTATTATTTACTTTATTACAGTCAATTAGACCAGTACAATATTAAAAGAACGGAAGGACATAAAATATGTCCAGTCCAAATAAGGGATTATATATCCAAGGTATACTAGTCAAGGTACTTGTCAATTATAATTAAAATCATTTACAATAATTTGTACATCTGGCTTCAATCGTCCTAAAATTACATATTATGAACCATTAAAATTAAGAGTTAATGTCGGTTTTTAAATACATAAATATAGAAACCAGAATGCTTACATCAATTGTTCACAATAATATGTCGGCTCTTAAGGGCTGCTGCACAAAATCTTGCCACCTGCTCTGTAACATTACTCCACTCATCTTTAAGGAGAATTTGAAGATGTTCAGCATCTGGTCTGCCAGGATATCTGCTGATCGTTGGAGAAATAAATTTTGTTCATATTTCTCTATAAAATGGACACCGTAAGAGGACATGCCCAGTGGTTTCCACTTCCCCAGAGCCACATGGGCACAGCCTTTTAGCCAGTGGGACTCCCTTATATTTACCGTCCAGCACAGCTGAAGGGAGTACATGACATTGGGCAAGTGAAAAGGCCCTCCAGTATTTTACTACCTCTAGCTGCCTGAGATATCTGGTGGCAGCTACAGTATATCTGGTAGATTCTGGGGCCATAAACAATGGGACTTTTCCTAGATCAGCTTCCTTTCCACGTCTTCTACCCTTTGTCTCAAGTCCAGTTTTGCCCTGTCGAAGCCCAGCTGGAGTAACGAAGTTGGGGAGACGCCTAGCCTTGCAAAATTACACTCGACAGCCTTGGTCCATGAAGAAAGAAAATTTATCTTGTAAAATTAATGGAGCAAGGCCTTGAGGGAAAAGGTTAAGTTTTAACCACAGGTTTAAAGATGACAAACAAATTCTTGATTCAACCTTTAGTAGACCAGTCTGCAAGCATAAGCAGGCATTTGACACACAGCGAGGCAGTTGTAGAGTTGCTCTTAAAAATTTGGACTGGACTCTCTCCAGGGGTAAGAAGGAGGAGGATGAGGGTCCAAGGTGTGTCCCATACAGCATCTGAGCTAGCGATTTCACCTGGAAAAGTTTAATTGCGGCGGAGACATAATGTCCTCCTTTTAAACGTAACAGTTTGAGGCTGGCATTAGCTGATTCACAATGCATAGTCCTTGAGCTGGTGGCGTGTATGACCACACCCAGATATTTAAAGGTAGTCACCTGTTCTATACTGTGTCCGTTAAGGTACCAAGATTGTGTTCTTGGTCTTTTGGCAAAAGCCATAACCTTGGTTTTCTGGAAATTGATTTCCAGTTTGTCTTTATTATAGTACTGGAACAAACCTCGCAGGGCTCTTTTTAGGCCCACTGGTGTCCTGGAAAGAATTACAGCGTCATCAGCATAAAGCAATAGGGCAATACTGCGATTCCCTATTTTAGGGGGATGATGGTTTGGATTATTTATCCATTTGGTCATATCATTAATGTAGAAATTAAAGAGCAAGGGAGCCAAAGTGCACCCCTGTTTAACCCCCTTTTTAACTTGTATCGATTCTGTGAGAACCCCTTGCATGTTGCACCTGACCTTGAGGGTCGTGTTAGAATGTAAGACACGTAATAAGTAAAGAAGCCTATGATCAATAGAGGCGGCTTCTAGCTTCTCCCATAGCTTGGATCTGGTGACAGAATCAAAGGCTGCCTTTAAATCTATAAAGGCGGCATATAATGAGGCCACTCTGATGGACACATATTTTTCAATCAAGTGCCGGAGAACCAAGCATTGGTCAATTGTGCCTCTCCCCCCTCTAAAGCCTGCTTGTTCTTCAGCAATCAAATTGTTAGAATTCAACCAGTCTTTAAGTTTGTCTTGCAGGTGTTTAGCATATAGTTTACTGATTATGGTTAGCAAACTTATTGGTCTATAATTTGCAGGGTCATCTCTATTTCCCTTCTTAAAAATTGGGATCACAATCACTAAGCCCCAGTCCATTGGAATATTTCCTGTGGAGTTGATATAGGTAAATAATGATGCCAGGACTGGGGTCCACCACTCCCTATTATTCTTCAGTAATTCTGCCGGGATGAGATTGGCACCAGGGGCCTTCCCTGTCTTAAGTTGATCAATTAGAGATTTAATTTCGGACATTGAGACTGGATGCCATTTGGGTACATCCTTCAAGTTGTACATTTTTTCCTCGCTGGGGGCATCTTCGTACAGACTCCGAAAGTGGAACTCCCAGGCAGCAGGTGATATATGAACATCTGTTAGAGTATATGTTCTAGTAGTTTGGGTAGCTATTACATGCCAAAATAAGGAAGAGTTCTTACTCTTTACTGCCTCTATAAGCCTTTCCCAGGTGGACCTAATATCTTGCCTCTTCTTGTTTGCCACTAGTTGCTTGTATTGTTTTTTGAGAGTAAGAAGATGTTTAAGTGCCATTATATTCCTGTCTCCAGTCTCAGTTTTGTATATTTTATATGCTGAGGTAAGGGCTTTCTTTGCTTCCACACAATCCTTATCGAACCATGGCTTCGATACAAGGACAGGCCTCTTAACTGTGAGGTCAGGATCTCGTGCCAAGAACGACTGTAACTTTTGCACTAAGTTATTATATAATTCCAGTGGGTTTCGAGAAAGGTTGGCTATTATAAGGTCCGATCGCAATGTTTGAATATTTCCCTCTGCTAAGGCTCTCCTTACCTTCTGATCCAGGGATTGGGACCAGACGACTCGACATCTTGTTAAGCCAGCAGAAGAAATTGCAGGCCTGAAATAAGCCTCAGGAGGCATTTGCCCAAGAGAGGTTTTCAATTGTATGGAGAGTGGCAGATGGTCACTTTCCAATGATGGTAAAACTTCAAAGTGTTCTATATCTTGTATTAGGCCCATAGATGTTAGGATATAATCTATGGTGCTGGTTCTGGCTCCTGCCATAAATGTCACTTCTCCAGGATAATCTCCTACATGCGAGCCATTTGTTATATAAAGGTTGAGCCTATTCGCCATCTTTGTGAGGCAAAGGCCAGCGTAATTTATTCCTTTATCTTTAGAGAGTCAATTTCGGGGGATGTTAATCAAATCGGAGTCCTCCGCTGGGGGATGTTGCTGATATTTAGCATACAGTGCATAGTCGTCCATCCCCAATCTGGCGTTGAAATCTCCACCTACTAAGACTCTGTCATTTGCATGTTCCATGAGGAGGTTACTAACATAGTGTTCCAGTTCCATCCATAATGCTGTTACTTCAGATTTTCTTTGCGTTGACAAGAGATAGACATTGATTATTAAAAGTGAGTCTAGCTCCACCTTAAGCAGAACGGCCATAGCCAAGTGCTTTAGAGGGGAAATAGATACTGCCTCTACTTTCAAGGAGGTTGATATCAGTATACCCATCCCTCCTTTCAGTCTTCCTGGTCCTTTACCTGGTCTTGCCTTTAATTTAAATGAGTAGTAGCCATTAAGCAAAAGGTCATTATCAGTCCATGTCTCTTGCACCAATATTATATCCTTGCTTATCAGTGGATCAAAGTAGTTTGAGCCTCTAAATCGGTGCCATCCGGCTACATTCCACGATAGGATGTTTAAGGTGTTTATCTTGCACTGGTCTGTGTAATGACAATTTTCGTTCTCAGTGGTGAACATCGTTGTGGAGTAATTATTACAGGCAGGGGGAGCACAAGTTGGTTTTATGGCTCTTTGTAGCTCTTGTCCTTGTTGCAAGCTATCAGATAATAAGTTGGTCGTTGCAGTTTCCTCACTATCATCCTGTAAGTTTAAACATTTCTTCGTTGTAGAGATGTTGATGTTTTGCCAAGGAAATGTATTGTCACGAATCTGTGAGCCTGGTGGTGCCAGGTTTATTGGTGACTTTGCTGTAGAGAATGTAGCTGTCAGTGTTTCTCTTAAATCGTCCAGTCTTTGTATAACATCTACTTGCTCCAAGTTTGGGAGTTCTCCAAATAGATCAATCAACATTCCTTCAGGCATTTCCTCCACAGACTCCCTGTCAGTATCACACACAGTCTGTTGATTATTACTCTGGTTACTCAGAGCTGTTGCTGTTACACCTGCTTCGCATTTAGCTGTAGGTGAATTACAACAATCGGTTTTTAAAGCAGTGGTGTTCTCTGTATGAGACCGATCCAGAAGTGGACTCACTTTCTCTGAGGAAAAGACACGTATTGGAAATATCTCAAAGGTACTCAAAAAGGACTTCATTCTGAAAAGCATGCTAGGGACTATGGACTGCTTAAAGGTTAACAAAACTCGAGAGCAATTTCTTCTGGGTGGCAGCCATTTGGCATGCATTAGATCTATCAGGGAACATTCACAGTGTAACAGCTGACTCAGAGTTATCATCACAGCCCTTCTATTGTCCCATCTCCCTCTATTCACTCTGTTGTCATGTATCTGCAAGGAGATCTGGTTAGTTTGCAGGGAGTAGTTAAAGTTCTCCCCGCTCAGACCTTTCCCCCGTTGAGGGCCTCCTTCCTTACGTATAATCACATTGGGGGTGGGGCCGTCTTTAGTTTCTGTATTATTCCCTTGAGGGCCATCCTTGAGGGTGGTAGTAAATATCCTCCTGTTTTCTTCAATTCTATTTGGGTTGCTTTTAATAAACTCCACAAGGGACCATCAGCAAATTGATTTTGTCCTTAACTGTTGTTAAAAGTTCAAAGATTGAGACAACTGTATGTGCTGTAAGCAAGCATTGTCTGGATATGAAGTCTGTTACATTCTCCCTCTTTAAGTCTGCAACCTCCTCCTCCTGCATGCTCACAGCCACTGCCGAGCTGGCTGCCACGAACTGGGGTGGGGAGGCATCCCCCGCACAAGGGGAGGAAACCTCCAAAAGCTGCCGGCTTCCCAGCTGGGCCCGTAAGTCCCATTCCAATGAACTCTGTGTGTTAACTCCGTCTGAGAAGGAGGTTAGAGTCGAATTACTTACTTGAGCAGCTTCCTTATTAGATGTATATTCATCCAGGTTCTGTTGCTTCAGTTGTTTTGGTAGGCTCTGTGTTATAGAGTGCGCAGATTGTCGCTTTTTCCTTTTTCCCATTCTAGAAAGTTTTTTCCTTTTGCCTCTCCTCCTAGGCTAGTGTTCTCCCTCAGGCTCCAGTATCAAGAGTCCGGGTCAGTTTGTCTGATCTAGAGGCTAATGCTGTGGTGCCCGGCGAGTGCCTAATTCACTGTAGGACACCAGCGCTGTATCGTCATCATTTGCTTAAAACCCAAAGTCACTGGAAAACATGTCTTGTTTCATGCTTGCTGGCAAAAAACAGTGACTAACCCATTAATGATGCATAAGCCAGATCAACCCATGTAATCTAGTAGTGAATTAAAAGAAAATCCCACGACTGGATGCTACCATCAATTTTGTAGTGGTTAGTCTCCAGGACAAAACACTGGGTAATCCACCTCTCTCTCCAGTTCTGGTGAATTCAGTACCCTTATTTTCTTCTGGTCATGCCTCTCCTGGAGAATCTGTCATCTGAAGGAGAAGATGATTGGGACCAGAACATGTCTACAGTTTTGTAACAGCATAGCATGTAAGCCAACTCTCCTATCTTGAAGCCAGAACACTCTGGATATTAATGTAATCCCTTTGGTTTGGTAACAGGAATTTGTTTTGCTTTCCTGATTCTTCAACCCTGACTTTGGAAATAGCCTCTCATCATGGGTTTGTAAGGTCTTGAATTTTGTTATGTCCTGGTCTAACAGTTCCTTGAAGTTGTTTATAGCTGAGTTTAGGTGATAAACAAGATACTCTGAGCCCTGGTTTGGAAGCTGAGAATTTGAGAGAAGTAACTTGTTCATCTTCCCCTCCTTTCCCCAAAGACGCACTGAATGTCCGCACAAATCAATATTTCCCCCTTAAAACCTCTAGCAACTGGCAGGAAAATATATTTCCAAAAGACAAAATTGTATTTAGGATGCACCTTCTGGGGGAGCCTATTTTCTAAAAAAGCAGAATTTATGGAACATCTAGCTGATTTAGTTCCTTATTAGTTATTTTATCTTCTTCCATCCATTTGACAGCTGATGTCATTGAGCTTTTCCTGCCAACCCTGTATTGCCTTTGGAACAACCAGCAAATGTTGAGTCCTTTAATAGAGCACTAAGAATGTTTATTAGAGCTGCAAGCTTTAATTGGCTAAAACAGTAGATTAATTAACTCAAGCTTTTGTTGATTATTTGGTGAGGGCAAATGCTAATCAGCAGAACTGCAAGTTAAGACACATTTGTTTGTTTTTTGAAGTTATTTTGATTCTCATATGCATCCAGAAAATTGAATGAAAAAGAAACAATTAAAGGTGGCTTTGTCTTGGAACAATGTGCTATGATTATTAAATTGCATATTACCTTACCCTGTCTTCTGCATACTCAGAAGGATTTTGGTAATACACACAAATATTGAAATGCAGTTGATTAAATCAGTTATAAAGCAGATCATTAATCAGCTAAGGCTGAAATCATAACTCTTAAGGAATAAAGGTAGAACATTGCACAAAGTTCAGAAAATCCCAGATCTCTGCCCTTAGGTTCTCTGTAATAGGTCATCGTATCAACATACTATGCATTAACTTATTCTTATTATAAAGCATGAGTTGCAACTGATTAGGGCAAGAGAACGCACAAGCTGATGATAGCATGTCAATGGAATTTAGAGTGGGCAACCAAAGCTCATGAGGTCAAGTCCCCAAAATTCAATGAAAATCAGCAACCTTGGGCACTGCATTAAAAAAAAAAAAAAGTATCAAAATGCACATGCTGAATCTCTGTTAAAACTAAACTAAACTAAACTAAACACAACCAGCAACTGAAAACCAGGGGGGTAAAAAAAAAAAAAAGGACACCATTTCTGGATCACAGATCATCTCAAATCCCACCCCCCAACACAACTCTTATAAATGAGGAATTTTGATTATATACATTAAGTGAGGATCATTCTCCCCATCCCTCATTTCCTATCAATCTCATCTTAATATTAAGAGGAATGTTCAAACCCTTCATTCATTTGCTTGAATAGTTTCAATAAATTATTTTAGCATCCTTCAAAATTGTTTTATTTTTCAAAACAACATTAGGTTTTGCTACAGGTGAAAGCTGATAACAACACAAAAATTTGCAGAAAGCTTGAGAAATTACAATTATTATAACTGTATTATTATATTTTAGGCAATTATATAATAATAATAATAATAATAATAATAATAATAATAATAATAATAATGAAGTTTACAAAATTAGAATAAAATACAAGATAGGAAAAGAAAAACAACCATTTGAACTAGTGCTATAAAACAACAACCATCAAAATATATCTTGACCAACTGGCAAAATGTCCATGATGATAATGATTTTCTAGGGTAGGTAGTTCCAGCAAAGGCAAAACAATTAAGAAGGCCAAAAGTCAGATAATATTGTTTTTGTAAGAACTGTCCAAAGCTTTAAAGAACAAGCTACTTACCAAGAAAAATATTCCAGCAAATACTGGGCAAATCAAAATTCACTTGTTAAATCTCAAGTATCTTATCTCTTGAGGAATCTTAAATTTCATATAGAATCTGGAAAACAAAATTTCATATAGAATCTGGAAAACATCTCTCATCAAACATGTCATGATGAAAGGGACATTATTGTGAAGCAAAGTTCCAAAATAAATTCAAATGGACCAAGTCAAATAAGTATATTGAGAGGATTCCAGCCCCAAAGCCTCTCCCTTGATGGGAAGAACATTAATAGCATCTGGTTTCTGAAATCTGAAGTCCCAGAATCACTTCCTTTCAGGAAAAAAAAAATTAATAAAATAAAATAAAATAAAAATGTTCTGCATGTGCATAGGAAATGTCCTTCACTTTCTCCATTGCTGCCTTCTGTTTCCATATTATCTTCTCATGAAGAGATGGCATTTCTTTAAGTATCTCTGAGGCTTTGGAGAACATGCACAAAACCTTTAAACAATTACAATTATTAAACTCTTGCAGTAACTCACTTTTATTTATGATTAGCTACACAAGCAATCATCTCAGCAGATGGCAGCACTTGGCTGATCTTGCCTGGATTTCAAAGCCAAGCAAAGCCTAATTAGTTCTTGAATGGGAGGCTATCAGAAATTGCAGGGCTGTAGATTCACTAGCCCGGGAAATAAAAAGAAAACAGTAATGGTAAATTGTACCGTCACCAAGAAAAGTACATGGTTTTCTTGGAGTCACCATAAATCACACTTGAGGGTGTTTTTACCATTTTATATAGTGGTCTCTATATTAATGGAAATGTACCAGGCTTCTCACACCTAGTATTCTATCTATGGGATCTGTCTGCCCTACTCACTTACAATTCATAAACTGTTTCTCACTGCTTGATGATTTGCTTGCTCTGGACGTCCGATTGAGGATGAGATTCTCTGAAACGTCAAACACTATTTGGTCTTGACTTTGAAATTTGTCAATAGGCATTCCTGAGACATCTCACTGACCATAAAGGGCCTAAGGGTATCAAACTGCTTTGTTGTGTCCCACTAATGTATCATGTCTGAAAATCAATACAACTGTCATCCTTGAAGACTATTCTCAAGCATTTAAGTAGTATCTATTAGATGTATTGCTACTTATAAAACAGCATATAAAACACCTATCTATTTTGGCTTCCTCTTCCCCCAGTCCCCACCCATGGGTTCATTGCTTGGGTGGGGGGGATGTAGGATAAAATGTGAAATAATACATTCTCATTTATAATCTCTACAAGTATCTGAAATGTAATGAAAAAAAAAGCCTGACAGCCTAGGAATGACAGATAACCCACTTTGTATGCTATCTAAACAAATGTGACACAAAAATTTCTACAGCAAAACCAATACAAACAGAGAGAGAAATAGAGAGAGTATGCAATGGTTATGTAAGCATGGTAGAATTTGATGTATGTTCAGTCTAAAAACCCCAACCAGCCCACTCAGTGTATTCAGACATATATAGTTAGTAAACCAAACATACTGGAGAAAGTCGGAAATGAAAGAATTCAAATATTAATTCATGCATGTGAGGCCTTGGTAAAGAGAGTTTCTGTTCCCTTTTGGTCCATTATAACCTTCAATAAACCTTCTTTGAGCATGAAATCATCCAATTCACTTAGCAAACGCAAGTACCATAGATATCATACTATATACAGTGTAATGCTATGTAATTGTAGAACTTTCTCCTCCCTGAAGTCCATTAGAGTTTTGAGGGTCTTCTAGTTGTTAGACTCCTCAGATATAACTAAATAATTTTCAAATGATGCTTAGACCACTAAGGCTATGTGTTGGGGTGGGACTGTATTTTTAAGGTAAATTAACATCTTCAATGAAAATGTTCAGGAAGGAGGTGGTGGAATATCCTGCAAAACAATACATGCACACACACACACACACAAATAAATAAATAAAATATTGGGCTATTCATTCATATAAAAAAAATTCTCCTCTCACCCCTGTGGGTGGTATGTATCTTCTTCAATCTCAAGTCCTCTACCAGAGGCCTGGGAGTTTGAGGGTTCTGCACAGTCTCTTGGCTGTTCCTAGCACTGCACTCTTCTGCACAGAGAGCTCTGATGCTGTTTCTGGGATCTGTTGGAGCCATTCTTCCAGCTTAGGAGTCACGGCCCCAAGTGCTCCTACCACCACTGGGACCTCTTTGGCCTTTACTTTCCACACCCTCTCTGGTTCCTCCTTCAGGGCCTGGTACTTCTCTAGGTTCTCATGCTCCTTCTTTCTGAAGTTGCTGTCACTTGGCACTGCTACATCTATCACTACCACTGTCTTCTGGTCTTTGTCTACTGCCACAGTGTCTGGTTGATTGGCCAATACCTGCCTGTCTGTCTGGATCTGGAAGTCCCACAGGATCTTAGCCCTCCATGAACTTCTGTGGAATCTCCCATTCGGACCTGGGGGGCGGGGGGGGTTAAACCATACAGTGTGCAGATGTTCTTGTACACAATGCCAGCTACTTGGTTGTGCCGTTCTGTATATGCTGTTCCTGCCTGCATCTTACACCCTGCCACTATGTGTTGGACTGTCCATGAGGCCTCTTTGCACAATCTGCACCTTGGGTCCTATCTAGTGTGGTAGACCCTTGCTTCTATAGATCTGGTGCTTAGTGCCTATTCTTGTGCTGCTATGATCAGTGCCTCAGTGCTGTCTTTTAGTCCGGCCCTTTCCAGCCACTGAAAGGATTTCCCAATGTCAGCCACCTCAGCTATCTGTCGATGGTACATCCCATGCAGGGGCTTGTCTTGCCATGGTACTTCCTCCACTTGAACTTTCTCCCATGTCTGCCACTGCCTGAGGCATTCTCTCAGCAGCTCATCTTTGGGCACCATCTTACTTGGATGCTCTGGGTTTCATCCAGGACGGTGGCTTTGACACTCATCAGACCCCACCCACCCTCTGTGTGGCTAGTATACAATCTCTGGGTGTTGGACTTGGGGTGGAAAGCTCCGTACATTGTGAGGAGCTTCTGGGTCTTCACATCGGCAGCCTCCATGTCCTCCTTTGGCCAGCTCACTATGCCGGTAGGGTATCTGATGACTAGCAGGGTGTACATGTTGATGGCATGGATCTTGTTCTTCCCATTGAGCTGGCTCTTCAGGACTTGTCTTATCCTTTGGTGGTACTTGGATGTTGCTGTCTTCCTTGCCTCCTCATCATGGTTCCCATATGACTGTGGGATAGCAAGGTATTTATAGCTGGTCTCTATGTCTGCTATGTGGCCCACTGGTAGTTCCAGTCCATCGGTCTTAATTACCTCTCCCCCCCCCCCCCATAAATATAGAGAGCTATTTTTCAGAATGTATTATCAGCACTTGTTCTGCACTTCTCCCTCATTCTAAAGCTATACATGTCTAGAAAATATTGTATACTCCAAAGTACATGTTGCAGGTTCCCAAGGAATGCAGACTACAAGCCTGATAGACCTGTGTTTCTTTCACTGAATACTTCCATGTCTAGCATACTGGAAGACACAAGTTCCACTGATCCAATATTGTAAAATCATAAGAAGGATCTCCTTATTGTAAGGCAGGTATGAATCCTTAAGCAATGCCATATGATCACAGTTACCGCAAGCCCCCAACTAAATTGTTCATTTGCTGGGATTTTTACTTTGTAACACTGTTGACGTTAACCAAGCAATAATTTCACTGTGAAACAGCGGCTGCCTTGTCAGAATCACTTGTCAGTGAAGGAAATATTACACAATCTGCTTCATAGTCTAAACAATAGACAGATAAGTAGAAATAATATATTGACAAAGAACGTCTCATCCCTCATTCCAGCATTTGTCTTTCAAATCCAAGGACATCTTGCCAGCTATTCTCACATGTCCCTGTAGCAGCTTTTAGAATCTCCAAAAAGGGTGGATTCATCACACAATCTCACAAAGAATATTACAAAATATATTTTCCAGCTTTATACAAAAAGTACACATTTATTTGCTGTTGTGAAATATCTCAAATAGTAGCTTATTTGACAATATCTTCAGAGCTCAGAATGGGTGAATAGGCCATGTGCAATTAAAAGAAGCAGCAGTGATTCTGTTCTGAATTATGGGCTTTTGAATGAAGGTCGTGAAAGGACGTGAGCTTTTTTAAATGCAGATTTGCATCAAGAACAGTGCATCAAATACCTGGGCAAATCTGCATCAAGAAAAGCACCTGTATGTTCCAAATCAGCAGGTGAGGAAATCAATATCTGTGGAAATAAAGGGATAGCTTTCACAGTTGCAATCCTATGTCATTTGTCTCAGAGTAAACTCACGGTGCTCAGTGGGATCTAGTTCTGAGTAAATATGTATGAAATGAGATTTCTTTATTACATTCTTTGACCAGCATTACAAATAACAAAAAAGAAAAAGAAAGAAAGAAAAAAGAAAAAGAAAAAGGTAGATTGATACAGCAAACTCATTACCAAAAAATAAATCATAAAACAATTGAACAACATGTCTAAGTCAAAGTTTTGCACAGTAGTAAGGGTTGAAATGGCATCTGGCAAGCTGGACTGTGAGTGAAGCATTAACATCCTTTAAAAAATAATGAACATGACATTTATCTGTAGAACCCTCAAATCTGTAAATAATTAGGGAGAGCAAAACATGTCTTAGGATATCATATAATGGACGCTGTAGGAAGACATGGGCAAAAGATTCTACCTCCCTAGAGCCACAAGGCCAAAGTCTCTGAGGATAAAGAGTCTTGTGGAGTCTACCCACCAACAGTGCAGAAGGAAGAACATTAAAATGGGCTCTAGGGAAAAAAAAATCTGTATTTACTCAGGGTCAGATTGTATAAATACCCCATGATAGAGGGAAATAAATATATTATAGAATCAGGTCATAACCTTTAAATCTAAATGGCAAAGAGGATAAGATATGGGGGACAGAGTAAAGAGAGAGAAATCACAAGGGGAAAAGAACCCCCCAATAGTCTGGAAGTGAATGTGTTCTGAATCAAATCTCATTATTTTCAAGGGAACTGGGTACGATAGTATCCAAAATCAGTAATTACACAACACAACAAATGGTAAGCAGACTTGTCACTCAACTGAAATAATTATGACATTTGTCATCTCTAAAACGCTGCCTCCCTTTGGGGTTATTAGATACCTCATTAGAAGAGTGAGTGGAATTTGGATTCCATGTCAGATTTATTACTTCTGGCAACTGAAATGGAAAAGCACTCTTTATTGACTAATATAGGTCTTCATTGACTAAAGAAGGGACATGGGGTGTCCCACTAACCCCATTAAAATTTATCTTGATCTTAAAAATAAAACTATAAACACTAGATCAATAACTTGAATATGTTTATATGTATATTACTCTGTATGGTCAATTTCAGTTGGTCAGTTTCACAAGCAACTGTAAGGTTGCTTGATCAACACTGCAACTTTCAGCAGGCTGTATCTGGTAGCAATTATTTTTTTCTCAAGAATGATCTACTGTATGAAAATTTCCTAAAGGCTATGTTATGGTTTCCCAAAAGCTCACTTTCAGTTAGATGACAACATGACTGTTTTATTTAAGTGTCATTTTTTTTTCTAAGTAAATAAAACTTTCATTATTCAATATCAGTAATAAGTGTGTTCAAAGAAACTTGATGGGTTATTGAAGTTTCTTGTGGAATGTCTTACATTATTCATTATTCAGAAGAATGCCACACATTATTTATGAAAGGAAAGTTGTGTAGGGAAATGAGTTAGTTTGGGTCTTTAAGGAGAAGGAATCATAGTAATTGACATGCTCTTACATGCTGTAATATTATTAGTGTTCTTGAGGGGATTTAATGGAGCTGGGAGAATGCCAGCTCCACTATTTGAAAAGTTTGAGAACCAACTGAAAGATACTCCTACCTGGAAAAGAAGTTTGGCCTACTTTAAATGGCTGTAAAAAATTATTAGATAACGCATATGACTCAGTCTGAATCCCATGAGATGCCTTAACACTACATAATGTTCCTCATCTTCTCTTATGTAGCATGATTGTGATGGAAGAAATGACTTTCAGATACCCATATCTAAGATGTGACCAAGACTATTCAGATCAACCTACAAGTATTTCTTTTCCTCTTGTTTCATGTGGGGAAGAATAGCAAGGTCACAAGAGGCCTTGAAAGATTCTCTGGAAACTACAAGGCCTTGGGCAGGAAGATAAAGGCAAGCAGGATAGGTTTTAATGAACTCCAAAGGAACATAGGATAGATCCAATGGTTTGAAATTCTGAAGGAGAAAAGTGTACAGGAAAGGTGAGGATCCTACAAAATGAGACACTAAAGGTACAATCACAAACAGTTCCTATGAGAAGGAAAAATGGGAGCTCTGAAGAGTCCAGCATAAATATATTCAGAGCTCCCTATCATGCTGAAGAGAAACATGGACATACAGCATAAAAAAATTGGAAGGAGAGACACACACGCAAAAATAATACAAGGTAGTCTCTGGAAACAGTAGGAACTATGTCAAAAAGCTAAATGAAGCTTATGAGAGACACTAAAACAACAACAAATGTTGTTCATTGGTTATGTTAGAAACAAAAGGAATCCCAGGAGGGTGCAGGTCCTTTGAAGGAGAAAGTGGTGTATTGGTAATGGGTGATAGTCCCTTAGGGACCGTCTTTTCCCAGTTGTTTCTACCAGTCCAATCTGGTCTGGCAGGTTTGGCATGCTCCAGGTTTCATCAGCCAAGGAATGTTGGCTGGCGAGGACCAGGAGACGTGCCTTTTCTGCTGTGGTGCCTGCCTTCTGGAACATCCTCCCTCTTGAGATTAGGATGGCCCCGACCCTTTTGGCTTTTCGGAAGGCCTTGAAGACCTGGCTTTATGCCTGGGCCTGGGGCCCCGAGCATGTAAAAGGCTCCGGTTCATGGTTGTGCTGATACTGACATTTTTTTTAAGATCTCTTGGCTGCATTTATATTTATATTTAATTTTTTGTACTGTTTTAAATGTTGACTGTTTTTATTGTTGTTAGCCGCCCAGAGTCACTGGTCTGAGATGGGTGGCTATATAAATTGAAAGAATGAATGAATGAATGAATGAATGAATGAATGAATGAATGAATAGTGACAAGGCAGAACTTCTTAACTCCTCTTTTGCATCTCTCTTCATCATCATTATACCACTGGGGGAAGGAGGGAACTGTAGTTTAGGATGGATGAGGACAGGTTAAGAAACTTAGCTGATTCAAAGTAATTCAGGTATCTAGGGCCAGATGAATTACATCCTAAGATACTGAAAAAACTAGTTGAGATGATTGTAGAACAACTCTCAGTAGTCTTTAAGATTCCCAGAGGACTGGCAAGATCCAAGAAAGCCAAGCCACAAAGCTTCTTGTCCCCAGCACCTATCTGTTGAACTGACTTTTGTTCAACCTACTGTTGAACCTACTTGAAAAAATGGATATAGTTGAATACACCTATACATTCCTTGATGGTACACATATTGATGGGGTGGCCACATCTGGGCTACAAAACATAGAAATAAATCAATGGCAGCAAAGAGTTTTCTATACCTCCTTGCTTCAGGCTAGTAGTTGTCTAGCTTTTGGCTGTCCAGATGGTATTCCACAAGTACACTCCCAAAAGAAGCAGCATATATCACACTGCCTTTCTTAACTATAGAAACACCTCTTTCCTATGTTAAATGTTAGTCTTGCTCATATTTTTCATTTTTAAAAGAAAATACTATATGAGAATTAAATTGTTCTGTTTGTCCTGGGTGCCAGATATGGCT
Source organism: Liasis olivaceus (assembly GCA_030867105.1). NCBI lineage: Eukaryota > Metazoa > Chordata > Lepidosauria > Squamata > Pythonidae > Liasis > Liasis olivaceus. Next base: position 79,621,878 of record CM061350.1, on the reverse strand, counting down.
ATCCCACTACCTAGAGACATCCACACATTTTTCACCAGAGTACAGGCAACAACAACAATAATAAAAAAAAACCTCTTGCATTTCCAGGGCATTTCCAGCCCTTCAGATAGTAACAGTCTAATCAGATCTTGCACAAACCTTGCTCTATTTATATATCAATATAAAATATAGCCACGGAGGGTGGAATTCACATCATTTTGATGGTAAATCAGAAATTGTCTTATAAAAGTTCCTTCCATAATAGTTTTTTGATGGCCCTCTGAAACAAGGAGCCACACCTGATCCAGATTCTCCCATAGGACTGTCCTTCTTACCATGTGAGGTAACATGCTTCACAGTGCTTCCTGGCCAGTGTATGCAATGCAAAAAAATGGAAATAAAACTGAGAGAGCATTTAATGTCAAGCAATATCTGCAAACAGCCAAAACTGAATACATTTAAAAAGAAAAGGAATAAAAATATAAAAAGCTACCAATGTGGCATGAACTTACACAAAAGAGCCACTTAGGCCACTGAAACCATGCTCCATTTAGGAATCCAGGCTAAGACATCCATGACAGAGGGTTATCTAGTCTCTCTCTGAATACATCCAGTGGAGCCACCACTTCCCTTGGTGTACAGTTCCATTTCCAGATTGCTCTTAGTATTAAGGAATTTTTCCACACTGGAATCAACCATTCTGTACCTTCCTGTACCTTCAGTCCAGTACTCTGTGTCCTGCCCTCTGCAGTAATAGAGAATAGTCTTGTACTTCTGTGTGATAACCTTTCAGGTGCTTAAAGTTGGTTATCATATCCCCCCTCAGTTTTCCCAAAGTTAAATATTCCCATTTTTTTCACTCTCTTCATCAGATTTAATTGCTACCCCCCTGAAGTTCTTAGAATTAAACACAATATCTAGGTAGAGTCTGAAGAATAAAGTGGAATGTTTACTTCCTGACTTGAGGATTATACTTCTGCCTAAAACTGGATTTGCCTTTTTGCAGCTTTATCGCTCTGCTGACTTGTATTCAGTGTGCTATCAACTATTCTTCTAAAATACATTTCACAAGTAATATGGCCAAATCCTTCATTTTATACCTACACATTTGATTTCTGCTTCCTAACTGCATAAGTTTGCATTTGATTCTGTTAAATTTCATTCAATTATTTTCAGGCCATTTTTTTAACCAGTCAAGATGGTTTTGAATTGGTTGTACCCGATTAGCTATCCCACCCAATTCTGTATCATCTACAGTTATGATAAGTATTCTCTCCACCTTCTTATCCAAGTCATTAATAAAAAAGTTTAAGAATAAAGAGGTCAAGAATGAACTTTATGACATGCCATATGATACCTTTCTCCAGTTTGATGAGAAACCAGTGATGGATGGCTATTGGATGATGAAGGAACTTTGATAAATTTTTGAGACAGCTATGCATCAACTTCATTGTCATGCCATCTTTACTGGCATGCTATTCATAATACTGAAATCAAGCTATGTTATGCTTGTAACATTTTCACAGTCTATAAAATAAGTTAGTTACCAGTTCCAAATAAGAGAAGAATTAGTTTAACATTGTTTTTAACAAATCCATGTAATCTTCTAGTATTCTCTGCATCATTTTCAAATAAGTATACACATTTCTATTAATCTCCACCTTCAGTGTGTCCCCTTCATTCTGTTCTTCACCATTATGCAGTGCAACATATACCCTCTTTTTGGAGAACTGAGACAAAATATGAATTAAGTATCCAAGACTTTCCTAACTGTTCTCACCGAGCAGTTGGTATCCTGATTCTTTTCATTCCTTTTTATTCTTTTCAACATATCTGAAGAAGCCCCTGTTGTTGTCCTTAGCAACCTTTGCCAACCTCAGTTCATTCTGAGCTTTAGCCTTTCTAACACCATCTTTGTCTGTATATATTCTTCCTTGGAGAGCTGCCCTTCTTTCTAGCTCTTTCTTGCATTTTTTTTCTTGTTGGTATTTTCAGATTTTCACTAAGCTTTTGGGGAATCTAAATTTCTAACGTTGCCTACATCTTCCCCCTCATTGGGGAAACTGTTTGCAAGTGTGCTTTTAGTATTTCCTATATATCCTGACTTCATCTTCCTTTCTAATTGTGAACTAATGTCAAAAAGTCTGGAGCCAAAGGACAGCTGCTGAGGAATGAGAGTTCCAAGCTTGCAGAACTAAAAAAAGAAATGCATAAACAAGCAAAACCTTAGGTTGCTGGGCGGAGGGGGGAACTGACACAGTCCAATGAAGACATGGAATACTAATTGTCTGCTTTGGTGGCAACACAAAGCTAAGGGAACAGGTGAGATGGAAGAGTATCCAGAAAGAGTCAAATTGTATGAGTTTGTGAAGAAAGGCAACACAGATTGCAACACCTTGTTGCAGGTCCCACACTGTTAATATGCACCAGCTGAGAATATTAACAGAACTACCTGTCCTATTTAAAAAGCTATTGCTTCATTCCTCAGGTGACAATACTGTTCTTTCTATTTGCCTCCTATCATTGGATGCTTCATTTGAAATCAGCAGTAGAGGAGGCGATGAGGAAAAATGTCCTTCCAGCAAATCCAAATACTTCAAATTACTGCACCAGCACCATGTGCAAGCTATTCTTTTTTTTTTTTTTCAGAAAGAAAATAAATGAGAATAAATTGCCTTGCATGCATATCAAACCGACCCAAATTGCAGCGTCTCTCGCATGACCATCTCATGATTAAAAAGCATTTTCTCATTAAAACCACCCACAATGACTCATATTTTCCCTTGCCTTTTGTTTGCTTGTTATATTACAAAAAATGTTTCTCTGTTCCTCATTGCAACTCTTTATAAGTGTATGGATCTTAAGAGCTTTAGCAAAAATTAAAAGGGTTGGGTTTCCTCTGAAATAAACCTATCGTCATGGATACAGGCCTCCATCATTTGAAGCACAGGCTGATTCAAGATGGACAAATGTTTCTGGAAAAGTACTGGAATGTACTACATGGCTACCAGATCTAGGCTAAAATAAAATCTCGATACCCTCTAGATGGCATCAAAGAGATATCTTTTGCTGATATATAGTAATCATTCAGATTTTTGCAACCCAGATCTGGGAGCCCCAAGGTACCCATTTAAAGGAAATAACAACCCAATCTTTTAAAACAGGAAGGAGTGGGGAGAGAACTCAACCCACTACAGATAGAAGGCAGTATACCCCATGATTTACTGCCAATGATTGTGTAGCATTCCAGTAATAAGGCCATTGCATGATACCTCATTTAATTAATCCGACCCATTTCTTATCTACCTGTTTTGGGGATAATGGAGGTAGCTGTTCCAATGGTTACTGCTTAACTGTAAGAATAACATTTTATCAACAAGCAGTTGGCTGCCACAAGAAGCCTGTTTATCTCCAGGGGTATAGTTATTACCTAAATTAAAACCATCCCCCTTTTTTTCTCATAGATCCATTATTACAGTTTTAGAAAGCTGCAGTTTTGGTGAGTCAAGAGGTAGAGCTTACACACGCAAACAGATACACCATACCCTTAGCATGCAAAGCACAGAAAGGAGAAAAAAAAATGTAACCCAAAGAACAAAAAGGAACCGACAATATAGCTAAATCTAGTTTACACTAACTCTGTTCACTATACCTCTCTATAACTTTTTATTCATGCAAAGCATCCTTGCTTTCACCACAACCATGTACCATTTCAACATTGCCTTTTGTTCTTTAAACTTCTCACCTCTCTTTTTCTGAGGACCTTATCAACTCCATACAATTGGTTTTCCTGATTCCTATTTCCTCCTGACTCATTCAAATATCCTTCACATATTGATTTTACCATTCAGTTCTCATTCTCTCTATATAGCCAAAGCACTTCAAGGTACTTTTGTATACAATTCATATTCATCCAGCACCCAATCATTCTTGTTCCCCATCTCTTCTTGCTTTAATGCATACAATTCTTAAGTACCTCATTTCTACTATATCCAACTTATTTATCAGTTTCTCCTGCCATATCCATCTCTCATGCAATTACACACAGCTTCCCCATCATTTGCATATCTTGAAATGTCTACATCCCGTTTTCCACCTTAGTATACATTCCACCAAGATACATAGATTCAGCCAGTTTCTAGTTCTCTAGTTTTCCACAATGTGTAACTTGCAATCATTCACTCCATTTTCACTGTCAAATCCATTTACCCTGGTTTTGATATATTAATTTTCAGATCCACATTCCTCATTGCAACACACAATCTATCCTATATTTGCTGAAAATAATTTGCATCCTTAGTCAACAAAATGGCTAAGACATGGCATATATATATATATCTGTATATATTATACACTTTCATTTTCCAAAACAGCACACCTCTACTATCACCATAAGCAATGTATCCATTAATACGGTACATTCACAACCAATGGGACAACACATACTCTTGTCTTATTCTCTGCTAAGTAATGAATAATTTGTTAAGCATGCAGTTGATTTTCACACATGCCTTACTTCCACCATGCATCACTCTTGTCACATTTAGCAACAAACTTTCAATATTCATACAGTGTGTTCCATAATTCAAGCCTATAAAATTTATGATGTGCTTTCTCTAGATCTATAAACACACAATACTTTATCATATTCCTATATTTCTTAGTGATCTGCTAAAAAAACAAAAATCTGGTCTGCATCTCCGTGCTGGCAAAAAAATTCTACTGCACTGCTGAATTTTTTCTGACTGTCACTTCTTATACTGTTTTAATCCAAATTCTGCCAAACAACTTCACAAAGATGTTTAATAAATTATTGTTGCTGTTGTTGTTTTTGTTGTTGTCTTTGAGTCATTGATGACTCCTGGTGACTGCCCAGAAAAAATTCTGCAGTTTTCTTGGCAAGGTTTTTTAGAAGTGGTTTGCCCTTGCCTTCTTCCCAAGGCTGAGAGAGAATGACTGGCCCAGGATCCTTCAGCTGGCTTTGTGACTAAGGAAGGACCAGAACTCCCGGTCTCCCAGTTTCTAGGCTAGCACACCTGCAGCCTGATCATCTTTCACTATTCCCACAGTTTTGACTTCCTTTTCATCTTTTTTTTTTGGGGGGGGGTGTGGAAATTAACATTTATAATATTTGCTTAATTTCCATTTTTCAATATCATTAATCTCTAAAATGCTCTTTCAATATTCCTCATTATAGTTTCATCCCAAATAATGTTGCCACTTTTATTATCCTGGAGAGTTCTTGTTTAGCCCTTTTCATGTCTTTCAAAACATTTTTTCCATCAAAATTATTCTGCATCTTTCTTCCTTTTTTAATCTTAATTGTTCCTCTTTCACTGCATTCAACTATTTTTTCTGTACATATTATGCAATATTTCTCTCACCTTCATTTTTTTTATAGCAATCATTCTCCTCTATGCATTTTTCTCAGCCATGTCAGCATTCCATCAAACATATTTTTCATACTACATTATTGTAAATACATGCATTTTTGTGGCAAACTGTGACCTAACTTTTTCATTCTGTTTCAAATACCTTCCACATTTTCTTTCCTTACATGCACTTTCCATTCATTCTGTTAGGAGATTAATCCATCTTCTAATACTTTTTCATATTGGACTCATAATTTTCTGTTCCTGCAGTTCTACTTTCACTCTAGTTTCTTTCCTTTTCTTTCCATGATCATTGTTTTTCCAAATGTTCTTGAGTCTTCCAATTGCCCAATTATCTTTTCTATATTCTCTCACCTTGTTTCCACCTATCTATCCATGTTACCTAACAGATTTTTTTTCTTTGAGTTGCATGCATTCAGAAAATTGCACAATTTTCCCCAAAACCCATCCCTAGTTCTTCTATTATCACTAGTCACTGGAGTATAATACAAAACTATCATCTATGTATGGATTCCTAATTTCATGCACATGCAGAAAAGCCAACATGACTGTAACCCATAGTTCCTAATATATATTTTAGTCCTTTCATTCATAATTAAATCTACACTTCCTGTATATATTTATCATCAGGCATCCACAAGATCAGACCTTCATTCAGATCTATTACTGCCTTCCGCTTTCTCTTAGTTTCACAGATCCACAACATATCTTTTTTAATTATTATTATTATTATTATTTTATTCATTTCATTTAGTACTTCATGTACTTTGCCATTCATTCGTCTAACATTTGAACTTGCAATCTTCAGTGCTGTTGTTCTCACTAGATGGATGCATAGATATTGATTTATATCACCCATCATGATTTTGGCCAACTGAGCCTTTCACTCTTCACTTTGTAAGGTGACGAAGTTGTAGACTATGTTACTAACCTTAGTTGAACCCATGCCACATGCTGCATGCCCTGCTAATGGTAAGGGCACTGGGGTCAGTGCTGATACATTTTGGCCAGTAAGCCACAAGCATGGCCAAAGCCCAGTTTTACCCAAAGCATACTCAAACTATTTGATATGAACTAAGTTCTTTACTCTAGAAAGAACCTGTCAAACCAACGTTCTGTTGCTGGCATCCTACCAACTAAGAGGTATGTTGATGTACCAGCATACACAGACTTCATAAAGAGATCTTTCATCTTTCCATTTATAAATGAAGCACTGCTGGAGATGACGGTCATTTGCAAAAGCTGAGGGGCTCCATGGAACATATTTGCCTTTGCTACCTGGGAAACAGATGCTTTTATGACTATATTAGGCAAGGAGCGGTAATTGGATTCAAAGCAACTAGGTGGATGTTGATGGGTAATTAGCATTGCTTGTGGACATTGTTGCATGGCCAGGATTTGAGCAAATGAAAGATAAGGTACCTCTACAGTGTAAATCTACAGGTTCGCACTGCATCAGCAGCATGTCCATATTTAAGCAGTCGATTAGCTCATCCTTCTTTGTAAGCTGATCATTTCTCTGTGAGGGAAAAAAAATGGCAAGGAAGGTTTTTGTCTCTGAATCTTCCTGGGTTCAGAATTGATGGGGGGGAAGGGGCAGAGCCCCTTCAGCACTACGTAATGTATCTTTTCTAAAATTCAAACAAAACAAAACAAAATAAAAAGGCCCTTCTGGTGTAGATGTGAAGCAAATTCAGTGTTTTATTTAATTTCACCTTTTTTGTTTACATTCAAATCCTTGCCCAATATCTTTCATAGCTATTTTTCCTGAGACTCAGTCTTCATTATGAAGGGATTTACCCATTCTCCCTTTGTTTAGCTATGCCCCCCTTTTTAAGCACAGTATATCTCCCTGGTTCTCTTTGTTCTCAAATATTTTATTTTCATGAAATGAAATTCATGTTTGTATCTTGGGAGTTGACGATGTGGTAACGTGTCTCAGAAGGCTTAGGCTTCTGAAAATTGACTACCCATTATTGGACTTCAACTTGTGTTTTTACTTAATAGGAAGGAGAAGACATTTCCCTTCTTTTGGCCTTGCTCCTTAACATCCTAAATTCCTGGTTGAAGGGGAAGAAAAGGTGGTGGTGGTGGCAGTAAATACCTGTGAAAGTAATTCTTCCTGTATTCATTCTAAGCTGTTTTGATTGGTTATATTTGGCTTCCCTTCCATCTTTATAGTTTACTAGAATTTGGACATTTGGATCCTATACCACATTTCCTTTTTTCAGTCAACTGTTCCCTGCTCCCTGTATATGGAATAGTGAATCACTTCTGCACAAACATCTGAATTCTCCCAATACCTATAAAGGAATAAAAGGTGACATGTTTCATGGAACAAAGTAGTGTATGTATATGCATGCATATATGTGTGAATAGACACACAGTACCATGTTTCCCCAGACAGTTTGGGGGACCTTTGGGAGAAATACTGGTGAAGGACAGCCCAGAGCCTGGTGGTAGAGTACGTGCATTGGCAAGCAGGATGTTCCAGGTTCAATCCCTAATATTGGCAACCAAAGGACTCCAAAGTAGTAAGATTGTAAAAGGTTGCTGCTTGAGACCTGGAAGAGCTGTGGCCTGAAATATCTAGCTAAAAAAAGTAAATGGTGATGCAAAAATCAATTTATGTGAATATTCAACTCAGCCCAAGGAAGAAGACATTCAAACCCAGATGTGCATATTTATACAGCTGTGTTCCACCAAGCTTAAAGGGCAATTCTTACACATCATAGTGTGCCAAGCGTAACAACAGGAAAATGTATATCCCCCAAAGAATTCATTAGAAAAAATAATAATGAACAATCACTTCTCCGAACTAATAAATAATTTTTAATTTGCAGATGTTATGGGAAGTAAAGCTTTGTATAATTAACAAGAAGTTTTAGTATGCTATGGTAAGATTTCTTTTTCATAAATGATAACGGAAACCAGCCCCATCCCCCCAAAATTCCCTTGTGCATTAATTATTATCAATCTCTGTATAATAACTGAATTCTGGGAACTTTGTGAGAGCCAATAGTCTGGACTTGGTATGAAAGCTAATTAAGAATAATGAAATAAAGCTATAGTGAACCTATCTCTTTTGTGTGGTGATGTGATTGAGAAATGTCTCAGAGGTAATTTTAATTAGCAATCATCTGGAAAAAAAGAGATGTTTTTAAAATAAATGGATGACAGTTCCTGACAGCAAGCAAATTTCTCCATGTCCTTTTTAAAGTTAATGAATACTAGATAAGGTTCAATAAATACACACAAACAACACATAGGGTCTTGCGGCGCACTGGAAAAATCACATCACAATTGAATATACCTTCATGATCCAATTGAATATTTTGTCATTAATTCTTGTCCTCTGTATGACAAGGAATCTTAGGGAATCATTAAAATAGCAACTTGATAGACATACCTTATTTGTTTTGAAAGATGCACAGAACATTCATGAAATTTACAGAAATTTACAGAAAATGTGTAAATAATTAGTGGGAAAGCTAAAGAGTAAAGGTTACACAATAAGGGACAAAAACCCAATATTTATAAGCCAGCTTTGAATATCTAAGTTTTCTTAAATTGTATTCCATTTCAAACTATAAAGGCTTGAAATGCATAACCACTCCATTTGTAGACTATATCCCATAGATTCTTTCAACATAAGGATGTCCAAGTCATTTATCTTTTCCATTATATCTAGTTTGGCCTTCCAATTTAAATAAGTTCTCATAAATAAATGAATGCCTTTTCTTTTTCATTCAGAGATAGTAGTACATATCATATCTAAATATTGTTCCTGCTTATGAGCAAAATCCAGCTAATTTTTTTCACAGAATTGTGACAAATAAGAATTTGAGGTGAAGGGACTTCCAGTAACATGTCTGAGGAACTTTTAGAAAATCCAAATTCAATGAGGCTAGCAAAATTTTTCAGGGTTGTCACTGGATCATGTTGAAACTGAACTTTAATGGAAGACCCCCCTCAAGAAACTTAAGAAACTTGAGAAAGAGTTGAGACATCTGAAACATGACAAAAAAAAAAAAAAAAATCAAAGGAAGATATTTATTAAAAATATTGTGTTATCATTAAGGTAAAGTGATAAGAGTTTGTGACTTATTGTGATAAGAATTTGCATAAATGACAGTGGTTGGGACAACTTTCATACATCAAGGAGAAAGCCTATAGTAAGACTGATTTTGTTCAGTAGTAGAAGATTTTTTAAAAAATGAATCAATAGGACTATTATCACCTATGATATACAGTATATGCAAATCACCAAATAAGTGCACACACTCAAAAGAAAAGAAAAGAAAAGAAAAGAAAAGAAAAGAAAAGAAAAGAAAAGAAAAAGTTAATGAATTTTAATTAGTTCATATACTTTTGGAATCCATGTGGGTTGTATCAAGTATGGCACACTACCTTTGAGTACAATGACTCATAGCATCTGGCAAGGAGAAAAGATCTATTGCACTGTCATATCTTTATTATCAAGTATCACATGGCCTATAGACATTTTATGGCAGCTGCACTTATGGGAAACATATGGCTTAATTCTAAGCCTTTGCACTGAAAATTCATAGTCTTCAAGAATGTGTGATTTCTTATATTATTCTTGCAATTTGGTGGAAGCAATAATGTATGAATAAATTTCTATCCAGAAATTTTGAATATATTTATTCTACAGGTTATTGTGTTTTAAACAGTTTATCTACTTGTTTCTTTGTTTACTGAGATCTCTTTCATTCTACTCATACTGAAAGGTGGTTCAGAGCAACGCAAAGGAGTGAGATCCCTAGAAAGCTTTTCCCCCATACCCTTGGTTAGCAGTATATGAAGCAGCAGTACATGCTATTGAGCTCTCCTGTTAGCTAATACCAACATTTGATCAAATGACACTGAGTAAATCAGTGAAAGATGTTTAGTTATGAACTGTACATTAAATCTTTATAAGGATTGCTGATACCTTATAGTGGGGATGGACAATATTTGCAGGGGAGTTGGGCTAAGAGTCCCAATTTTCAGGGCAGAGGTCTGTGGGAGGCCACCTGGTGATATGATGACTGGGTAGGATAGATCCAATTTGAGGGTCTTTGGGGATGGTGGAAGGTAGAGGGTAGGAATGGGAACAGGAAGCATCTGGGAAGCAAACCACTCCCATCCTTTTTGTCTGAAGCCCCTCAGTTAAAAGGTACCATCAAAATTTGACCACTTTTCCATTGAATTGGATAACCTAAGTTGGAGGCTGCAAATGAGTATTAGGAGGATTGCCCATCCCTAATCTAAATAAATAAGAATTTCATAGTGCTTCAAGTTGTTTTAGAAATTAAAGTTGAGCTCTTCACTTTTGAGAAAAGAAGATGAGGATGATTCTCATTAGCTTATAATGGAACATTAACCTGGCAGTTGAAAATAACCTACTGAGAATCATTCTGCTGTTATAAGTTTGGATCCAGTTGTATTTAGAATACAAGGCATAGTTTTGGTCACCTCATTTTAAGAGAGAGAGAGAGAGAGAGAGAGAGAGAGGACCAAAATAAGCATGTACTAAGAGCATTTCATTTGGGTAGTATTCAAAACAGCTTCCTTTTGAAGTTTTCATTTGTACACAATTCAATCAACTCACTCTTTCAAATGCAGTCAGTGAATCAATTTGACATGTTGAACTGGGTACCTTTGCATCGATTCAAACATTCGGTGAACCTATAACTAAATCAACTCAGCCAATCACAAACTCAAATCAAATCTATAATTCAGCTTGGATTGCAAATTGAAATAAGATCTTGGGTAATCTGCACAGTCTGACTATTAAGTTTTGAAATAATACCACAATGAATATTTTTGAAAATATGAATAGGATAGACAGGACTAACAGAAAGAACTAAAAACTCAGAGCCACAACTTGACAGACAGATTCAGAAGAAGCAAATAAATAAAAGATATTGAAGAAAATACAGTAGCTGGTGAGGCTTGCTGATAGATAGAGAGAGAGAGAGAGAGAGAGAGACAGACAGACAGACAGACAGACAGACAGACATCATTGAAGTAAACAGGACATAGATGTGAACTTTTTATGAGAATTTCTACACTGATCATATTTTATTTTCTAAACTGAGCATTAAACATAAATGACAAATTTATAATTAACTGAACATAAAATAAGTAGATAACATGTTCTATAGATGGACTCTTTGAGGCCCAAATTATTTGATAACTGCATAAAGTTTTATTTGCAAAGTCTTACAGACAGTTTGATGGAGAAGGATGTTTTCTTAGGAGAAAAATAAAATGACAAAACACTTCAGCTTTATCTGTCATATAGATAAAATGGTAAAATAAACACCTAACCAATTTTCAAAATGAATATATTGCCAATGGGAATGGTGTAGAACAATGCACCAAAGGACAGTTTAAGCTCATTAATTATACCACATATTTTAAAAGTTTGCACATAAAGTTGCATGGCTGTAAACTAATACTGAAAATATTTTGGGTAGTGGACAATGGTAGGTGGATTTATTGCAACTTTCCATTGGGGCTCAGGATTTTATTTTCCACATGCAGGGTTTTTTTATTATTTTATTCTGCTTTCCAAAGAGGTTTGAAATTTCAAGACTGCTAGATGTTTAATTGGAAATCAAGCTGTTCCTCTCCATTAGAATAAGGGTAATGGGGAAAGAAAGCCCTTAGAAGCAAAAAGCCTATTTAGTTATTTAATGAGATTCCTTAAAAATATTTAATTTAAATTTAGCAGAAATTGTGGCTAAATCCAAGATATTTAAACAAACTGGTCAAAAATTCTTTTTATGCTCTGGAAAAGTTGGAGGGAACTTTGGAATTGTTTTTGAGGATGCAAAATCTGATGATGCAATCCCTCAAATGAACATGTGAACGTGTGTATTTGGAAACCTAGAGGAAAGAAAAATGTAGTCCTTAAAATGAATACACGGAGACTTGGACATATTGGAAAAAGAACACAGGAACTCAAGCTCAATTTCTAATCAGACTGAAATCATGGCAACCCTTCTAAAAAAGATGCTCTATTAATTTCCAAGGGAGGGAAAAAGACAAAACCAAACTTGGTTCTAAAGAGATGTTCACCAGGAATGATCTTTTTATAAATAAAAATAATATCTGTTCATAGCCCAAAAGTGGCTTGTTCACCACCTATTGTTTAGTAAATTGAACTGTGAGACTAAGATATGTATTTACTGTAAAAGGATGATAAAGAAAAATTCCAAGCACATGGTCTACATACATACATACATACATACATACATACATCTCAGCATGTCTTGAAAATTCCAGGTGGGACTAAAAAGTCTGTGCTGGACTGGCTTTGAGGAAAGATAATAAAACCCATTGCCTCTTGAGGTATTACTCTCTCATACTCTGTTCTCTGCTCCTCTTGCTGCTCTGACATTTCTAGGCAAAGTCCCTTTCCTCTTTGCTGGGCCTCCATTCGACTGCTGGAAGACCCTGATACATTGTTTCTCTCTGAAGATTCAAGAAATGTATATTTCCAATCCCTTTTATCTTCTCATTTTCCCTCCATTCAGGTAGAGATCTTCCCTTCAAGCGGAAATTTGGTTCTAAATTTCACATCTCTAATGCTTTCTTACATGCATTAAGTCTATTGCTTGACAATGTTATCTAGAAGAATAAGTTGCTTCCTTTTCCTGGCATTGTACGTTCATTCCTCAATGAATTCCAAATGGAAGTTTAACTATTTTCTCAGCATGTTTTTGGTTTGCACCTGAACCAAAACCTGTGTCACAAAAACCCTTTAATACACATTCTCCCACACAAGGTAATAACAGAAAATGCAATGGGAAGCAGGGGAAAAATCCCCCCCCCCCAGTTCTGCAGAGAAAACCTATAGCAATATTTTTTTGATTCCATCACCCATTTTGGCCATTATTTCATAATTGAATATGTTAGTTCTTGGCCATTCCACTTTCCAATGTGGCAATACCCAGTGAATTGGATGGGGGAATGGTGAACACTAAAAGGTACTAGTTGTTACTTCTAAAATTCTATACCGATTGGGCTGTTGTTATCTCCAGGACTATAATCTCTAGGAAGAATCAGACAGCCCTACATGATCTGACCAATGCTGGACATTCCTGCTCCTAGAAACATTGAGAGATGAGAACCCAGAAAATGAAATTCTCAGTGGCAGTCCCTTCATTTTGGAATAGCTTACTCTCTGTCCCCATTTTTCCCCCCCTTCAAGGTTATAGGGCTTCTATGGGGTTTTGGGGGGATGAGTTTATGGAAGACATCAGGTTTTGTTTTCACATAAGATGTTAATGTATTATAGATGCTGAGATTTTTAAAAATGTATTATTGTAAGCTGCCTAGAGTTGTTAAAGTAGGGAACATATAAATAATTATGATAAACAAATAATAAATAAAAACTTGTAGCTTCACCCTTCCCCTTGGATAAGTATAGAGTGAGCTGTAACTTTATGAATTGGTGTTTTGGATTTCAATACCCACTAATGCCATTTTCCCCATGACTACTGGGGGGAAAAAAAAAGATTGTGAGTTATACAATCCAGCACATCTGGAAAGTATGAGATTGGGGCAAGGGTGTTCCCTAGATGAAGCATGGCTTGCATCCAAAGATGCTGTTTAAAGCAGACTTTTCAGGGGAGGTTTTTCATTTCCATTTTTGCCATTAAGTTCAGTATTTGAAGATCTGTTCTGCCCTCCAACTTTCACTTTACTAAAAACAGGAGACCCATGATGCAGGGCTCTTTGTTTTGATGCCCTTCCCTGACAATCCTTGACAAACATCATTGATATAGTCTAGTGTTTTTGAAACTTGGCAACTTTAAGATGTGTGGACTTCAATTCCCAGAATTCCCCAGCCAGTATGCTGCCTGGAGAGTTCTGTGAGTTGAAGTCCACATATCTCAAAGTTGCCAAGTTTCAAAAACACTGATATAGTCGATTTGATCCCTTCCTTTAGGACACATAGGGTCACTTTTTGTGAGATGGGCGGTATCTAAATTTGAAATATAAATACATAAATAGATAGATAGATAGATAGATAGATAGATAGATAGATAGATAGATAGATAAATTTGACCTTAATGAATTTCAGGCACAGGAGATCTACACAAAGTGCTACTAATGTTAGCATCTTTCCATTCTCTGAGTTCTTTGTTTAAGTACAAAAACACACATTTAAAACTCTGTAAGCTTTACAAATGCATATTCTGGAGGAAAAAAAACTTAAGATATGTTTTAATTCAAATTTATGTGCATATTCCTTTAATTCTCTGAATTAATAGCCAAACATGACAGAATAGCATTATTATATACATGAGCCCATTTGAAAAATGATTTCCATTGGGATGGGTTTCTCCATCCCCATCACCAGCTTAAAAATCAGGACTTTATGTAATTATTTAAAGTATTTCCTAGCTATTACTGTTTCTCATTAAAAGTCATACGGGCAATGGCTGCTGTTTTTATGATGTGCTTTTATGCTAGTTCAATTAATGGTTTATGGACTTTTATGTTTTAGTGTTTAACTTGGAAGCTTCTTTGCATATTGTAATACCAAAGTCAGAATTGTATCTCAGAGATGATGATCCCAAAATGGCTTTGGTGATGTGTAGAACAACATAAACTCTTTACAATTCCATTATACAACAGATTTGTACAGCAGAAGGGTGCTTGTAAAGAAGGACCATAGATGGCATCCATGTCTCTACATCCTTTTCATCTTCCTTTGAAAGATTTTGGTCTACCCTACCTTGCTATATTTTCCCCTAAACCTAATCCTTATCTAGAAGAACCTGTCATCCTGGAAAATCTAATGGTCATATACTACTATATTGTCTTACAACTGAGTAGGATAGCTTGCTATAAATATAGTAATTTATCCAAACAGATCTTGTTGTGCAACATTAAAAAGTCATGTTATATGCTATAACATTCCCTCTTCTGCAACCATCTCTTAAAATATTAAAGGAACTTCTGATATTACAAAATAAAAAATTGGAGTGCCCCTGCCACATTCTGCTAAATGTCCTGCTTTATGTTTGCTTGCTATACATACAGTATTCCCTGATATATATACTTCTATGGAATATATTGTTGAAAACAGGCAAAACATTTGTGCAATTTTAAAGTAATTATTTTAAAGTACTAATGTTTTGAAAGACTGCATAAAAGAAAATGATAAACCTCAAGTTTAAATAACAAAAAGAACAGGAAAAGCTGCTGTTTTAATTATTATTTTTAATTAGGAAAAAACCCTTAGAACTTGGAGCAACAATCTTTTTTCCACACCTAAACAGTACAGTTGTAAGACTGACCTTTGTTAAAAATGGCAGGTTATGGTGAAGATGTTTTATGAAACAGATAGGAAAATGCCCTTTAACTTATAGTTTAGTGCATAAAAATATTTCACTACAGTGAAAATGTGGTTAGCATGTTGTATTAGAACTTCTCAGAGGTATTGCAGACATCCCTTCAATGCCCTTCAACAGAAATCAAAAGTCAAAAGGGCAAAGACCAAATACACTCTGTAAAAGTCATATTAAAGCCCCAGGTACTTCATGCAAAAGCATTTCTAGCAATTAGTCTTCTCCAAAAGCCTGATGTATCAAAACACAAGTGTATTTTCTTATGAGTTAATGGAAGAGAAAATATCTGAGACCAAAAGGGGTTTTCAGATATTGATTCAGAATAAAATGAACACAAGTGATACATGTTCAAGAGTCATGCTTCCAATATAATATTTGAGAAGGCATCTTCTATACACCTTCTCTTGCAGTGGGAAGTGTTTCCTCTAGATACAGGCATGATGTAATGTTGACCTGAAGTTCACTATGAACTATGAACCAAACTAGTAATGTATTAGGTCAGCATGACAGCACATTCAAATCTATAGCTTGTGCATATCTCCACACAATAAGTAGAAAGGAGGTTGTAGTATATAAAATGCCCCTCCAAATACCTCCCCAAATGTACTACTAATTAAGGGTAGAAATAAATTGTCTTAATGAGAGTAAATTGAAATGTCTGTTAAAATAGGATCTGTCATCATATGGACAAGCAGCAATGAATTGAATCAGCTAAACTTGGGGGGAAAATATATTTGGGGAAAAGGAATATAGATAGTCCTTGTTTACTGAATGCCTCGTTTAGCAACTGTTCAATTATGACGGTGATGAAAAAATAACTTTGTGACCAATCCTCTCATTCACGAGTGTCACAGATCTGTAAAGCAAAGGAAAGCTGAAGCAAGATCAAAAGCACAGTTGCAATTTCACTTAGCAACTGCTTTGCTTAATGACTGAGTTCCTGGTCCCAATTGTGGTTACTAAATGAGGACTACCTGCATATCATTCTAAAGATGCTTACAGAAGGACCATATAATGGTCCTTCTGTTACAGTATAAAAGTATGTGTATAATAGAATGAAAGGAATTTTTTAAAGTAATATTGGGGGAAATTATGAACAAGATTCTGTATACTAAGAAAATTGTATATAAAATTAGAAAACTTCATGTAGTAGGAAGAACTGGCAATTACAATGAATGTGAATTTTCCATGGTAGTAATAATAATCTTATCTTTTAATTCCTCCTTGTGGTTGCTGTATCTTTGGAAGCAGCAATATAGTACAGAAAGGCTGGGATCATCCTTTAATTGCCTAAATAATTTGTTTACAGCCATTAACTTTTTCACTGTGTTGTAAGTCATTCCAAAGCTAGGGAGTATTGTTAACTGTAAAAGTAATGCACAAATGCTCTCTCTCCTCCATCCCCACCCACATCAATGATCAAATTTCAGCCACGTTTCTAGTCTCTCTCAATGCATTAGAGGCTACAAAAAAAGATAAAAAAGTGGAGCTGATGTTTCAGCTCTGTCGAGTGGGGTCTATTCATCTTCAAGTTGGAGAAGATGTTGTACCAGAGATGCAGAAATGGGGGGGGGGGGTGAATCTATTTTCCTTTTCCCTCTTGTATAAAGCAGGCAATGCTGCCAGAACCAAAAATTTTTAGAGGGTCAAAAAAAAAAAAAAAACTTCAAAAAAAAAGAAAAGAAAAGAAAAGAAACACCTACAAATAATATATGAACTGAAGTTTTTTTTTAATGTAGTAAAATGATTGTATTCACTTTTTTCTCCTCCTTAAAAAAAAAAAAAACTAAATGTCCTAAAGCCAAGGAAAAATCAATATCCATTTCACAACCGAGGAAAATAATGCAGCCATGCCCAGCTGAGACAAAAACGTGCTATAATTGACAAAAATGCGAAAGTTTATGGAATACACAGAAACAAAACACAATCAGAAAAGTTATTTTCAGTTTTTATTGACGTATTTATTTTCTAAACAATTGTAAAACAAATCCTGGGTTCTCTCTCTGTTTTGATGTAACCAGAAAAGGCCATCACGGCAAATTGAGATGACTTAACAGATTAAAAGGAACCATGACTGACCAATTTGTACTTATGCCAGCTGGGATGAAGAAGCATCTTAATGCATTTGGGGCAAAAACATATTTGACTAATGCATATTAGCTGAAAGTCTTCAAAGAGGTAGGAGAAGGAAAGTATGAATATTAGGGTATGTGAAGCTTCAAAGGGGTGATTCAGTTGGAAAGAAAATCAGCTGAATCATCACTCCAAACTGAATCTTTAAATCAATTCTTGAAATTGCTTTGAATCATTGAATAGAAACAGTTACCTTTCTATCTATTTGGATTTGGAAAAATGTGGTGATTTGAAAATTTGATGGACTCTCTGATGCTTTCTGGCTTTGCTTTCTTAAATACTATGGCATTTTCCCTTCCATACAAGAACAAAACTGAGAAAGGGTTGAGTGGTGTGATGGACTCTCTGACATGAGAAAATGAATCTGGCCAGTGAGCCATGCCAACAAGCCTTCTAGCTGAGAAACAACAACTGGTCAAAAAATGATGAACTTTTCAATCTTGCTTACTTTTTGAAGTTCTTAAATATATATATACACACACATATACATATACATGTATGTATGTATGTATGTATGTATGTATGTATAACTGCTAAGTTGGAATAGGAGTCATTCTGCATTGGGACACCACAACTATTTATATGCTATTTACTGGTTTATTTAAATATTTACCATTTGCACAGTAAGCTACTATGCTTTTCTTTCTTCATTTCTTTAGAGATCCAGGGAAAATATTTCAAAATATGGATTGCTCCTAAATCCTTTAAACTATTCAGTGGAAACTTTGAAGGGTTAATGTCATTAAAAGGGTCTATTAATTCTTATTTTCATCCCATTCTGCTCAAAAGTGAACTAGCTGCAGACCTTTTGATGCTTCCCCTACAGAGTCTATGGTTCAGTATTTTGTTGAATCAAAGTTGACATTCGTTTGAATGGAATGTGAAGGTTGTGTTTTATGTGTTCTATGGTTTTTATATTTTTAAAGCTGCACTGGGGTGGCATTTAATTTCGTTGTACAAGAAGTACAATGACAATAAAGATTACTCTGACTTTGACTTCAATCTCAAATTTCAAATTCAACATAAATCTTGATACCTCCAAATTTCAAATTCAAATCCAGTGTTGATTTATTCATACATGCCTCATCTGTCTACCTTTTGAGTGTGAGGTATGGAAAGCATGCAAATATACGGTAATGTCAGACAATGATATGATAAGATTCCACTGATGAACTTATAGAAATATGGATTGGATCCCATGCTGTCTAATTTTATATGGCATGTAAAACCATGTATGTTTCTTCAAGTTTTGTAAATAAATGTTGTCACAGTACCAAAATATTATCAAACAAATGATAATTGCGTGAGTTAGTATGTATCTGTATATTTATGAAATAGTTTTTAGTTGTTGTACAATTAAATGCTGCACTTTCATTTTGACTGTTTTATTGTAGATTATTTTCTTTTTATTGTTTTGTAATCTAATCTGGAGATCTTTAAAATGTAAATAAATGTGTTAATATTATCAAAACAAAATAAAAATAATGAGCAACAGAAAGGAGAAAAGCAATATGAGAAAGCAGATATAAAAGAGCTAAACAAACAAAACACAACAAAACATTTTTTTAAAAAAACTGGAGGATTAGGAATGGGAAAGTAGAAGAGATGAACAAGGATCGTGCAAGGCAGTAAGTGAGGTAGATCTAATGTTTTAGTAGTAAGACAATATAATATAAAGTGTGGACATGTCCAACAAATGAACTCAGTTGGGTTTCACAGAGGGAGGGAGGGAGAGAGGAACGAAGACAAAGAGAAGAATCCAAAATAATTATGAGATTATAAACATGAGGTGTGGATAAGAGGGCTGGATGAGAGATAACAAGCTGAAATTGAATCCAGACAAGGTGGAGGCTTTATAAGTAAATGAGAAACTGAATTCAGGAGATGAGTATTTTGTTTTGAATATTAAAGAGCTGGTCCAGAGTCTGGGAATTCTCCAAGAACCTCAGCTGTTACCGGATGTTCAGGTGGCAGCTATAATAAAGAGCAATTTTGCACAAGTACTGTTAGTGCACCTGAGCTGGTTGGGATTGGCAGAAGTCATCCATGCCTCAGTTACATACTGTCTTGTTGGTTTCAGTATAATCTAAGGGGGCCCAACCTTGAAAAGTATCCTGAAGTTGAAATGATTCAAAAAGGTAATAATATCTATACTGGAAGTTACCAATACCATTTAAAATGGTTAATTTAGACTATCTAAGGGACTGCTTCTCCTGGTATGAAATTGCCCAGGATCTGCAGGAAACTAGCCTTCTCTTGCATTGTTCCCCTTGTTCCTTTGCTTTGTAATGCACTTCCTTGCAAATTGTCTTTGACTCCCACCCTCAACCATATAAAGAGACATCTCTTTCTCAAGACTTTAGTTTGTAATTATATTACTATTACTTTAGTTCAAGTTTTTAACTTTTCAGATTCTGATTCTTTTGTTTGTTTTGTTTTTGTAAGTGTTAACTGTTTTGAGTAGTTCACTTGATAAAAAGGACAAAACATAAATTGAAGAGGAAGGAAGGAAGGAAGGAATATCCAGTTACTTAATTCCTGAGGTATGTTTAAGGAATGGACATTGACAGCAAGAAGGAAAAGGAATTCAGGTAAAATGAAAAGTATTCATATTTGTATAATTAAAGTAAAGAGTAACTAGCAAAACCTGAAGTCCTTAAAGAGAAGTGATTTTTTTTTTAAGGTTATGCTCAGTTGCCAGATTTTTTTTAAAGGAAAAGCAGAAGGCTTGAAATTGCCCAACAATTAGCGCTTGGTGGCAGAATTTATAGCTCACAGTCTTCTTTATAAGAGAGAAGTGTATTGAGTTTCTATGTATAATTCAGTAATTTCCACATTTGCATCAATCAATCAATCAATCAATCAATCATCTATCTAAACTACTGGGAATGTGTGTTGGTTGGTTGGTTGGTTGGTTGGTTGGTTGGTTCAATGATGCATAAATGTCCAGACCACAACAGAATGCATAAATGTCCACAAAAAAGAGCAATAGAAGTGATGCACACAAAAATTTCTAAAATAAACCCTAAGAATTTGAAGAGATACAAACAAAATAATCCACTTAAGTCAAATATGTTATTTAGGAGGACTCACTTCTTTGTTTATCACTTATACTGTTAGCATGTGTAAATGAATCATCACAGATAGAATAGTCATGTCATCCTAGATCATTTCAACCACAAGGTTTGGGGGGACTTTGTTAGCACATCTAGTGGTCAGTCATCAAATGTATCAAGCTTACATATTAAGAATGCTTAATATTCTTAATACCTTATGCTTAATATGTTAGAATCAATAAGATGTCCCATGTAAGATCTATGATCAGGTTCTCCTAACAATGTAGGGCTCCCCCCCCCACACTTTATTTCAATAAACTGTGGAAAGTTCTGAATAATCATGACTAAACCTTTTGTGTTGGTTGGTTGCTTTGGGTTTGCTCTGAAATCAGTCATTAACAAAATTTGGATAAAAGGAGAAAATAGCAGCTTGGGAGGTAAAGAGCAATTATGACCTGAAAAAATGGGCTGATGGAAGACCTTTAATCTTTCTCAGCAGTACTGCTGAGTCTCACTATTAATGTCCCATTAGCCTTATGTTGACCTTATTCTATCTCTCTGTTACGTCACTCATCTGTCCATCAATGTAAATGTTGCTACACTGATTCCTACATTTGTTTGTGCTGAACACCAAGTATGTGTGTGAGTATGTTTGATACCCCCAACCCTTCACACATCATTTTTTTAAAGATAGGAATAATTAGTCATTAAGATGCTTGAGTGATTCAATGTTAATTAGACTTTACAGTGATTTCTCTTTTTCATAAACCTCTGTAATTGTTACTGCCCAAGCAATTCGTTTTATTGTTAAAAAAATAACAACTGGTTTGTTTATTTTGAAGAACTGTAATTAAATGTAGTCAAAAATAGAAATGAGTTTGATTACTTTTATCAACCTTCTACTGAGATATTTGAGAGTATCAGTACAAGATCATTACTGTTTAGTTATTTAAAGGAAAAGTTTTCCAGAATGGCAAAGGTGAGCCAACTACTATTATATAGTATTCTAAATAGCAGTTCATCTTTAAGTGAACACCAAGCTGCAAGTTAATTTAATGGAGGAATGTCATGGTAAATAGTGAGTAAAAGCAGAGTTGGCCAAATTGTTCCTTGAATATTTACTCTCTAAAAACAGACAGACAGACAGATAGATAGATAGATAGATAGAAGTTTTCTTCACCACTACCACCACCTCTTTCACAGGCAGTTAAAATATTCAGCAAGAAATTTAGGGAGATGTGGAAAGGCTAGCATATATTTCTGATGGTCAGCAGTCTGTGTTAGGCTCTGCAGAACTGCTTTGTCAAAGCTTCAGCTGAAACAAACTTTTGAAACAAATTCATACAGTATGTCGATGTTGACAGACTGCTCCAACCTCACTTCCACGAAGTGCTTCATCAAGTCATGAGGGACTGCAGCAAAACTCAGCAGCTTAGACTTTATTATCCATTGCTTTCACTGTTCTTTAAAAAGTAGGTAGGTCCTTTTTTTGTAGGTAGAACAGCACAAGATCTGGTTTCCTCCATTTTTATTTATTCTAGAATGATAATTTGACCATACCCTAAGGCCTATGGGAAGCACATAGTCAAACAAGACATGAATCAGTTTACATCCTTATTCATGTGGTAAGTGATACTGAGACACTTCTGTTTCTGATGTTGAAACTAATATATCACCTTCAGGTGTGGTAGTCATAATAGTCTTATTGTCATGCATTCCTCTAACACTTTCTCTTTAAGATTACATCAGCAGCCATCACCATGCCATGTAGAAGCAAATTCAATATTCTATGTTTTATATGCAGAGTAGGTATTATGGGTTGGAAGTTTGTTTTTTTTTCAAACTCAGAACAAACCACATTTCCCATTTACTGCACACTTTTGAAGTATGGAGTCCTTGGTGCTCTCTGAGATTGGTTGTTTGCTTGCAGACATTTCATTACCTGACTAGGTAACATCATCAGTGTTAGTGAGTGTGGGGTTTTCTCCCTGTTTATATACAGTAGCTTGCCCTCCAGTATTGGTGGGTGTGGTTTTCTCCTTGATGGTTCCTTGATTAGTATATTATTTTCTGCTTGATTATTTGCATGGTGTTAATCCCTGATTATCTGCATATAGGCTTCTGGAGAGGATGTGTTCCGGTCTTTGTGTTTCCTTCTTAGCTTTTTTATTGTCACTTTTGAATGGTGTGTGAATATAGCAGTTTAGTACTATGTGTCTATTAATGGATAGTGGTTTAGCTCTATGTGTAGATTGATGGCTGATTTGTCTGAATGCCAAGCTTCCAGGAATTTCCTAGTGTTTTTGGTTTTAGCTTGGTCTAGGATGCTCAGTTTCCCAGTTGAAACTGTGGCTGAGCCTGTCCATGTGTTGTGAGATTAAGGAGTTTTCATCATTTATTTATTTTTTTATTTATTATTAAATTTATATGACTTCTGACTGCTAGTTGATGTTCATGGATGTGCTTTTCTGGTTTTCTGCCTGCCTGTCCTACATAGTGGCTGTTACAGTCCTTACACTGTATGTTGTAGACCTTCTTGGGCTACTGGGCCTTTTGGTTTACTTAAGATGTTTTGGAGTGCTTTAGTTGGTTTGTGTACTATGGTGATACCGTGTGGTTGTCAAAGTCTGTTGGATGTTTCTGAAATGTTTCTGATGTATGGTAGTGTTATCTTTTTCATAGTTCGTGTTGATTGTGCTGTAGTGGGTTGAGTGGTCAGGCACTTTTTCATAAAGTTGCGTGGGTATCCATTTTGTTGGAAGATGTTGTATAGGTGGTCTGTTTCCTTTTTCTGGTGTTCTGAGTTGCTGAAATGCATTTGTACTCATTTGAATAGTGTTCTTACACAGTTCCTCTTGTGGGAGGTTGGGTTGTTACTTTGGTAATGGAGCACTTGGTTAGTGCAGGTTGTTTTTTGATAGACCTGGATTTCTAATTTGCCATTGTTTCCTTTGCTGATGAGGATATTCAGGAAGGATAATATGTTGCTTTTTTCTTCTTCCCTTGTGAATTTTATGCTATGAGTCCTGAGAGAGGTGATCCCATGGATGTTCCTCTGATTTGTTGGTACATCTGCCTATCAAACTGAAAGTAGGTAGTGAGGCAGAGGTTGATGAACTCCATGATTCTGGGTATTTCACTCATAGTGTATTTGGCTAGGTCGGGTGTGTTATGTAGTACTGCTGCCATGGATTCTTTCACTAGTTCTGGATCTGTGGATGTAAAGAGTGCTGTGACATTGAATGAAACCATAATTTCATCTTCTATTTTTAGGTCTTTGGTTTTCTGGAGGCATTTTAGTGGGAGTTGATAGAATACCTGCTCCCCTCTGTGTGATGTTCAAGATTTTTTGCAAGTTCTTTGGCTATGTTGTATGTTGGGTTCCCAGGTAATGATACAGTTTTGTGTATTTTGGGGCATCCATAGAAGCATGGGAGGATGGGTCCACTGCTTTTCATCCACCACTGTTCTTCTTTTGTGATTTGACCTTTCTTAGTTAGGTCATTGAGGGTTTTTTTGATCAGGTTGTCTAGTTTCTGCATTGGATTGTGTTTACTGGGATGTAGGTTTCCTTGTCCTCCAGTAATTCTCCTCTACAGTTGTGTTCTGTCCATTATAACTATGGTTCGGCCTTTGTCTGCTGGGAGGATGGCAATGGTTTGGTCCTTCTTTAGGTTTTTGAGGGCTGCACTGTCCTCTGCTTTGAGTTGGTGCTGATTCTGATTCTATGTTCTTCTGGTTTGTGGTATGATTATCTGCCTTATGTTTTCTTGGATCACTTTGGCAAGTCCTGTGGTTTGAAATGCTGCTTCTAAGGCTGCAAAGAATTCTGACTGATTAGCATTGTCTGTGTTAGAGTTGAGGCCTTTCTGGAGGATATTGTGTTCTGAGGTGGGTAGTGGGCGGCTGGATATGTTGACTCTGCACTTGGGTTCAGGTCCCTCTTTGCTTCTGGGGTTTTGAAGTGCTTTTAAAGTGCTATACATTTTGAAGTGCCACACATTTTGAAGTGCTATACACTGTTGAAGTGCTATACATTTGTACGAAGGCATGATATTTGGGATTCTATTTTTGAACAAAATGCATGCTTTTTCACTTCAGCCACATATTGGGTGGATATTTTTATACAGCTCTCCAGCGCAACTCCAAGATCCTTTTCCTGATTATTCAGCATTAGCTCAGATGCCATCAGCATACATTACATTAGTGTGCTTGTGATTTGTTTCAGCAGAAAGTGGACTTAAATCTTTTGGTTTCCTGAGGAATGGAACAATCTCTTCATTCTATGTTGCTTTGTTCTTGTTAATTTTACACCTTCTGTAATGTCACTGACCAATGATAGTAGGAACATACCTCAATTTTTTCTCAAACTAAGCAGTTTCTTTAATTTCTCCTGGAAGTAATCAATTGAGTAATGTTAGGGAATCTAAAACACTATAACAGTAATGACATTTCTTTAATATGGCTTGCATATCTTAGTTTTGATTTGAAATAATAAGCAGAACTGGTTATTATTTCTACTCACTAGAAAAGGATTATGGCTTCAATAAACATTTTGAATTATATAAAACAGAGAACAACACTATAGCTTTAGCCAAAATGAAGTTCAGCTTAATTGTGTAGAATAAAATGTCTATTTATTGAAAATGTACCCATACATTGTTAAATAAATAAATAAATAAATAAATAAATTCTCACACCCCTTTTATACACAGTTATAAACCTCTTATGCAGGGAAGGTGGATAAAGAAGTAGGTGTTAACCAAACCAATTACTATGCCCTGAATTTTATGAGCATCAGAATCATATCACTGTTACCTATGGATTACCAATTCATATAGCATATCCCTATATGTCATTATAGGGATATAATTCCCAATATCTGGGAATAGTTGGAAATGTTTCAGGTCACTTAGTTATAGGAATTTGCTCAAAAAGTATCTGAGTTTTAGAGTTACATTCTTCATTGACTTTGATGACATTGACAGTTCTGTCATTACTATGAGGCTAAGCGAGCTGAGTTGGAAACACAGAGACATTGCCAGTAGCATCTTTAACAGACCGTTTTGACACCAGGATTATGATATATTGTCATGATGTCATTGCACAAATGATAACATTATGTGATGAATGTATTTATGCATTATGACAGTTGATAGAAGTGCTTAAGTCATATCATTTATGGGATGATGTCATAATGCACATGTCATTATTTGCCTGCCTTGCTGCCCTCTGTGGTGACTGGGGTAACTGGTTGTATGTTAAAAGGTTGGAAATGTACAAAGGGAAAAGAAGGTTTACCTGGGGAAAGTGAGGAAACTGGACAGGACCTGTTGAGAACATGAAGATCTCAGTGGAGAGCAGTTCAGTTCTAACATCCTACTGGCACCATTGTGCAGGATCAAATCATATGCTATTTGTATTATACAGCAAGCAGCCTGTCATTTGCAAGGGAAAGAAACTTTCCATTCTCCTAAATGAATCATGTTTCACCAATGCAAACTGCATATATAAGGATCGTGTTTGAGACAACGGGGAGGAGTATAGGGTTAAAACTCCTTTAGTCCTTCCCTGATAGGGTTCCAAACTAGACTGCATTTTGACTTTTCATATTGACTTTTGAGTAAGCAGAAAGCATTGATGTTGTTCCGTGTAACTCAATGAACAACCTAACATGTATTTTGGGTCCTGCTAAGTAACAATCCAACCCATGTCCTCTTTTTCTATCTGGGCTACCAACTAATCCTCAGTAGAATATGAGTTGTCCAGCCTCCCAAGTTTTACTTCGCATTCCTACTTCTACATTATGTTAGCTGAGCTCCTTTGCCTCTCCTTTCCTTTGCCTCTAATTTTCTCCATGATTATTCTTTTCTGAATAGTGGAGCCCCACAGGTTTGCTCCTGAAGAATACTGGAAAATAAAAGGACATCTTGCAATGGAACAGTGAAATTTAAATGTGGAAAATGTTTCTAGCTCCAAAATTGATGCAACGAGAAAAAGCTTTGAAAAACCCTACAACAAAGAAAAAATGTACTGACCGCTATTTATTAGCTATACTAACAATGCTTTCTTAATATATACCTTCGTCTTACCAATACCATTCTGGTTAGAAGAATTGAATACAGATGCTTTAAAAGTTTATATTTCTTCTGAAGATCATAGATGTATTCAAATATAGTGCCTTTCCTTCATTGTCCCTGATTTTTTTTCTTTTCAAGTGTGCAGTCCTTAGAGGAAGAGAGACCAAGCTCCATATAGAAATGTGTTTTTTAAGCTAAGAAACTATACACCACTGTGTATAGTTTAAATACACACACATACAAATTATTTGCCTAAAAACATTATAACAAAGAAACATAACTGTAATTTAGAGAAGTGTATGTGTTTGTGCATTTGTGTATGTAAAGTTCTTCTCTCTTTTCTCTCTATCCAAAAAGAAGCCAAAGAGAAGACATTAGTGCATTTCTTCTTCCTTACTTATGGCTCATGTTCAAAAAGATGGAATGGCTATCTAATTTAAAGGGAACTTAAATATAACCATTGGATCATTTTTTAATCTATTGATTACTGCAATACCTTGTACATGGGGCTACCCTTGAAGAATACTTGGAAGCTTCAGTTGGTACAGAACACAGTGGTATGCAAAGTTTTGGCTGCTCCAAATTTTCACTTGTGCAACACCACTGCTGAGTGTGCTGCATTAACTTCCTGTATGTTTCCGGGTGCTATTCAAGGTGCTGGTTATTACCTTTAAAGCCCTTTATGCCATGGACCCAAGTTACTTGCAGGAGCATCTGTCTCTGAGCATTTCTGCCTGTTCCATCAGATCCAAGAGGCTGGGCATACTCCACATTCTCTCTATTAAACAGTGGCATCTCGTGGTGCGCCTTCTCTATCACTGATCTATGGAACAGCCTCCCTCTTGAGCTTCAGATGGCCCCAACCCTCTTGGCCTTCCAGAAGGCAGTTAAAACCTTGCTTTTCCCCCAGGAATTAGGGCCGGTATATTAAAGGAGTCCAAAATATGCAGATTTGTTTTTATGGCATTGCTATGTAGTGCCTTGGTTTTCTTTTGTTGTACTGGGTAATTTTATTTTATTTATTTATTTTTCAAATATTGGTTTTGTATGGCTTGTCCACGGATTATATCCAAAGTTACATATTTAAGAAGTCTGGATGTATAGATTTTCTGAATAAAATAATGTTTCTAAATAAATGTATTTTGCAGTCTCCTTTACATCCTCTCTTTTTCTCTTTCCCTCTCTCCATTGTGTATACACACAAATGTATATACTTTAGGAGATGATAATAAATTATAGTTAATAATTTTATAAGGTTAAGAATTGGGTGGGGAGGAAATGGCCCGAAGCTAAGCATTTACCTAAATGTAAGAACTGAAATCAAGCCAAAGAAACCACTTTTATTCCATGGGCACTCTCAATATTTTCAGATCAATCCTGTGAATTTTTGGGGTTTTCAAACATGTACAATTTTGGGGTTTCAACAACATGTACAAATTTGTGTGGAAACTTTTGTTTGTTTGTTTTAAAAGAGTCTCCCGTTGTGGGGAGATGGGCGGGGACAAGTCAAACAAATAAATAAATAAATAAAATAACATAGAAATGGGCAAACTGAAGAGAAAGTTACTCTTTCTCACTTTTTTTACTCTTCAGTGAGAAAGAGTGAAACGTGAGAAAAATTATAAAAATTGAAAAAGAGTAAAAAGTGAGAAAAATTGAAGCTGACATTCTCAGCAGAAAGAGAAAAGGATGAATAACAGGTGATTTGGGAAAAAAAGGGCAGTACATAAAACAAAAGGAAAAGAGAGAGGAAAAAAAATAATTGTGTGAGAAATCTGGAAAAAAATTAGGGAGGTTAGAGAAATAAATGCCATAAAAAGAGAAAAATGACTAAAGTTACAAAAAAAAAAAAAAAAAAAAGGAAGGATGTTTAAGAAAATTAATTCCAAAGACAGAAAGATTAGAAATAATCATTAAAAGATATGTCTATATTAATAGCCTATTTTAGTTGTAGCTAATGAAGAACTGGTTTAAGATCCTGTGATTGCTTTAAACCATGGCAGTTTAAATCCACACTGGCTTCCAATTAGTCATCATAAGACATCAATACTGTGCCATTTTAAAGACAAAATTCCTCTAAAGAAAAAAAAAAGTGTAAATAAAAATAAAATACAAGTAGTTACAGGTAAAATTGTTTCTACTCAGCAACTTAATGATCTGATTTAGGCAAAATCTACAGAGAGGCTTTAAGGCCCTCCAGAAATGTGACAAACAGGTGGGTGAAGCAGTGTTTTCTATACTGTACATATGGAGACACAGTATAGCTTCAGAAGGTAACCTGAGGGCATACAAGGAGGTTGATAAGAGTGAATGTGATTCTTCAAGGAAATCGGTATTGGTAGTACAATGTTTCTGTGTCAAAGTTTTGTTTTGTTCTAGTTTGAAAGGCCAATGTCCTGAAAGGGCTGACTCAGCTTTCTTTGAGATGGATAGACTTAATTGGGGTGTGGCCTGAACTTCACAACAGTTTTCTTCAAGGCCTCTGTTAAGACAAAATGTTTTCTTGCTGATCTATGGCCTATTTATTCTTAAACCCATCTGTATGTCAGTGTCTACTCTAAGTGTTCCTGGTCTGGCCTCTCATATTTTTTATTTAGATTTGTATCTGACACCCTGACTTTAAATCTATCAAATTGAAAAATAAGAAACACCTTCACCTATGCAATCTGGTGGGGAAAAAAATATGAATCAAATCATAAACCTAACAGGATTAAAAAAATATTAATCTCTTTACACAGTAATGGAATGACATTGGATTTCATATATCAATACTGGGACAAACATGGAATAGACTTGGCAAATCTAAACTGGGGAGCAGGTGGGAGTAAGGAACACAGAAACCCAACTTTACTAACATGAAAATGGTCCTGAATATTAATCTAAGAGAGCAGTAGAATAACAATGAGCATCATAAAGCATGGAAAAGCTGTTTTGATTGCAAGTGTTTGGAATTTAGTGAAGGGAGAGAGAAGCATGAAAGGTTCCATTTACCAGAATTAATTGGTTTGTTTAGGAATAGGATATACTATTTTTCCATGGTGTACAAAATATGAAATAACAGATAAGAAAATATTAGTCAGTCCAATCTACTCATTGATATGAATTGTCTTTCTCTTGCACAGAAATGCCCATGCTTATTTGTCTTGGGGAAAAAGAACATACAAAAAATTAGATGCTGCCAGAAACATAGTGGGCAATCTGCTTCAAGCAATATCAGTATGCCCTTGAAGAGGCTTCTATAACAGAAACAGGAACTCTGCAACCCAGAGTATTAATCCTGTGCAGTGCTTCAGATTTTATTCTACAAGGGTGCCAAGAAGCCCCTGGAAAGGCAAATGTAGCCTCCGTTTCTAACTCTTTGAAGCAGCTGTGTCTTTTTGTGTGGTGGTTGCAAAGAGTAGTGATTAGGAAAAGTTGCAGATGGCAGATATTATGCATTGCTTCTGAAGTGGTTTCTGAATCTCTCTCTCTCTCTCTCTCTCTTTTTTTTTTTTGGTACTTCCAATTTGCATTGGTGAAATAATGGGGGGGGGGGCATTTTATTTAACAGTTTTAATGAAAATCAAATAAAATGGTATATCAAATCTCCAGTAAGCTTAACCTCCAGTAAGCTTTCCCTCAGAAAAGGGAAAACAGGTCTACGCTGTCAAAGTAAGAATATCAAACCATTGCTATTGCCTCTGCAGTCTTTGGCCCTCACCCCCCACCCCAATAATTTTAAAAGTGCTGCAAAACAGTGTTCTTTTCTGCTTTAGAAGTGCTACTAATGCAGGGGTGGGCAATCTGGGGGCCTCAGAATTGAATGCAGCACCCAAATCCCAGTTTTGCACTCCTTGAACTGTAGTCACCTAAAATTAATGGCAGAGCTCTTGGGAAATCATGACAACCTGGAGGGTATGCCCTAAAATAAACTTTTTTTAAAAGGGAGGGGGGAAATCCCCAAACTCTCCCCAAATGAAAATAATTCTCCTCAGAACAACTTTAGTCTGCTTATTTTGTATCATCAAACTTTCCTCTCAGTGATCCGTCTGTACTCAAAAGTTTCCAAATTCTGCACTGCTGGCCAACCAGACTTTCTATATTCTCCACAATGGATGAGAAATGTGTTTTATTTAGATGCTCATTTTTCCCAGCTAAGGGGGGGGGGGGGGGGAAGAGTCTGCAAATTATTTCATACATATTTCACCTAAAACTTAATATATTTTTTTCTGTTATGCATACATTTTACAAGCTGTTTTTCTAATATGATGTTTATTGGAGTAACCTTCCTCTATTTGTACATTTCTATGCCCACTTTTCTTTCATATTTGTGTGTGTGTGTGTGTGATTTGTGAACTATTTTGAGACATTCTGAAAGATAAAGTTTTTGGTGTGCAACTACTATCTCTTTTCTGCACTTAGACTATGCAAATAAGTTACAAGTAGTACAAAAATGCCTCCATTAAAGAAAGATGCACACCTACATGTCTTCTTCTGAGGGTATATGAAGATAATGTAAATTTTCCCTTTAAAAAAGATATGGAATGATTTAAGTATTTGACAAAGCAGAGTATATGCAAGACTAAAGTGGCTTAGATTTAGGCCAATCAATACATCCCCCCCCCCCCCACCATTTGCTTTTTGAGGGGGAAAATATTATGCAAGCTTCTTTCCTCTAGTACAGTGTTTTCCAAACTTGACAACTTTAAGATGTGTGGACTTCAATTCCCAGAATTCCCCAGCCACCATGATGGGAGTTGAAGTCCACATATCTTAAGCTTGCCAAGTCTGAAAAACACTGCTCTAGTGGTTCTCCACTCTGTTCCTGAAGGATAATTCCAGAATTTCATCTCCTCTCAACTGTGGAAAACATAATTTAAATTAAACCATCTGATTCAGGACTCTAGTCCTGGAAAGGAGGCTGTTATTCATAAGAAAGCAAGGAAAGGCTTCCATTGAAGTGAATGAGCCATTCTGTGTGTTGGTCTCTTCAGCAGGAAGAACTAGTTCTCTACAGCTTAGCCAATACTTGTCAATGCCTATTCAAGCCTTATAGTGACTTGGGAAGTTGGCAGCATGATTAACTGCTTTCCACTTTTCAAAAGTCACACGTTTTTTAATCAAACAAACAAACCACTCCAATTTACCCCCGCATTAATGAAAGCATTAAATATCTGTCGGCTAAAATTATCAAGTGAGTATTGTTCTTTTCTTTAGCATCTTAACTTCTTTATTTAAAAATGATAAATGCTTCTACATTATCATTTTTAAAAATACAATCCAATTCCAGTCTTAGGCTCAATAATTCAGAAATATGTCCTGCTGCGTGCCAGATCCAGAGCACCTCACTGGGATGCCTTCATGCTGATCTGGCCTGTAACTGAACAAGGACCTTTTCATTTTAACAGCTCCAAAGAGTTTAGTGTTGCTGCTGAGAACGGTAGGAACATGAGCATAAGATTTAGCTTTCCTTTCCATAGTCTGGTTACTTACTTTTAGTAAACAGGTTGTGTGGTATAATATTTACAATGAAATTGAACAAGATTTAATTGTATACTTTCTTCTCTGCCCATGGATCCGTATCTTACAGGCAAAGCAATTAACTGAATGGCCTTCTCCAACATAACTGTTTTCTTCACATCTGATTCCAGTCTAAGTATTTGAATCAAATGGTGGAAAATGTATGAAGCAGTACATGGAAGAAAATTCACATCACTCTTTATCACACACACTTATATGCTATGTAGATCAGAGGGACGTAGCAATCCTTTGCTGCCAAATATCACATTCTGCTTTTGGTGTTCCTTGCTCACACATAAATCATTCACCCCCATTAAGATGCAGACTACATACTCACTCCAACCGCCCTCCCCAATCTGGTGTCCTCCTAAAGTGTTAGAACTATGACGTCCAAAATGTTCAGTCATCATGACAGTGTTAATCGTTAATTCTGCCTCCTTTTACTCATTCTCTCCAACACTTCTTTCCTCCAGGGCAGATCGGGCTCATCCTAGTAATCTTACTAACAACCCTAACAAGTAGGTAAATCTGATAACTGGTCAACAGATGGAATGGGGATTTGAAACACATCTTCACAAAATCTGACTTTCCACTTTTTATACTGTAGTAGCTACTTTTTACACAAAGTTGCAGGAGAAGGGGGATTTGGATGCATGAGTTTTAATAGCAATAGAAAGTTGCTATCTCTCTCTTTCTCTCTCTTTCTCTCTCTATCTCTGTCCTGCAGATAGGAGGACCAATAGTAGATTGTAGGGGGAAAAAAATTTCACCTGTGACAGGGTGAGCTGCCATGCTTGTGAACTAGAATTTTCTTTGTAGAATTGCACCTATCTGGGTTACAGACTGCTATCTCTATCCATTCTCAGACTTCACTGAACTTCTCTTGTGTACTTGCTTCTGCTGTAGAGACTTCGTTTTTCATAAACAAATTTTCAGAATGGTACTTTCCTTCCCTCCTCCATAAAACACATAGTGTCATCTTATATGAATAACAAAGTCCAATTGCGACCATGTGTGTGTGTGTGTTTGTGTGTTGCGTATGTGTATGATCAGTATAGGATTAATATAAGTATATAACTGGAAACATCTTAGAGAGTTATGGGTAGACCCTTATGTAGTCAAAATGACACCATGGAATAACAAGGAGGAATTATCACCAGGCTCAGAGGAACTCCAGTATTTGAAGAAGAAATAGGTAGTTGGGAAGACTTTTTTAAGGCTCACTGAAAACTGAGCTCATGGAATGTGGACATGGACATGACTGCTGGAAAGGGAGAATATAAACTGTTGAGGATGAACGGGAGTGTCCTGAAATGAGGGCATGGCTACCACCTTTTCATTCTGTCACCTCCTGCAGTGTGTGAGCATCTCCACTTATAAGGCATCAGAATGAATGTCCCAGCGCTAGAACAGTGTGAGAGATTTCAGTGTTTATAGAGAGAGAAATGACAATATTCATCATGGAAAACATTCAGCAAATTGAGCTTTTTTCCTATAAAAATAGCAACAGGGAAAGTTACAGGACACATTTTTGTTCCATTTTTCTAATAATGATGCACTTTTAATGATCCATCTTTTAAATCCATGCAGGGCTTTTTTTCTCCCCAGAACTGCAATCTATTGTTTCCCGAGTTTGGGTGCAAGTGCCATCACTTAAACAGACAATGCTTATTGGAAATTAAACCACTACTAATGTATTATAATTATTACTTCAGGGTAATTTGGTGCTCCTATAGAGACTCAGTGATAATCTGATGGTAACAGTTCTTCTGAGGAATTGCTCATATTTTCTTTTTCTGTCTTTATGCAATAAAACAAAACACAAATCCTCCTAATGTATACAGGTAGTCCTTGGATTATGATGGCAACTGGGACTGAGATTGCTGTTCTTAAGCAATGTGATCATAAAGCACAATGTCACATGACTGCATCGCTTATTAAGAACAATCCCAGCACTCCCGGTTGCCATCGTAACTCCAAGACACAGGGGTCATTAAGCGGGAAGCAGCAGGAGTCCCAGGTAAGGAGTGTGGGGGTGCTGGGGGGCTGCCACCATGTGGAGGGGGGAGGCTGGGGGAGGCCCTGGGAGGCTGGGCATGAGTGCAGGGAGGTCAGGGGAATCAGGGCACGGTGCAAGTGTAGGGAGGCCTGGGGGACTTACCAGAGTGACCTGTGACCCTCCCTGCCAGCTTTGCTTGTGGGAAGCTGGCAGGGAAGGTCACAAATGGCTATCATGTGACTATGAGGCACTGCAACTGTCATAAGTGCAAGCTAGTTGCCACATACCAGAATCACAATCCCGTGACCGCAGGAGTGGTGTGATGGCTGGAACTTCGAGGAATGGTCGTAAGTACCACTTGTTCAGTGCCATTGCAACTTCAAACGGTCACTGAATGAGTAGTTGGTATGTGAGAATTACCTGTATAACCCTTGGCTAATTCATGATATCAGTATAGGAAGAGGGGATGTGTAGCTAAATCAGTCAGCACCTGAAGTGATTAGAGGTTATTTCAGTTAATGCAGTTAAATAAGTTTAGATAGAGCATTCTGTAAGCACAATATATAATCCTAAAAGGAGAGGGAGGGAGGGACTGATAATAAAGAGGTATAACCAAAGGTAATATTTCTTTCATATGCCTGGGAAAAATGATCAAAAAGCATCTCTGTTAGAGACAAGCAGTTTTATGTAGCTTTAAAGTACAAGCACATATTGGCTGCAACCTGCATTTATTTCCACCAATTGCCATCTCCTTAATAATGCAAAGTGCAAACCTGGGACAAAACCTTCCCATTAAAAAAACAAACAAACTATTGACTGCTTAATGCACGTTCCAAGGAACAGGATGTTATGATCCATATTCAGCATCTCAGTCACTCAGATCCTTTGGGGAAAGGATATGTGAGACAAGTCCCCTGAAGTCTTGCTGGATGATTTCATTAGTTTCTTCATGAATAAAGTCATTAATGTTTGCTTTTGGTTGGCTATCAGTTGAACAAAATCCAATATGGTAAGCAAGGCTTAATTTTGTGATATTATTTGGGATTCTTTTGAACTTATTGCACCCAAGAAAGTGGACAGGTTTCTCTGTGGCATAGGTTTTACCATTCATGGTCTGGATTCATGTCCTTCCTGGATTCTACAGATAGTTTAAGCTCCTATTTTAAAGCAGGCAGTTTTGTGCCCTCTTTTAAAGAAACTCTTCTTGGATCTAGCAATTTTGTTAACTTTCTTCCCTGTCTCCAGTTTATCAGAATGGTATACACATTCCACTTTCCCTTAAGCTGTCAGAGGAGAGACATACAGATGTTACTTTATGTCATGACTCGTGTATGGAGTTTTACATGACTTCCAACACCCCTCTTGAGGAAGGAATTTCTCTATTTTTAAAAGGTACATCTTGCATGGTGTTTTCAATTACATTGACCACTAGGGGGCACTATATGACAGGTTTCATCCTATTTGGGACTCATCAAACTGGCTATCTATGTGAACTTGGATGGGGAAAAATGGCAACTTTATTTTTAGTTATCTCTAACTGAAATTTAGCTTTCCATTCAATAATGTATGTAGCAACAAAGTGATTTATGGCCTCTAGATCCTAAAAATGTTTGTTAACTTCAATAAATCTCACTCTCTAAAATTATTGTACCTTAAAAAAAGAGCATTCTATTATTATTGATTTAATGGATTAATAAAAAAAAGTACATATATTGCTATATTACATATCGTTATTTTTTAAATATTTCATAATTGCATTTGAGCGTAATCGGTTTCCATTGTAATGCGATATGTATATTTGCATTTTATTTTTTGCATTTAAATATATTTTTCTTCTCAGAAGGGTGCATAGGTTTCACCAGACCCTCAAGGGTGTCCATGGCCCCCAAAAGTTTAAGAACCCCTGCTGTAAGGAGATGATTTGTGCTTCACGTTCAGAAGTGTCTCCTGGACTACTGCTTAAAAATAGCTGGAGGCTATGACTGGGGATCGTTGCCAGCCATAGCTGGTGCACCAGTTATGACGTTCAGGACCAGGATGCCTGAAGCCTTAATCACAACTTGGCTGGATTATTGTAACATCCTCTACATAGGGTAGCCTTTGGAGAAGACATGGGAGCTACAAATGGACCTGAATGCAGTGGCAAGGCAGCTGTCAAATGAACCCATCACTGAGAGTAACACCTCTCTTAAAATTGCTCTACTGGTTACCAGTAGACTTTCAGGCCCAGTTCAAAATCCTGGTTATAACCTACAAAGCCTTGGACACCAGATTACATCAGGCACTGTCATCCCAGAATTGCATCTGCCCATCCAGTGAAAACATCTTTAGAAGACCTGTAGGAGTCCTGCCTCTGTCATGAAGGAGCCATGGATAAGACAAGAGACAATGGCAGACCCCACATTTTTTAACTCATTACCCTGGAGTTCATCAAGCTTCCTCCCATATGGCTGTTGTTGACATGTACCTTGCATACCACTCCAGTACCCGATTAACGAAATACCTTACAAGTATTGGTGCTTTCTTGTCCTGTTTTTCAGGTACCCAATGCTTAATTTTAAACTCATAAGCATAAAAATACAGGTGAAACTCGAAAAATTAGAATATCGTGCAAATGTTCATTTATGTCAGTATGGCAACTCAAAAGGTGAAACCAATATATGAGATAGACGCATTACATGCAAAGCGAGATATGTCAAGCCTTACTTTGGTATAATTGTGATGATTATGGCGTACAGCTTATGAAAACCCCACATTCACAATCTCAGAAAATTAGAATATTACATGATATCAATAACACAAGGATTGGAAATAGAACAATATCGGACCTGTGCAAAGTATAAGCATGCATATGTACTCAGTACTTGGTTTGGGCCCCTTTTGCAGCAATGACTGCCACAATGCGGCATGGCATGGATGCTATCAGCCTGTGGCACTGCTGAGGTGTTACGGAAGACCAGAATGTTTCAATAGCGGCCTTCAGCTCCGCTGCATTGTTTGGTCTCATGTTCCTCATCTTTCTCTTGGCAATGCCCCATAGATTCTCTATGGGCTTCAGGTCAGGTGAGTTTGCTGGCCAATCAAGCACAGTAATCCCATGGTCACTGAACCAGGTTTTGGTACTTTTGGCAGTGTGGGCAGGTGCCAAGTCCTGCTGGAAAATGAAGTCAGCATCCCCATAAAGCTCGTCTGCGGAAGGAAGCATGAAGTGCTCCAAAATCTCCTGGTAGACAGCTGCATTGACCCTGGACTTAATGAAGCACAGTGGACCAACACCAGCAGATGACATGGCTCCCCAAATCAACACAGACTCTGGAAACTTCACACTGGACTTCAAGCATCGTGCATTGGGTGCCTCTCCATTCTTCCTCCAGACTCTGGGTCCTTGGTTCCCAAATGAGATGCAAAAGTTGCTCTCATCAGAAAAGAGGACTTTGGACCACTGGACAACAGACCAGTTTTTTTTTTTTTTTTTCCTGTAGCCCAGGTAAGACGCTTCTGACGTTGTTTGTTGTTTAGGAGCGGCTTGACAAGAGGAATACGACATTTGAAGCCCATGTCCAGGATCCGTCTGTGTGTGGTGGCTCTTGATGCACTAACTCCAGCCTCAGTCCACTCCTTGTGAAAGTCCCCAACACTTTGGAATGGCCTTTTCCTGACAATCCTCTCCAGGCTGCGGTCATCCCTGCTGCTTGTGCACCTTTTTCTCCCACACTTTTCCCTTCCACATAACCTTCTATTGATGTGCTTTGATACAGCACTTTGGGAACATCCAACTTCTTTTGCAATTCCCTTTTGGGGCTTTCCCTCCTCATGGAGGGTGTCAAGGATGGTTTTCTGCACAACTGTCAGGTCAGCAGTCTTTCCCATGCTTGTGATTCCTACTGAACCAGCCTGAGAGACCATTGAAAGGCTCAGGAACCCTTTGCAGGTGTTATGGATTCATTAGCTGATTAGAGTGGGGCACTTTGAGCCTAGAATATTGAACCTTTTCACACTATTCTAATTTTCTGAGATTGTGAATTTGGGGTTTTCATAAGCTGTACGCCATAATCATCACAATTATACCAAAGTAAGGCTTGACATATCTCGCTTTGCATGTAATGCATCTATCTCATATATTGGTTTCACCTTTTGAGTTGCCATACTGACATAAATGAACATTTGCCCGATATTCTAATTTTTCGAGTTTCACCTGTATGAAAGTGAAACTGTGATCAGTGATTTCACTGAGAAAGCGGCCCTATACAATGTACATATTTGCCTCTATCAGAAGAAAGCTAAATCACCAATATCAGTTAACAGCTGTAACAAGAAGGTACAAATCTCAGATGCAATTGGATAGTGAATAAAAAAGAAATGTGAAAACTAGGGGGCACTTAATATTTCTTCTTCTTCCTGCATCATCAGGTTCCCGTCCATAACCTTTTTAAATGACCATTGGAATATCTTCACACATTTTGAGAGAATGGAAAGGCACTTAAATGCAGGCTCTCCTATTTATATAAACAAGTTTATATAGAATTTACACCGTCTTTTCCATTAACGATAAGAACATTTTTATTTCCCTTTAAGGGGATGACAAGAGGATAAAATGTGATTGAGCTAATCCCAATGAAAAAAGCAATTATTTAAACAGGGTGAAAGAACCAGGGAGGAAGAGAGAAGTGTAATTAGAATTTATGACATGAATGCTATAATAGCAAAAAAAAAAAAAAAAAGTGAAAAAATAGGTATTAAAACTGTTGAACTATTAGCTAATGGTTATTAATATGGTCATAGGAGAAAGGAGAAAAGTTTTATAGGTTTTGTCGTTGTTGTTGTTCCCAATTTGCATACATTTTATCCAAGGAACATTTTTATTCTTCTGTATCATTGAGTGGATATAATTTTGCTTTAACATATTGCAATTAAAAAAACACAATCCTGCAATGAGATTTGCATTTATTTTCAACTTTCCTGAAGATACATACCTTGCATTATATTTCCCTAAAATACTTATTCTTTCCTCAATCACTGTTATTTTTAATATAGACCCTGAGCCAAAAGCTGCATTTCAAAATTCAGAGATATGAGGAGAGAGAACTGCATTTGCTATCCCCCTGCCCAGAAATATCATCCTCTAGAAGGAGTAGCACAAAAAAGAAGTGCAGCAACACCCAACTGGTGACTTTGGACCAGTCATTATCTTTCAGCCCAACATATATGTTTTTGGGATAAAAATGACAACGGATTCCTTAAAGCCAACTTGAGTTTTTGAGGGCGGGAGGGAGGGAGAGAGAGAGAGAGAGAGAGAGAGAGAGAATGCAGTCCTGTTAATGAAGATGAAGAAGTAGTTGTAGTTCCATCTGAACCAGTAACTTTGCATTACTTATAGAAATGATGTCTATTTGAGTCAGGCTCCAGCTCAACTAGTTTAGCACAGTCAGTACTGACTAGGAATTATTCTTCAGGATTTCATACTTTCTCCCCCCCCCCCCCCACCTGCAGGCTTATCTTGAGATGCTATGGATTGAACTCCCCTCTTCCTCCTCCTCCTCCTCCTCCTCCTCCTCCTTCTTCTTCCTATAAACCTTATGATTTGCCACTGATGTATGGCACTTCACCAGTGTGTTGGGATGTTAAAGTAAGCTCTACATGGAGTTCACCAATTCTTCCATTTATTTATTTATTTATTTATTTATTTATTTATTTATTTATTTTTAATATTAAAGAAGCTTCAGGGTGGTATGAAGAATTTTTATTTGGAGTTATAGTACATTTTATGTAAAAAATTGCAAGCACCCTCTATGAAAATTCAAGCTTTTATGTCTATCAATCTAGTACTCCATTGTATTTCCTTCTTCCTCCTTTTTTCTTTCATTCTACTATCTAAAATCCCTCTTTTGTAGCTTACACTGTCTGAAGAAAGCAACATAGGCACAGAGTTCCTCAAGAAAGATAATCTTAACAGGGTACATACTAAGCTTTTGGAGAGGAACGGTATTTGCTTTTTCATTAGCTGGGGTTTTCTAAATCCTACTTTCCATCTGTAGTCCCCACTGAAATTCACTATTATAAATACAGAATCTAACAGCAGTTGCTCAAAAGGGATAATGAAATTGAAAGTATCAGATGTTACACACTTTAATTTTAGGAACTGAGCCACAATTCATCAAAATATTTCTGAGATTTTGTTTTGTACACTCTTTAAAAAACCCAAACTTACTTACTTTCTTTCTTTCTTTCTTTCTTTCTTTCTTTCTTTCTTTCTTTCTTTCTTTCTCAGAATATTCTACATTTTCTTTGGCATCCATCATCGTCAATGCTAAGTACAAAGCACTGGAGATTATATTTGGAAAAATATAAGACATCTGTTCCTGTCATTGTTGGATAATTTATTCTTTGGGGAAGGTGGGGGGAGAGAATGAGATAATGCTCTTTTTGTCCCTCAAAATAGAGAATTTTAAGGGTCCATTTCAAAATACTTGTATTTTTTAAAAAGTCTTCAGAACCATATATATTGAATTAGCTGTGTTGATTAAAATATCTTTGGCACCTTCTTTACCTCCCAGAAAAAGTTTAGCTAAAGAGGCAAGTTTTAGCCATTCATTAGATCACTACAGCAGCCAACCCCTAGATAGGAAGTTCAATAGGGAAACCTTTTCATTTAATGCTCACTTGCAATGCTTCAAATGGTAGTGAGACATGATGCAAGAACTCCTGGAAGAGTTGAAAATGCAGCAGGAAATATATGCTCACAAAAAATAACACTGCATATTTATGGCTGAGAATGTATCCAATAATTAACCATTTACCATGTGGAAATAGAACATGGAACTGAGGGATGGGGGTGGGGAGGGAGGGAGTACAATCTTAAATGCAATTTCAGAAGATAGCAATACTTGCCAACCCTGCCAGGGCCTGGAAATTAAGCAGGGTCAGGCTTGTTTAGTACCTAGATGGGAGACTACCAAGGAATACTAAGACACTAGGCTAGACTGGGAAATTGAAAAACATCCTAGAGGAAGCCAGTGGCAAATCACTTTTGAATCAATCTCAAGAAAGCTGTAATGAAATGTCCAGGAAGTGACCAGAAGTCGAATTCAGTTTAAAACAGACTTTCCTTTATCTTTATATCCATTGAAGAAACTGAAGGACATATGCATACAGTGTTGCATATGCTACATGCTATTACACTCCACCAGTTTCTGGACTGACTGTGTGGAGGAAGTCAAAAATCCCCTCTATTTTAGTTTGTTCCATGTTTAGTGTACTGCCACCATGTTTAGTGTGAATGTCATTTTTACTGCATTCTTCCCTTGGCAATGAAGTTTTCTTCCCAAATGTACTAGGAATTGCGTTTGGATTTGTTTAATTTGGTGAATTCCTTCACCAGCTTCAACAGTCTTTTTTTTTTTTTTTTTGGTATAATTTTTATTGAGAAAAGTTTTTACACAGGATTAAAAAACTACAAAAAAGAAAAAGAAAACTAGAATAAAGAAGATATGAACAAAGAAGAAGAAAAAGTGAAGGACAGCAAAAGACAAAGAAAAAGAAAGATATTTAAATAAGCAATTTCTGGTCTTCTTCGCAGCAGTTACATACATGATAATTATCATTTCCACCCTCCCAAATTACACATCATGATTCCATTGTTCTCATAAACAACCCCTTTTTAATGAATAAATCCCAAAATCACCAATTCATTTTTTTAAAAATTTTTCACCAAAAATCCATAAAGTGTTTCCAGTCTTTTGTAAAAATAATTGTTGTTCCCTTCTTAAATAAGTCAGTTTAGCTGTTTCTGGAAGCTCTGCCATTTTCACAATCAGTTCCTCTATTGTGGGTGTGCCAGCTTCAATTGTCCTAATGAAGGACATGAAATAAACTGTTCTGTAAATCATGACTGGGCCTTGAAACAAATGCAAGGCAAAACATTCTAATACTAAGATATTCCTTATTATTATTAATTCTAATACTTTGATTTGGGACCCAACTCCAGAACTGAATAAGTTGAACAGTAAAACATGTTCCTAAAAGTAAGTTCGGACAGTGGGACCCTAAATATCTGTGACTACTTACAATCCAGTTTGCCTTCCCATGACTTATTATGACAAAGTTATTCAGTTGACTTTTAGCTGAATTCGGAAAATAAATGTCTCATATTAAAGGTCCCTATATCAGATTTCCAGTTTTTGTTCAGAAAACAAAATGTACTTTCATTTATATATTGTCATATTTGACCACACTAGTCATCGTGAAGATTTTTTGGTTTTCTGGTAATATATAAGAACATCCCAAAATGTTGCTTTCTTATATTAATAAATATTCTACAGTTAATGAAGTATTGGTTATTTCAGATGATGTGCCATGAACATTATATTTTGCTAAGATCATTTTAGCCTTGAAAACTGTTTTTTTTAAACAAATGCTGATAAAAATCTGCAAAAAACCCCAACCACTATTTTCGAAGTCAATCTAAAATAATACTGTACTACCAAAAAAAAAAAAACAACCATATTAAA
The DNA here is from genome assembly GCA_030867105.1 of Liasis olivaceus. NCBI lineage: Eukaryota > Metazoa > Chordata > Lepidosauria > Squamata > Pythonidae > Liasis > Liasis olivaceus. The sequence continues at coordinate 79,578,859 of CM061350.1, read as the reverse complement.
GGAAGTACTGTAAGTGAACATCTAACATGTATTTATTTAAGTATACATCACAATTTTACCCTAAAGATATTAATGTCTCTCTGTGTATACTAGATAGTGTGTAGGAACACTATCAAGTATGTATGTATGTATGTATGTATGTATGTATGTATGTATATATATATATATATATATTGCTTTGCCTTACTTCCAAATACTAATTGTTGCCTAGATATGCAGTGTTGCTGTATATTTGCTTCCTTGACAGAAAGTATATGGTGTGGGCAATGAATTTTATAACTAGGGCATCGTGTGACAATTAACTTTAATGAAATCTCTTACTTATTCATTATATAAAGGTGAAGCAGGAGAACCTTCACCTCCAAAAACCTCTAAAGATCATGAAAACTGATGACTATATGGATAACAATGACTATATGGGCTCTTGGCAATGACCTAGGTAACCCTAGACATTTCTTCAAATACTGTATCCTGTTTTCCTGGTAGTATTAAGCATCCAATAAGTAACTTAATAAAAATGTTTTTTTTTTTTCAAATAATGATCTGTAATTGGAGATGTTATGATGTTATCTTTCAGTTATTGTGATACACATATATGTGTATGTATATTACTGCAGAAAACAAGTGAATGGATGAAGGTACAAGGGGTTACAGGCATTGCTACTGAAAAAAATGAATGCCTTTAAAGATTAGTCCGAATATTAACAATTGCTTCAATGGGGCTGATTGCCTGGTGAATTTAATCCCTTTTCTGATGCCTAAGCTGGTTTCTCCCTCTTTTCTTCCCTGTCCTATGTAGTTTCTCTTCCCTTTGCCTCACTTCCATCCAGTTCATTTATACCTTTGCATTTTCTTCCTTTCCCAATACAATCCTTCTCCTTCTCCTTCTCCTTCTCCTTCTCCTTCTCCTTCTCCTTCTCCTTCTCCTTCTCCTTCTCCTTCTCCTTCTCCTTCTCCTTCTCCTTCTTCTCCTCCTCCTCCTGCTCCTCCTCCTCCTTTTCCCTTTTCCCTTCTCCCTTCTTTGCTATTCTGCTGTAATGTACTTCTTCACATGTGACAAAAATAATTGTTACATGCATATGTGAGATCAGATCATTTTAAAAATGCGGCACCCTATTTTACAGACAATTAGTCTTACTATTTTTTTTTCTTGGCCCTCCTTTTTTGAGAGTGTAGTTTTGGATATACACACAAATGCACATGTACCGGCAAATATATAATCCACATGCTACTGCGTCTAGTACTGTGGTCTACTACCACAGCTTAACAGCAACTCTTCTATGAAGCTTTTTCATCTTACTTGACTATTAATTTGAGGTTCTGGCTCTTAAAGATCCATGGCAGAGTCATTGAAATAATAATGGTGGTAGAGGGAGGTAATAATTCATAAACAAATGCAGGACACTTCTTTACCAAGTGCAAACTTCATCTATGTAGCATCAGTCCAAGAAATAAAGAAGTCAGTCCTTCATTTGGCCACATAAATAAGAACGTCCCTGCAAAAGTAATAGAAAGGATGAAATTGTACCTGCTTTTTCTGTGTATTACTCACAGTCTTGGCAGAAGATCACACATTAGGGCCAAGACCAATGAAACTTAATGACCCATATACTCTTCTCTATATTAATTTCTAAAACAATGACAGTGAAGTAGATTATATTAAACATCAGGAGGAAATATTCAAGGTGACATCATGCACATGGGACACCAATGTATAATGATTCTTCCTCTGCTTTGGATTAAGTTAGATATATATGTTGCAAGTGTTAAAAAAAAAAAGGTTTATAAGCAAATCCCTATCATGCTTCTAGAACTGTAATGAATGTTAAGAAATATGGCATTTGGAATATACCTTTATGTAATAGCTTTTAATAATAGTAAAATACATTATGCGTGGAAAAAAGACCCTGTTGCACCTGTGGAGTGTGTGAACACTTCAGGATGGGAGACATACACTCTGCAACACCTGATTTTCTTCATAGAAACAAATAGCAAATATTTGCTGGTATGTGAGAATGCGAAAGGATATATTCAGATATATTGTTTGAAGAAGGACTAATCAAGTTCCAAATGATCCACTAATTTAAAATCAAACTTTTTCTATTGGTGGAACCCCACTACTGCACATGCGGTAACTGTTACCGAGTCACCCGTTAGGGGAGATGGGCAGCATACAAATTTAATAAATAAGCAAGCAAGCAAACAATTTCCCAAACAGTTCTAGCTTCAATTACATAGTTTAAAAGTATTTATCCACTGCTTTCCTGCTTCTCTGGGCCCTTACAGTTTAGAGCCATCATGCAAACAGCATTATAAAATAACACTAGCAGCAGAAAGAAAGTAGGAAAACATTTTCAAATGTAGTTGGGCACATTTTAGGGTCAGAAAGCCACATCAGATTTTCTTTTCTCCAATCAAAAGCCATGCTATAACTTCACAGCTGTGGTGAGTGTTTGTGTGTACTCAACTAGAATACTGTGAAACAGAAATTTGGTGCCCCAGATCAGGGAGATCTGTTTTAGTAAATCCATTTTAAAAACCCCTGCATTGTGAACTCAGAATCTAGCCTTTTGGGGGGGATGAGATATTAAAAAGGGACCCAAAGAATGATTGTAAAGTACGGGCTGGCTCATATAGATTGAGTAGTCAATCAATCTACTAAAGTCAGAGATAGCACTGCCAGTTTTGCCTGGAAATAAAATAAAAACCAATGTACATGCTTGAAGATAGAGGTACATCATTTCTTATATATGTATTGCATGAGAGAGAGAGAAAGAACATTTGTGTGTGTGTGTGTGTGTGTGTGTGTGCATGCATGGATGTGTGTACGCTATGCAAACTGTAACAGATTATCGATGCATACACACACAAATACACACAAAGAAAGACATATGCATGCGTTATCTAGCAACTTTGCACCAGCTATAGCTTCAAAGCATTTTTTACAGATAAGCTCATACAGCCTGTCATGGTATCTAAATGAGGCTTGGATAATGGTGGGAAGATCCATCTTCTATATGAGGTAGCATTTCTGGTGAATCAGCTGAAGTTCCTGAAGCAATTTTATGTAGATGTCTAAAAGCATAAGGGACTATATAGAACCCTAAGGAACTCAATGAGCTTAACAACAGGGAACTTTCACTAACATAAGAGCTGTAACTCTGTAAAATATTGCCTTAAAGCATGATATTTGCCACAAGGGTATCATGATCAGTAGCAGTGAATGACACAGAGAGATTCAGGAATACTCTCATTTGCGGCATCTCTCTTAAGACTGATTCTGGGCGTACATACTGGCATCCGTGTTGCTCTAATCTTGGTTTGCTGCATGCAACTGGTGGCCCCAGATGGGAACACAGAATCTCATCAGCATCAGAGGCATCCGTCAGGCTCAAAGAGGAGAATGAGCAAACAATGGTAATGCACATCTGCATCTGCTTCACACATGGTTATCCCAGGAGGGATGAGGAAGAATGGTTACAATGATTGCCTTCGGTTATATGATTCACAAATGAAGTATTCCTGAACCTGGCATAAATTTGCAGAGCAAACTTCAGACACAATTCCAAGTTTACTCTGGAAAGCCAAGAGAGACTGGGTGATCGACAGGGGAAATATGTATTTTCTGTATCCTTGACTCCTCTTGTCATTCACTGAGAAAGAAAGCCCTTCCTCAAATCAACACCATTGACACTTACAAAATGTGCCAGCATTGATTTCTCAGGAAACTGTCTCTGACATGCCTTTTACCAGTTGTTGTCCAACAGATGGTTGGTGTTTTGATGAGCAATGGAAAAGGTGGTGGGAAAAGTGGGCTGGGGGAACAAGGGAGAAATCACAGCTATTTCTACATGGATTTACCTTTATCACTAAAATGAGCCAGAGAGACCTTTTTTCTCTTTCTAGGAGCAAAGTGAAAGGAAAAGAATTAAGGCCATTGTCTAAAACAGAAGGAATATGATTTCAGGTATCTTTAGAATACATATGGCTTTTCTTTTATGTGGGACCATCCATGTGGGGTGAAAAGTAGTAAGAATGAATTCTACTGAAGCTACATAGGATGGACCCAAAATAAAATACAGGATTGATTTGTGGAGTAACAGCACAGACACAAAATAAGGTGTAAAACACTAGCATATTCTCTCATATGTAAGAACACTCTGCAGATGGTTGTTAAAATTGCTAACTAAAATGGGCTCTTCAGAATCTTCAGCAGGGATACTTCATGATTGCATTCTATGGCCACCGAAGCAATGGCATCCATGTGTGTTTGGGTGGGGGGTGTCAAAATCAATAAGATGGGCACAGCATTCTGATACAAGTCCCGCCCCCTTTGAACATGCATGTAACATTAGCATATGTACAAAAGGATAGTGCTGGCATTGCAACATTCCACCCGCCATCTTGCCAATTTTGATGACACCCCCCCCCCCATCTCATGAACACCTCAAGAGTCTCCCTTAAACCAGAACTCTGCATGTTTGGGCCCATGGACTCAGTTGGTTTTTGAATAGGCTGTCAAGATCTACCCCAAGGTAGGAACAGGAAAAAAATAAATATAGAAATAAAGACACTATTTTTATAAAATTTCTTTAAATTGAATTCTGTTTCACATGATCACATCCATGTATTTAATTTCTATTTTCTACCATATTAATTGCCAGCTTGTTGGCAAATTGTGCACCCTTGTATGATCCACAGGTGACATATGTCTTCCCAGCACCATGTTATGGCCTCTAGAAGAGAACAGCTCCATGTTATGGCCTCTAGAACAGCACCATGTTATGGCCTCTAGAAGAGAACAGCTCCAGAAGATCCCAAGAGTAGATGCGACCAAAAGTTTTAGTATTTTTTATTTGGGGTTTGGGGAGTTTTAAGGGCTGAAATGGATGCTTTGTGATATGTAAAAACTTGAGGCATCTGCTTCACTTCTTAGAGCGCTCTAAAATCAAAAGCATTCCTATTTCTGAACAGTGGTAAATAGTAAAATGGTGCCATAGATTTTGCAAGGCTCAAGGCACCCTCTCCGCTATGAACTTCATTCCAATCCCAGAATTTTTAAAAATAAAGCAAGAGGAAGAGGAAGAGGAAGAGGAAGAAGAGGAAGAGGAGGAGGAGGAGGAGGAGGAGGAGGAGGAGGAGGAGGAGGAGGAGGAGGAGGAGAAGAAGAAGAAGAAGAAGAAGAAGAAGAAGAAGAAGAAGAAGAAGAAGAAGAAGAAGAAGAAGAAGAAGAAGAAGAAGAAGAAGAAGAAGTTATTGCCTACTCCAGTGTCATCATGACATCACCAGCTATATCTCTTGCACTCTTTGGAAACTAAATTTAAAATGTGGCTTCTGGCTGTAAACAAATTTGTATCAAGGAGTAATGTTTTTTATGTATTCAGACTTTGCTAAGGAGATCTAGGAGCTACCAAATGCCAAAGCTACCAGATGCCTAAGTTAATGTAAACCGGACACTTATATGATTATACAGATGCATAAAAGATGCAACTCTACCTCAAAAATGATAGTCAGGTCTCAGGTTCACAGTTCAGCTCATAAAAGCATTTTCCCATATAATATTTTATGCAGTTTTCGGTATATTTAATGTTTTAAGCTACTTATCATACTGATTAGGCAGGGTCAGTGACACTAAACTTCCTTATGAGCTTTATGTCAAGGGAAAAAAAAATGAATGCAGAACAGCACTTTTCAAAATCAAAATTCAATCAGCTGCATCACTGAACATTGACAATTTGGCATAGTTGAATAGGTGTTTGCCTAGAAACCAAAAGACTGTGAGTTCTAGACCTCCCTTAAGCATAAAAGCGGCTGGGTGAATTTAGGCTAGTCACTGTCTCTCAGCCCAACCATCTGACAGGGTTGTTGTTCTGGGGAAAATAGGAGGCAGAACTTATGTTTGCCTTCTTGAGTTATATATAAAAAAGGTGGAATAAAAATCTAAAAAACAAAAAAATGAAGCAAATTTGACTGGAAGCTTGGGACCTATAACTAGTCCAGAATGCAGCAGCTTGAGTAGTTATGGATGCTTCTTGATGCACCCAAATAACACTCCTAGACTTTGCCAGACACTTTTAAAATGGTGGAGTAATTTGGTTTGCAGCTGGCTATGAATTTAGCCAGTTCTCATTTCCTGAATATATAAATGTATGAAGTAAAGCACTTATTTGTTGATATTCATACATTTTATGTCTTTATAATGCAGTTCTAAATTTAAAATATATAAAAAAAGTGTATCTCTGAGGGAAAACTACACCAAAATATGGAAAACTTTTTAAAAACTTGTTTCCTTTATATATATATATATCACAATGTACGGAGGTTTCCACCCCAAGTCCAACACCCAGAGACTGTACACCAGCCGCAAAGAGGGCGGGCGGGGTCTGATGAGTGTCAAAGCCACTGTCCTGGATGAAACCCGGAGTATCCAGGAGTACATCAGTAAGATGGCACCCAAAGATGAGCTGCTGAGAGAATACCTCAGGCAGCAGCAGACATGGGAGGAAGTTCAAGCAGAGGAAATGCCATGGCAAGACAAGCCCCTACATGGGATGTACCATCGACAGATAGCTGAGGTGGCTGACATTGGGAAATACTATCAGTGGCTGGAAAGGGCCGGACTAAAAGACAGCACTGAGGCACTGATCATAGCAGCACAAGAACAGGCACTAAGCACCAGATCCATAGAAGCAGGGGTCTACCACACTAGACAGGACCCAAGGTGCAGATTGTGCAAAGAGGCCTCAGAGACAGTCCAACACATAGTGGCAGGGTGTAAGATGCAGGCAGGAACAGCGTACACTGAACGGCATAACCAAGTAGCTGGCATTGTGTACAGGAACATCTGCACAGCATATGAGCTAGACCCCCCCCAAGTCCAGATGGGAGATTCCACAGAAATTTGTGAAGAATAAAAGGGCTAAGATCCTGTGGGAGTTCCAGATCCAGACGGACAGGCAGGTACTGGCCAATCAACCAGACATCGTGGTAGTAGACAAAGACCAGAAGACAGTGGTAGTGATAGATGTAGCAGTGCCAAGTGACAGCAACATCAGGAAGAAGGAACATGAGAAGTTGGAGAAGTACCAGGGCCTGAAGGAGGAAATAAAGAGGATGTGGAAAGTCAAGGCCAAAGTGGTCCCAGTGGTGGTAGGAGCACTCGGGGCCGTGACTCCTAAACTGGGAGAACGGCTCAAACAGATCCCAGGAACAACATCAGAGCTCTCTGTGCAGAAGAGTGCAGTGCTAGGAACAGCTAAGATACTGCGCAGGACCCTCAAACTCCCAGGCCACTGGTAGAGGACCCGAGATTGAGGAAGACACATACCACCCATAGGGGTGAGAAGGGAATTTTATATGCTGTAATGTATATAACGTATGAGGGAGCTATGTGGAAAGTAAAGGCCAAAGTGGTCCCAGTGGTGGTAGGAGCACTCGGGGCCGTGACTCCTAAGCTGGGAGAGCGGCTCCAACAGATCCCAGGAACAACTTCAGAGCTCTCTGTGCAGAAGAGTGCAGTGCTAGGAACAGCCAAGAGACTGCGCAGAACCCTCAAACTCCCAGGCCTCTGGTAGAGGACCCGAGACTGAGGAAGACACATACCACCCATAGGGGTGAGAGGGATTATATATATGCAAACATAAATTTATATCATGAAATGCAGCAAAAGAAATGTATATTGCCATTTTTTTTCAAGGTTTCTTTAAAAGACAATATAAACCCTGATGTAAAATAGGATGAAATGAATTAAAGGACTGCAAAATGAGAAAGTAAATCTGTCAGGTTTACTTGTATTTAGACAATCCATAATAAATATTTAATCTGGAGTTATTGACTAGTCCCTCTGTCTGCAAAGTAAAAAGTTCTTTTCTGCATCTCATGTTCTGGAGACTGCACTGATATTGTAGTCCATTCAGAATACCCATTATACAGTATATTTACTTTTAACAAAGAAATACTTTAGATTATTTTACACACTATCATTTAAAAATATTCCAGAAACTTATTAATCCTGGCTAAAAACACAAAGAAAAAAAAGTATACTTTTCTATTGTTACAATATGGAAAAAAGAGACAAAACACAAATGCCCAGAAAACAAATTTAGGAAAAAGCAGGAACGGAAAAACAGTGAATGAATCATGCCAACAAATCCTTGTTATGGTATGTGAACATCTCAATTCATTTGCTACCTAATCTCTAGTTCACTTACATGTATGATCCCTCAAGGAATGGACTTGTCTTTTTATATTGTGCTCATTTGAATATTATTTGTTTGCTTGTTTGTTTTTATTTGTTTAATGTATTCCTTAGCCATGTTTCAAAGCTTCAGTTGTTTCCCAGCAGGTTACAATAGAAATCATGCAAATCCAGTATTGATGCAACAAGTTCATAAAATAGTCAATCACTTAAAAAATAATTTAAATCCAGACATAAACAGTAGATACAGCAGGGCTAAAGAGGAGGGGGCATAACTCAATCATCTCCAGGGAACATCCATAGCTTGCTGAAAGTTCCACATCTTAATCCCTGGGATCTCCAATTAAAGTATTTTGTTTAGCATGACTGAAAAACTTCAATCTGAGGCTCTGGAGAACCACTGCTGGTCATAATAGATTACCCAATGGTGTAAACATTAAGCAATATCTTACGTTGATGTAACATCCATGGCTCTGAAAAATATTTATAATTCCAAGCTCTACTTACACAGTTCTTGAACAGCAGCTAATTATACATTGTTTAGATTTCTTCTGGAAATAGTTCATAAGATAATATTGGCCATGAGTTACTAGTGTTTAGCTTGGCTGCTGATGCAACTATAAAACAGGCATGGTGTCCACAAACCACCTGGCTTTCCATACATCCTTGAATGCTGCACTTGAATTCATAGGGCAGGCCGATATACAAATATATTTGTACAACACATATAGGATATTACCCACATACAGTGGCCTGTTCAAGGTTCAATGCACTGCCACATATCATAGCTGCCAAGATTCAATAAATATCTGATTTTATGCTGTTGTGGAACTCTGGCAACATGAAGGATTTTTGAGCATCATTGAGGCTGAGATGCATGGCTGACTGGCCTATTTGATGTCATGGATCTACAATACAGGTAGACCTCATTTAGAGACCACAGTTGGGACTAACAACTCAGTCATTAAGTGAAGTGGTCATTAAGTGAAACCACAACTGTGCTTATGATCTTACTTCAACTTTGCTTTAGAGACTTGTGAAGGTTATAAATGCAAGGATTGGTCACAAAGTTACTTTTTTCATCGCCGTCGTAACCATGAACTGTTGCTAAACAAAGCAGTCTCTAAACAAGGATTGCCTGTACGGGCATGCAACTGTCCATTGACTGGAAGACACATTTCTAAATAACATATAAAAATGAGCTATTTGCACATTTCAGTTTAAGTGCATAAAATGAGAAGTGAGTGAACAAATTTTATTCTTTTCTTCTCCACACATTCCTCCATTCCCCTCCTGCCGCCCACTGGGCTCTCACACCACTTTGTCATGGCTCTGAATTGCTCACAGCTGCATTTCTCTTGTTTTGAACAGAGGACATGAGCATGACAGGACTCAGCTTTCAAGTGGCTAAATTCATTTGAAAAGCAGAAGTGGGAAGAAGATTCAATTACTGATGATTCTGAAAGGCCTAAACTGCTGGACTGCTTTTAACATTCTAACTTTAATAGGGAAAAATAAGGAAGGAGTTATGGACAATTAGGGAATGATGAAAGTTATGTCAATGGAACTGCTGGAGTAGACCGTTAAAGGCCTCAAAAATTATGGTTGGTGGACAGAAGCACTTGGTAGCATGGTTATTTAACAAATTCAGTAATGGCTTCAGAGAAGCAAGAGAGGGCTCATAAACTACAGGAGGCATTTGCAACTGCTTTCACAAAAGAGATCACTGCAAATGAGATATAATTGAATAAAAGCCACACCTTCTGCCAGTTGTTAAAAGGAAAGATACTGAACTAGAAGGATCAATTACATTAGGAAGAAGTACATCCTACACAGGATACAGTAATTTTCTTCCAGCAATGCTATGTTGGGTGGTGGGAAGAATTCATAAATGAAGGCTGGGATTTTCCGAAAGGCAAAGCAAAAATGTCCAGTGCCAGTCTTAGAGCATCAGGGAGCAGGTTTCTACTGGAATTTTTTCAGGCAGCAAAATGTCTCAGGTTGATATTGCATTACTAGGTTTGTTCCAGCCTTAAGTCCACTTTCCCTTAAGTTCTCAGAGCAGAGGGATACAGATGTTACATTATGTCATGCTTTCATATACAGGGTTTTACATCCACCCCCACCTCCATCAGAGGTTATGGGGAAATTTCTCTACTTTTACACAGTGTATATCCTATGTGGTATTTTTCAATTACGCTGACCCCCAGGAAGCACCATATTATTGGCTTCATCCTTTTGGGGAATCGTAAGGATCATAATGATGAAACCAGTAATGAGATGCCTCCATGGTACCTTCAGGAATCTTCTCCAACATCAGTGTTCAAAAGTGTCAATACTTTCTATCTTGCTTCTTCAAAATCCAACTTTCTTTTCCTTAGAGTGTCACAGGGAAAACCATTGCCTCCACTATTCTGATTGTTGTAGGTATAGACACATCCTGGCATCTGAATATCTTTTCCAAGCCTTCACTGCTACTCTACCAAGTGCTTGTCTGATGTATTTCTTGACTGCTGGTTCCTTTACTGTTTATAGTTGATCCTATCATTCTCCCTTCCTGCAAACCGCTGAGTATCAGAAGCTGGATAGCTCCTAAAGCTATTGCACTGTATGTAGTCATCTACATGTGAAGCTCCATGAGTTCAGTTCCTGGGAGAGGGTTTGAACTCCATAGAATAACATCTGGCTACCCATGTCTGATGATTCCCAATTAGGATCAAATACGTAATATGGTGCCTCCTGATGGTCAGTGTAACTATCTAAACAGCTATTCTTAAGAAAAAGATACTATATGGCAAAGACTTGGTGAATCAGCTTTAATTTGTCTAGGAACATTTTTAAAATTTCTGAAAGTTTGGAACACAAATGATTATGAAGATCATGACAATGATATCTTGATTTTTTTTTAATCAGTTGAAAAGTCTTTTGCCCTTTAAGCTATAGAATTATCAATATTGTATTAAAGCTAACTGAATGAGTGATTCAGTGTTTATTTTTAAGTACAAATAATTTTGATATGTATTTTGACTCTTATTTAGCAGCATGAATATTTTGTGAAACACTAATAAGGGTAAATTTTAGGATTTCTTTTTACAGCTTTACTTTGTCTGTCAGGCTTTAATGGATGAGGGGGAAGTCTCATTCAGTTATTAAATTATTAGTCATAGAAAAGTGGCATGCAGAGACATTACAGCAAACTGGTTGTTTCCCATTTCATGACCTTAATTAAATTAGCAACCAGCATTAGCAATGAAAGAACAACCTATTTTAGTTTATCAGTTCCTTCTGAATATGAACAGTTTACTGTCAAATTAATCTTGAGATAAACCTCAATTAGCAAAGGGTTTTATTCCTCTGCTTACAATGGAGCATTGTACATAACATATGATGTGAATGGAAAATGTCTGTTGGCTTAACGGCAAGGCACATGTTTTGCATTTATAACTTCTCAGGTATAATCCATGTTGAGTTATCTGGCTGTTTAATTTTAAGATTCTAGATAATTGTTGGGTGTCAAAAAATCAAAGATGTCAGCTGCACTGGTAGTGATTTAAGCCCTACCCCTTTCTATATGTGCCATGTGCACAAAACATAGTTCACAGTGCATATCTGTATTTTTATTTCACCACACAGCTAGGCTAAACAGAGTCACTTCATTGTTCAACAGCCATCACACTTGCAGTTGACTGTGCACAATTCACACAACTTCCTGTTTCTGATTTGATTTTTGTGGTTGAGGTATATTTTTCCAGAACTTACAGTATGACTATTTATTGTACTTTTAGGAATCCAAAAATAAGAGTTCTCTGTCAGAATACCACTACTTAAAACTATTATAAAACAATAGGAATAAAAGCCCACATAGAAAACAGCATAATGGATATACAGGTGAAACTCGAAAAATTAGAATATCGTGCAAATGTTAATTTATGTCAGTATGGCAACTCAAAAGGTGAAACCAATATATGAGATAGACACATTACATGCAAAGCGAGATATGTCAAGCCTTACTTTGGTATAATTGTGATGATTATGGCGTACAGCTTATGAAAACCCCAAATTCACAATCTCAGAAAATTAGAATAGTGTGAAAAGGTTCAATATTCTAGGCTCAAAGTGTCACTCTAATCAGCTAATGAATCCATAACACCTGCAAAGGGTTCCTGAGCCTTTCAATGGTCTCTCAGGCTGGTTCAGTAGGAATCACAAGCATGGGAAAGACTGCTGACCTGACAGTTGTGCAGAAAACCATCCTTGACACCCTCCATAAGGAGGGAAAGCCCCAAAAGGGAATTGCAAAAGAAGTTGGATGTTCCCAAAGTGCTGTATCAAAGCACATCAATAGAAGGTTATGTGGAAGGGAAAAGTGTGGGAGAAAAAGGTGCACAAGCAGCATGGATGACCGCAGCCTGGAGAGGATTGTCAGGAAAAGGCCATTCAAAAGTGTTGGGGACTTTCACAAGGAGTGGCCTGAGGCTGGAGTTAGTGCATCAAGAGCCACCACACACAGACGGATCCTGGACATGGGCTTCAAATGTCGTATTCCTCTTGTCAAGCTGCTCCTGAACAACAAACAACGTCAGAAGCGTCTTACCTGGGCTACAGAAAAAAAAAAAAAAGAACTGGTCTGTTGCCCAGTGGTCCAAAGTCCTCTTTTCTGATGAGAGCAACTTTTGCATCTCATTTGGGAACCAAGGACCCAGAGTCTGGAGGAAGAATGGAGAGGCACACAACGCATGATGCTTGAAGTCCAGTGTGACGTTTCCACAGTCTGTGTTGATTTGGGGAGCCATGTCATCTGCTGGTGTTGGTCCACTGTGCTTCATTAAGTCCAGGGTCAACGCAGCCGTCTACCAGGAGATTTTGGAGCACTTCATGCTTCCTTCCACAGACGAGCTTTATGGGGATGCTGACTTCATTTTCCAGCAGGACGTGGCACCTGCCCACACTGCCAAAAGTACCAAAACCTGCTTCAATGACCATGGGATTACTGGGCTTGATTGGCCAGCAAACTCGCCTGACCTGAACCCCATAGAGAATCTATGGGGCATTGCCAAGAGAAAGATGAGGGACATGAGACCGAACAATGCAGCGGAGCTGAAGGCCGCTATTGAAGCATCCTGCTCTTCCATAAGACCTCAGCAGTGCCACAGGTTGATAGCATCCATGCCACGCCGCATAGCGGCAGTCATTGCTACAAAAGGGGCCCAAACCAAGTACTGAGTACATATGCATGCTTATACTTTGCAGAGGTCCGATATTGTTCTATTTCCAGTCCTTGTGTTATTGATGTCATGTAATATTCTAATTTTCTGAGATTGTGAATGTGGGGTTTTCATAAGCTGTACACCATAATCATCACAATTATACCAAAGTAAGGCTTGACATATCTCGCTTTGCATGTAATGCATCTATCTCATATTCACCTTTTGAGTTGCCATACTGACATAAATGAACATTTGCACGATATTCTAATTTTTCGAGTTTCACCTGTACAGTAAGAAAAATCAAAAGAAGCAATAAGGAAGGCACTTAATAGAGCATTCAATGACAATAAAGTAGTAGCAAAACACTAACAGTGTGAAATGGCAATAAGGGGTTTTAAAATAGCTGAGAAAATGAAAAGGTCTTCACCTGGCACTGAGAAGATCAAAATGCGGGTGACCAGGGAGCCTTTCTGGAGAATGGGCATTCCAAAGATGGCATGTCACTTCCCCAGAAAAGCTATTTCTCCATTAGCAAACCAACCTGTTTCATTGGAGAAGGAAGTGTTTTTTCAAGAACATTTTCACACATTCCCAAAGTCGGACACCTCTGTGACTTGTGTCTATGTATGCAGAGATTCAGTACAAAAATGTTTGCACATTGTATACACAGCTAAACAATGTGTCCTGATTCCCAAAAGATTTATGTTGATTATAACACATTATAGCACTTTGATTACTAGAGAGGTCATTTTAGCTGTTTCCAGAACAGAGTGTGTTCTATTCATCCATCTTCCCTTTTGCACTTTCATTTGTTTTCAGTGATATTTGTATGGACCCAAACTTAATTTGCACCAGAATGTTTTTTTTTCGCTGTGAATGCCAAGGAGCAGAGAGAAAAAGGAGGGGGGGGGGGAGACAGGCAAATTTCAGCCTAAACATTTCAGCATTACTGCCCTGCTACATTTACATCCCGTCAAACTTAGGTTGAGGCATACCTCATGCCAAATCTTGGAATGTTCCTGAAGGGACATTTCCATAACAACTTAACCATTTCATGTTTCCATTATAGAGGGACACTGGGCTATAGTAAAACTATATTAAAGACTGTTAAAATAATATATATGAAGAGATTATTGAGATATTATGTATGAAGTGCTTTTAGCATTTGAAATGCACACTATAAGTACTAAAAAGTGTCTTGAAAATTAGGCAAGTATAATATATATGTAGAATTTGTTACTTATCAGACTGAATGCAGCCTTTTATATAACAGACCTATAATGTGCCATGTAAAATTCTTCACAGCTCAAGAAAGTACAGAAAAGTATTCCAAACAGAATATGGCTTTTTTAAACTTCAATAAGTTAAATAGAATACCTATCAGAATCTCCAGTATGAATAAGTAAGATTTCTGTTATAAGTGCTATAGATATTTGTTTCATGGGAATGCTAGGAAAACTTGGCTGTCCATCCTTACCTTGATAAAGGCATTTTTGTTCTTAACTGGAATAACAAGCAGACAGGAAAGTTGTAAAAGAATAAACTGAATTTGACTTAGCAGATCACAGTGGGTGTCATATAACTTATGGTCTGTCCTTAAATAATTCTGAAAAATATGGCTGAACTCCATTTACATTTACATTGTTTGTTTGTTTGTTTGTTTATTTATTTATTTATTTATTTATTTATACAAAGTTATATGTATACTATGAAGTGCAAACAGAAAGAGAAAAACATCTAAAAGAAACAAAGATCAATTTTAGCAATAGTATCATTAGTTGGTAGTCAATAGGCAAATGCACTTCACCTTTCAGAATACGAGTTACTATAATGTAAGTGGTTCTCAGAGATTCTGGGCAAATTTTCTCCCAGGTAAAAAGGAAATGTGGCTCTTTGGACTTTGATGTGCAGCTTTGAAAACCTAGACCAGACTTGCCTTTTGCTTGTGGAGCAATTTATAGACCTAACCGATGACATTTGCTCCAGTCATTGGAAATTGAAAGAACACTCACCTTGATATGAAGCCTACTCCCCTTGCTTGTTCATTTCTGAGCCTGAAATGGAACAACTCTCTGTTCCCAGGTGGACTGCTTAGAATAACATGTCAGCCCTATTTCCTGCTTTTCAAGAATCCTCAAATAACAGGCTCTGTCTTTCTAATCATATCAGAGGGAAGATCTTCATTCCTTTGCTCATATGGTATTTGGTGCAGCAAACGCTCAGGAGATCCTACTGCCTGATACCTAAAATTAGATCCTCACTTAAAAAAAAAAAATCAGTATAAAGTACAGGAGTCTGTAATGTTCCGAAAAGTATGGGAACAATTGAATTGAAACCACTGAACTATTTCAGCTGAATCTCTATCAGAGTGGGACTTTCCTGTTTAAAGCTGGAAAAGTTGTGGGCTTCGTGAGGCTTTGTAATTCATTTTGTACAACCTACAGACTTCTCAAATTGCACCTCTGAAATTCAGAAGCAGAACCCAATAGGTTTATCAATCCTGAGGTTCTTTTTAACAATAATAAATAAATATTAAAATAAATAATAAATAAATATTAAAATAAAAATTATTTTTGCCTTTGTTTGCTCTGGTGACACTATAGCATTACCCCCATGTACCCTTGGAGATTCATGATTCTTAAAGAAACATGTATCCCCCAGCTGCAAAATGATTATTCATGTCTGATACTATTTCCAGAGCTTTGTATCACATCTTCAAAGTATGCCATGCAATCTCTGAACAATTATAATATTTAGCTCTGAATAAATTGGGCTGCTAGAAAAATGCTCTGTAAAGTTTTGTTTTTCTGTCTATATTCAACTTCTGTTCACTATAAGGATGGGCCAAGTAAGTGATAAAAGAGATAGCTTTTATCTTTTTTTAAAATAGCTTTTTATTTTTTTAATTATTTTTATTTATTAAATTATTTTATTTAATTTTTTTTAATTTTTAAATAGCTTTTATCTTTTTTAAAAAAAGTGGTAAAGGGGTCTGAGGGGAAAAAAAATTCTTATCCTCTTAACTTCGAAAATATTTCATCTTACTTCTAAAATACAGCCAAAATAAAATCTTTTATTTTAAGCCAGATGAAATGCCTGAACAATTCTCCTTGTCAGCTATGACTTAGCTTATATTTGGGTAACACAGTGAAGATTTAGGCCAAAATTATATTTTTTATTCAAAAATTCTCATACCTTAATAAGATGATTCTTATATCCTCAGTAAGATAATTTTTACAGTCTTAAAAGGAACGACATAAAACTGTTTTATTTAAATAAATGCATAGTTAACAATAATGCTACATATTTTATATACCCCACCCCCACCCAGTAGTTCTAAATATATCAATCCTCTGTAACATAACTGGCCTGGAAGGTTGGTAATAACAATATTTGATAGAGCTGATTGATTTAAATAAGTGTAGCAGAACAACAGAGGTGGTGCTTCCTGGACTTCTGTTTAATCAAAGAGTGCAATTGTTATATTTAAGCAAAGGTTATAATCTGCTTTCCATGCAAAACATGTTTATACTGATTCTGCTGCAAATCAGATAACCCTGTAAAGTATCAAGAAACAGAGCCAATGGCAAAAGGTGCTGATCGGTCTAAATCCAATTCGCATCGGTGTTGCAGGTTTTTGAGTATTAATCCATTTTATCAGTTCCATTTTCCCCCATTCTTTTAAAACAAAAACTCCACTCCCCCCAAGCCATTTTCATACGCAGCCTAATTCAGATGTTTCTCTGAATTCTCTGTGCAACTTTCCCTAACAGTTGCTTTTTAAATCCAACTTTTCTCAGCGTGCACTTTTTTGCACACGGTGACTGACACTTAACTTCATTGTTATTATTATACAAATAAAATTGAAGGAGGGAGTCATGTGTATTAGATTTATGTGTGCATGTGTGTGTGTGTCTGTGTGTATATGTATATGTATATACATATGTACATATGTATGTACATATGTATATGTATATACACACTGTATATATATGTATATATGTGTATACTCACAAACACACACACACAAATGAACATCAAACACATAAAATAAAGATTGATTACAAGGAAAAACTGCCTGTTTGGGCACTATCCATTCCTCCTCTCTACATAATTATGTATATTCAGGGAAGGCTTGGTCCTAGTATTAGATTAAGTGAAGTGGTTGCCTCAGGCAGGTGATCCTCAGGGTCACGGAAAGGCAGCACACTGGTAATTATCTTATTCCTTGTTATTGTTTTTCATTATCAAGTAGTGATAGAATTGCTTGTTGGATTATGCTGACCAAAACGACCTCAAGTGTACTTTCCATATTTCACGAGATTGTTTTTATTATTAGTGCTGCCAAAGTTCAAGTTTCTGAAGTTAAACTTAAAGCAAAGCACTGGAAAAATATCAGAGGAATGACGAAAGGCACTCGAGAGGTTCAGTGCAACCAGTGAAATTCCTCAGTAGTAGTTTGGATATTTTCACAATATCAAAATGATCACAAAATCATTTTTTTACAAGTGTGTATATAATATGTGTGTGTGTGTGTGAGAGAGAGAGAGAGAGAGAGGGAGGGAGTGAAATGATCTTATGACTATTTTTTTTTTAAAAAAAATTCAGTATAAAGTGAATGAGTTTCAGTAAGTAGCATTTGGACTCTAAGTCACCTCTCCAGAAATCCGTAGTCATCTTCCTCACTGCCTAGAACTGCTAAAAAACAGCAACAACCCCAAAGTACACAAGAAGTAGAGCCATTTGGCTGAATTTAGGTAAGGGTGTTTCAAATCATATGTTCAGTCAGTCAGTTAAAAGTTCTAGGGGTTACATTCTCACAACATGGTGTCCGCAGGCTCTTGCTAGTGTCATGAAAAGGGTGTATGTGTGTGTGATGTAGCGACACAGGTAGGACATGGCAAAAAGGGTCAGAACATGCATCATGATACCACAAGACTGCTTACATCAGTCTGATCCCCCCTTGACACCCACTGCCCAGCCTGATGCTGCTGAACTTTAGCTGAGCCTTTTTATCTTTGTCTGTTAGGTGAACCTGACTTATTTAGTTAGTTTATGGGTCAATGTGCCATGAAAATCTAAAACCAGATTAATGCAGTCCAAGTGTATGGACCTGGAAAGTTCATACGTGAAATGCAGCCAGGGGCTTGTAAGTGATCCCAAATATAATCATTCAGTATATAAAATGCATTATATAGTTGTATTGTAATTGACCTTAACACAAATAAAATGTATAATTTTTAGCATGCATACTTTGTGTGTGTGGGCGTGTGGGTGTGTATACACACACACACACACATACATACATACAGAGAGAGAAATAGAGAAAGAAAAAGACAGAGATAAAAGAAAAAAAAATATTATTTTATATTTTTCTTTCAAATCAAATTACCCTTTTGGGAAAAAATGTGGGAGTTCAGAAAATGAATTTTTCTCTACATGAAACAGCAGACTTTTAATTAGTGTTATCCTAATTTAAGGGTAAACCTGGATGATTGTTTTACATATCTTTTCTCCAAGGGCAAAGAAATAGAAGCAAATACTGATATTTAGTTTTCTGTTACAAAAAATGAAATACAACGGGCATATTAAAACTACATTTTATTTTTTTCTGAAAAATAAAGTGCACCCCAGATTTTTTGAAAACAAGCTTTATATAAAGGATTAAACTGCCACTCTTCCAAAAAGAACACTAGTTTATTTCTTCTATTTCTTTATTTTTATTAGTTATATATTCCTCTTTTCCTTTAAGTAGCACAAGTCACTCATTCTTATTTTCACAACGACAATCCCCTCTATGTGGGGAGCTGGACCTTCCTCTCTGGTTTCAGTCCAACATCCTAAGCACTATACCACACTAGCTTTACTTATATAACATATTCATATTTTGAAAATGTAATGTAAAACTGAGATTAGATTAAAATGACACATGTAGGCTGACATCATGAGGCCACCTTATGTATTTGCCTCCCAATGTCTGACACAACTATGCAAATTATGGTTATTGTTTCAAGATGTATGTACCACACAATGTGGTAACAGCTGCCAGCTTGGATGGCTTCATAAAAGGGTTGGAGTGATTCATGGAAGTCATGGGGATCAATGGCATTACCTTGATGGCAGTGTGCCTGCCTCTGAAGGACTTCTGCTGGGAGACTAGCAGGCTTCCTTGTACAGTTGGTTGGTCACTGTGAGAACGGACTACTGAATAGATGGGCCAGGAGTCCAATCCAGCAGGGCACTGCTGATGCTCTCATATTTCATCATCACCATCCCTTACCCCCCCCCCCCCCCGGTTGATGCTGTGTGTATGTGTTTCTATCTGAACAAGAGTGGTTGACATGAAGCTATTTATTTTCTCAATGGGTTTCTTATTTCATAGGAAGTTAGCTTCAATTATTATTTTATTCTTATTGTTTTATCCAATCTATATAGCCGCCCATTTCATATATATGACTCTGGGCACCCTGCAAAGCAGGGGCAAGGTTAGGACCTCTCTCCTCCCACCCCCATCAACACCTAGTTAGATAAACAAAGCTTAGCACATATGTAATACATCCTACCAGAAGAAGAGACAAAGAGCATGTGCTTGGTGCATGCATATCTGGAAAGAAAAGCAGAACAAAGTGACCTGAAATTTGCACCCATTTACGCCTAAAGTAGGCAGAGTATTAGGTAAAGAGGGAACCAGAGAAAATCCTTTACTTTCTATCTACACCCTACAGCCCCCTTGTGGTCAGTAGATAATAAGGTATTAACGAGTTAGTGCCATTGGATTTGCACCTCCAACAAAGGCTTTGCACTTCATCTCCAAACAATTGCCCATGACTAATATGTTCAGCAGTGCAATAAGGGGGGGAAAAAAAACCTGTAATGTCTCAGGGACAAGTTCAAAGTGTAGCCCACTCCCCAGTTATCATAGGAGGAGGGTTTTTTATTTTTCATGCATATAACAAAAGAAGCCAGCTAGCCTTATACCTTAAATGTAAATATGTATATGTTCATGATTTCCATTTGTTATAGACACATCAGCTGTACTGATATAAAATGAAATGCGTAGTTTTGTATAACTTACACAGCATTTAGCTCCCTTTCTATTTCTAAGGTTCAGCAAAGCTAGCCGTAAAGTGGCATGCAGTCTAACAACTGAAAGGCACTTAAAAAAGAAGAAAAAGAAGAAAAAAGAAAACCTTTAAAATACTCAAAAGGGTGTTGCTGTTTTATGCCTTACCCAAAGAACCACACAATGGTTTTCACTGTATCAGAATCACTTCGATGTTTTAAAAGTATAGCCTCTTTGCATAAACAATTGTCTTTTACTCTAAACCTAAGTCTTGGATGATAATTGAATTTGAAGAAAGTATTGAAATTTTAAAAATAACATTCCCCGCATTTCAGTTTCAAATACAGGAAAAATTTCCTGCACAAGTATAAAATTCACTTGATAAGCTCAGCATAAATTATATTCTTTGGATCCCCTTGAAGGTAGACAAGATTCAAAAGCATCTGAGAAGAAAAACAAGAAGCCATCAGGTTCCCAAGTGTTTTGAACTGATCTTGCACTTTAGTGAGGGACACAGGGGAAATGACCTCATCTTTGACCCAGCCAATGTCTATTTTACATAGTAGCATCCCTCGGATTTTTTTTTTTTCAAAACTAATGCAAGGAATCCCCTTAAAAGCTATGCTAAATATTCATCAAGCACTACATATTAGACTGTTCCTTTTGAGCTTGATCCAATGTATATTTCTTTACTCCTTCTCTGTGGTCTTCTCCCTCTAAAAATAGATTATAAAGGTGCCAAAACTGAGCCATGATGAGCCATGACCAAGCCAACCTCAAAGTGAACTCACTTTAGAGTCCCTCTTTCCTCATTTTAGTCCATCATTTCCCAAAACTTAACCTTTGCAAAGAAAGATGGACAATAGCCAGAATAAGACAATTTTAGGCCAGGCCCCCCTTAGACCATTAGTTGCCATCATCATCGTCATCGTCATCATCATCATCTAGCCCAATTCTTTGCTGATTAACAATATTATTTGGAAATGTTCCGAGAACTCTAGAGAAGAATGTATTTCTGGAACGAAATAATAATAATTAAAAAAACAAACCTAGAAAAAATAATAACTAGAAAATGCAGAAAGGGATCACCCATCCCTATTGGCTGTAACTGCTAGCTCTCTCTCTCGCTCTCTCTTTCAAAGCAGGAACCTCATGCTATTTAACACATGTCTAGCTAGAAGACAGATAGAATTTTCTTCTGAGAGCTGTAGGTGGTGCAAATGATATATTGCTGCTTGTGGGGTATACACTTATCCCTTTTTCTTTCCTGGTTAAGCAGATTTTGCAGGCTTTTCAAAGCTGACCTGAAGCAGCTGCAAGCCAAAGAAATGTGTGTGCCATATACACTGTAAGAAATGACTTCACTTGAACAATTTTAAACACAAAGTTGTTAGTCTCCAACTTTACCGTTTAAGTGTCATATGTATATATGGATCAGCGGTAGGTCATCTCTCAGGACAGATAAGCACTTCAGAATCTTGATAGCCTATTATAGATGGTCTCACATAACAATTACTATAGGATGCTTACTGCTTTACAAAATGGCTGCTAGAAGAAAATGGCTAATGTAAAACACCCATTTATCAAAAGGCAAGCTAGTGAAGTCCCCAAGACCAGGAACTGGTGGCTTGTAGAGGGAGTAAGTCTCACCAGTGTTAATGGGATTTACTTCTGAACGGAGTAAGAAGGCGTGTGCATGTTTACCTGACAATAAGTTGCTTAGACTCAGTGCCATTATTTCAGAGTAAACATTTCACAATAGTAGATTATTGGAAATATATTTAAAAGATATGGGATTTTCAACACTTCTGTCTTTGTCATAAATATTTTAATATATACACGCAAACAGAATTACAGATGAGAAAGATTCTTACATCTGTGTGCAAGGGGTAAAAAAGAATTAATGCATCTAATGCCATGTGTTCCATTAAAAAAAGCAAGCTTATTAGTGTTTTCACTTTCACCCTGTCTTCGTGCATTTCTATTGAAGTTTGCAGTTGCAAATACTTTGTAAATTACAACAGGAAGGAAGGAAGGAGAAGCATGAAAAATAGACACAAACAGTGCCCAAGGGCTCTAACTTTATGACATGCAGGTTGCCTCAAGCAACAGAACAATGAATACCAGACACGTCTGATCATTTTCCTGTGTTATTAGTATTTATGACTTTGAAGCAAGTCTTCCTTCCATCTTCCTTCAAGAGACAATGATTAGCTACTGCTAATGTCTTACTTATGTTTCCTTCCTGCATAATACACCAAAATATGTTCTACAGCATCACTGGAGAAGGTGGAAAGCGAACTAATATAAAACATACCATCATCCTTGTTGTGGGAGAACAGGAGAATTAGGGGCAAACCAGGGGATATTTAATGGCTTGGAGGCTTCCAGGAAATTGAGTATTGGGGGTGGGAAGATTTGAAGGTCATGTAGTGTAGATGAGTATGCTGAGCTTACAGGACTGCCCTGCCTGCTCCTGGGGGCTATTGCTGGTCTAATGAGCGGTGAACTGGAACTTGCTAGAAGGATATGAGCAGGAGACTGGAATTTATTTCTGGGGTGATACAATGGGATCCAAATTGAGGTGGAGAGTGCTGGGAAATCATTCTAGTAGGTCCCTCTTCTAACTCAGTTGCCCTTGATCTGGGGCCAGTGGTGTGCCAATAAATATACAACTGTCTCTGCTGGTTCCCTTGCCACCACTGGGTCATTCTGTGAGCTGCCAAACAGCTGTTTGGCATACTAGGCATTGCAGTTCAGCTCTGTCCTCAACCAGATCACGAAATTCCAGAAAATTTAACATCAGCTCTTGCAAGTGTGTATGAGCTGGCTCCAGTTCACCATCGTCAGCCATCTGGGCCCAGGTACTATTAATAAATTCCAGGTTGGTTTGGAATACAACTGCATCCATTTACAATATAATAGTGAACAAACACATGGGTCTGGTGTGTATTACTCAGCCAGAATGGGCAATGATGGGGATATAGCCCTATCAGAAACTAGCCAATCCAGGTTTCAGTTAATACAGGAGCTGCAATGCCAAGGACAAGAAAGATAGGCAGATGTCATTGTCTGCAGGACTCTCTCAGTGATATTGAGCATTGCCCTGAAAGTGACTGGGTGTGAATGCCTGTGAGTAAAGATAAGTGACGCTGAGAGATCAGGGATTTTATTGATGTACTGACCACCTAGGACAATTTAATTGAATGACACCTTTGATACATTAGATTTCCACTGTTAGTTTTACCACCAATGAATTATTTTTAATGTCCAAGTTCATGCTCACTGTACTCATAAAGACAATCCCACCACATGTTTTTGCACAAGATAAGTAGACGTTCTTTGGAGACTAACGTCATTTGTACTCCCATGAAAAAAGCTCCTACTTATTTAACACCATAATAGAGGTTTGGTGACAGATTAAGAACTATATCACTTAAGGTTTAAATGACACATTATCAAAAGGCAACCTATACTGCAAACCTCTGTTTCTCAAACATGGTAGAAAAGATTGCCAGTGCATTAATGTTCTTTTGACCCCCAGAAACACAAACTAAGGAAAATGCTAATGCAGTGTTGGGTTTTTTTTTTCCTGACTGCACTTCCTTGAGGAGATTAATGGGAAGAGGTTGCATCACAATGTAGTCTACATTTTGCACAGATCCATTGGAAACGAATACCAGACTCCAGCAGTTACAGGTAATTCTTGACTCATGACCACAACTGGGACCAGAACTTCCATTGCTAAGTGACACGGCTGTTAAGTGAGTCGTGCCCAATCTTGCACCTTTTTTTGCTATGGTCGTTAAGTGAATCATGCAGTCATTAAGTGAATCCAGCTTCCTCCATTAACTCTGCTTGTTGGAAGCCCCCTGGGAAGGTCATAAATGACAATCACATGACCCTGGGATGCTGCAACCATAATAAATACATGCTACTTGCCAAGCTCCTGAATTTTGATCATGTGACCATGGGGAACAGTGTGATGGTCGTAAGTGTGAGGACCGGTCATGAGCCACTTTTTTTCAGTGCCATCATAACTTTGAACAGTCGTTAAATAAATGGTCGTAAGTTGAGGTTTGATTGTATTTACACATGATACAGAAAATCATGTATTAATCATGAACATTAGATTCTACTCCAGAAGGAGGAGGGAATTGGAAGGATGATATTTTTTCCCTTCCCTTCCCTCCATGTCTCTTTTGCAATAAGAAGAAAATGAAGTTGGCTACTATTATTTTAACCAAAAAAAAGAGGACAACAACATATCCAGTTAGAAATATCATCCTTCTACCTCACTTCTCCTCCTCCCTACAGAAAGAACATTAAATTGCTATTTGGCAAGTTATTTAAAAGTCAAGTTAACAAAAGTGTAATTATGAATATCAATGGTTAAGGTGTCAGACTGCAGCTACAGAGGCCAAGGTTCAAGTCCTACTTGAGTGTGAGCTGAATCAGGACTTCAGAGCAGTTGCTATTTTTCAGTCCAACCTATAATACAGAGCTGTTGTTGTGGGGATAAACATGAGAGTGACCTGTTATATGTCAGCTGGAGCTCTGTAGAGAAAAGGTGAAAAGATGAAGATGGAGGAAGAAGATAAGCAGCAGCAGTAGCAGGTTTAAAAGGAAGCAGCTGGCAAGTAAAAATCAAAATATGTAAAACACACAAGCCTGCACAGCCTTTGTATGGCTAGGGCATGGGGAAAAATGGAGATTGGTTTTCTTTCCTTCCTTCCTTCCTCCCTCCCTCCCTCCCTCCCTCCCTTCCTTTTTTTTTTTAAAGAAAAAATAATGTTAATTCTTGCTATGTGGCCAAGAAAAAGCCTTTTAATTGGTTGCCAAACATTGGATTAAAAAATCAATAAAAAACTAATTGAAAAGCATTTTTGAAAATTTCCTGGCACTAAGTAGTACCTTAGTATTTCTGCCTAAAATCTCTGAAATCAAAATCATAAATAAGACCTACATATAGCCAAAAAAGCCAGCCAGCTAATTATATTGTAAATAGCAGTATTTATATTCTTCTAGGTTTCTGTAGATAGATATCAGTATTGTAGAGAACCACAGGGACGACCTTGGAGAAACTATGCAGAAACAGTTACAAAAACAAAAGCATGCTTTAAGCCAGGAAAAATGGAGAAAATGATAGAAAGAAGCTAAAACATGTTCTACCCTAATTCACTGGGATATAAGAGGGAAGGAAGGGAAAACACAATTAGGCTTTCAAGATTCTGTTACTATAGTCTATCTCAACAAAGTAGAGGTCCAGTCAAACTTGTGGAGTCTGGTTCCTGATTGAGATTACTTTGAAGGGCTGACCAATATAAATACAGAGGCAGAGTTAGAGATATGTGGATGGAGGTGTATACATGTACTGGTCAATATGATTATGAGCATAGTGAATGCTTTCAGAAAGTCAGAGGTAACTTGTAGATATTTTCTCAGATCACATTAATTATTCTTAAAACACCTGCCCGATTTTATAATAATTTCTAAGCAAACACTCACATCGCTTCCTTTTGTAAGAAAGCACACACTTTGTTATTGCTGAATGGGCAAAGAGTGTGATAAAAATGGAAAAGTACAGCAAATTATTATTATTATTATTATTATTATTATTATTATTATTATTATTATTTTAACACCACCAGCATTGACAAAATCATCATCAGTCAATTGCAAAAGGCAGCTTTACTTGGAATAGCTTACATCCTGCAACAATTCCTTTAACACCATCAAACAACATCTGCTTATCCCAGGTCCTTGGGAAGCACTCAATAGGTGGATAAAAATGCCAAATCCTGTCTAAACAACTGGATGACACTGCAACCAAAAATAATAAAAAACCACAAGAAGTAGTTTAGTCCCTAGTGAAAAAGTCTAATATTTACATCTTGAATAGGCATGTTGCTATTGAGGCTGTTTCATTCATGATCAATTAAGTAATCAATGGGAATTGTAATCATGGACAATCTACTACAGTGATTTGGGGGGAGATCAGACTTTTGGGGATCTACTGCACCTCTCAATAGAGCATCAATATGACCAATTCTATCTCTGTCTGTGTCTGTGCAAGTGGATGTGCACAGTTTTAGTTGTTCCTGTTCCTTATCCTGTAAAGATAAATTCTTATTCGATGTATTGTCGAAGGCTTTCACGGCTGGAATACGATGGCTGGTGTGGGTCTTCCGGGCTATGTGGCCGCGTTCTGGAAGTTTTGTTTCCTAATGTTTCACCGGGCACAGAGAGAACTGCTCCTGTCTGTGCTCCTGCCCTCTGAAGATGCCGGTCACAGATGCTGGTCAAACATTAGGAAACAAAAATTCCAGAATGTGGCCACACAGCCTGGAAGACCCACACCAGCCATAAATTCTTATTTCTTTGTCATCAAAATAAATAAATAAATTAATTAATTAAAGGAGAATCCTAAGTGGGACTGGATATTTAGGGTCTGCAAAGGCTACTTGGCAAATATTAAAATTCTGAAGCTAAGGCTAATCTTAACATCTGGTTTTAAAACCCAAAAATGTAATCCTGAAATATATGAAGAAATAATAGATGAAACTCTATCCTTGAAGTGGTGCAGAATACATTTCTTACACCATAAAGAGAATGAAAAAGTCCACACCCATCAAGAATTAAAAGTCCAAATAATACTAAATAATTCATTACTGGTGAAATACATAATAACTTCATAAAATACATATAGTTATTTTGCAGACAATAACTGCTCTCAAAATGCAATATCTGCTGTGGATACATTAAAGACTATGCAAGAAATAATCATCCAAAGATGTTACTGATTTGGGAATGGTTTCTTTTTTAAATAATAAACCACATTCTTTTATCATTGTTCTGGATTTGGCCATATGTAGTTTAATATAATAAGAAAAAGTAAGAAACAATATGTGAGATGTATATAAGCATACACACACACATTCCCTATTTAAATCTAAAAGCCCACCTTGCTTATCTTGAATTACAGACTTTAAATTCATACACACAAGCATTTCTTATGTGTTCCCAGGCATGGGAACCTCTTGTAAAACCTACTCAATATTGGGGGAAAGATAAAAAATTCAGCAAACATTTGTAGAGGCTCCAATGGACATCCTCCCCCCGACCCCCAGCCAGACATGCATATCTTCAGGGATAATCTATTGATGCCCACATGTCAGGTAAGGCTAAATGAATGCAGTCAGAGCCAATAGGGGGGATGTATGCAATTGACCCCTCCCACTCATGTTGCCCGGCATTTGGTGCCAAGATACCTAATATTTCCTTAACTGGAGGTAATATACTGTGTATTCCATTATGTCTGGTAACCACCAACTGCTTGTCTTTGCATAATTTTTTTTTCCATCTCCTTTTAAAGTTGGGATTAACATCCAAGCCTGTTACCCACACTAGATCCATTGTTAGAGAATTCTATATTATAATACTGCACAGAATAGAGGAATGCTTCCATTTCTGAGTCTCTCAGCACTGAGATTTTTTGGATGGCTCCAGTTGCTGGTATTGCAAAAGATAGCAAAATTTATTTAGGGCAATATCCTCAACTGCAAAGATTTTATACACTTTTGTCATGACCACCTCCCTTTCCCCGTCTCTTTTCTCTGGGAAAAAATCTCAGATTTGATCCCTGATATTTCTAGTTCATAGGATCAGGTAGTACGTGATATGATAGGCCCCAGCTTGAGACCCTGGGCAAGTGCTGCCAGACAGTATTTAGCTAAGTACTGTTTCCTAACCTGTCCTGGTTAGAAGTGTTGTACAAAACCTGATAGAAAACTTATGGGATAGGATGTCAAACTAACCAATTCATTTCCCTATGAAAAATGTTCTTGTTGCCAAGAAGAACCTGACACACAAGAAAACCAAACCTGCTGTTTCGTTCTGCATTTTCTTCTAGAGTTTTGATTTGGAAGACGGGTGACAGAAGTAATTTCTCCATTGTTACTCATTGTGACAATTAATGATTAAGATAAATGATAAACAATAAGGGCTTAATTGCAAGGATGCAAGCACACACACACACACACACACACACACACACACCCCTGAAGAGGTTCTGCAAGTTATGCAGCTCAAAGATAAGGCAAATGAAAACAATGTGATGTTTTTCACCCTTCATTCAGTAAATCTCATAAATGTAAACTATCCACGATATAATATACAGCATGTGGGTATATACACCCACCCACAGATATTTCTGTTAAAATCTCTGCCTGAAATATTCATTGATCCTAACAGTTATATAATGAAGAATTCAGTTTATGTACACAAAAGCACCTCAGTTTTTCATATTACAATGAATATGATTTCACTGTGTTATAGGTCACTTGGGGAACTTGTTATGAATCCAAGTGAAATATGTGTGTTAGGGATTGGAGGTTAATTTCTTCCTAAAAAGTTGCCAAGAGAATAAATCACCCATTAATGAAGCACAGCAGCAGTACCAGCAGGAGCAAAAGTCATCTCAGATGTCCATGACTCTTCAAAATAAATTTTGTATTCACATCTCCAACCATATCCAGTGCTTCCTCAAATACATTCAGTTGCTTAAATTTTATCTCTGTAACCCTGATCATTGCTTCCCAGAACAAAGGCTCATTGAATAAATTGAAATTATATTCTACAGAAGCCCAAGCAATGCTTCTCACATCAGTGAACAGCAGGTTGACTATGGATACAGCATCATTGTCTGAAAATGGGAGTCCTCCATGTATAGGCAAATGTTTTCATGTGAATTGGAGCAATAACAGTGCAAGGTCTGAGATTAGGTGGACATCTTCACATGTACAGCTCTATAGATGAAAGATAACTACTGTAGATAATCATGCTGTACTTGTAGAAACAAGCTGTTCAGTGCCATCATAACTAGAAGCGAGGAACTTGCATTACTCCTTATGTTCTATCCAAGAACATACTATTTAATAGGCTCACATGCTCACAGAATTATAGTCTAAGCCATAAATGATCATCTGGTCACTAAAATCTGGATCCACCATCTTTATCTGAAGTGAATTTCCTACTATGTTGTTCAGGTTTATATTTGATAAAACAGATGAAATTATTACTCAAGCCAGAAGCAAAACAAACAAACACATAAAAACCCCAAAGACTGGCAATAAGCTCATTTTGTTTAGTGTCAATCTGAATCAAGGACATGTTTTTCTGTATATGCAAAAGATAAGTTTTGATCAAGGTTAATGTGTTCTTTTCCTTTTTCATATTGATTTAACACATAAAGATTTTCATATGGTTGACAGAATTGCAGTATGCAAAATAAACAGTTTTAAAAAATATGTAGCAACCCAGTAGAAGTATATTTTGTGAGCCAATAAAACCCTCATTTGTACGTGCCCTTGAGATTTTAACTCCCTCTTGCCTCTCCAGTAACTGCAAACAATTATTGGCAGGTAGGATATGACAATTTTGTGACCATCTGTGCGGGGTTGGATTATATAGGAAATTGCACTTCTAGTGTCTAATTTTTGTTTTAAGATATCTCACCTTTATATGTTTATAAAGAGTCTAGACTAGAGTCACTTGTATAGTGAGATGAGCTGCATATGCATAAATTTGAAAAATAAATAAATAAATAACAAACAAACAAACAAACAACTCAAGGCAGTGAACATATTTAATACTCCCTTCTTCTACATTCCCCACAACAACAACACTGTGAGGTGAGTTGGGCTGAGAGAGAGTGACTGGCCCAAAGTCACCCAGCCAGCTTTCATGCCTAAGGTGGGACTAGAATTCTAGCCTGATGCCTTAACCAGTAGACCAAACTGGCTCTCATTTTGGGTAACAGAATATCCCTTGATCATAAATTTGATAATAAAAAAAAAAAGTTGGAAGAGGTGTATATTACTCTGCAGACAAAGTCAGTTGTATCCCACTTGACTTGGACTCCACTGTTAAGATAGAACACAAGGATGCAACCTCATCAATCACTTGTCCTCTTATTCTGGGACATTTTCAGCTTACATCCCAAGGATGTGGACAGGATAGTGTAGAGATGAGGTGTGTCTCCTGCTTACTTGACCCTAGCCCCTCCTGGTTGATTAAATTGGACCATGATTAAGGGAAGCAATGTCTCATTTTGTGAAGGTATGGATCCCACCTTGCCAAAAATAAGTAGTAATAAGACCTCTGTTGAAGATTCCTTTCATTGACCTGTGAGATCTGTATAGTTAAAGGCCAATCTCAAATATTCTATTTCTAAGAAAGAGGATCAAGAACATAGTGGCCTCACAGTCTGAGATGCATCTGAAAAAGAAATAATTATCTGGACCATTTCAATTGTGGTATTATAGATGTGGAGGGAAAAGTAATGCCTCTGTAGGGGTTTACACAGAAAAGAGAATAAGAGGAGAGTTAACCAAAACTGTGTGTGAATTACTTCTAACACTCTGTCTTCTCTTTCATTCCCTTTCCCACTGAAGTCAAAAGCTGCTTCCCATGGCCTGGGGAAAAAAGTGAGATCTGGACTCAATGTGTCTCCAACAAGTCTTTCACCCAAGTTTACACATCACACATTGTATGATGTGAACCCAGCCATTACGGTTTGTAAAGTATAATATATGGCTTTATTTATAGTGGAAAGCCCAACTAATTCTGTGTTATTCTATAAACTATAGTTAAAAGACCATTCCTGAACATGGTTAACAAACTATCTTTTTATCTTCTTTGAAGTTGGTCCCTGTATAGGAAGCTTCTGCTAACCATGATAATGAAAACCAGATTAAATGTGTGGCAAGCCACAGTATAAACCCCACCCTTTCATACTTGCATCCTGACATCAGATGAAAGAACATAAGTTATAGGATTTCTGTTGTGATATCACAACATATATTTGGTCACTTGCTGCTCCTTCCCTTCTAGGGATGTTCATGCATCTCCACCTTTGTATTCCTTCTATTTATTCCTCTCTATTTGTTTCCTCTACTTCTTGAAGACCTCACCCTCTTGTGTAATGATTGCTTATTCCAGCCGTTATCACCTATTCCACATTACTTCTAACTTAAAGTTCAATGGACATTCTTAGAAAAGCTCATTTCATTCCTAAATTTCTTTGCTTATGTCCTTTATGCTGGGATGAAGCTAACAGTACCACATGAATAGAGGCAGTTGTTAGTTATCTTCATGGAATAGTATGAGCCTTAGGTAGGTGGTAAATATAAGCAAATCTAATGTTGCTTGATAATTCAGCATCCATAAATATCCTACAAAGCCACCATACTAGCTGACATTACTACCTTATAGCATGGAATTGATATTAGATAGTCCTGATATCAATTCCAAGCACACCAAATAGAATAATTATTCCTTTATTTTCCTTTCCATTGTAGAAGACACTTAGCTTCTTAACCTTAATCTTAACAAGAACAGTTTCAAGATGGTGGAAAAAGCAGTAGCCATGAAATGGATGGCCTAATTTTAGCTGGTTTGATTGGTGTTTTTACTGTTTACTGTGGACTGTTTGACTGAAGGTATGTGTGTTGTCATACCTACCCGGACCTTTTCATGTAGTGCTAGAGAACTGGTTTGCCCTGTGCTGGAGGACCTCATGTTGGATATTGACCCGGACCAACAGGACCACGCATTTTAGAGCCTCCCCGAACTGCTGGTTTTTGTGGAGGTAGCCTTGTGTGTGTGTTTCCCCCACAAATTCCCATTCTTGATGGGGGGGTTGTGGAGAGCATCTGGGAGGAGGACCATGGAGGTGGCTGAGATGGCATTCTGCTGAGTATACCGGCTGGAGACAAGACAGTTTGTGAGGTGGCAATGGAGCCCAGCCGTATGCTTGTAACATTGCAATGTTCAGCTGCTATGACAATAGATGGCCCTGCTGGCCAGCTCTAGGGACTGTTGACATTGTAGTGTGGCACTTTTTGCAGCCTCCAAACACAGAGTTCTTTCAAGACTCAAGCAAGCCCAGTGACTGTGGGCAGTGGTGGCATACAATTCATCTGGAGGTGTCAGGTTCAGCCCAAAGAACTCCCTGAGACAGTGCAGATACAGTTCTGTTGCATTTATTAGCTTCCACCTCAAGACAGAAATCTCTCCAGACTTGAATCTAACTTCCCAAGCCAGCAAGCCAAAACATCATGAATTCCTTAGGGTGGTGCTAGTCTCATCTTCTTAAACTTCCCATGCTCTTGTTGAGGGCTAAGGGAATGCTTATCTCCTCGAGCGCAGCCTTCATCCAACCATTCCTTCACAGGAGGAGGTGCTTTCAGATAGAGGAGGTAATAGCAATGGACTGGTGTTCAAGGCTGCTAAGGACTCCCCCCACTGAGGCTATCCTACTTTTTTTTCTTTTTTTTTTTTTTTTTGCTGGCTTTGAAAAGGATATGGTGATGATCATCTTAGGGCCAAATTCATTCTTAACGCAGCCCCTCCCACTTTCCAGATAGGCAGCTATGTCTGTTGACTGAGTGACTCTTAGTAGGGATTCCACTGAAAGACTGATCACCCTTCCCTGGTGAAGGAGGATTGGTGATAGCTGGTGAAGGGGAATTGCTTAGGGAGATGTGGTTTGAGATGGGGCCCTGACCACTCAGTTGAGAGTATCTGGGGAGGCTGGTTATGACTGTGTTGTTTGAGAGTGGGGGAGGTAGCTGTGGATACCCCTGATGGTGTGAGGAGCTAAGGCTGAAGTGCCTCAGGGGACTCAGTTTCCCCTCCCTTGTATGGATGATATTGAGGACAGGCAGAGATTCCCAACCTTGGGCACTGGGAAGGTTGGAGGGGGATGATGGTGCCTTGTTGCGGGGGGTGGGGTCAGAACATCACAGTGGTAACATACATGTGCAGATATGGCAGGAGATTGGAAGTGGGCCATTCTTGGGGAATGCAGGCCCAGTGTCTAATACTGGTTTCGTGTTCCAGCTACCAGTCAGCAGAATTTCAGAGGCTCTGGATTCTGGCTGCTGCCACTAAATGCCAGGTTGGCCTGTAATAAGGCCTCCCTCATTTGTGATTTAGTGCTGATCTGGCATGTATTACCAAGACCTGGCTGGGTCCAGAAGGGAGGGTGTCAGGTGTGGCATCAGCAAAGACTCCAGGGCAAGGATGGTGGTGTGGCAATTGTCATCTTGGAATCACTTAAGGCTTCAGGGGTGCTGTTCTACATGCTGCCAAATATGAGACCTTGTTCATTAACTTGGGCTCCAGGGATCAGTTGAGATTGTTGTTATTGTACCAACCTCCCTGCTGCATAGCAATCTCCCTGCCTGGACTGCTTGACTCCATTGTCAGTGAAGTTCCTCAGACTTATGGTCTTGGGGGACTTCAATTTGCCTTCTCTGGGAGTGGGGTCTGAGATAGCTCAGGAGTTCATGGCTACCATGACAGCCACAGGCATATCCCATGTTATCCAGGGCCCAACACGGGCCAATGTTCACACACCTGATCTGGTTTTCCTGTTGGAACAGCGACAATGTGATCTGGAATTGGGGGATCTTTTAGTGTCCCACTTGTAATGGTCAGTTCATGCCCTGATTACCATGGGACTCTCTGGTGCCACTGCCCACAGCAGGGAGGCAGGACCTATTAGATTGGTCTGCCCTCAGAAACTGATGAACTCTGATGCCTTTCAAAGGGAGCTAGGGGTTGTTCCCGCTGGTCTGCTGCATGGTCCATCTGAAGCCTTGGTGGCTGTTTGGAACAAGAGGGCTACTGAGGCCTTGGATCAGATCCTGCCTATGCAACCTCTCCCCTCTTGTGGATCCCATCATTCTCCATGGTTCATAGAAGAATTGAGTAAGATGAAACAAAGAAGAGTCCTCTAGAATATTGCTGATGCTCAACAAGGGACAAACTGAACTGAACATGTAAGGGCAGTGAAGTGACACTACTTCTCTGCCCTTGTTGCATCCACAGTTAGCTGTCCCACAGTCTTGTTTCAGGTGACACGTGCCCTCTTGGATAGAGTGGGCTTGGAGATCCCCTTACAAGGCTGTGCAGAATAATTTGCTCAGTATTTGTCAGACAAAATTGCTGAAATTCATTCTCAGTTGGATGCCAGTCTTGCTGCAGGTCCCAAGGAAATCCCCAGGATGGAGTCTGGCCCTGTTATCTGGGAATGTTTTGAACTTGTTGGGCCTGAGGAAGTGGACTGTGAGCTCTGTCACCTGCTCTTTAAATCCATGCCCTTCTTTGCTAACTAAAACTGCCTGTGTGTGTGTCATGTGAGTGGGTTGTAGTACTGGTGAATTCCTCCTTGAGTGAGGGGGTTGTTCCTCCACCCCTTAAGGAGGTGTTGGTTCACTCTCTCCTCAAGAATTCATCACTGGATCCCACCATATTGGACAATTTTCATCCAGTATCTAACCTCCCCTTTTTGGGGAAGGTGGTGGAGAAGGTGGTTATAAAGCAGCTTCAGAGGACTCTGAATGAAGCAGATTATCTGGACCCTTTTCAGTCAGGATTCAGACCTGGGTATGGGATGGAAATGTCTGCAAAGGAGCTGTATCTGGCAGGACCTTTTCTGCCTTGGCACCCACCCTTGGAACATCATTCCCCCTGAGGTGGGACTGGCCCCATCTTGACATCCTTCCAGAAGTCCCTCAAAAGACGGTTGTGTCAACAGGCTTGGGGATCTCAAGGTAATGGTGAATTATAGGCTGCATTGCCTGTAATATCAGATCCTCTCTGCTAATTTGTTAATAATAAGTACCAATGGGCTTTTTTTAAACTGTAGAATTTTTTAAAATAATGCTTGTTTTATGGTTTGTTTTTTATTATACGCTGCCACATCTTGTGAGATGGGCAGCGTATAATAAATATAATGAATGAATGGATGAATGAATGAATGAATGAATGAATGAATGAATGAATGAATGAATGAATAACAATTTTTGGGTAATATCCTCACATCAGTGTATTATTTATAGTAAGCACAAGCATTGCCAGTGATAAAATAATCATGCCAACCATGGAGGTAGCCCCCAAGTTTCTGGTACTTTTGTTTGACTATCACTATGATTTAAGAGGTCAGCCTACTCACAAGTACCAGTTCATAAACTGCTCTAGGCTTTCATCCTTAATGAATGCCTGTAGGGAGCCAGTGCTATTTGAGAGAAGTTGGTAGAGATAGGACTTAAACTGCAACACTCATGTTAAATGTTCTAGTAGAATCAAATCTGAATGGGACTATTCTTGATCTTAGAATAAGCTTTAGCACAGTATTTCCAACCTGAACAATTTCCAGATATGTGGACTTCAGCTCCCAGAATGCCAGAGCCAGAGTGGCCATTGCCAAGAATCCTGGGAGTTGATGACTACACATCTGAAAGCTGTCTAGGTTACTTGCTCTATAACTGAAGCACTGAGTTTCACTACCCAAGCTTAACAATCTTGTTAATGAAAACTGCTGATCACACAGCAGACTAGCTAATCATATTTTTACCACAGGACATTGTGCAAAGCCAAAGTTAAGTGTGTCTTCTGAGAATAGGCATTGGGTAGGAAATTGGGTTGGGAAATTATTCTCATTTCTTGCTGGGCCTATGAGTAATCCAAATGAGCACACTAAACTGTTCCTTCCTCTTTTGTCATTTTCTCCATGGGGTCCTTGTGTATGAACAGAAGCAGGAATTTGCATATTTGTTTTGAATTGTCACCTCCTTCAAAATTGTCACCCCTTCAGAAAACAAAAAGTTTGGATGTCATTTTTAGAAGAAATGCACAAGAGAACATTGTACCATTACAAATGTAATCACAAAAAAGGATTATGCACCCTACATTTTTCAGCAATTAATTTTAATAAATGATTTACGTTTTCACTTCTCTCTACTTTAAGCAGAGGCATATATTCTAATCTAACTTTTTCCATCTTGGCATTCCCCAGAACCAAGCTCATCAAAAGCCAAGAATTCTGGGAGAAACAGATGTAGTACATCTGGACATGGCAGTTCCCAATTTGAGAAGTTCCGGATGTCTAGATTCCTGCTGCCAGAAATCCCAGCTTTTTTAGCCCTTGCTAAGACTTTTGGAAGTTGAAGGGGTGACAATTTTGAAGGAGGTGACAATTCAAAACAAATGTGCTTGACTATGCAAATTCCTGCTTCTGTTCATACACAAGGACCCCATGGAGAAAATGACAAAAGAAGAAGAAAGAGTTTAGTGTGCTCATCTGGATTACTCATAGGCCCAGCAAGAAATGAGAATAATGAATGTATTGAACATTGTACATTGTCTGAAATGTATGCAGGCTCGGCTCATCTAAGTCTTGGAGAGCCCATATTCTGTCCCATCTTTGGATAAAGTGAAATAGGAATAGACAGTTGCATTTCACTTCCACAGAACAAAGTCCCCTACAGACAAAGAGAAAGCCAATGCTTATCCTCCCAGGAAAAGGCATCTTCCCCATTACATATAATTTATAAATTAAATAGCACAAATGTAATTTTTTGCTGGATGATTCAATTGCCAAAAACATTCATGCTTTAGAGAGTTTTCTCTTTCCTATGGGATTGGGTAGAGAGAAAGAGATGTCTGCATTTTTTTTTTTAAACAAAGACCACTAAAGCTAACCTCTTTTCTCAATCTTGCCAGGAATACTGTAGGAATCAGTACCACTGCCTAATGCTTGCAAATCTAATCTTTGCTCAGGAGGTTCCAGTGTGTAAACTGAAGAATTCATTATAACCATTGTGGAAAACCCTATGGAACATGCACAGATTCACGTTCAATTATACTGTATCTCTACACAGCAGTACCTCCAAAAGAAATGCAGTGTTGCACGTAATTATACAGAAGCTAGAGATAATACAAAAGACCATCTGTAAGCTTTGAACAGATGTAGCTTTTGAATACTTGGGCTTATCTTGCACTGAAAATACAAACCTCAAAACAAGTGAAGCTTACCAAAGTATCAGAGGAGAAGCTTTAGTTAATAGAAGCCTGTTTAGAATTTCTCAACAGTGTATACTGTATAACAGTTTCCTTAACATTACTATAAATTGGACTACATTCAGCATGGATGGGATACATATTCACGTAACTGCTTTTAGGGTCTCAGCCCATAAGAGAGACTGACTCAATATAGGTGGGAATTTCAGCTTAGTACAAAAGGGGTGAGGAATTTATCACCTTCTGAATGTTGTTGAAACTTACCTTCCACCAGATCCAGCATGTATGGCCTATAGTGATAAATACTGGGGATTTCTGAAGAGTGCATGGCCCTAGAAAATGGTGTCTTTTTCATACAAGGGCACCATTTTCTAGAGTCATAAATTATTTGGCAGGAGTGCCTGATATGTCAACCACATTTGGGCTCTAAAAATCCAGATGCCCACTTTATGGCAGCAAATATAGTTCTTTGTATACTTTGTATCCTTAAGTTGTTGATACTCTTCAAGCAGCTGTTAACTTTTTTCCCCTCAGTATTCAATTTGGTTGAATACAGGCTCTCCTTTTGAGAACAAAAAAGAGGTTAAGAATAGCTGAACTTTATATCAGATATCACAAATGATAAAGACAGCCTTATTCTACAATCTTATTTAAAACTGCCCACTAAATCACAGTTTTTAAATATCAAAGCTTTAAAGAAATTTTAAATGAATGTCCTTTATTAATATGTGATTGATTAGCAACATGTTTGTGATGATGAATTTCTCCAGGTAGGCATGCAGATAAATAGTTTCACTGAAATAGGAATTAAATGTTTTAGTCATATAAACTCATTGTTTTAAGGACATTATCTGCTACAAAGAAGTCATATTATCTTGATAGATGACATTGTTTAACGGAAGGGACCTGGAGCATGCCAACCTTGCAAGCAGACAAGTGGTCTTAAAAATGGGACTAAATTTAAATATAAAGAAGTCCAAACTAATGACAATAGGTAGAACTGCCAGCCTTAGAATTGACAATGAAGATATCAAAGTGATGGATAGCTTCTGCCTTTTAGGATCAACCATCAACAGTAAAGGAACAAGCACTCAAGAAATACTTCACAGACTAGCACTTGGTAGAGTAGTCATGAAGGCCTTGGAAAAGATATTCAAATGCTGTGAGGTGTCTATACCTGCAAAGATAAGAATTGTGCAAGCCATCGTATTTCCTGGGACACTCTAGGGAAGTGAAAGTTGGATTACAAAGAGGCAGAATAGCAAGAGAACTGATGCCTTTGAACTTTGGTGTTGGAGAAAACTCCTGAGAATACCATGGACAGCCAAGAAAACAAACCGATGGATCATTGAACAAATCAATCCAGAGTTCTCATTCAAGGCACAAATCAGCAGGCTCAAATTATCCTACTTTGGACACATTATGCAAAGGCCCAGCTCTCTGGAAAAGGCTCTAATGCTGGAAAGATGGAAGGAAAAAGAAGAAGAGGGCAATCAGCAGCAAGGTGGACAGACTCAGTTATGGTGGTGATGAATACACCATTGGGAGTCTTGAAAGAGCACATTAATGATAGATCATCATGGAGAAAATCTATCAATTGGTCGCTAGGAGTTGAAAACAACTTGATGGCACATAATTGATCAATCAATGCCATGTAGGGTTTTACAAGTAATGACCAGCACTTTGAATCTTACCAAGAAGCAGACTGGTAACCAGTGCAGCTTGTGGAACAGAGGCAGAACACATGCCCATAATTGCCCACACCACTGACTTCTGGACAAGTTGAAGATTCTGAATGGTCTTCAAGGGCAGCCCCATGTAGCGTGCACTGCAGTAGTCAAGTTGAGAGGTAACCCAGGCATAAGTGACTGCCTGAAGGGACCTCCTTGCCTAAAATAATGGCACAGAGAGTCTGGAAGGTGCCAAAGTATGTCTGAGGGATCCCCTTGCCTAAGTCTGGCCTAGGAAGTCAAGTGATTCCTGTAGACTCATTTGATGTCACTGGCAGATGCAATAACACTACAGAGGAACTCTACTCCCGTGCCCCCTCTGTGGCATTGGCTACTACTTCCCTTCAGTGTGGTTGCAATCTCAACCTTGTTGTTTCTCTGGTAGTGCAATTCAGGTCTTTATACACTTTTGCCAGTGTATAGTATACTTCGGTCCAACAAACTGCTAGATGAAGAGTCCTCCAATGTGAGAAATGTACTGTTAGCATTTTCATAACCCTCAGAATGTTCACTGGAATTGTGAATATTGTGAATATTTTGTAAAACTTAGTGTTACAACACTTCGCTGTGAAACAGAGTTGTAGGTTTTCTTCTCCTATGTCTAATTTTGCTGCTTTCCATTTATTTCATTGCTCTTCTTCTTTCCAATCAAGAAGAATCCTCAAGCAGATTTACCCTACCTCACCTCTAATAAATCACCTCTAGATTAATTTATGCTCTTCTGAAACCAGATAGTATTTTACACACATCCATCCTTTGGGGAAATGCCCCTGTATGTTAAACACATGATTATATATATAAGGGAGGGAAGGTAGTTAAGACCGATGGAGTGGAACTACCAGTGGGCCACATAGCAGACATAAAGACCAGCTATAAATACCTTGGTGTCCCACAGTCACATGGGAACCATGAGGAGGAAGCAAGGAAGACAGCAACATCCAAGTACCACCAAAGGATAAGAAGAGCCAGCTCAATGGGAAGAACAAGATCCATGCCATCAACATGTATGCCCTGCCAGTCATCAGATACCCTGCAGGTATAGTGAGCTGGCCAAAGGAAGACATGGAGGCTGCCGATGTGAAGACCCGGAAGCTCCTCACAATGTATGGAGGTTTCCACCCCAAGTCCAACACCCAGAGACTGTACACCAGCCGCAAAGAGGGCGGGCGGGGTCTGATGAGTGTCAAAGCCACTGTCTTGGATGAAACCCGAAGTATCCAGGAATACATCAGTAAGATGGCACCCAAAGATGAGCTGCTGAGAGAATGCCTCAGGCAGCAGCAGACAAGGCAGGAGGTTAAAGCAGAGGAAATGCCATGGCAAGACAAGCCCCTGCATGGGATGTACCATCGACAGATAGCTGAGGTGGCTGACATTGGGAAATCCTATCAGTGGCTGGAAAGGGCCGGACTAAAAGACAGCACTGAGGCACTGATCATAGCAGCACAAGAACAGGCACTAAGCACCAGATCCATAGAAGCAGGGGTCTACCACACTAGACAGGACCCAAGGTGCAGATTGTGCAAAGAGGCCTCAGAGACAGTCCAACACATAGTGGCAGGGTGTAAGATGCAGGCAGGAACAGCATACACTGAACGGCACAACCAAGTAGCTGGCATTGTGTACAGGAACATCTGCACAGCATATGGGCAAGACCCCCCCATGTCCAGATGGGAGATTCCACAGAAGGTCGTGGAGAATAACAGGGCTAAGATCCTGTGGGACTTCCAGATCCAGACAGACAGGCAGGTATTGGCTAATCAACCAGACATCGTGGTAGTAGACAAAGACCAGAAGACGGTGGTAGTGATAGATGTAGCAGTGCCAAGTGACAGCAACATCAGGAAGAAGGAGCATGAGAAGCTGGAGAAGTACCAGGGCCTGAAGGAGGAAATCGAGAGGATGTGGAAAGTCAAGGCCAAAGTGGTCCGAGTGGTGGTAGGAGCACTCGGGGCCGTGACTCCTCAGTTGGGAGAGTGGCTCCAACAGATCCCAGGAACAACATCAGAGCTCTCTGTGCAGAAGAGTGCAGTGCTAGGAACAGCTAAGATACTGCACAGAACCCTCAAACTCCCAGGCCTCTGGTAGAGGACCCGAGATTGAGGAAGACACATACCACCCATAGGAGTGAGAGGGGAATTTTTATACACACACACACACACACACACACACACATACATACACATACATACATACACACACACATACATGCACACACACACGCACACACACATATTGTTCCCTTTTAAAACAAAACAAAACAAAACAAAACAAAACCAAAAACCTTTTACGTGCATTTTTTTCTTTTGGACAGCAATCTTCCAAGTTATTTTGGTTTCCTCTCTATCACATATATTCCTACAATCTCCCATTCAGTTTTCAGGATGGGGAAAGTGTAAATACATGAATGTATGCATATACACATACACCACCCTATTTTGCAATTTATGGCAACACACAAACATATCTTTCATTGAAAAGCCACTCAAGATTTTCTCACTTTGCCCTAAGTTGTAATATGATGTCAAATACGTTGCTGCTGGATTCTTCAGCAATGTGAGAAAAAATGTGTGTAATAATTTATCATAAACACTCTATAGTGCATATATTATGTTGGGAAAATATTAAGAAATCTCCCTTATCTCCAATTTGTCTAGTAAAGGATCATATCCCCCTGTTTATTTTTTTTTTATATATATTATTCAGTTTTAAATATACACCAAGTATGTCTGAGTCAAGCTAAATAAGGAAACAGTGGACGTCAGAAGTTGAGTTAATAGTTTGCATTTCAGCCACCTAATTCATCTTGCTGAATGTAAGCAAAATCTCTCCCAAACTGTCATCCAAGATACAGCTGAGACTTTAGTTCTCTTGATGGTTTTACTATCATATATATGTCAGCACTTTCCTATCCATCTAAGATAAAGGGAAGGGCTGCTATTCAGTGGTAGATACTCTGTTTCTTGTAAAAGTTCCCGTTTTTAATCTTTAATATCTCCAATTAAGGTTAGGAAAAACTTTAGTCTGAAACCCTGGAAAGCTCCCTTCTTAATAGTGTGGGTTGGAAACAGGCAATCTATGAGCCATGGACACATTGAGAATGTTGAGATCATGTGGGCAGATGGTTTCAAAAGATGGCAGACATTGCAATGGGACACATGTGAGCCCAAAGAGATTCTCATAAACAAATATGTTGCAAGGGTTGGTACTCTACTTCGCAACAAGCCAGCTTCCCATCTGTCTGTCCGTCTGTCCGTCTGTCCGTCTGTCCGTCCGTCCATCCATCCATCCATCCATCCATCCATCCATCCATCCATCCATCCATCCATCCATCCATCCAGACAATTTTTATTCAAATAAACTTTTTTTTTTTTGGGTTTGTTTTATGTTAAATGGGATGGGGAGCCTTGTGGCCATAAAAGGGGGTATCTAGGGTTACACTTTTTTTTTTTTTTTTTGGTGCCTTTGACTTAGTTTTGACTCCTGGTGACTGCCTGGATAATCCCTGCAGTTTTCATGGCAAGACTTCTGAAGTGGTTTGCTTTTGCCTCCTTCCTAGGGCTGAGAGAGAGGGACTGGCCCAAAGTCACCCAGCTGATTTTGTGCCTAAGGTGGGACTAGAACTCCTGGTGTCTCAGTTTTTAGCCTGGAGCCTTAACTACTACACCAAACTAGTGCCCTAAGATACACCAGTGCCCTCTGAACTATATAATCCCAGGTGATGGGATACTGGTTTAATTCAGTACGTATCAATTTGCTATAATTTAATGCTTCCTGTCCATATAAAATGGCATATAGAGAGTTGGGAAGGTTTTCTTTTCTTTTTTTAATTGATGCAATAAGAGTTACTTGAGAAATGTGAAGGGCAAACAGCATTGGCAGAGCACAGATTTCATACCTAACTGGAGCTATGTGTTCAGATGGGAGATAAATGTTCTGAACAGCTCTACTGAAAATAATGGGTTACACAAAAGAGTAAGTAATTTTGCAGTTGATTACATGTTAATCTTTTTTCTCTTACCACTCTGCTAGCTCTAGTTCTTTTTGCTATAAGGAAGACTTTCTTTCACAGAAACAAATGAAAACTGCTATAATATTATGCCTGGAAGAACAACAATAACAAAAGCAAATTTGGGAGTTCCTGCTCTTGCAAAACATCTAAAGAAAGTTGCTATCAATATCATATTTCTATAGCATTTTTAAAGAAAGGAGTTTGTATGTCAAAACCCTGTTAGTTACGCATAATGAAGACCTGCCCATTTTTATAGATTCAAGTCTACAAAGGCATGCCCATATCTGTGAACTCTGAATTTCTTTCTCCCAGAAAAGGGACACAGCTAAAGCTATTTCTAGGGATGATGACAGAAGTCAGTCTTCTGTATTCCTTTATGAAATGACCAGACATGTCAGACTGAGATATAGCTTTGACAGATTTTTTTTGCCCACATATATACGTGAATATGCATTTTTGGATAGAAAATGTTGCCTTTAAATATACATTACAGATTAATAATTACATTTAACTATATATAACAATAAGTGGAATATATGAAACTAACATGGATCCAAAATAGAACAATGGTTACAGAACATGTGGAAGTAACTCATCACAGCCATGGGATAACCAAGAAACATATACTGTACTAACAAAGTTTTTTTGGACACCTTTTTCCAGTACCAGAGATTGTTATGAAATTATCCCATTAATTTTAATATTCTTTTCCCATGCAACAGGGAAAGAAAGTTGAGTAGCCAGGTTTCTAAGATTCAAGGGGTCTCAAGAAATAAAATTTACTTACAGAGCACTGAGAACCAACATGTATGCAACATAGGAGATCCACTGTTCTCTCAGTTATTCTGGCAGGTTGTTAATTCAGTTGAAGAAGTAATGCTAGGACAGCAGGTTATCATTTCACCCACTTGCACTTTTTATATAATGGCCACATCTTACCTTTAACACCCAGTGCAGAAAAGTCTGGATGAGGACATCCCATTATGTGGCAGTCCTATGAAGGATGAAGATCATGACACAAAAATGCACAATACAATTGTACATGGATACAGGATGAGTGAATGTTTGGATGTTGGCAGATGGCATTGTTTAATAGATGAGATCTGGTATATATCCAATCTGTCAGTTCTTGTAGCATGGTAAAAAATAATTGGAGACAGGCAGTCTTATAAAGAACCCAGTCCTATGCCATTAAGAGATTTGTAGGTGACAACCAGCACCTTGAATTGCACCTGGGAACTTACAGATGATGTTGTCACTGCCCTAAGATGTGACTCCCCCCACCCCACAAATCTAGCACGTGATCACTACTGTCTATTGGACCCTCATAGAATTGGGTCAGGCCTAGAGATGCATGGTGGTCAGGAACTCTTGAGCCACTTCTCAATCCACCCCCAGGGAAGGCAGATTGAAGTCCCCAAGACCATGAGGCTCGAGAACTTCACTACTAGCCAGCCATTGAATCAAGCAACTCAGACAGGGAAA
The DNA here is from genome assembly GCA_030867105.1 of Liasis olivaceus. Lineage (NCBI taxonomy): Eukaryota > Metazoa > Chordata > Lepidosauria > Squamata > Pythonidae > Liasis > Liasis olivaceus. Next base: position 79,534,296 of record CM061350.1, on the reverse strand, counting down.
TTGCTATGTAGCAGGGAGCCGCTACAATAGCAATAATCCCTTCTGATTCCTAGAGCTTCAATTTTACAAGATATCTAGAACCTCAGCTTCATATCAAGTTATTTGTGGAGCAATAGTTCTGAAAGTTACCAAAGTATTCAAGATGATTATAGCAAATCGATCAGCCCTGCCCTGGGGTCTTGGCTGATGTCACATCCAAAACACAGGTACATTTCCAAGAAGGGAACTCTTCCCCCTTCCCTTATGCCTACCCAGGACTTCGTAATACATGCCAAGCCAGCCCTCTCCATTAAAGTCCTGGATGAGGTAGGCCTTATTACAGACCACCCTAGCATTCACCAGCAGCAGTCAAAACGCTGGGTCTCTGAGGGTTCAATGATCAGGTATTGGGATACAACCCAAGGGGCTGTAATGCAGAATCAGTAGAAGATACTGTGTTCCCCAAGAACGGCTCTTTTCTGGGTCACTTCTGAACAACCTTCCCACCCAGGCTACTAATATATGTCTAAACACACACACACACACACACACACAACTCCAAATCCCACCAGCTGTCATCAGGCTGTAGCAGGTAGAAGTGTTTCCCCAACTTTCTAAACTAGTGGAAAAACTAAGGGTTTCTCCCCTCTGACTCTCACCAGAATATTGTCACATAATCTTGAAGGATCAAGGGAAGAAAAGTTTTTCTTCTGTAATATCATCTCTGTTTCCAGTTGGGAGGATGCTCCATCAATAGGATTGGCACCACCCAGGAACACTGCAGTATTTTAATAGCAATTTGGGATGAACTTACAGCTAAATGTCCCAGTATATGATGAACGTTCACTTCATCTTCTATGCTGATAGAAGAATGACACACTTGATGCTTTGGAAGCTCTTTCTTCATGTATTCATGCATCTTTCTGACTTCCTCATGCTACCACCAATCACAGATGTTTATATACAGGTGAAACTCGAAAAATTAGAATATCGTGCAAATGTTCATTTATGTCAGTATGGCAACTCAAAAGGTGAAACCAATATATGAGATAGACGCATTACATGCAAAGCGAGATATGTCAAGCCTTACTTTGGTATAATTGTGATGATTATGGCGTACAGCTTATGAAAACCCCAAATTCACAATCTCAGAAAATTAGAATAGTGTGAAAAGGTTCAATATTCTAGGCTCAAAGGGCCCCACTCTAATCAGCTAATGAATCCATAACACCTGCAAAGGGTTCCTGAGCCTTTCAATGGTCTCTCAGGCTGGTTCAGTAGGAATCACAAGCATGGGAAAGACTGCTGACCTGACAGTTGTGCAGAAAACCATCCTTGACACCCTCCATAAGGAAGGAAAGCCCCAAAAGGTAATTGCAAAAGATGTTGGATGTTCCCAAAGTGCTGTATCAAAGCACATCAATAGAAGGTTATGTGGAAGGGAAAGGTGTGGTAGAAGAAGGTGCACAAGCAGCAGGGATGACCACAGCCTGGAGAGGATTGTCAGGAAAAGGCTATTCAAAAGTGTTGGGGACTTTCACAAGGAGTGGCCTGAGGCTGGAGTTAGTGCATCAAGAGCCACCACACACAGACGGATCCTGGACATGGGCTTCAAATGTCGTATTCCTCTTGTCAAGCTGCTCCTGAACAACAAACAACGTCAGAAGCGTCTTACCTGGGCTACAGAAAAAAAGAACTGGTCTGTTGCCCAGTGGTCCAAAGTCCTCTTTTCTGATGAGAGCAACTTTTGCATCTCATTTGGGAACCAAGGACCCAGAGTCTGGAGGAAGAATGGAGAGGCACACAATGCACGATGCTTGAAGTCCAGTGTGAATTTTCCACAGTCTGTGTTGATCTGGGGAGCCATGTCATCTGCTGGTGTTGGTCCACTGTGCTTCATTAAGTCCAGGGTCAACGCAGCCATCTACCAGGAGATTTTGGAGCACTTCATTCTTCCTTCTGCAGACGAGCTTTATGGGGATGCTGACTTCATTTTCCAGCAGGACTTGGCACCTGCCCACACTACCAAAAGTACCAAAACCTGGTTCAATGACCATGGGATTACTGGGCTTGATTGGCCAGCCAACTCGCCTGACCTGAACCCCATAGGGAATCTATGGGGCATTGCCAAGAGAAAGATGAGGGACATGAGACTGAACAATGCAGCGGAGCTGAAGGCCGCTATTGAAGCATCCTGCTCTTCCATAACACCTCAGCAGTGCCACAGGCTGATAGCATCCATGCCATGCCGCATTGCGGCAGTCATTGCTGCAAAAGGGGCCCAAACCAAGTACTGAGTACATATGCATGCTTATACTTTGCAGAGGTCCGATATTGTTCTATTTCCAATCCTTGTGTTATTGATGTCATGTAATATTCTAATTTTCTGAGATTGTGAATTTGGGGTTTTCATAAGCTGTATGCCATAATCATCACAATTATACCAAAGTAAGGCTTGACATATCTCGCTTTGCATGTAATGCGTCTATCTCATATATTGGTTTCACCTTTTGAGTTGCCATACTAACATAAATGAACATTTGCATGATATTCTAATTTTTCGAGTTTCACCTGTACACGCACACACACACACACACACACACAGAGTATATCATATAATCTTTGAGGCTATTTCTATACTTAGATAAAATATTCATAAAAAAGATCCAAGCTTTGCACTGTGGTTGTATACAGTTTCTATTAACCTTCAAAAATGACCTTCTGTGTTCATAAGCCTGTCATTTATTTTCTGCAGATTTACCTGTCATTTTGTGACTCAGTTGTCCTTGACTATTCTTTCTCTTTCATCATACTTAGTTTTGCTTCAGTACTCAATATTTAGTAATATGGGTGACATTTCTGAAGGGCTATGGGACTACTTTGGGAAAAAACACGAAACAGACTTTTCGTCTAGAAAAGTCTGTTCAAACCATGGATATCATTCATTCATTCATTCATTCATTCATTCATTCATTCATTCATTCATTCATACACACACACAAACACACAAACACACTCCCCACTATGTGTGTGTGTATTTAATTAGGATTAAATCTTCTGTTATTAAATAAAAACAAATCTCTCTGAAGTACAGCAATACTGCCAGGTAAGCATACTAAGGGCAAGTATGTCAGTCCCATTAAAACACTTCAATTATCATGAATGTGTAGAAACTTTTGTATCTGATTAAAATATCTATAATTCATTATATTCTAAATTTCTTCCTAAGGAAAACATTTTAGAAATGGGAATTAACTGGCTGTCTGTGGTTGATCTAGCTGTAGTACTAATCCACCTGATTTTTAAAATGCTACTTAAATCCAGTTCCACGTGGACCAAGCATTTAATTTGACCTAGGCTGATTTAATAGATGACTCCCTACTGCTAATTAGTTTTTAGAGATTGTTAGAAGTATGTCAATTATATCAAATCTAAGTTGCATAACAGCAATAAAAATGGGTAAAATGAATAAGGTCATATTACTTTTTCATGACTGAGAAGCACTGAAAAAAAAAATCAGCTTATAAGAAGCTACGTTCCTACGGTGAGATTTTAGGACAAAGACTCAAACAGAAATAAAATGGTGCCGTACATAGTATGACCTAAAGGGTTCTGGCCAAATTGTTCTCCCTTGACAAAAAAGAGATAGTGTTTTGATAAAGGAACATGCCACAAAATGTCAAGATGTAGCCTCAATACATGAATGAAGGAAAATCTTTGCTATCTATAGAAAGACACATAGCCCTCGCTAACTAATTCATTTAGAGTTGCTATGGTGCTTCTGTGACTTAGAAAGAAGAAATTTGTTGTGCCCCTAGTTGAAGATACTATGATTATCAGAAAACATGAAAACTATACACTTTTCCTTCAAGTGTGGGAGTTCACTGTATGTTCCAGCTGCAATTATCTCCGATCATTAGCCACAGCTAACAGGAGGTGCTGTTCAAAACCCCTGGAGGCCGCCAGGTTAGAAAAGGATGCTTCCCTATCCAGTTGTTTAGTATACATGCAATGTAAGTCGACCTCTCGCTCAAAACATCCAAAAGTCTGAGAATATGTACACCCAAGATCAAAACTGAAAACATGAAGGCAACTTTCCCACATAGAGAGCCCAAGTGTTAGGTTATAGGAGTTTCATTGCCAGTTCATGTATTTGAATCATCCTTGCAGGAGTTTCAGGTGGCTAGAAGGAACGTGAACCCATGCTTGAAAAGGCAACAAAATAATTTTAAAAAACCCAAATAGTTTATGTTATATAATGAAAGCCTACACATTTTCACTGACCTTTAATGGAAAACCACTTTAGCAGACAATAGACTTGATTTGTTCAAATCTATTGTTTTTTTATGCCCAGCAGCTCACTAACCTTGGATGATCTGAAAAAGCTAAGTAGGATTAGACCTGACCCACAGGATGCTTTCAGTGACACTGATCTCAATTCACTAGGGACACTATAAGCAAATCAGTTCCCCCCACCCCCACCCCCACCCCCACCCAAGCCTTCTAGGGGTCCAATAGGGGTATGCAAAGAATAGCTCATAATCAATGCCAGACATCTCATTCACATTTCTAGGCCATCTTATGTGCATTTTCTTGGGTGATTCCCCCAAAATTGAAATAGTTACTATGAAGGGAAGATGCAAAAACCAAAACTATTCCTCTCTATTGAAAGAGTTTGTAAAAATAGTAACATTTCAGCCAGATTCTGTGGTGACAAAACTTTTCTGAGGAAGTATAAAAAGCCTGCTTGAGCTTAGGGGAGAGGGGGAAATAGAATAAGGCATGGTCCCATCAGCTCTGCAGAACATCAAATACTATGCAGCTGACTCACAAATAAATCAGTTCAGGTAGTGTATAGACAACAGTATAAGATCACACAAGTTTGGAAATACTTCTGGAGCAGTATGAAGAACCTGAATGGAAATGTCCTAACACTTGTCCAACCTCCTGGAGCAATGTCTTCTTCCTGGAGTGCACAATTAAAATAAAGATTCATGTGCTCATATGTAGACCAGAAAGTTTCAAATTTGAAATTTAAGAAGCCATTAGGGTTTTTAGGGGGAATGATTAGTGGATCCTCAATCAGATAACCAGAAATACTAAAATGGCCCCAAATATCAATATACCAATGAGTGGTCCATTGTAACTTGCAGTGAAGAAGGACGTGATGATCTTTAGGTGCTTTAGATGATGTCCTATTCAGGCACAGAAAGGAAAAGAGGACATATGCACTGGCCCTTCTCCTTCCATTTCTGATCTTCCTAGTATAACTGGTATAAATATTTTCAGATGAATCTGGCTGTAATCCTGTCTGTGAACTCTGGTTTTCCAGATCAGGATCATATTTTCCAGGGTTCCTGAACTGTCGCCTCATGCAGCTGAACTTGGTTGTATCCTTGCCTCAGTCAATGCAGAGTTAATATGGAGAGTTTAGAGCTGAACCTGGTTGCTGTTCTCCCTTTACCCATTATATTCACAGACACTTGAGTAGAGCTTCATTTCATGTAGGAATACATAAAGTTGACAAGAAGTTTCCATTAACCTAGTGTGCATTCTAGAACATGCCAGAGAATTCTTGGCATATGCAGGAAGGACATAATTTCAGACAAATAAATGTGGCATGGGCTTTATTTTGTTTTGTCTTTGAGGAGTAGAAAATCAGAAAACACTGGTATAGGCATTAATTTGATATTCTTCATAATGAATGCCGTATCAACAGAGAGTACATTTTAAATATACTTTCCCTTGTTTACATGCTTTGAATTTTTAATTTCCTAGTTGCTAAAAGAAATTGAGTTCGATCATTTGTTCTCATTTTTCAACTATTTTTCAACTAAAAAATACCAGAATGGTTAGGCACTACTTCAATTTTCCAGCATTACATCAACAGCAATGGTTCTAAAATTCTTATCACCTGAAATTAATTAATTAATTAATTAGATTTACCTCCACCCATGTCCCTGAATGGGGGACTCTGGGCAGCTCACATGATCCATTAAAACAATAAATATATATAAAATTACAGAAACATAAAACTATATGATGATGTTTTATCATATACGCACTACCAAAAAAGAAAAAGTCCAAGAGGCTGATGGTTTCCAGAGCTGCAGACGAAAGGCTTCTAGGGGACTAGCCATCCCCACACTTGATGTCTTCCTTCCTCGCCCCAGGCCAGATGGCAGAGCCAGGTCTTCAAATCCCTCCGGAGGGCCAGGAGTGAAGGGGCCAATCCCAGCTCTGGGGCAGGATATTCCAAAGGGCAGTGGCCATAGCCGAGAAGGCCCGCTTTCTGGATCCCGCTAATTGGAGCTCTTTTACCGAGGTGGTCTCAAGCATGCCCTCTCTATGTGATCGGGTGGGATGGGTTGAAGGCACAGGGAAGAGGCGGTCCTTTAGGTAACCTGGTCCCATGCCATGTAGGGCTTTAAAGGTGATAACCAACACCTTGAATTGGACCCAGAAGCAAACTGGTACCCAATGCAGCTTGCGGAGCAACGGTGTTATATGGGTCCTTCTTGGGGCTCCAAAAATAGCCCACGCAGCCACATTCTGGACCAGCTGTAGCTTCCAGATACTCTTCAAGGGTAGCCCCATGTAGAGCACATTGTAGTAGTCTATCTGGGAGATAACAAGGGCATGAGTGACCATTTGAAGAGCATCCTGATCCAGGAAAGGGCATAACTGATGCACAACCCAAAGTTGTGCAAAGGCCCTCCTGGCCATGGCTGCCACCTGCTCTTTGAGCAGGAGCCGTGAGTCCAGGAGGACCCCCAGATTACTCACTGGGTATGTTTGGTTGTGCAACTCCATCCAGCACCAAAGATGACAAAGTCCCAGATACAGAGAAGCCATTAACCCACAGCCACTCCGTCTTACCAGGGTTCAGCTTAAGCCTGTTGCTCCCCATCTGGACCCTTACAGCCTCCAGGCACTGAAAAAAGGTGGTCACAGCCTCACTTATCTCACCTGGGATGGAGATGTATAATTGACTATCATCAGCATATTGATACTTCATCCCATCATGGTGGATGATCTTGCCCAGCAGTTTCATGTAGATGTTGAAAAGAAGCAGAGAGAGAACTGAATCCTGCGGCACCCCACAAAGGAGGGGCCGAGGATGGGACCTCTTGCTCCCTATCACCATCACTTGGGATCGGCCCTGAAGAAAGGAGATGAACCAGCACAGAACTGTGCTGCCCACCCCCAATTCCCTGAGCCATCCCAAAAGGATACTGTGGTCGACAGTATCGAAAGCCACTGAGAGATCAAGGAGAGCAAGGTTGGTTGCACTTCCACCATCCCACTCCTGCCAGAGATCATCCATAAGTGTGACAAATGCCGTTTCCATTCCATAACTGGGTCTGAAACCTGACTGAAAAAGATCCAGATAATCCGTTTCCTCCAGAACCCTTTGGAGCTATGATGCCACCACTTTCTCAACTACCTTCCCCAAAAAGGGGAGGTGGGAGACTAGATGAAAATTGTCCAGTACAGTAGGATCCAGGGAGGGTATCTTGAGGAGGGGGTGCACCAATGCCTCCTTAAAGGCAGCTGGGAACACTCCCTCCCACAAGGATGCATTAACCATCTCCTGGATCCAACCACATGTCACGTCTCAAGCTGCTTTCACCAGCCAGGAGGGGCGGAGGGGCATGGGTCCAGATGGCAAGTGGTGGCCTTCACAGTCCAAAGATCCTGTCCACTTCGTCAGGATCAACAGGATCAAACTGTTCCCAGATAACTAGGTAAGGATGATCCCCTGGTATCTCCCCAGACCCTGCCCCCCACTCGGAGTTTAACTTAGAATGAATCCGAGCAATTTTGTCCTGCAGATGCTCTGAAAATTCCTCTGCACGGCCCTGCAAATGAATCACCGAATCCCCCTTACCAAGGAGGGATCTAGTGATCCCAAACAGGGCTAGGGATCCCAAACAGGGCAAATTTTACTTTTAATTTCACAGTATAAAATTATTTGTCTCCCCCATTGGTTTGGAATCCCTACTGTTCCATTTTCCATGGTATCATCCTACATAAGTCTACACAGAGACAATACAAGCTTCTTTGTAAAGTGCGTAAATGAATGTATCATTGCAGTGAAGTTTACATTATTGATATGCGTCCATTGATAAAACACCTGGAAAAACAAAGCAACCAGTAAAATTGGTGGATGCTTCAAAATTCTTACTGTGCTTTTCACTTACATAGGGCTTCAAAAAGATGCAGAATGCCACTGCATCATAGTTGCTTGTTTTAATGTTTTATCAGTGTGCACATGCACACTGATAACATGGGGAAGGAAGATGCAATGGGATGGAGGAACCATAAGCTAAAGAAAACTGGGCACAATCCAATTCTGCAATGAATTTCTAGAAATTATCATACTTAAATTGCAATTTAGAACAGATGTGATATAAGACAGGGCAAAGTTAGAAAACAACAAAGTAATGAAATGGTAAATATTAGCTCATTGCTAGAATGAGGCCTGCAGTATAAGTTTTCATTCTTTAAGCTGTCCTCTTTGAAAATGCGAATGCATGTTTCCCATATAATTTCAGTGTTTAGCAAAATGTTATGAATGAAATGAAAGGAAGAATGCAAAGCAAACATTTAGAGTGTATAACTCAACAGATTAAAAATAGCCCACCAATTCAGTCCGTTAGTGGGTTCACTAATGTCTCAACTAACCATCTCTTCATGATACTTCCTAGTGTAAAGTGGCCTGAAAATACTTCAAATTTTTATTATTAGAACTCAGTAACCCAGACTAAATACGACTTGTTAAATAAATCCTGCAGAACACAGGCTACAAAATAGAGTATACAAAATAAGTCATGCAAGGTGAAAAACATACAGTTATGCTTGCACTATTTTGCTATTACCAATATGCAAGTATTACAAGCTCCAAAAAGAAACTTTGAAACAGTAAGAGTTACTTTTGGGTCTGTACCTGCCAGTAAAAATTGAACATAAAATTATTCAGCCCATCCTGGAAATGGGATTAGAAGAGGCATTACTAGCTCTTTATGTGTGCCTCAATAGAAATTACAATTCAACAGAATAGGAGTTCATGTGTTAATATTCCCATCTTCACAAGGGCAGAGCTTTTCCACATATGGAAATGTATAAAATTTTCCATCCAGCTCTGCTGACAATGTAATATTGAGCCATAATACTATAAATGCTTGTCAAAATGTATTTTGATCTAGATAGAATTCTGCTTGAAAGTATGCATTGCTATGACCCAATTGTACCCTAGGTGAGAGTTTGCTATATTCTAAGTATAATTCTATATTGAGGATCCTTTGCTTAAGCACCACCATTGCTTGATCTTGTCCCGAAGGCATGAGCATCTCCATACACACACATACCCTGTCTGTCTGTCTGTCTTTCTGTCTGTCTGTCAATTTGGAGTTTCCAGGAAGAATCATATTTACTGATTAACCATGACTAGAAATGAACCTTTAGCAGGTATTTGAACACACATAGCCATGTGCTTGTTTTGACTTTGTAAATCCTGCCTCCACAGACAGAGCAATATTAGGCACACGTTTCACTCCTTGGGATAGCTTTCTTAGGAATTTTGATTGTGCCCTTTCCAAGTTCTGATAATTAATACTTAGATTTAATTGGGCTTGCTATAAGAGCTGGGATAGTGTCTTGACTTAAAAAAAAAAAAAGAATGAGGGCAGCTGGTATGTACTAGGCACTTCTGGAGAAGAAGAAAGCATTGCTGCTGTACTTCTCTGGACATCTGTAGCAACCTGAGCAGCGTGCATATGACGCTTCCCAGAGTAGTGCAGCCAAAGCCAAAATATTTGAAACTAGGAACCTGTTCTAAACTCTTTACAAAATGCATAAACCTTTTTTTTTTTTTTTCATAGTTGATAAGTAGTGAATGTTCTTTACAGAAATGGGCCAGATCTTCCATGGCCTTTCTAAGGTCTATCAGTGTTTGTGAGAATAAGACTGCATCATCTGCATAAAGCAGTAGGGATACAGGTCTGATGTCCAGTTTGGGGAGAAGGGGTATGAAAATCTCTTTTGTTAAGGATAACCTGAAATACTAACTCAAGAAGATGGCAAGATTGTATCTAGTGCTGCACTCATACAAGGGATACTCATTTTCTCTCTTTTCCTCTTCTTTGTAGTTCCTTAGGCTCTTGGAAAATGCCTCCAGAAGATATGGGGTGTCTCATGAAAGACCTAGACTGTGGGATCTGTAATGGGAAGTGGATTACATGAAGAAACATTATGATAGTTATGAATAAATAATCATAGAATGTACACATGTTCTAGAGAAGCACATTTATTATCAACCAGAATGTAGCAAAACTTTATTTCCCACTAGTCAATATTCTTGTTAATGACTAAGTCTCTAAGCAGGATGATTCACATAATGGAACTCTTTCCAGATTTTATGATGTCTAGACTGTACGATAACGTAGGCCTTAGGGGGACTCAATCATTTGCAAACGGGTTTTTGTAAGATACTTGATGCATTCAATGATGACAGAATAAAGTGACAATGGCTGCTTTACCCATTATCTTTGAAATAACACTCAGTATCATTTTTACAGCAGTCTGTACAATAGCTCCCTGCATTCCTTATTCTGTGCTTTTCTATTGGACAAGAAGCACAAATTTGGTGCAATGTCCTTGTTAAATAATACTTGAAGCCTCACAATCAAGGTGATTATTATTTCGTATCTTGATTCCTAAAGAGATTTTCTTAAACATATTCTTCAGCTTCTAGAAGCATAAAGTAATGTCACATGAAAGCATTTCTTACCTGTTTAAAGCCCTGTCTGAATTTCTGCTTTATATCAAAATTCTACCTCCATGCATGTACTAACATACATTTTCAGAATGGAATACCCGAGATCAATGTTTCAGTTTTACAAAATGACCTCAGCAGCAGACAAGGAGATTTCAGCAGAGTCGGTTAATTGCTAAACCTATTTCTATCTTAAAAGACATAATTTAAAAAACCAAGACAGCAGATAGACACACACACACACATATTATATACTATACAAGTATATGAAGATAACAACCAGGAATCAAAGATTCTAAAGGGTTCTACCCCCAAAAAATGATACAAAAACAAACAAACAAAAAATACAACTTATTTTTTTTCACAAACAACATTCCATTGAACTTGATTATTCCTTAATTCAGCCTTTCCTGAACAAGAACAACAACAACAATTAGCTTGTCAGAAGACATGGGAATTAGTTGCTTGAGCATAAGTCCAAAGTCTCACTGATTATGCTAAATTACATGCATCACCTTTTGGTGGGGAGGGGGTATCCTGACAATACATATAAATGCTAAGCCATCTGGCAAAGCATCTGATGAGGCAATGTTCCGAAAAAGTTCTATGAAACCACATCAGAAGTCATAAAAATCATGAGATAAACCAGATCAAAGGCAATAATTAAACAAATCCTCTGTCTGGTTGCAGGATATTGCACAATGTTTCTTCAATGTTAACAAATATGAGATTACAATGCCTAAAGAATGGAAATGTTTGATGCATATACCTATTCTAAAGAAGGGAGATCCAAGAGAATGTGCAAATTACTGAACCACTGCACTAATTCCACACCAATCTGACTTGCCAAACAGCAACTTCCTACTTTATATTAGAGATAATGCCAGATATGGACAAAAATTTGCCAAATGCATATATGTAAAATAGTAGAGCTATTTCCTTTAGATGAATCTTGGATAAAGACATGAATGGGTGACTTGGGAGAAATTTTAGACTTGTGCCAAGCAAGACTGGAATCTTTGGAAGTAGCCTGAATTGAACTGATCTCCTGGAGTGGAAGACTGAAAAGATTCAGAAAGTACATTTGAAAAAGTGGATACATTTTCTTTCAACATTGAAGTTGGGGGGGGGGGGAGAAATGAGGGTGGTCAAATTGTTCTCCTTTCTAAAGCATTGATGTGAATCTAAAACATTCTTAGCAAAGAGAATGTAGGCCTTGTAAATGGACAAAATTGGGGAACATGCCACCTCAATGAGTTTTCTTAACATATGAGCACATTTAAATGAAGAGAGACATTTATATATATAGCCCACACACATGTTTAAGGTTAAGAAATACAACTCTTGATGCCAGCCTTCATCTCTAAGCCAAAACCAATGTAATTACATTGACTTTCTTGGGGGCTGAAGACAATATTGATCCCACTGCCTTTACAAGGCTCAAGGTTGTTGAAGAGAAGGAAGGAAGAAATGAAATGTTCAAACGTGCCATTTTTTAAAAAATGCACCTATCAATTAAAACGGATTCCATCAAATATAGTAAACCTTTCTGGCCTCCTGACCAAATGCCTCCCTGGATAAAGACAATGTATTCTTGCTGGAGGACAGCAAGAATGATAGAGACAGCCTGGTTTGGTGATGAATTTCAGAGACTAATAGTGCCACCTTTTTAGATGACTTTCGTACTTGCTGGTAGTTCTTATCTGGAGTTTACATAGTGATACCTCATCCAAACACAAGGCATATTTACTGGCATACAAATGATTTCAATGTAAGTGACCTAGGCATGTCCCTGAAGCAATGCATTACTTGCCCTGATTTTTGTTTTCTAATCTTGGTTCTTAAAACCTTCCTGTATTTATAGCTAGGTCCTTCCTGGATACTTTAAAATTAATGCAATTCTGAAGACATTCTTTATGTATGCAGCTGCCAATCAGAACAGACACTCCCTGTGCCATGAAATATATCAGTGGTTCATGGTGGGAAGGAGGTTCTCCCCGCAGATCTTGCCCTGGCAAGCTGCACAAATGAATTTTCATTCATTCTGCCTCTTTAAATCTGTCTCTCCTTTTGGAGAGATTGTGATCTGTTTCAGATAACTATGGCAAGTTAAATAACAAAACACTGCAGGGTACTGATAAGTACCAGGGCTCTGTATATTTGGCAATTAGTGAAAAAGAATACATGGGAGCAGTTTACAAGGGGACATCATGCAAACAGTTCTAGAGCTGTGCATGCTTCAGATTCAGAACAAACGTTTCAGACCTCATATGAGCACAACACCTCTCTGCCATTCACTAAAGCAGCTTATCTGTCCCCCCCCCCAAAAAAAACACATTCTTGTGGGCCTAAAATAAATAAATAAATAAATGGCCTAACAATTGCATGAGCTTCTTCCTTACAGTAGCAGCAATCTTCCAGGAATCCTGAAAGAAGATGAGTTGCTTTCATGAATTTTAGAGAGGTATTTTACTTACATGAAGTTAAAAATATTTCTTCTGAATAATTTATGAAGTGTACAGAGGCCAGAAATCTCTAAGACTAATCCCAAAATAGTACTTCCTCATGTTCTATTCCTCTGACTTCATGAAAGTCTTAATGACATACAGTTTCTGATGAACAAATTTAATTTTACTTAACCAAAAATAAATCTTAATTGAATCTTAGTTCAATGCAACTTTATTGATAGCTCAAATCAGTGGTTTCTAGTAGCTATAAAGTTCATGTGGGGGTCCCTAAATTGATAAACCTCAGCATTTTATGTGGTAATTTACATTCATTTTGAGCCACCTAATACATACTCCTGATTTCAATGAAGCAATGTCCTCCCTCCATTATGCAATTTTGTTTTCTATATGTGGGACCAATTAAAATGCAACTAAGTGTGGCAGTAATAGTATTGGGTTGACATCAGCAGTGATTTGACATTTGTGTAACATATTCCATTATCTAAGGCATTGAATCAAATGCATGCTGAGCAGATCTAGGTTTTCTCTTTTTCTCTCTCTGGGTACAAATTTTATATACCTCAATCACCATTAAGTTGGTAACTATTCCAATCATGTCACAAGAAAATAAATCAATACCATTTTTCTGGGCCAAACCAAGTCAAAGATAACTGCTAATATTATGATCCTCTTATTTAAAAAAAAAAAAAAAAAGAACCCTCATTAATACAACTTTGGGGTGAATGAATGCTGATTAAATCATTATATCTGAAATGTAGGCATTAGATTAATATAAAACATACAAAATATAAATAGGTATTCATACTTCTGGGGTGCAACTACGCAATGATCATATTTGGGATCTATAATGACCCCCCCCCCTTTTGTCCTCCTTTTTTGTTCTGCTATTTCTTGTGTCTGCAAAACTGGGATACCCCTGAATCATCAGCTTATGAGGAACCCTGCATTTCCAAAATATTAGAGCAGAAAGGAGAGGTAGAAAGAGGAAGAGGAGAGAACAAACTGGAACAGAAATCCATTCCTTCTACTCTGCCACTGGAGCAACATCAGCAGACACCATAGGGGAGGCAATTTGTTCAGGAGAGGAAAGTTGGGGGGAAAAAAATCCAGAAGAATACAGTGGTAAACCACCTCTATATCATTAGCAAGAAAAATACATGACTATAACCATGAGGTCACCAGGACTTTATCTTTTTACTATAAAATTCCAAAGGTTTTATTTTGAGCCAAGTAGTTCTAAAGCTTATCGTACTCTTTGTGCAAAACTAAATTTTGCATAATGACTGAGTTGCTCTGTGAAACCAGACTTGGTAGTTTTGTCTCCCAGAAAGCTATTAACAGACTATTACATTATTATAAGCCATAATGTGTCTAGGATGACACTGAAAGTGGCCACAACCTGCATCATGACATGCACATGTGTAGTGTATAAACAGTAAGACTCAAAACAAATGTATCTGTAAAGGCTGTTATATCTCCCAGTGTCCATTTAGAACATAACTTCTTCGGTTATATATTAGCTAGAAATGGAGATCCTGAACTTTCTAGGTATTGCTGAACTATAGCTCCCAGCATTCCTCACCATTTTATTATTTTTTTAAATGCAAATTGACAATATATAAAAAGGGGGGACCCCCCCCACACAAATAATTGAAATAAAAAATAAATCAATGACAAAATTGTGACCTGAGAAAAAGAAGGAAATGGGTATATAACACACATCATAAGACTAAATGCAAGCATTTTACATGTTTATATTCAATATTTCTGTCCATATTCAATGATTCTAGCTATGCTGACAAAGATTATTTGGAATTGCAGTTCAGCAATATCACCCATAGGGCATCTAGCGACTATATTTGAAGCAATCTGTGAAGGTCCCCAGGTTTACTATCCCTAGGCCACTATTTGCGCTTCTAAAATAGCTCATGTTCCAGCACCGGGTATTAGAAGTGGAGCCTTTGAACAACAATAATAACAATAATGATAATAAATTAACTAATATGCCATCTGATTCCCAGTGATTGTGGGAAATCCCATAGTGCAGGTGGAAAACAATTACTTGAATCTTACCTACTGATTTAGAAGGTATCTTCTGAAGTGATTCCATGTATTTTGGTCAGAAGCCAGGACAGTTGTGATATTCTACCCAGGAACCCAGAGGAAGTCTGAAAAGCAATGTCACTCATCCCATGCAGAAGGTTGTATGGGATTAGCTAGAATGGAATGGCAACTGTCTGGACTCCTGTGACCAACCCTATAACCACTACAATGAAGAAACCAAAGGAAAGATATAAAATAATATTGTAAGAATGTAATGAAAAATGCTTCATCCTCTGAATCATTCAATTAATGAAACATATATAGTTGTTTTATCTGACTTTTCTCTAGTACTAAGATAAAGCTTGGAAATTAAGCTCATGGGTAGCAGAAGAATTAGGGGACGCGGTGGCGCAGCGGCTTAATGACGCTGAAAGTGCCGGCCAGAAATGGCTGAAAGCTTCAGCGGTTCGAGTCCAGCCTCACGTTAACAAGGTGAGCTCTTGTTTCTATACCCGCAGCTTCTGCCAGCTCAGCAGATCGAAAACATACGTGAGTAGATAAATGAGGACTCTCACTCCGGTGGGAGGAAAAATGCTGGCAGCGGCTCAACAGAGAGAGACGGGACAAGTTGCCGGTAAAAGCGCGAAAACCGCGCTCGTCCGAAAAAAGGGCGCGAAGCAACGGAAATCCCGCCTCCTGTGCTGCCAGCTGGGCTGACGCTCTAGGAATTAGGCTCTGGCAAAGTCTAATTCCGAAAATAGAAAGATGCAATTGCCTTGAAAACCGCTAGGGGGCGGTCACTGCAGGGTCAGTAATGACTGTTAAGCAGATTAAAAAAAAAAAAAAAAAGCAGAAGAATAGATATAGAATAGTTTAAATATAGAGACAGATGATGTAGATTATAGATATAAATATAAGTAGAGAAACCAATACAGAAAGAGATAGCTTTGGTCTTTGATTTTGTCCATTATAAATAACCATCTGCAGGAGTGGTTTTAGAAAAGTTATGAGACAGAATAATGCTGTACTTTAATTTCTAGAAAGTGCAATGTTCCTTTGTTATTTCCCAGATACCAGAAACATTCTGGAATTTGGAGCTTAACCAAAATGTGCTTCTGAAAGTCAGTTCTAGTGATCAAAAGCAAGTTCCCAGAAGCAGCGGGAAGTGTTGAAGTAAGTTTGGAGCAAACAAATTGTGTAATCTTGGGGAGGGGGGAAACCCACCTATTAGAGCTCTTCTTCCATGAAAGAGAAAATTACAATGTTAAACTTACATTATCCTATAATTTGTATACATGGACTGCTTTCTTTGAACATGTATTATCTGAGCATGGAATCCCTGGGGTTTATATCATATACTCTCTTGCTCTGCTATGATTCCTTTCAACAATTGTAGTGTCGTGACTCACTTTTCCCCCCCAGGTTCACAGTATTTGTTATGAATGACAATTGAAGAAGTTCGGGGGAAAAAATTAACTCTGATTATGAATTATACCCTTATACCATTCTTTATTCAGATTTGTAAGAGTTTCTAGTGACATTTAGATTACTACTACTTTTGTTTAAATAAATGCAAGGGTTTGCAAAGAGTCAGAGCAAAGATGGGAAGATGGAGAAATTCAGGTTTCATGGGGATGCTGATATTCTCAAGCAATGAGGTATTATAACTTCTTTCTGCTTTGCTTGAAGCTGCGTCTATTTTACAGGATACGTGCATACCAATTTGTGCAGTTTGTATCAGTTCTTATGAGCACTATTATTTACATTGATCCCAACATAGGAAGCTAATATATATTACCAGCTCCAAGATCAGTTGCCTCAGTTCCTAATTCATTAATTCCAATCTAATCCTCATTCAAATATACACATTGATTATGGCTGTCTGAAAAACAGAAATGTATGATCAAATATTCAATGCAATAAATGAGGACTGCTATTTAGCAATCAGGCAGTGACTGAACTAATCTAAAAGTTAGCAGGGCATGACTAAAAAATGGGGTTGATAAGATCACAGCTGATCATGCAACTAGAATCAGTATTTCGAAACATTTTGATTTTTAGGCTACGATAACTAGAATACATTGACTAGTTCACACATAATGCTAACCCTTCTTTTGGCTTAGCGTCACCCAGGAACTGTGATTTATGGCTAATGGCATAATGAATTGTAGGATTCAGCCAATGATGATTTATTGAATAAGCCATGGTTAATATAGCAGCATAGTACAATGTTGGAATGCAACCTTCTTTCCATGAAAATGAGCAAAAAAGTGTTCTTCCCGGAAAAAGGGAAGAGGTATGAATCCTTTCTCCCTGAAGCTTAATGGCTTGAGAACTCGGTAATGTGGCTATCCTTCTGGGCAGTTGCAATTTAAGGACCACTAAATCATAGGACTGTGAAAATTCTTTGAAATAAGTGTTTCAGAACATGGAAGAACATACATATGATTCAAATCTTTCTTTAAATTATTAAAGCATTTGTGCCATTTTCCAGATGAACATGGTTGCTTCAAAAATTGTTCCCAGCTGTCTCCACATGTATTTATATGCAAAAGCTTCACTTTGCCAGTTTTTTTTTTTTTTTTAAGGGAAACTTGCTACAATGAATGGATATTTAAATTTAGGTCAGAATGTAAGGTGGCAAACTAGATAGCAAGCTCATTAATGGTCACAAATGCTGCCAGAAGCTGCATACACTGTCCTGAGCAATGTCTATAACAGATCAAAGACACTGAAAATATTTAGAAATGCTTTCAGACCTGGTTTGCATAATGCAATAAGCCAGGTGATATGCAGCTGTAGGCTATGGGTTAGTCTGTGGTTTAACCAAAATTTGTACCCAAGTTTTCACCATGTTACTTACTGTATCTCAACCATAGTTGCACATATCACCTCAATCTGGATGAGAGGTTTAAGCCATAGTTATTTCCCCATTCCGTTTCCAAACACAGAGGTCAAAAAAAGGAGTAGCTACAACATTTTCCGCTGCTTCAGCTTCAGGATTTCTATTGCTCCTCACTTTGTCTCTCCCTGTGAATGTATCATGTCTTTTTATTGGGTCATTAAGAAGCAAGAGAGACCCATGCCTTTGCACCCCTTGCATTGGGCTCTAACCTACACAAGGCCACCATTATATATTCAGATATTTAAAAAAAAATGTTGACTGTTCAGGCATCACAAATTAGGCTGGCATGCTAGGGAAAAGGGACAGTGCTAAGATGTAACTGCCTATTACTTGCTGTGTCCATTGGCAAGCATTTGTGAATAGTGCATCTCCTGAGTATAGTTAATGCCTAGCCTTGTTTAGCATGTTATGCAAACATGGTGTCAGACTCCATAGAAACCTGGGTCATATTATAACAAGCCTCATTCAAATTCACACTTTTCTGGAAGGAAAGCACTGGCACATAGCCTTTATTGGACACCATCTCAGTCTAATTCCTTGTACTGATTACTACTTTTCCAAATATTCCAAGCGTTCCCTAAATTCCCATTTGAAGGTAATTTCTCAGGTACTATTTGTAATTCTTCTGATCATAGAGCATAGACATATATTTTTTCATACACTTTATTAATTCCCAAATATCTCCTCAGTCCCATAGAATGTTAGAGTTACTTCTTTGTATAAATGTGCCTGTTAGATTAGACTGCCTTGCACAGATTTAAATGCACCAGGAAATCACTTCCTTTTGTGCACGGTCCTTTATATTCTTCTCTGGTAATGTTAATATGACACTTGAGCTCAACTGGATTCCTGATCTCCTTGCAGCCTCTTAGTCATCTTCACATATCTGACCAGCTTTATATCAGTGAGAGAAATGAGGCAAAGCTAGGTTGGGTTTTGATTGGTGATGACTGGGAAGTAAGATGCCAATCTTTTTATTCTTAAGCAAATCTCAGATTATGGTAGCCAGAATTGTCACAATGTACCCTGACCTGAATTGTTGATCCAATGGGGGAAGGGAGATGCTATTTCTGGTCTGCTCTGCAGGAGTGATGCTGGGGTGGTAATCCTCCTTTTCCCAAAAGAAACTCCAGTAATTTGAATTTGAATTAAAAAAAAAATGGAACTCATTACAGCAGGAAACACATTTATTGCATGTCTTTTTAGCAGTAAGTAATCCATTGCAAGCTGACATGCTGGGGATGGGGAGTGAAATGAAGAGTTTAATTAAATTAAAAAGGGAAAAAACAGTTTAAAAAGCGCTATAATCCTAATGAATTACCTGAAACTTAACTGTTTAAAAAAGACATTTTTAATAAGACAATTGAAGCTTAACAAACTTTTGTTTAATAGCATTAGGATACTCTAGGGTATGTTTTATTGCCCCATTAACATATACCTCTGTTGGCTAAAAGCACTTGGTCACACAATGAAATAAATAAATAAAAATAAAAAGCATTAATTGACCAATAAAGCAAGCTCTGTTGCATTTTGATGCCAACCGTGTAGTGACAAAAGTTGTATGCATAATTTTGTTTACAAAATATCCCCAGATAGTCATTGGAAACCTACAGAAGCAGTTTGTGTAAAGAGGATGTTCGCTAGGGGAAAAAAAAAAACACATATATTTACAACCATAGAAACAGATGGTTAGACCACATGTGAGGATGAAATGTCCTCCATTTGCACTGGATAGTTCTGAGCGTCACATTTGAGATTTGTACAAAGTTAAGACAGACAAGTTGAGGGACATGTAAATCACATCTTATCCCTTCAAAACTGAGCCACTATTGTCATAGGCATACTGGCTATCCTTGGATCTTCACCTAAGTGGGGGGGAGGGGGGCAGGGAATCAAATATTGCTTTGCACAAACTCTAGTGATAACCTAAGAGCTGGTAGAGTTTCTCTGAAACTCTATGCATTTTACTACTGTAATGCTTTACCTAAGGAAGAATCCCAAGTAATCCTCAGATTTATTTTTCAGTGGCATCTCTAAAAGAAACATTGAAGAAAGTGTTTTGTGCCACATCATCATCATCATCAGCAGCAGCAGCATTAGCATTATAATGTTTATAATATTTCTATCCCACATTTTGGGCCAGGATATCAAAGCATCATGTCCCCTCCATGCTATTTTAACCCACTGTGGCTTCAGGCCACTGCTCCTCCCTGATAATGTCTTCCCTTGTCGGGCCAAAGAACTCAGGTAGCAGGTAAAGTAACTTTGAAAGTTACTGCCAGTCAAAGTAAACAATATTAGCCTGGATCGGTTCTGACTTGGATGCCCTCCTAATGTGTGAACTTCAATCCCCAGAATTTCTCAGGCAGCGTGACCTTTGCTGAGAATTGTGGAAGTTGAAGTTCAGACATTTGCAGGATGTCCAAGATAGAAAGCAGTCCTCTAGATTAACAAACAACCTGTCCTTCTAGACAATGGAGATAACCAATAAAGCTGAAATGATATAAGATACAAGAATAATACTAGATGATACAAGAATAATACAAGCTACCTGCCCCAAATGAATTTGCCACTCATCTAACACCTGGAAGAATTGCCCTGCTGAAGGTCCCATCCCATAAGGATTCCATCTGCAGGGACCTC
This sequence comes from Liasis olivaceus, assembly GCA_030867105.1. Taxonomy (NCBI): domain Eukaryota; kingdom Metazoa; phylum Chordata; class Lepidosauria; order Squamata; family Pythonidae; genus Liasis; species Liasis olivaceus. Next base: position 79,513,481 of record CM061350.1, on the reverse strand, counting down.
ATAGTAGGTGTCTCAGTAGTTGGAATAACTCCTGTGGAATAACTTGCTACATACTGTATATACATACAAATATGGACTACCATTTCCTGATGAGCTTCCACAAAGAAGTGATAACTTGGGCCAGGGAGAGAGCATTGGAGGTGTTTGGAATCTGCCCGTTTTGGATCTGCCCCTGCTGGATTGTCTCATTATGGTTGATATTGTTTTCTGTTTGTTCTCTTGTTTTTCATCCTTATTTTTGATACATACTACTTTGCGCCATTTGGAAGGGAATGGCATAGATGTCAGTGGTCGATAAAATAAAAATCAGATAGGTATACAGGTGAAACTCGAAAAATTAGAATATCGTGCAAATGTTCATTTATGTCAGTATGGCAACTCAAAAGGTGAAACCAATATATGAGATAGACGCATTGCATGCAAAGCGAGATATGTCAAGCCTTACTTTGGTATAATTGTGATGATTATGGCGTATAGCTTATGAAAACCCCAAATTCACAATCTCAGAAAATTAGAATAGTGTGAAAAGGTTCAATATTCTAGGCTCAAAGTGTCCCACTCTAATCAGCTAATGAATCCATAACACCTGCAAAGGGTTCCTGAGCCTTTCAATGGTCTCTCAGGCTGGTTCAGTAGGAATCACAAGCATGGGAAAGACTGCTGACCTGACAGTTGTGCAGAAAACCATCACTGACACCCTCCATAAGGAGGGAAAGCCCCAAAAGGTAATTGCAAAAGAAGTTGGATGTTCCCAAAGTGCTGTATCAAAGCACATCAATAGAAGGTTATGTGGAAGGGAAAAGTGTGGTAGAAAAAGGTGCACAAGCAGCAGGGATGACCGCAGCCTGGAGAGGATTGTCAGGAAAAGGCCATTCCAAAGTGTTGGGGACTTTCACAAGGAGTGGACTGAGGCTGGAGTTAGTGCATCAAGAGCCACCACACACAGACGGATCCTGGACATGGGCTTCAAATGTCATATTCCTCTTGTCAAGCCGCTCCTGAACAACAAACAACGTCAGAAGCGTCTTACCTGGGCTACAGAAAAAAAGAACTGGTCTGTTGCCCAGTGGTCCAAAGTCCTCTTTTCTGATGAGAGCAACTTTTGCATCTCATTTGGGAACCAAGGACCCAGAGTCTGGAGGAAGAATGGAGAGGCACACAATGCACGATGCTTGAAGTCCAATGTAAAGTTTCCAGAGTCTGTGTTGATTTGGGGAGCCATGTCATCTGCTGGTGTTGGTCCACTGTGCTTCATTAAGTCCAGGGTCAACGCAGCCGTCTACCAGGAGATTTTGGAGCACTTCATGCTTCCTTCCGCAGACAAGCTTTATGGGGATGCTGACTTCATTTTCCAGCAGGACTTGGCACCTGCCCACACTGCCAAAAGTACCAAAACCTGGTTCAATGACCATGGGATTACTGTGTTTGACTGGCCAGCAAACTCGCCTGACCTGAACCCCATAGAGAATCTATGGGGCATTGCCAAGAGAAAGATGAGGGACATGAGACCGAACAATGCAGCAGAGCTGAAGGCCGCTATTGAAGCATCCTGGTCTTCCATAACACCTCAGCAGTGCCACAGGCTGATAGCATCCATGGCACGCCGCACTGCGGCAGTCATTGCTGCAAAAGGGGCCCAAACCAAGTACTGAGTACATATGCATGCTTATACTTTGCAGAGGTCCGATAGTGTTCTATTTCCAATCCTTGTGTTATTGATGTCATGTAATATTCTAATTTTCTGAGGTTATGAATTTGGGGTTTTCATAAGCTGTACACCATAATCATCACAATTATACCAAAGTAAGGCTTGACATATCTCGCTTTGCATGTAATGCGTCTATCTCATATATTGGTTTCACCTTTTGAGTTGCCATACTGACATAAATGAACATTTGCACGATATTCTAATTTTTCGAGTTTCACCTGTATACACAGATAATCCTTTAAGAAGAACATAAATCATTAACCGGTGCCTGTATTTATGGGGAGAAATTAAGGACTCTGTGGTCCAAATTGAAGGTATCTTGGAAGAATGGAGTTGCTGTGGTTTCTTTTGTTTGTTCGTTGGTTTGTTTTTAATGAAAGTGTTATCTACATTTTTACCCTTTTGAAATATGGTATAAAATGTTACTAGAGAAACAAACAAACAAACAAAAAATAATTCTATTCAGTTCATTACAAATGAATTTATATAGAAAAAGAAGTCTTCAGGTAGAAAAATAGCAGAATCCTTGAAAATAAGGATGGTGGGCTGAGAATCCTAAATTTTACAAAATATTGTCATATACTATTACTGTCCTCTCTTGCCACTGATGGAAATCTCAGGAAAGTAATCTCAGCTGAGCTAGAGAATTATTAGGTATTTGTGTTCCACTGAAAGATTGGATCGCTGCTGAGAAAAAGACAGACTGAAGGCATAACTAAACCCTGCTCTAATATGTAATATTTTAATGAATTCTTTGGAGAAATATAAACATAACTTTGTCTCTAGCATAAGCATCCTATTTTAATGATCTTGCCATCCAGAATCTGCTGTCACAGAAATAGTTTGTTATGATTGTATAGTTTGGAAGCTAAGCCTGACAAATTGTGAATAATAAATGTATGTTTTATTTACAATGATGTAAAATGAACTTAAGTTCTTTCAGTGTTTGCAGACAGGTAAACTTCATTCCAATCATATAAGGAAACTTCAAGGTAATTAGAAACTGGACCAGTTTTGAGCAACCTGTATGGAGGATAGAAACATGAATGAAATTGCTATTTAAAAAGCCAATCAGGATGCAGCAGGGTCAAAAGAGGCAAGATCCCAGCAGGGCTTTGATCATGATACCATGACTGCCATTTTCCTCTTTTGACAACCCACCTCATGAGCTTAGGAGACTTATGTTCTAAGTGCTAACATACACATATTACAGATCATCAAATTCCAGTTGTTGATATTATCTACCTTACTGTAAGCATAATGTCTTCTAGATCATGATCACTGCACAGCTCAGGGGGGTTATTGAGCAGGAAGAATCTCATTCATCTCTTCTGCCCATTTGGTTTTTATGTTTGTTTGCCTTCCATATACAGGTTTTTATTTTAACTCCCCACCACCACCACCTGAGCTAAATAAATAAATAAATAATCAAGCACTATTGAGTTGAACAAAAAACTAAAGGGTTTAGAGAAAAGATACTTCCCTATAGGAGAAGCTGCCTTAATTTACAAATGGTGACTCTCTGCTTACAATTAAGTAAATCAAATTGGGAACTGAAGCAATTTGCATATTGTCTACTTTAGCCCTAAGATAGCATAATGATAATAATTATTATATTCAAATGATACCTGTGTCATTTGAATATAAAATAGTGGCTATTATTAAACAGAGCATTATGTGAGAAGCTCATGAAAGCTAATTATACTGCAGTATTTGTCTTCCTTCTTTCCATTAATTCTGCTCTACCTTACCCTTTTGATTGTTCAATGTGGCTGAAATCTAGAGATCACTTGAGTTTGGGATAATGAAATTGCAAATAGCTTCAGCCATTGAAAACTAATTCTGAGCCCCAGAAAGGGAATACTTGCATCTGCATCTCTACTTGACAGGAAGAAACACTGACCTGGTAAAAGGCCATTTGATGCTGGTTCTGGATATGTGAGATATTGCTGCTATTTGGAAAATCTCTTGGGAGCTCATTAAAGCATTTGACATGTGCAATACCATAAAACAGGGCACCACTTTTTTTTCTTAAAGAGACAGGGCCCATTTCCTTTTAAAGATAAACATGACACTGTAATTGTCATATGACATTTTAATAAAATATTATAATACAATAAACTTTCTTTTTACAGAAAAAAACAAATCTGAACATGTTAATTTTTTAGACAATGCTTGAGGGTACTGACTGCTTCCTTGGGGTTGGATGATAAGAAACACAGAGCATATTGATGCCATCCAATTCTTAAGCTCTGTATGACCTTCCGCAGCAGTTTCAAGCAGACAAACAGTGTGTGGGACAAGATGTAACTGTGTGGGACAACACGAGTAAGTAGTCAAGGTGACGATCAGAGGTCCTCTAGCATCATCTTCTGACACGGACTGACAAGAACCACTGCAAAGAAGGTACCATCTAGAAAGACACCATGATCATAGGTAACCAACGCCATCAAGAATTCTAGGAGAATTAGCTGTTGCACTATTTTCCAATATATTCCAATCTATTTTCTGGCATAAGTCATCCATCAAGACAACCAAAACAGTGTCAGCAAACATTACAGATTAAATCTCAGTTGAAAGCATCCAGATAACCAGTACCATCCAGGTGTTTCTGGAATTGCTGCTACCTTTTCAATTACCTTTCCCAGAAATGAAATGTTTGACAAAATGTATGTCTTTATCTTTTCTTAGATGTTCATTTATTAATATTATGTTTACAACAACAGGCAGTACTGAAATATTAATCAGAATGCTTTGGAATCAGAGACAGTCTTAGATTTATTTTGCAGTTTTACTAGATGAACTATGCTGTGGTGTTTATATAGATATAAGGCCCATTGTTTTCGGTAGCCCATCTGTGAGCTGAGAGTCTGGAACCAAATAGAGTTCCTTATACAAACGTAGGTGTTTTTGAGTCTATTAATGCTCTAGTAGATAGAGCTAGTAGATACAGCTCCACTGTATCTAGTTGGAAGAGATGTATTTATCTTTAGGTCAGGAAATAACCCTCTTCATTTAGTGTGTTTGTGAGGAGGGAACTAGGGAGAGCTTGGATGGCGGGACCTGTAAGACCTCAGTTTACCTCCAGCAAGTTAAGCTAATTCCTTGAAGTTTTCCATGATACTTCAGCACGTGGCCTTTCTTGTCTCATGAGTATATCAACCATCTGTTCCCTAAGAAGTATACTCAGGACTGCCATCTGCAATTCTGTGAATTGGCAATTGGTAGGTAATCTGATAGTGGCTGCTATAATGTTTTATTTGGTTTCCCTCTTTGTTTTAGCATAAACTACATTTATCTTAATCTATATCCTTGCCCACTCTTAGGTTCCCATCCTCCCCTTGTTCACCTTTCATCCTAATCTGTGTTTATCTCCTGAAGGTGAGAATTAAGAACAATTTAACAGGAGAACTTCCTGGCTTGCAAGAATAGTTTAGGATGCTACACAGTTACGAGTTTTGTCACCTCTGAAGCTCAAACAATTTAATGGAAGCATTAACAAGGATGGAAGAAAGCTGATATGTTGCAATACAATTTCCACAATCCCCAAGCCACTATGGCCTTCCAACACATCCAGAAGCACCCCAGCAGAGAAGATTCCTGCTGTAATTTAAAAAGGAATAAGAGTAGAGTCTGAGGTTGAATGCAGATTTGCTGACCTCAGTTTCTCTCTCAAGATTCATCATCATGGGGAGACAAAATAACTCTACTTCCTTCCTGGTATTGCACAACTTCAGATTTAGCATTTGATTATCAACTTTCTTCTCATCTAGCCTGACATTTCAGTTTTCAGCACTCTAAAGCAATTTCATTATAGAGCTTAGATGGCTGAATTTGTGTTTTGCAGTGTTAGAAAGCTGTTTATCTTGCCAAAGAGTTCATTGATGACTTATTAATATACCAGAGGTATACAGTCTGATGCCTCAGGGCTATATGAATCTCTCCAAAGCCCTGAGCACAGTCCTCAGAGGCTATTAACACCTGTTGCTAAATTGTATTTTTTAACGTGACAGAAGGAGAAAATTACTAATGACATGACTGAAGAGTAATCAGATTAAATGCATTTAACTTTAATTAAATTGAAATGTACAGAAGATAAAATCAAATTAAATTTTATCCAGGCCCCACCTATTACTTTTCAGAATGGACCCCAAACATGCTGCCCCAAGGTTAAGTGTAGTTTTTGGATGAAAAGAAGTGTGCACCCCTGTATTAAATTAAGAGAGAAATGTCCCGATTTTTCATCCTCCTTTCATGCTTTCTTACAGTCTGCCAGTGTAGCTTGTTTGTTGATTGATTGCACAATTGGATGAATTTTATAGGAAGGCAAGTGCTCTTGTGGAGGATGGTGTATCAAATTTTATATAAATTGCAGCAGGGAGTTTGAATTGTGTTTCTTTCAAATCCGGGGGCAGGAGTAGATTATGCTAAGTTGTTTGGGGATGGAATACAATAAAATTTTAGCAACAACCACCACAGTGGTGGGGAATGCTTATGTCAAATAGTTATACTGAGGGGGATGAAAATGGAAGGAGTGTTTTAAGACATTATTATGTTTCTTCCTGAATTTGATGGAGCTGAGACTATGGGGATTTAGGTGGAGATATAAGATGACTGTGTCTTTTTTTTTTTTTTTAATAAAATGCATCAGTTGCTAGTATAAGGCCAGCTCAGTGACACAACTCACAGTCTTTACACAATTCCTCTGAATGAGAGGTGAATGACAATGAGGTGGAGTGGATGGTAATTTAAGGATCTATTTCATCCCCATCTTCCCTTCATTTCCCAAGAAATTGTGATTGGGGTAGCCTGATTCTGATGGCTACTTTGATTTCAGGAAAGGTCAGGAGAGGTCAGAGGGATCAGATCAGGAGAGGTCAGAGCAGGATGAGAATGTGATGGGTTGCATCAATGAAGTGTGGTTGTGATACCAGGTTTTTCTTTTGTTTGTTTTTATAGTTGTATCTGTGGTTTTTATTGCTGGGTTGTAAGCTGCCCCGAGTTTGGCTTTTTAAATAGATAAATCTATTGATTGCTAAATACAGTATCATCTCTCCCTGCCTTACCATGGAGTTTTACCTACATTTTTGTTTATTTAGCAGACACTATCTTTTGCAGCACAATGGAAGATACAGGAAAATGGACCAGTTACAGAGGACTTGTGGAAGCCCAGAACTCATCAAATACTTCTTTTCCCCCTAGTTTTGTTCTACTTCCACATTCTGAGCCATTTAATAAAGGAAGAAGATACTTTAATTTTACTTCCAGTATTATCGGTTGGCTGGTCTAATATTTGTTTTGAGACCATAGCCACCCACTGCGCTCTGTGGTTGAGCCAAATTATGATTTTATATCCTCTCCATATGAATCCTGAAGAATTAACTGCCTCTCAAGTGCCTGTTCCATACTATTCTTGATTTTTTTTTCCTTCTTGCCTCAGTCACACTGAAAAGGCTCTGTTTCAGATTGTGTTCTTCCTAACCCCATTAAAGAGATAAGATGTCACAAATTTCCAACACAGTATTTGGGAAATCATTTCACAGTCAATTAGTCTGGCTGAGCTCTGCTTCATTTTGTGCAACATCATTCTTTCTTAAAGAAGTTACTTTATTTCTGTGTCTCATTTCCTGGAATTATATGCAGTGAAAAAGTAGGGAAATTTGTCACACTTTTTTGAGGGGGGAGGGGGGTTGGCAAGGTTGTAGTGTTTTGCCTTTTACTGGCAATGCTGTCAAAAACTTCCTACAAGTTTGACTTTTTCCATACCCAGCAAAGTTAAAATTATGAAACATGGTAGTGTCAAAATATATTTTTTTTCCTATGTACTCCTCTTAATTTGCGCACAGCTGAATTGTGATTTTATCCCATTGCCATCTTTGTTATATCCCATTCCATTTCATTTTATTGCTGCTTGAAAAACTCATAAAAAGAGTGTAGCAAGAGCAGAACTAGGGCACCTACATAGTATAATATCTCACTGCAAATGGGTCTCAGCCTGTATTGATATTTCTTGCTTCATCAGAATATATATTGCAAGTGATAAGGCACAAGTCCAGAATCAAAGATTGTATCTTGAAATAGTCATCCAGCAGAGCTTTTCTGAGTGGTGAATGAACTAAATAAACTGGTTTTATTGCATAGAAATGGAACACCTGACCTTAAAAAGCTATAAGGTTCATCTAGGATAATACTGCTAAGAGCTAACTGTGTTGTCTCTTGACACAGTTCCTGTGGAGATTTCCAGAGCACCACTTAGCCTTCTTTATGGGCTCAGATTCTGTTAATGTTGCCAAACTATGTAGAAAATTATTTGGAGCTACAGTGTCCACCTTTGCCTTTGATTCCTCTCAATCATCTTTATTAAAAACTAGCTTGGGGGCATGACCATACACAGGAGGGACAAATAATAATAGATATTATGGCGTTGTGATTTAACATGTACTTGTACCTGAAAGTGTGCTACAAATGCAAAGTTCTGTCCTTTGTGCAATGTTGTCATGATGCATGTATCATTATGTTGATACCATTGTTTGCAGGGGGATAAAGTGGTTGTGTCCCAGAGGCATTCATAAAGACATCTTTATGAAAAAGGATATTCCCATTCCCTTTGAACCATGTGGTTGTGCAGCTATTTCTTAAGAAATCTTCAGATTAGTGGACGATTGTTATTCCAGCAAGAATTGCCATATAGCTTTTAAAAATCAGCTTTGATATAGTACATATATAGGACATGATACATGTCCTTGAAAAACCAGGTTTATAACTTGGGGGCATTCCTAGAGCCAGCTTTGTTGATCGAAGTCTTTGTGATGTTGGTAGCAGAATGCCTTTTAACAATTGTTAGTGTTCCATACAACTATATCTATTCCTGGTTAGGGACTGCCTGACCATGTGAGTCCACATACTATTATCTCTCTGAATGGAGTACTTGAAGCTGCCCCTGAAACTTCATCTAGTGCAAAATTTGCCACCGAGAGTCACTTGGATTGAGATGGGCAGCTATAGAAATTACATGAAGGAAGGAAGGAAGGAAGGAAGGAAGGAAGGAAGGAAGGAAGGAAGGTTGGTTGCTGCCTGATAAAGTCATATTATCCCAAATACAGATAGCTCTTGCTTAACAACTGCCCTGTTAAGCAACTGTTGGAAGTTACAACAGTGTTGAAAAGGTAACTTTATGACTGGTCCTTCCACTTAGGTCCATTGCAGCATTTTCATGGTTACATGATCATCATTTCCATGCTTCACAGCCAGCATTTGACAAGCAGAGTCAATGAAGAAGCCAGCAGTAAAATTGCAAGTCGCGGTCACATGAAATCTTGCTTAACGACTATAGGTGATTCACTTAATGACCGTGGAGGAAGTGAGGTAGTAAGTCTGTTGTGGTCACATGCTTAGCAATAGAGTTGCCAGTCCCAATTGTGGTAATTAAGTGAGGACTATCTGTATATGGAAACTGCTATGCCCCAAGATTTAGCTTTAAAAGGTTCAGTAGCTTAATGGACAAATACCTGAAGGATTATCACTTTCTGTCACTATGATAGGAAGCATTTACATAAAATAGCATAGAAAGGATGGCCTGAGAGTGAATGGGTGGCCCGGTTGGCCCCCAGTTTAACAGGAATAGTTCTAAAGGGTTATAGCTACAGTGACCATATGTCCTTTATTATAAAGGACGGTCCTTTATTTCAGAAAGCTGTCTAGATTTATTTATTTTTCAAAACCTCACTTTTGTCCTTTATTTTGGTCATTTAACTTTTACCATACAAATTGTACCACTTAATGCACAGTCTTTCCCATTCAAGAAAATGTGAAAAATATGGAAATTGAATTGTCTTTTAAAATAAATTTACATATACTGTTTGATTATCGATATTTTTATTACATTATTCATTTTTGTATATTTTTCCTTGGTTTTGCTCTTGAATTTTCCTTTGTAAAGCAAATTTGTAAACATAAACAGTTTATTATTATTATTATTATTATTATTATTATTATTATTTCAGATTTTCCCCTTTTTCAGGTTTGTTCTTTATTTATTTATTTTTTATTTTTTTTTTCCAAGAAAATATAGTCACCGAGTTATAGCAGTCTTCCAGCTAGGGAAATGATGATCATTATCATGTTAAAGAGGTAATCTGATACCAATCTGATATAAGTCCTTATACCTATTGGCAGCAGTTTAGGAGCCACATCTATGACAAACATGAAGGGGTTCATGAAGCCCCTACAGGAAATCCCTCTCATAAGCTTTTTATTTATGTGGCAAGAACACAAAAAGCCTTCTGTACTATGGCATCCCATTTACAAATCATTACCCACCATTCCTAAGAAGTCTGACTAGTATCATCTTTATGATCAGTTCAGCATTAACTCTAAAGTTTTCTCTTTGCCTGAGCATTTTAAGTTGTCCTATTGTATTTTACTTACTTTTTTTTTAATCTTGTATATTCTTGGAATTATTTTTTTTTGGCTCATTAACCATATTTAAAAACTAGTCTTCATTACCTTGATTGCTGTTGGCTGTATATGAATAAATAGTTTTGTGCGCAAGGCACATTTGATTATTATTATTATTATTATGGTTGGTTGCACAGTCAGCCAGATGTTTAGACTGGATTCGGCATTTTTATCCACCTATCAAGTCCTTGCCAAGGACCTGGGATAGACAGATGTTCTTGTTTGATGGTTTGATGGTTTGAGGGTGTTAAAGGTCCCACCACAGGATGTAAACTGTACCAAGTAGAGCTGCCTTTTGCAATTGACTGATGGTGATTTTGTCAGTGCCAATGTTTATTATTATGGTTGTTGCTGTTGTTATTATTATTGCCTTCCCTTTGCTTTCAATCTTGAATTTGCAAACTATTATTTTCAGTGTTCTGATTCTTTTTCCCCCAAATGCTTGGCCTCATTTTTTTTTTTTTAATGGAATCACTGGTTTCATTGAAAGGAACGCTTCTGAGCCAAAATCTCAAACTACACCAAGCTTTAATGTCCTTAAGTGCCTCTTTCCTAGTCTTTCTCTGTTCCTCCCTGTCTTTTTCTTCCATCTTATGCTCATCATTAGTTCTTTATCCCAAGACCAGCTGCAGCCTCTTCTGGATTTATATCCAGATGCATCAACAGGTACCAGGTTAATGCTTGTTTATTAGTAGAGTTCCAGCCATCTGTTCTGCAGGCAGCAGCTTGAGTCTCCTCCCTAGTAGATTTTGGCATTTCACAGTACAGTGCCGAAGCAGCTTTTGAAAATAACATCCTCACTGAAAACCTGTACAAGCACAAAATATTCTTGTACCCGTGCGAAAAAGAGAAGGAAAAGAAACAGAGTATATGCGCTGCTCAAATTTGCTCTATTTCCTCTCAATCATTGGTAGGAATAAAACACTCAGCTGGCTGGCTGTATTTGTTTTATTCTGAAAATTCCAAGATGACTTTCCCCCTACATTGGCATAACCATTTCAATCACTGACACTGAGGAAAAGCTTTATGCTGCAATAAAGTTAAAGTTCTAAAGTTAAAACATGCTAAAACCATTCTGAAGAAGCAGGAGAGAAAATTTTGTTTTCTCTTTTGTTAAGATTTTAATTCTTGCCCTTCCCCCCCCCCCCCCCAAATTTTGGTTACTCTTTCCCATAGAGGCAACTCTGAGCTAACTAAAAGTCAGAGTCACTTCCTTGTGAGATGGGCAGTGTCCAAATTTGAATGAATGAATGAATGAATGAATGAATGAATGAATGAATGAACTTAGAAACATTACTATGCAAATTGAAAATTAAGAGTGACGTAGAACACCATAGGTAAACCACTATGTTGCATCTATGGGCAACTTTGCTTCACCAGAAAATGTTTCTGTTTTTCAAAATGAAGGCATAATCCCTTATACCTGGGTAGATCTCAGTACAAAGTTGTTCCAGAAGTCCATGCTTCTGGCTACTTAAGGTTAACTTCCTCTTATGCCTCTTTGCAGAATAAAGCTGATGGAGGGAATTAGTTTTGTCCCAAACAGCCAGAAGCCTAACAGTCTGTTTCTGTCCATTCTGATGAGGTTAGGGTGTTTGCATTATGTGAAGAGTCCCTTGCTTACAGATGAATGGTTGGGTTTTCACATTGTATACAGGTTCACTGTTTTTGTTTTTCTTTGGAGAGTGGGGAAGGGGTATGGCGTAATGTATGAACCCAGCCACTGTTATTAGTAAACATGGTCCATGGTTTAGGGATTACTGTACCCAGATATTGTATGGCTGTGTATTAATCACATTTAAATCACTCTTGTTTTCCTAATAACTCATGGCAGTGTAAATGACATTTTTTTGTTTTATCCTCCCAGCAACCCAGCTGAAACAGTTTAGACTGAAATATAATGACTCATTCCCAACCATCTTCAGAGCTGCAATCTGGCCTCTGAAGTTGATTTGTCTTCACCTTTTAACCTTTTGTTTAAGGCAAATTTCATATCAACTGTGGCATATTGCACAGAGCAGGGAGTCAGTGTCAAAGTCCCTTCAACACAAAGATAAATGGTGGAAGAAAGCTGGAGCTTTGTTGTACAGTGACATTACATATTTTGACCAAGGATGCAACCCCAGTGACTTTGTGACCAATTAAAGATTTGAGAAACCTGGACAGTGAAGGGTTAAGATATTTCCTTGTCTGTGAGTCCTCTCTAATGGCACTGTTAACAAAGACAGAACACCTTAACTACACAAAACAAGCAAGGTCATGTCTTCAGAAGGGAGTAAAAATAAAGCTGTTCCCAGTAGTCTCCCCTATGCATAAGCAGAGGTCAGAAGATAATTTAAATGAGATGCTTGATGCATGAAAAGTATCTATCTGTGTTCTATGTGGCCTAGCACAAGACTGTAAAAGGCTGTTATTGTGCACAATGATTGTACCATTTGCATGTTAGTGTTCTATAGTCCCTTGTGTAGCAGCCAATACATAGCTGAAACTTCTTACAAACCGATGTTAAAATACTCGGAATCATGTAGTAATAATTAATTTAACATAGTCTTCACCTTGTGGAAATAGCTTGAATCTCAGCTCAATGTTATTAAAAATATGCATTAGGAGGCCCAGTCATGTCCATGATTTTTTTCCTCCCCTCTGAACATTGTATTGCACTGTACTATTCAAAAAAGAAAAGGAAGGAACCCATCATATGTATGTGTGGGAAGTGAATGTGGGTGGATTGTAGGAAGAACTATTTAGAAAGAGGAGTATTATGTGAAAGTAGATTAGACAGAAATTGTGAGTTCTAAATCTTTAATAACATATGAAGCTCAGCAAAATCTTTACAAGCCATATTGCACAGATATCATCTGTGCTGTACTTCCAGTATGCTGGATTTTTGAAGCATTGATGAAAATTGGAATGTTGTTAATACTCTAATCTGAAAGACAGATTTTATGTTTTGTGTAGTGTGTTTTGTGTAGTACAGAAATGTGTATGTTTGTGTGTGTGTACATTTCAACTGATTAAAAGGAAAAAAATACACTTGCACGTATTTGTGTGTGTATATATCTGCTAACACTGAAACTCAGAAAAAGCAATGATATATGGAGTTAATTATCAATTTCACCTAAAGGGAAATTCAAGGTAAATATGAAAGGGCTAAGAAAATCAGATGACTGTGGTGCCTAGGGTTTTATGAAATCTTTTAAAAACTTTCTGCTTTCTTTATATTTGGCTTATTTTGGCAATTAAGACCAAGGTTTAAGAAAACATGCCCTTACAGATAGTCCTCGCTTAATGACCATTCATTCAGTGACTGTTCAAAGTTATAATGGCTCTGAACAAATAGTAATTAAATCTGGTCCTTGAAGTTATGGTCACTGCAGCACTCCCACAGCCAAATGATCAAAATTTAGGGGCTTAGCAGTCTGCCTGCATTTATGACCACAGAGTGTGCTTCAGCTCCCCCCACCTGCCTATCTCCCCCATCTCTCCCCTGCAGCTGCCCTGCACTTCACCACCATCACCTACTCCTGCTGCCCCTCTCGCGAAGGGCCAGCAGCTGCCTCAGCAGGGAGTGCCTCATCAACTGCGGGAGAAAGAAGATGGCGAAGGTCAGCTGAGGCCGGCTGGGGGTGGCAGGGGTGGTGGCAGCAGTGGAATGCAGGGTGGCCAAAAGGGCAGAGATGGGGGGAGATTGGCAGGTGGGGGGAGTTGAAGCAGAGGCAAGCATGGCAGGACAGGAGAAGTGTGAGATCCTTGCCTAATGACAGCATGGTCCTTGTCTAACCATTGTAATTGGGATTACCGGAACTGCTGTCACTAAGTGGTGCAGTCATGTAATGTTTCACCTAATGACTGCTTCATTTAGCAATGGAAATCCAGGTCCCAACTAGGGTCATTAAGTGAGGACTACCTTTATGTCCTTATCACTGTGTCCATGATTTGCATAGAAAAATAAGGAGAGAACAAGAGAGTGCTTAGTTTAACTATTGGGTCTTTTCTGGAGTTCTCTAAACTCAACAGGATTAACTTTAAGGCAGCTTGCCTTCCTTCTCAATCCAAAAGGCCTTGGTTTGGGAGCTAAAGGGTTAATGACAGGTTCAGTGACAAGAATCCAGAAGAATAGCATAATGACTTCCTTTTCTTCCTTTGATTTTCACAGGGAGGCATCTCTGCCCATACCTCATTTTAATCAATGTTACGGTACAGCTACTCCTGACCTTTTATGCCATATGCCCTTATTCCACAATGTACTTTATAAGAATAGCTACAATTGGTTCATTAATCACAGGGATCTGCACAATGACGTTGCTTAAAGGAAGAGAATGGCAAGAAGGGCTGGTAAAATAAAGATCACAATATTAATAGATTAGCTAAGTATTTGCACTGCCACATTAAATCATGGCAGCAGAAAATAGCATGTGGGGGGGAAGGGAGATACAGGGACACAACATGGGTTTTTTAAGGACACAACATGGGTTATAATAGGAAAGCCGCTGAATAGATTTTAATTTAGTTATCACATTATGATACAATTTCTACAATTAAATGGGTAAAAAATGAGAAGCAAGTCTACCCTTTAAAAACGCTAAGGATATGAACATATTTACATGCAGTAATTAATGTTTATCTTGCATACACAGGAATCTGCCTTACATGGGGCATGTTGGTCTGCTTAATCCAAGAAACTCTAAACCATGATGTATAGCAGTTCACAGCAGGCAGAAACCATTCCAGACTTTGCTTCCTGATCTTTTAACTGGGGATTGCAGACACTGAACCCAAGAGATACACCAGAGATGACTATAAGAAATAGAAAATTTGTGTTTTCTATTTCTTACAGAAATCCCTGAGTTGTAGCATCTCCTCAAATTCCTCTTCATCTGTGGGTCTCCTTTCATCGTATTATTGCACTGTCTTCACAGTCAGACTTCAGCTATCAAATCCTTGTGGTGGAAAATAGTCTTTTTCCCTTTATGCTGTAAAATCCCATGCATAATCATGGTTTTATGTAATAGTCATACAAAGGGGTCTTGATCCAAAGGAAAGCTATGCATTATCTTGTTTAATATTACCTACACTGACTGGCAGCAGTTTTCTGGGGTTTCAGCTCTACTTGGAAGAGCCTAGGATTGATTCAAGGATCTTGGCATAAAAAATAATTTATTGTGTCTCTGAGATTTCAATCTTCTCCAGAGAGGAGAAAGGATAGGCATTCTTAGCACAGTGCATAAGCTACGATGAACAACAGCATATAAGCAACAAGAAAGCCAAGGCTATCTTAAAACAGCCAATCAAACTCAATCCTAAATCTATATAGTGTCCCTATATAGTAATTTCAGTAGCTTCTAAACATCCAGACTGCTGATCCAGCCAGCTCAATAATCTTACCCGTAACAATAGCTTTTCCAAACTTCAGAATGACAATCTTCCCCATTCCTAAAATGCAAGATGATTGAACCCAAGATAATTTGCATGCAAAACACATGGTTTATCACAGTTAGAGTCACCTTCCAGAGAGAAAGTCTTGCATAAACTCAGGTCTCCACGAGTATAGCTATGGCAGGCAGGACATTACTGCCTTGCAGTTCATTGGCCTAGTTTCCATTCCCAGAAATCAGTGAGCCGTCTCCATGGAGACGAGGCTTTTTTTTTTTTTAATTTAATGTCTTGGCCTCCTCTTCTTTCCTCGGACAGGCCCTAAAAATACTTTTGTTCCAATTCACGTGTTATACGGAATTACTTTGATTGTTGCCCAGCTTTGGCTGATCTCAGAAAGCTAAGGAAGATTGGACTTGGACCAGCAGCCCAACCTGCAGGAAAGACGGAAAAAAAAAAAAAAAAAACCTTGACAATAGCAAACCACTTCCATATTGTGAAGAAAACTTCATGAAGGTAAATGAAAAATTACCAGGAGTCAAACTCTAACCAAGGGAGGTTTTCCTCAAATTTATTATGAGAATGATGACTTTTACAGCTGCTTTATAAAACGAGGTTATGGATTTTTAAATGATTTCTGGTTTAATAACTTTACATGTTATTATATATTTGCTTATAATTTCCTGATTGTAAACTGCTTGGAGATAACTATTTGTTCCAAAATACAGGGTAAAATGCCTTTAAAAAAAAAAGAGAGAGAGAATGCTAATGATGTTAAATGTGATTGTCTGCACAAATACTTCCTTTCAAAGCATCTCAGAGACAAAACCCATTGACTGGCCCAACCAAAATGTCTTAGAAATTTCAGCAGGATCCTTGTTCTAAGGTTTATCTCCACTGACTTTCAGGAAGAGAAAAATAGAACAAAAAGTTTATTTAAAGTAGACTTTTGAGTTCTAGTGAGGCTCAGCAAGCTGCAAAAAAGAGAGAGAGAGAGTCCATGACCTATTATCTACATCCTGCCAATCCCCAATCAATTTAACACAGGTTATTAACCTGATAGCATTTATATGACATGTCTCATAAATGCCACCAAGAGTGGAGTCATCACCCAAAAAGGTCTTCTGGGTTGCAAATTAATTTAAACTCCAGAGCCACTAATCTTATCTTACAAGATGGAGCCCACTGCATTGACAATTTCAAAATTGTTTCCTATGACAAGCTGTACATAATAGAAGAGTGGAAAGAAGCACATATGAAAAGTACACTGAAAATAAAAACTTCAAACTGAACATCAATATCAGACTAAAATGTAGTGAGTATGTGTGTGTGTGTGGGGGGGATATTTGGAGGAAAAGGAAGAGAGGGAGAGAGACTGGATGTCATATTGCCAAACTAGATTTCCCTTGTTGCATGGCATTATACAGTCATAGGTACTCACATGCTGATAACAATCCAGTGCTGGATTAATGGGGGGAGGATGGGGAAGGTTTTGAGGGGGGGAGGAAGAGAGAGACATACACCAAGTCATTTTCAGAACTGAATTTAAAACTTGCTTTAAGAAAAATACTTTCTTGCAAATGTGCCAGCCTTGACATTTATAGAATGGTTTGTGAATGTCACTGCCTTATTTTCCTCCTAAGGGGGTTCGTTTTTTCCTCTTGGTATTGAAAAGGACTCTTTTTTTTAATACTAATATTCTTATCGTGTTATTCTAAACAGACTTTGTAAAAGCCAAGGTGCTTGCCTGCTGGGTTTAGTATCTGTCTTTCAAACAGAAGGTAGGACTGTTTCACCCACATGTTATTTACTGTCTCTCAACACTCAGTAAACTAATAATGGAGTTAGGACTGCACATTAGTGCTGTAGAACAATCTGGATTTGAAGAGAAAAACTGATTTGGAGCATGTATGGGCAGGCATGGAGCACCTGTTGACAACCCCTTACAGAAGCTTACATGTGATTCCATGTTTGATATATGGAAGTGCTGACAGTTGCTTCATGTGTTCCCACACATGTTCCAAATCACATGTTCCCCTTCATTGCACAGCCTTGCAATGTGTAAACACATATGATCATATGCTTATTGCATAAAAGTACAATATGTCAAGATTTCCAGATACTCTAGTAGGTTTTACCTCTTAAGACTGCAGGAGGGAATGCCTATTGTATTACTTCTTATATTAAAATGAGATTACAGCCCTAAACTACACGGGGCAGAGAGACATCCCATTAATTATGGAGAGGGGATAATTTTTCAGTGGTCTCCCTATGCTGGAATAAAAATAATCCTACAAGAAATTCTATTTTTGGAATTTTCTGCTCTCAGGAAGCTTTAAAAAAAATGCAGCAGAGAATTCCAAATGTGACACATTTCTGCAATCTGACTTTTTCTTTTTTTTGGTGTGTGTGTGTGTGTGGGGGGTGTGTGTGTGTGTGCCTTCAAGTCATTGTTGACTCCTGGTGACTGCCTGGACTAGTCTCTGCAGTTTTCTTGGTAAGGTTTTTCAGAAGTGGTTTGCCATTGCCTCCTTCCCAGGGCTGAGAGAGAGAGTGACTGGCCCAAGGTCACCCAGCTGGTTTTGTGCGTAAGGCGGGACTAGAAACTCACAGTCTCCCAGTTTCTAGCCCAGTGCCTTAACCACTACACCAAACTGGCACTCTAATCTGAAATTATGCATGCCAAATTAGTACCTCCTGGTTCTTCCCCACCAAACTTGCTTTCCAGTGAGATACTCAGTGACTTGCAAATGACTAGGTTAATTGTTTCAGCTGAGATGGTATTAGCTATACTATACCAACAGTTAGCTGAAACTCAAATCATATTTATATACTTCTTCATACATGCTGAAGTCATTTGGTTGCCTTCCCTCCATGAGACCTTCAATACCACTAAGCCAAATGCAGCATGTTAGGTAAATGTGGCACCTGCCAAGACTTCATAAATATCTTAGTTTTGTTCCTTAGCTGGTCCAAGAGGCAAGGGGAAAGGAATCTTGGTAAATTTGGCTTCTGATGGGTCATACATTCTGCAGGCATGATCTACATCAGGGTTTTTCACACTGTGTTCCATGGAACCCTAGGGTTGATGGGGTTCTGTGAGACACTAAGAGCAAAATAATAATAATAATAATAATAATAATAATAATATAAAATAAATGCAGCCAATTTTCTATCCCTATAACTTAGCCTCTTGATCAAGGATTCTGGGAATCTTTTTTAATATGAAAAAGTTTGAAAGCTTTTATTAAACTTCACTAAGCCATATGTACTGAATAGGAATTATATATGTTAACAGTTACAAGGGTTTTATATGCTTCTTATTGGAAAAAGATCTTTGATCTCCTCTATGGAAGAGTGGCTAATCACTTTGGGGGAGTATGCTTCGATGTCTAGAATAACTTCATATTTAAAAAGTAAATATGATTAATTCTATTTGGAATTGTAAATATGATTAATTCTATTTATATTCTATTTGGAAATTATTTTTAAACTATAATATTATACATGGATTTGTGCCACATCCAAAACTGGGATTTTAGAATTTATATTCTAATTTGACAAATAATCTACATATAATTTACAGTAGATATTTGCGTATTGTTTGTCACCTATAGTTTCTCTCTCTTTTTTAAATGACTTCAGTTATGTTAACCAAGTACGTTTAAAGTTTAATAGAGACATGTTTTGATTACAAAATGGATATGAAATATATTGTAGTATTATAAACTTTTAATGATGTGCTGGACTATATTGGGCATATGGTATTTTAGATATGTTGGCTATCCACCTGTGTTCTGTTTATATTTGATTTTTATCTGTATTATCTACTTTTAATATTATTTTAAACTTGCATTTGTATTATCTTTTTAATTTATTCATCATCATCATAGGAAAAAAATGGAAAAGTTTGAAAAACTCTGATCTACATCAGGGGTCAGTAGCACAGCACTCACAGGCATCATAGTATCTGCTCTGTCTCTAGAAGGCATTCAGGAAATTCGAAGTTTTATGTTTATACATTTAGATAGATATTTAGATATCCAAATTTTGCAACATTTTTGTGTTTTCACATGAGATTTTGTAAAATTTTCACTATTTAAAAAAATAAATGGAAGTGTTTTAACTGTTTATTTAGCCACCCACCGTTTTATGTGAAATCACATAGTGGTGCCTATCTTTCAAAAAGACTGATCTCTGAACTACACTGACTACTCCCCCAATTAAGAAGCATCGTCCATCCCTACCTTCCTTCATGAGTTCACTATCTAAAAGAGTTACCAGAGTAAAAGAGACCATGAGGTTGTCCATCCATATCCCATTCATTAAGATAATAAGATTGCCAGCAACGTGGAAAGGAGATGCTGTGGCATCCTACAGCAGATAAGGATAGTGGGATGTCTGGGTGCTACCAATTTGCTCTGGGCAGAAGATTAACCTTGCTGATGTCAATGATTATTCAACTGTAATCCCTCTGCTTCTCAATGACTCATTTGCTTATAAAGAAAAGTAATCAAGGGCAGTAGTTGCAAAGATAGATGGGAAATATTATGCACAATTTCTCACAGTTGCCACATCTTTGCACATTTAAATTAGAGTAGCTGCTGAGGCATCCTGTTAGTTTCACACTTAAAAAAAAAAAGGCTTAAGGCTTGGCTAAATGTAATGTTAAACAAGATTCCCTACTGATGCAATAAAGCTTCACAGGGGAATACTGTTTGCTTACACTGATTTCTCAGTGAATTTGATCACTGTAACAAAACAAACACTACAGCTGCCTCTTACAGGAAGCCTTCACTGGTATTTATTGGAGAGTAGTATATTCTTCCAAGGTCATTTATGAAAATTGATTTAAGCCTATTTAGTTTGGGGACCTAATCCAGAACTATGGAAGCTATCTGCTGCAGTAGCTTCCACAGGATCTCACAGCTTTCTTCAGAATGACATCACAGCATCATGGCAAAGCTCTGTTCCTTTTGGCTGTGCCTATAAAATTGTGAATTGTGAATATGTAGAAAAGGGGTTGGGCTTGCATTATGATCCTGTGATGCTCCTTTTCTCACTCTGAACTCAGTGTCCACCTTCTACTCCCAGTGCTGCTGGTGCTCTATTCCAAATTGTGTGATGTGGTTTCATGTTTGAATTCAGTTCAGGATTCATTAAAAGACAATTTGCTTCTTTCTTGTTAAAGTTTGCCAGCAAGCTAGACTTTTACGCTTAGACCAAGTGTGCCAGATTTATTGCATTTCAATGTAGGGGTTTCTGAGTCTCTAATATGCTAATTTTGGGACACATTTTATAAAATGTACAGTGACAGTAGCCCTAGCTAGTGGGAAGAAATTTCAGATAAGTTGTGCAAAGAGAAGAAGGGTTTGTAAAGAATAAGGGTACATTTTCTGAATGTGGTGAAACTGATTGTTAGAGTTGAAAATACATATCAGCATAGGCACAGAAGAATCAAGAGTTTTTAAATGTTTCTTTGGTGCAGTTAGGAAAAAAGAAATGAACCACTGCAGACATAAGCAGGCAAAATGTATAAAGGAATTTCAGGGAAAGTAGTTTAAATCAGATCCAACCAGTGCAACGCTAAGGGTGGTCAGGGACTCAGGCGATGATTACATAGGCAGTTAGACTGGTAACAAAATAAGGAGAGCAAGAAGAGTTGTGATTGTTGGGTGACTGAAAACAAGCAAAGCCATTAAGAGCAAATCATAATAAAAGGAATCACATTCTACCTTTAAAATACCAATATTGGGTTGATTCTGCACATTAATCAAAAGGCAAACTCAGACTTGATACCCATCACCCAATGAAATCTGACCAATCCAGTTTCCATTACTCTCTCTTCTCTACAAATTGTCCAAGAAAACATAATTTATTATTCATCCATTTAATTAAAAATAGCTCATTTTTTCATTAAAAGCACCCCAATGCTCCAGAGGTCCAAATTGCAGCTTCATAGAAGACAAGATCAGGACTGAAGCCAAAATGGGTATGTCTCAGTTTGGCATGAGGACCAGAGGGAGGTGTGTTTGGAAGAAAATGCACTAGAAAAAACTGACCACAAAATATTTGAGAAATTGAGTTCTCAAGCTAATGAAGTATAAGTTCAGCAATTTTATATCCCCTCCCTGTGAGGGAAGCAAAGGACAATACATGTGTGATCACATCATTACACAAACATTGCAACTGTCCCCAACATCACAATGCAAGTACATGACAGTGGTATTTGCCTGATGACATAACTGCACGTATGTCATCATTTTTGTGTCATCCCAGTTTGCTGTGGGCAATGTTGCTCAGAGACGAACATCTGTTAGCTGCCAGATGACCATGAAAAGCTAAGAACTCATATGGAATGGAGCTGCTGAGTTGGCTCCTCATATAGAGAGAAATGTTCTGTGTCCTTAAGAGTGACTGCAATACATTTTAAATTCTGAATCCAACAATAGCGTCACGGAATATAGAATTCTATGTTATTTAATTATTAATATATTTGAAGGTCACCCAGCAGTTGATCAGTTGTACAGCCACTTGATACATATCTATCCTGATACACATCTTATGGAAACACCTTTGAACCCATATGCCACTGTTATTAAGTAATCAAAGGTGTGTGATCTTAGCAGCTAAATTATTCTGGAAGGGTTGAGGGGCAAAGTTCAGGCAGACTTTGGTGGGGTAAATAAGTATCTTTTTTTTTCTTTTTTCTTTTTAGCTCTAAGACTTTGTAAAAAAGTAAGAAATAAATCCAAATATTGTTTACTTTGCAAATGTACAAGTTGCCCATTTGTTTACAAAAGGCACTACGTTGAATACATGCATATAATGCTTTATTTAGGAAATACATTATGTGTTTATGCAAATTTGTTTGCATTTGCTATTTGAAAAAAAAAACTTTTAGAAATGCAGTATTTTTATACAGTGGTACCTCAAGATACGAACGCCCCACCTTACGAAAATTTCGAGATACGACCAGCTCCGGCCGCAAAAATTTACCTCGACATGCGAACTCCACCTCAAGCTACGAACCGGATCCGCGGCCATTTGCCCTGCTGCCACGTGGTTGCGGCTTCCTGTGGGCGAGATCGCGGTAGCAGGGAGACGTTCGGTGAGGCTTGTGGTGTGTTTTGTGGCGTTTGGAAGGTTTTTGGTGTGCTTTGTCAGCATGGCTCCAAAGAAAATGCAGAGCCGTATGTATTTACATTGTGTAAGATCTTGCCCCGTTCGTCAAGAGAAACTCCCGTGACATGGGTAGTTCACAAAAGAGGTTTACTCAAGCGTAACGCAACAGTTACAAGCAAAGCCAGGACTGGCTTGGTATAATACATTGGTTCCTTTATACCTCCCCTCCTTACAGGCTGCGGATTATCAGCGCCCCAATGATCCCCCTTAATTGTCCAGATGGCAGGTTCAGCCTGAGTCCCATTGTTCTTTAATTGTTGTTAGCCCTTGGCGTGGTCATTGCTTTCCTTGGGCTTTTGTCGCGCACACAACCGGAAGCGGGAGCTTTTCCTCGC
Source organism: Liasis olivaceus (assembly GCA_030867105.1). NCBI lineage: Eukaryota > Metazoa > Chordata > Lepidosauria > Squamata > Pythonidae > Liasis > Liasis olivaceus. Next base: position 79,490,423 of record CM061350.1, on the reverse strand, counting down.
GCGCTGATTGCTCTTCCTCAATTCCACGGCTCTTTCCTTTGTCCATAGCGCCCGTGGCCCTCTAGCATTAACAGATTAGTGAAGAGGCGCCAGGTGGCCCTTTCATTAGCACTTCCTCTTTCTGCGCTAGAGCTCGAGCGGTGAAACTGACTAAAGTGCGCCTGGGGAATTTCCTAGCCCTGCAGCGCCGGCTGACACATTGAACCTTATGGGGAAATTTGCCTCGTCGTGCGACCAAATTCGGAGGGCGGAACGGATTAACCGTATTTACATTGAACACTGTGGGAAAATTTGCTTCAGGATGCAACCAATTCGAGTTGCGATCTGAGTCACGGAATGGATTAAATTCGTATCTTGAGGTACCACTGTATTAAAAATGTATTTAAGCAGATTTTCATAGTTCATAATACAATTGCTCAGAAATATATTTTGGCTTAAGTCTCCCTTCCATATACAGGTGAAACTCGAAAAATTAGAATATCGTGCAAATGTTCATTTATGTCAGTATGGCAACTCAAAAGGTGAAACCAATATATGAGATAGACGCATTACATGCAAAGCGAGATATGTCAAGCCTTACTTTGGTATAATTGTGATGATTATGGCGTACAGCTTATGAAAACCCCAAATTCACAATCTCAGAAAATTAGAATAGTGTGAAAAGGTTCAATATTCTAGGCTCAAAGTGTCCCACTCTAATCAGCTAATGAATCCATAACACCTGCAAAGGGTTCCTGAGCCTTTCAATGGTCTCTCAGGCTGGTTCAGTAGGAATCACAAGCATGGGAAAGACTGCTGACCTAACAGTTGTGCAGAAAACCATCATTGACACCCTCCATAAGGAGGGAAAGCCCCAAAAGGGAATTGCAAAAGAAGTTGGATGTTCCCAAAGTGCTGTATCAAAGCACATCAATAGAAGGTTATGTGGAAGGGAAAAGTGTGATAGAAAAAGGTGCACAAGCAGCAGGGATGACCGCAGCCTGGAGAGGATTGTCAGGAAAAGGCCATTCAAAAGTGTTAGGGACTTTCACAAGGAGTGGACTGAGGCTGGAGTTAGTGCATCAAGAGCCACCACACACAGACGGATCCTGGACATGGGCTTCAAATGTCGTATTCCTCTTGTCAAGCCACTCCCGAACAACAAACAACGTCAGAAGCGTTTTACGTGGGCTACAGACAAAAAGAACTGGTCTGTTGCCCAGTGGTCCAAAGTCCTCTTTTCTGATGAGAGCAACTTTTGCATCTCATTTGGGAACCAAGGACGCAGTGTCTGGAGGAAGAATGGAGAGGCACACAATGCACGATGCTTGAAGTCCAGTGTGAAGTTTCCACGGTCTGTGTTGATTTGGGGAGCCATGTCATCTGCTGGTGTTGGTCCACTGTGCTTCATTAAGTCCAGGGTCAACGCAGCCGTCTACCAGGAGATTTTGGAGCACTTCATGCTTCCTTCTGCAGACGAGCTTTATGGGGATGCTGACTTGATTTTCCAGCAGGACGTGGCACCTGCCCACACTGCCAAAAGTACCAAAACCTGGTTCAATGACCATGGGATTACTGTGCTTGATTGGCCAGCAAACTCGCCTGACCTGAAGCCCATAGAGAATCTATGAGGCATTGCCAAGAGAAAGATGAGGGACGTGAGACCGAACAATGCAGCGGAGCTGAAGGCCGCTATTGAAGCATCCTGGTCTTCCATAACACCTCAGCAGTGCCACAGGCTGATAGCATCCATGCCACGCTGCATTGCGGCAGTCATTGCTGCAAAAGGGGCCCAAACCAAGTACTGAGTACATATGCATGCTTATACTTTGCAGAGGTCCGATATTGTTCTATTTCCAATCCTTGTGTTATTGATGTCATGTAATATTCTAATTTTCTGAGATTGTGAATGTTGGGTTTTCATAAGCTGTACACCATAATCATCACAATTATACCAAAGTAAGGCTTGACATATCTCGCTTTGCATGTAACGCGTCTATCTCATATATTGGTTTCACCTTTTGAGTTGCCATACTGACATAAATGAACATTTGCACGATATTCTAATTTTTCGAGTTTCACCTGTAAGTATATCTAATATGAAACATTGTTATAAGGGGATAACATAGCTCTGTGGTAGGAATCGGGCAGAAGGATTCAGGTTCACTGTGTATCATCTCCAGCTGTAAAAGCCTTAAATAGTTTTGGTAAGAAAAGTTGAGCTTATCAACCTGCTATTTGATTCTTTACAGTGGACATTTCAATGTATGAGAAGGAATTCTGATGAGGAGAAGGTTTAGAATGTTTTTTATGGGCTAAGCAACACCATTCCCTTACTTGACTACGTTGGCTTCAGAGCAACACCAATTTCTGAGAAGAATCTCTGTAATTCTTCCATCCTTTTAGTTACAAAAAAAGAAGCAAAATCAGGCAAAGTCCTTCAACAATCCTGATAGTTCCTTTTCACTAAACTTATGATCAGTTTGTTCAGATAAAATCTTTAGCTGAATTAACATGGATATCTCTAGCTGAGATAATGCATCACCCTAAATCAGACCATTGCCCACCATGTTTTTCCCTAATAGGTTGTATAAACTCAGTTTGTGTCTTCAAGCTCTTGTCTCAGTGCAAACCCAGAACACTGGGTGAATGGAATAAACTATGGTTAATTTAAGTACAGATAAACATGTCATGCAAATACTGACAGAATTATCTTAAGTATCTTACCATATAAATTTAGTAAGGAAAGAATCTTAGATACGCTGTCCTTTAACTAAGAGTTCTGCATCTCATCTTGCCTAACCTAGCTTGACTTGGCAAATATTGAATGGAAAATACCTGCTTGACCAAACTTTATCTACTATAATTTGGTAAATTTTACTAGAGTTCATTGGATATCACAGATTTCTCCTGCATGCCTCTAATTGTCTTTGAACTGGACATGTGTCCTAAATACCTTTCAAGCTCATGTGTTGTTTTTTTTGCCCTCTGTAATTTATATTTATATATATATATATATATATATATATATATATATATATATATATATATATATAAAGATTAGCTGACAATGAACAGTTCTTTTTTTATTTTGCATATTAATGCTAATCCCTTAATAAAACAATAATTAGTTGCTCTGAGTGATGCAAAAGCATTAAAGGCTTGGGGTATACATTTATAAATAAATATTTATAAGCTCTGTAAATTTGAACAGAACTGAAGTTTGACACTTTTAGGGAAGGGAACCTAGTCTTAAAGATGCTGAGAAACAATTATGAGCCCTGATCACAGTCACTCATGCCCTTGTGACCTTCACATTGGACTATTGCAATGTGCTCTACATGTGGCTGCCCTTGAAGAGCATTTAGAAGCTTCAGCTGGTGCAGAATGCAGTGGCATAGGCAATTAATGATGTCAGGTTTTTGGTGCATGTGACAACACTGCTCTGTGAGCTGCACTGGCTTACAATTGAATTCCAGGTGCAATTCAAGGTGCTGGTATTACCTTTAAAGACCCTCATGACTTGGAACCGTCTCTCTCCAATTTCTCTCCATCCCACTGGGTTTGGCAGGAAGGATATACTCCAAGTGCTGTTGGCTAAAGAGTGTTGGCTAGCAGGGCCCAGGAGGAAAGCCTTTTCTGCCATGGCATCACCCTGTGGAACATCATTCCACCTGAGATTAGGTTAGCCCCAACCCTGTTGGCCTTTCGTAGGGCTCTAAAAACTTAGTTTTGTGCCTGGGTCTGGGGTCCCAGAAGTGTGATAGAATCCATCTCTTGACTTTGTTGATAGTTATTTTATGCTGTTGAGCTGCTATGTGTTTTATTTTATATTTTATATTTTAATGTTTTTTTATTGTAAGCCACCCAGAGTCACATATGTGAGATGACTGCTATATAAATCAAATAAATAGATAAATGCTTATGTTTAATGAAAGAAAAAGAAATCTTGGATAGGAAAATCATCTCTATTCTGGATCTACTTAGGAGTTCATGGTCTACTTATGAGTCATAATTATGTTACATGTTATATGCATTTAATTATTCTGTTCCATCAAATTAGGAAAGAAAGAAAAGAGTACCCACATGTGTGTATGTTTACAACATTCCCTACTGTATAAGTTTATTTGTATCATTTCTTAATATTGTTGGATTGTACAGAAACTTTAGACTCAGAAAACAGCAGCTTCTGATCAACTTTTTTCTGAGCTTAGACACTCTGCAGGTCTGGGCCTCATTAGAATTTGGATGGAAGACCACCAGAAAGTACCATCACTGTAGGCTAGACTAGGAAGCTGGAAAAAATATCCTGGAAAGTGGCAGTAGTAAGCCACTTCCATTTTGTTGCCAAGAGAATTGAATTTTTATGTCCATATAGCCACAAGGAATTGAGTTCAGTCTGAGAGTGCCTTTACTTTACTTACTGAATATATGACAGTAAATGACAGACTTTAGTGGATTTCATGCATTACTGTCTGCAACCCATAGAAGCCTCTACTAGTGAAAAATTCTCTCTCTCTCTCCCTCCCTGCTATACCCCTCATATTTAGAAAGAGAGAGAGACTGAGAGGATGAGTGAGTGTCAGGAGATCAATATATCTATATTTATATGCTGATATAACCTTCACGATGACCCACAGTTGAAAAGAGAAACAAGGGAAAATGCAATAGAAGCTTTGGTCTCTTCTTTGTGGCTGAGTTCAAGTGCTGTTTCACCAGTCTTTGACCTAACAAAAACCAAAAAAAAAAAAGGAGGTCATAACATTTGCTGTCTCCACTGGTGACTGGTATCCTGCCAGAGGCATGAGGCTGGTAACTAATACTACTTTATGTACAATGTACAAGGCATGTCAATAGATAAACTCATGCTCAAATGTAGCCAAAGAGCAAAAGCAGACATGGGGAGAGTTGTGCTGTTAAGTGTCAAAGAAAAAGCAGTGTACATCTCCATGTCTGCCTAAGGAGGTGACTATGGGGTCCCCTGATTGTAACATTAATGAAATGGTCAGTGAAGTAGGTCAGATTGCATCCTCAGCACAGGTGCCCCAGCTTGTTGCCTGCTTAAAGGGGGAAAGAATAATTTCACACCAGAACAGCTAAAAATAACTTTAAGCTGCCTCAAGTATCAGTTGAGGATGAAGTGACAGGGGAGGGGAAAAAAAAACACCTGTCAGGTCATGTTTACACCAGTTTAGGTGCAGGTGAGAAAAGGCATTTCACTCGTAACAACAAATTGGCAATTATAACAGGTACTGAATGTCATTGTTTTCCCAAGATCAGTCTTTAATCTTTGCCTGATTTTCCCCATTCATTCTCCCTCTTTAAATACATTCTGGAGAAATCATCCAGTTTATTCTTCAAGCTGTCAGAGGTGATAGAAATATAAATGAGGAGGACACCATAAGCATGAAAGGACAGGCAGCACATTAGCTGCAATATGAACGGCCCAATTAAGATGATCTAAATGGGGAGGAAACAACACCCCCACAGTAGCATTTATTCAATTGATTCACAAAATGGTTTGAATCTGATTTATTAGAATGTTTGGAGCTAGACTCTAAGCTGATACATTTCAGCTTCAGAAAAGCAGAAAGTGCCATAGAAAAATTAAGAGGAAAAAATAAATCTAATGGGGAAGGCAGGAAATTCAGGGACCTTGAAAAATCAGTTCATTGTCAGGCAGGAGCTTTTATACTACTGATACAACCTGATTTAGCCTTTGTCAAACTGATCCCTGCAGATTTTGCAGACTAACACTTCCATCCTTCCTTGCTTAGGCTGATGGGAGTTGTATTCCAAATCTTCTAGGGAGGAACCAGTCTGGAAAAGGCTCCCTATGGATGCATACAGTCTCACAGGCTTTTTCATTGTTTAATAGCCTGAACAGGAAGGTATGCTTTGCATGTATGAAATGTACACCATAGAGAACTTCCTTCCTTCCTTCCTTCCTTCCTTCCTTCCTTCCTTCCTTCCTTCCTTCCTTCCTTCCTTCCTTCCTTCCTTCCTTCCTTCCTTCCTTCTCCCTCCCTCCCTCCCTCCCTCCCTCCCTCCCTCCCTCCCTCCCTCCTTCCTTCCTTCCTTCCTTCCTTCCTTCCTTCCTTCCTTCCTTCCTTCCTTCCTCTACTGTGCAAAAGCATAATGACATTAATGAAAACAGCAAGAATAGCATCAGTGTTCTATGAATTAACAAAACAAAAACAAGAACAGCTGTGTTCCAGAGATCTTACTATCTAAACTTTAAAAGTTAAATAACAGAGAGAAAGGGGGGGAAAAAAAGCAATGACTGAGAAGAGGACAAATATAGTGGTGTGGGGGAGGTGGGTGGGCTGGGAGATAGTCCACCCCAGGTGCAGGCAATAATATGGGTACTACCAAAATACATGAGGGGCTAATGGTGGGTGTGGAGTTGGATCACTTTTGTGGGTCTGCTAAGCAGCTGTTTGGTGGTTGTCATCAGCACAGCAGCGACAGAGGAACAAATGTGTCCCCTCAAGTCATTTTTGACTCCTGGTGACTCTTCCTTATAGTTTTCTTGGCAGCATTTTTCAGAAGCAGCCCATCAGTTCTTCGGAGCTGAAAGAAGTCACTGGTCCAAGATCCCCCAGCTGGTTTTGTGACTAAGGTAGGACTAGTACACATAGTCTCCTGGTTTCTGGTCTGATGCTTTAACCACTATACCAAACTGGCTCTCAGCATTGGAGGGGGGTGTTGAAAAATGATCCACTCTGGCTGTCAAATATGCTAGGTATACCACTGGACAAATGTGCTTGTTTATGTCTACTATAAACCTTGAAATTTGAACATTTGACTTTTGGAAGAAAAGGAAGCATCAAGGAAGAATGAATCATGTTATCAGAAACAGCAGGAGAGCTGTAGGCAACTGAGGATGATAAAGTCAAAGGAACTCAACACAGGATAGCAGATATTCAAGATAATTTAAAGACAAGATAGACTACAAAATATTTATTTGTCTGATTGTTGGATTTGTACCTTCCTTTCCTGCGGAAGCTTAAAGTGACTTACATGGAGTTCTGCTTTCATTTTTTTCTTTTGAGAGCAATCCTATGAAGTTTGTTTGGAGTATCCTAGCACAAAGTGAACCAGTGAGTTTCCATGGCTGAAAGTATGCTTGAACCTGTGCCTCCCCAGTCCTAGTCCAACACCAGCTGGACCAGTAGACCACACTACCTCCACACTGGAAATTTAATTATTTATTTGTTGGGTTATATCTCACCTTTCTTCAGGTGCTCAAGGTAGTGTAATAGCACTCCCAATATAATTATATAAGGCATTACTCATGATAACAACCCTAAGTTGTACTAATTTGCAATCAGTTTATTCATGGAACATCTATAGAAACTAACTGAATGTCACCATTATTTCTGCATACCTTGGCAGGCTACAACCTCCAGTACTCCATTAGCTAGAAGCAAACCTCACTATATTCAGTGGGTATAGAATTAGCATAGACATATGATCTTGCAGCACAATACCATGCATATCTTCTCAGAAGTAAGTCCAAATGTGTTGAGTAAGGCTTAAGTCTCAGAATATAGATTTACTGCCTTAATAGGAATTATGAGGTTTTCTGAAACATTAGGAATAAGGCAAATTCATTACTTTTGCTCTTCAAATAATCCATATATATCTATTTAGTGATTAGCAGTTGAAACTGTTCTATTGTTGTTATTATTATTATTATTATTATTAAATATTGAGGGTAAAACATTTTTGTAAACCAAAATAGTGCCTCTTCTAAAGACTTGGGTATTTATAAATCTACAGATTGCACAAAGAGAACTTATTAAAATCCTCTGCATGTATTTGCACACCATCATGACAGAGTTTAGCTAACAGCTGGATGTTTTCTTTCTCCATTAATTGATTTTTTAACCTTTCTAAATTATGGGAAAAAATAGCAATTCTGAGTCATGTGATTGCAAAACAAATTTCATTCCATAATCAAGATGGTTGGGAGCTAATTAAGTACTGCACTGAATGGACATTATCTAAAGTATTTTTACCCATTAGGTGTAAAGTGATTGCTAGTTTCTTTATTAGTTATGTTTACATCTTATAGCTCAGTGCACTTGCAGATGTATTGTATCAAGAGAGGAAGAAAGAAAACATCCTTTTTACAAGAAAGTATCATATAATTTATCTACACAACTTTATCATTCAGTCTTTGTGAATGTTCACTTATTTATTATTAGCTTTCACTAGTGACACATTTATTTGAATTTGTGGTGGGAGTATATGTGCAGTTTGCTACGCTTTAAGACTCTGTAGACACCAACCAGTCGAGTTTAAGAGTCCAGTTTGGAGCTCTAAAAATGGTTCATTGGCCTAGGTTCCTCTGAGACAGTCTAATTTGATCTGATAACCAAATAAGGAGTAATTACAAAAAAAAAGGGAGTCCATAGTCTAGAATAGGAGAAATATAAATGACTACTTAAAAAAAAATGTTTCACCCAAGTTAGATGGTATCCAAAGAAAAGGTATTTACATACAAAAGATGGAACATGCCAAATGTCATACGACATATCACAGCTTTTGGACTATACTTCTTTAAAACCTAATTTTTTTTTCTGTTTTCTTCTTTAAATGCATACATAACCTTATTCTTCTGATCCAGTATGGGATAAAATTTACCCTTCTAGTAGCCCTACAGGGAAACTATTTTGGGAATGGCCATCAGGTTGACTATTTTGGGAATGGGGGAAGTGTGCAAAAGAATGAATTTTGATAGGGAATGTGGGCACTCTTTCCTGATGGAGCTGATTGTCAAAGGTTGAGGAAATATACTAGATTAACTCATAGATCTTTTCCATAAAAGCACATCAATCAATACACTGGGTCAGCTAGTTAACAGCTCAAAAAAATACTGAGAACCGGATGACAAGAAGTGGAACAAATGGTAACATTAAGAATCTTTCTTAGTCCCCAGTTCTTACTGCCACCAAATTATTGCCATCCATCAGTGGCCTGATTTGAAGACAGACACGTTGGCCACTGAGTTCAATATTTATTTATTTATTTTTCCACCTTCCCACCATGACATTTTATATAAAGGTTTAAAGGTCAGTTTCTGTAGTGCAGCTGCTTATCACTACCTTTTGCAGTATGCTGGAGAGGTCACTGAGAAATAGATTAGGACTGGAATTTATAAATTCAGAAGAGACTCAGAAGCTAAACTCAGAATGTTCCATTCTCCCACAAGGAAGTAAAAATCTGTTCCAAATTATTCTACCCTGTCTTGGGAACTGGGCTTCAGCCAGATCCAGTATACATTCCTACTATATATCGAAATAATGTAGAAATAAAATGTACAATTTAGGGCTGTGCTATACTTCAGATTCAAAGGGGAAAAGGTACTTCAAAGCATGTCTGAGTACACATGTAGCACTTCTTGACAACTCCTTAACTCAAGTGCATTTTTCCTGGGGTGTGCTGCAGCTGTAGAGGACAGATGCCCAATCCTGGGGAAAGACTTGGCAGCTTTAAGGAGTTGTCATAGAAAAGTATCACAGTTTAAATGCAGAAGATGACATATAGCACAAGTCTGTTCATGAAGCAAATTACATGATAATAATAAGGTAAGATCAGACTTGGTACATAAAAGATACAAAAGGGATTTTTATTAAATTAGCTCTCTGAAAGATTTCTTTTCCTACATCCAGTACTCTTTGGGATTTGATCTACAAATTTCTTTGGATTTTATAATCCTAATATATCCATTGCAATGTGAAGTACTCAATATTGCCACAGAGAACATTGCAATTAAAAAAAAAAATCAGTAACTCAGTAAAAATCCAGTTATGAGCATAATTACACAATTAGAATTAGTGGTCTGACCCATTCCTTTCCCCATGTCTTCTCTCTGTAGTAGTTAAATACTGTTTTAAAAATGAATTGACTCAAATGGACTCAAAACCTCTTAGAGCCATCTCAGCTGAAGCTGACAAAAATTACTGCTCAGAGTTACTGCAGTGCCATCTGCAGAAATCCCATTTTGGAGAACATAAAGGTGCCTCTGTGAACTGGAGCTAATGGTGAACATTAGTATTCCTGCAAGAGGATGGACAAGTGTTCTCTTTCTAAGGACACTTTGGACATTCTGCAGAAGTAGCAAGAGAGGGAAGGGAAATGAGATCCTAGTCCTTACCAAATGATGGAGGAAGAACATTCACTTGTGTAATTAGGTAATTTTAGCCTCTAGACCATATAATTGTAAGTGTCATCCCCTCATTTAGACAGCAATATCCATTATTGGTAAATTGCTAAATCATCCCTGATGCATTTGGGAATCTTTCTGCTCATTCATTCTTCTGAGCAGTGATTCAGAAAGTTCTAATGATGGCAGTGCAAACCAATCCCTTCAAGTGAGAGAAGATTAATATTTTCTGTACCTGTAGATAAACTTGGATTGATATTATCCATTTTTGAAGTCCTATGGATTAGGATTACAGACCCACTCAGAAACAGAACTTGTGACTGCAAGCATAGCTTTGTTGTTTCGTAGCTCCTAACTTTTCTTGACCCAATGAACAACAAGATAATCTGTCAGTAACAGCTTCTTTGAATTCTTGTAAGCTTATATTTGTGCTATCAGTGATAGCATATAGCTGTCTTCTGCTAGCCTCTCTTGCTATTGCCTTGATTTTTTCCAAGCAGCAAGCACACTATTCTTTCCCATTTATTGTAACAATCACATTTCTCAGTCTTCCATGCAACCCTAAAAGAGAGGGGTTGTGCTTGAAGTTGCTTTAACTTGAATGAGTGGATTCCTTGGAACAGCAACATTTTTTTTTCCAGGCTTACCCAGAAGCCCAAAATAGCAGAAAGATTCTGCCATCACATGAGCTGTGAAGCACTTATTCTGAATCACTTTCAAAGAGTGCATAGCTCTTCTACCATTACTGTTCGAGCAGTAATTGAGAAAACATCTGAAACAACACATCTGACCACCAGAGATTCTTGTCAGTTGTAGACCCCTCAAGTTTCTTGAAAGCTAGTTATCTGCCCCAGCTACCAAACAGCAGCAAAGAAAAGTTAGTGCTATAACCAACCCAAACTGACAAATTCTAATTGGTGTTAATATTTAATTAAATTTTGCAGTGAACATTAATTTCCCACAATTAAGATCCCATAAGTTCAGAGATGTGACAGTATCACAATCCTTTTAGTCTGTTCACTGGGCTTTGATATTAAACAAAGTATGCAGAGTGTGTTATACGCAAGCCAAAAGGCAAGATAAATGCCCTGCTCTCTGCTATGATATTGATCAATGCTGCACTCCAAAATAGCATATGCATAAATATTAGATACTGAAAAAGTACTCTGTCATTGTACAGTAGAAGCATTTCATTTGCTGCAATAAATTGCTCACCTGACAGACTGAAGATTCGGTCTTCAATTTACTGGGATTTTTATTTTTTAAATATTCTTAACTTTTGTCTTGTCCTGGCTTTTATGATAATTTATTCTTCCCTTTATCTTGTTACAATGACGAGCTACAGTAAATTATTTCTACATTCCCTTTAGCCAATCACAGAGCCTGATTAGTTGCAGTCTAATTATGGAATAATAAATGGGGAAGTAACAAATTTCCTCTTCCTCATTTATTCCTGTAATTAAATGGCAGAGTGTGCATCAATCAAATAATCTATGCTATTAAGATTCACAAACTTTTGGGGGGAGGGAGATCACATTTTGCTTTGCTGGCAGGGGGCATCCATCAAGGTTTATAGCCACCTGTCAGATAATCAAAGAACACTAAATAACTAATAATGACCTCCAGGTAGGATGGTAAATAATCAGCCAGCCAGCTTGCTAAGAGGTTTTCAGGAACCTAACTGTTCTTGCATCAGCAGTATAAACACATAGAGGTATGCAATATTGAAGTAGATTTCAATCAGTCACCAACTACCCCCAACCCAATTTTATCTAGATTCTGGAGGCCCTCTGACATTAACCAGTTTCTAATGAAAAAGGAAAGAAAGAAATGTGGTTAAAGCTACAGTCACCAGAACTCCTTTGAAGCTGGGGGAACATTAGCTGAATTGTGTAACACACATAAACTTTATATGTGGTGCAGTGGAGCCCAGGCTTAGCCCCCTCAATTTTGTTAAAAATTATAATGGGCTTATGATGATGTTGACCTTTCTTGGAAATCTAGAAATCTGCTTCCAGTTGAAGAACTAAGCATGGAGTAGATGGACAAAAAGTCTGATTTGATGAAAAACAATTATCTCTCTCCGTAATTCATCGGAATATAAAGCTGGATCTTAGTGAGTGGCTCATATGTGTGAAGCTCCTATTGCAGTAAATTGATGATGAATCATTTTGTTTGGCAATGAATGCTGAAATCCTGATGAGATTTGATTGTGAATGAGAAAGTTGATCCAGTTTGTTCAATAGAGGCCTGGCTAGGGCAGGCAGGTGGGCTGGCACAGTATGGGTGCCTCAGTTTTGGAACCAGAGATAGATTGGGGATTGTGTTAGCGTATTACTTGCCATGGTGCCTAATGGAATCCATGATTAAGCTGACTGAGTTGGGCTTGAAGACCCCTAGGCTGATGGTACTGAGGAACATCAATATCCAATTTGGTACTAGTTTGTGTGGAGTGGCTCAAAGGTTCAAAGCAGTCATGGAAACAATGACCCAGTTGGTCACAAGCTCAATACATCATGCAGTTCACATGCTTAATTTGGTATTTTGTTTTCATCAGGGAAGTGGGTAGGGATACCTCAAGTTTCCCCATTAGCATGGAGAGATCATCATCTGGTTAAGGATGGATTAGTGGCTACACCTCAGCTCTGTAGATGAAATGAGAAACAATACATTGAAATTGATTCCAGACATGATGGAGGTGCTGTTTGGTAGGACTACAATTCCAGAGGGTTGTGGATATGCTGTTCTGAATAGGATTGCATTCAGGTATGTAATTTGGGGGTGCTTCTTGAGCCTGAATCTCTCTAGCTTCCCCAATTGAGGCAATGACAATGACCACTTTGTATCAGCTTTGGTTGATATGCCAACTGCACAGCTTTCACAAAGAAAATGACCTTAAAACTGTGGCATATTGCTAATAACCTACAGACCTTTTTAGGAAACATAGGCAGCAAGCTAGGTTGCTGTTTGTTTTATTATTGCATTTTAATGATGCGTTAGTTGTAGTTTTAATTGTGATATTACATTTATTTTATTAAGATGACTGTTATTTGGTTGTTGATTAGGTAATGTTGATACTAGACACAAATGTCTTCATACACATTGAGTTCCAGTTTTGGGTAGTTGTTTGCTATGCTGTGAAATAGATTGAAGTTATTGCTGGTTGATCTTTTGTTTTTGAGGAAGATGTTGAAGAAGGTGATCACCATCTTTTTTGAGGAAAAGGATTATTACAATTCCAGTTCCAACATGGAAGCAGCTAGGTCTTGTCTTTTAGAAAGCAACATACAATTAAGGAGTTCAGAAGAAGGAAGAGAAGGAAATTCTCTGATTATCTGAACAAATCAGGACTGTGTTAGATCTACAAAACAGTATAGGTTGTATATGCCACTAACAATCTTACTGTCTATCATGGACAATGAGTTTGTTGAAACCTGTAGCACAAAGTGCATAGGCATCTCTCCTTGACCATGGCATAAGGAATATAGCATTAGCTGTGGTTGGCTTTGGCTGCCTTCCATCCGTGGCTTATGGACAGATGGAAATATATGTACTGTTACATCTGGACATCTTGGCAGCTTTTCATACCATCAGCCATGGCATCCTTCTGAGCATCTGGGATTAATCTTTTGCTCTGTAAATCACTATTGTCATTGATTTGCATTGCTAATGAAGCTTAGCCAAGACCAGGCAAGTATGGATTAGAATGGCTGAAGTGGCCACCTTCAGAATATCAGTTCCAAATGATGCATTCAAATGTATGATGACAATGTTGAGGTATTTCCAAGAACAGAGAATGTCAAGGACCTCAGTCAAATGAAGTGTGCAAAACTTTTTGAAGTAATTATACAGCAAGTGCTTCTAAAGCCATCATTTTCTCCATTTTCACAGTAAGTGCATTTTGGAGTGCAGCTGGGTTAATGAGTGTTGAGCTTTAAAATTGGTCCAGGATTACAATGTTAATGAGGCAATGCTCACAATTTAATGAAATGCTTCAGTCATTTTCTATTGTCCACATTCTTCTTGTTGGTGATGCCCTCAGAATGGCCATGGCATGGTTTCCATTTGCCAGGTTTCAATTTTGTCAACCAAGAAAATGTTGCCTTTAAGGTTTGGGAATTTAGATTCCTTGCTGAAAAATGTAATTGAAGATATTCATTGTGAAGGACTATCTGTTTGGCTTACAGCTCATTAGGCTGCTACGGGCACATTGGCCATTCCTTTTTGATATAGAAAATTAAACAACTATTTTATCAGGAGACTCCCCTCCCCCAATGCCTTCCAAACTGGATTTTTAAAACATCACTCTCTTTCCTGCAAAACAAAAACGTATCTTATAATCTCCAGGTCTTTCCCCCTTGATAGAACCTGATGGAACATCTTTCAGTAATAATAGCCAATCTAATTGTCTCTGAAATACACGTTTCTGTCAGTTTTTTATCTGATACTTATATGGCTTAATAAGAAAAAAATGAATTATACTTCGCTTTTTCTTTTGTAATTGATCAGACCAAAAATCTTGCAAGTGAAGAAATCCAATAAATCTATTTTTCTGAAACACACACTTCAGTTATTATCTGTATTCACTAGAATGTTTGATAGTCTCTTGATATTAACTGAAATACTTGGTATTTTCAAGGTATATCCTAAGTCTTGTGGTGCATACATTTATTAAGAGATGATGAATGTGAAGATAATGCTAGAGAAAAAGCAAGTGATTCCCTCTTGCCAATTTTCTCTTGCCATGGTTACCTCAGGAGACTTTGTCCATGTGTTCTGATAATCACTTGTATAGTGAGATGGGCGGCATATATACATTTGAAAAATAAATAAATAAATGTTCCGATAATTATCAGAAAGTCTCCTAGAAAATCAGGGAAATGCACCCAAACAAGACTTCCTTTTTGGTGCCAAAAATATCCATTCTTTTTCAAATTATATCTCTTTTTTGTTTGGTCTGGGAAAGATGGGTGCCAGCTGTGTCTATTTACAATTGCTCTGTGCCATGGAAGAACCAGTCTTGGTGCACGTAACAGAGTTGCTCTCCTAAAAACCTGGGCTGATTTTTCTTTTATATACCTGCTACATGTGAAAGTGGTGGCTGGGGAATCAAGCAGCCTATGAAGTTTTGAAATGAATACAAGACCAAACATTGGAAGGGAGAGCCAATCTGCAGACATTCAAATGTATTTAAAGTTGTCACTGTCCTTTTTCACTGTCACGCTTTCTGTTGTATTAATTGTGTCTCTTCCCAGCAGACCATGTTTGATGGTAAGCATCATCTCCAGGAATGAGGCGGTGGCTTGCCTCATCATTTAGATGCAATAATCTGGCCCAGACAAGCATTGGGAGAACATGATGGGCTAAAATGGCACTCTGTAAATGGTACTGTGTCACGATCCACCATTAACCTTAGTTAGCTGCTGCATTACTGAAACAGCCCTCTAAATGAATAGGTCACAACTGGTTTGCATGCTCTGAAATGTGTTAATGCTACAGAGACTTATATTCTATTAAAGCATGCAGAGGAAGTAGAAAAAAGAACAAAAACTACGTATTCTCTGTACAGGATATACAGTTTTATCAGTAGAAATAAATTTCTATGTTAGGGGTTACAAAATCATTTTAGAGGGACACATATATTTCCTGGGGGGAAGGGGACACTTTAATTGTGTAAATACCACTTTCAGTTCAGTCACTGTTAATTAGTTACTGCTGTTTTGATTCCTCCTCTTCCTCCTCTTAAGCAATGTATCTTCCCCCCCCCTTGATTTAGTGCATATCTTCCCTTGTGCCTAACTAAAAAACTTTCCATGACAGCTTCTTTTTTATATCAAGTCCTCATGAAGTTCCCTTCATCTGGTTCCCAACCTATACCTGAGGCAGCTTTAGGTCATCCTTAGCCGTTTTAGGGTTTGTATTTTCCCTCTTATCCTGACACTTTTCTTTCTTTTTTTCTTTTTTTGCAGTGGATATAATCTGATATGCTTCACCAACCATTCTGTTGGGGCCATATTCAGGTGACTCCCTGGAAGGTTACAGAGAAAGAAGAGAAGTTGCAGTTTTCTATGCAAATATTTATCCTGGGAAAAAGCAAATAAGAAAGACACTGTTAAAAAAAAAAAAATCAGCTCTATCACAGAGCTCAGACGAGAGCCTAGAAGATGGTAACAAATTAAAATAGCATCTTCTAAAGCGAAGTAGCAATTAATGATGAATTAGCAGTGCCCTTCAGAGTAGATCTCTAGGCAGGTTTAAAGATTAAGCTGTTTAATTGCTGCTTTAGGAATGCTGGTTTCCTCATAGACCTGAGTCCAGGTGTTAATAGTGATTCTTCTCTGTTCCGTTCTGATAGCAAGCCTGAATTTCAGACTCAATTAATAGGAAAGTTTCAAAGGCTTTGTGGCAGTTTTTAATACTTGCAGAGGCTTTAGTTCAATCCGGGAAAATGAAGCAATCTGGGGGTACTGCACAGTGCAGAAACTGAACAGTGTATTTAAAAAAGAGGATTGCTCTCATGTGAGCATTCCAAGGTTAACATTTCAGGCAAGACTTATTTTCTTGCTATGTGTGTTAGGCAGTTTGTTCTTCTCTTAAAAGGCTGGTTGCAAAATATTGATACACAGCCAGTGCTTGTTGGAATGAATGAATCTTCTTAACTCTTTGTGGTTTGGCTTGATTTATATTTCCTGAAGTTCACTTCTCACAATCAGGGACATTCCTGAAAAGCTTGTGACCCATTTTTTGTTTATTTGTTTACTTCTCTATTGCCTTCTTAGTAGAGGAGGATCAGTTGCCTTTCTCTGCTTTTCTCCTCCATTTTTCCCTAAAGGGTGGAAGTGATGGGTTTGAGGTCATGAGTGCAGGAAAGAGGGTTCATGGAGCCTGAACTAGGAATGTATGGAACAGTGTAAAAATATGTCTTTTATTGCTTGTTTTGAAAAGCAGATTCCACTGATAGATTTATTTATTTATTTATTTTGGATTTTTTACATTTTAAAATTGGACATAAATTCACTAGTCCATTTAGAGAGGAATATTTCTTACTTTTACAGCTGAATAAATGGGCTGATTCTCTTTCCCTTTTCTTTCTTTCACAATAGAAATACCCTATGTGCTTAGAGCACTTTTACTTGGAACCAGTTGATTTCAGCCTTGGGGTCATTCTGGGTATATCAGGAATATTGATACAATAGGTCAAATAAATAGCCAAGCTTTAGGCTGAAGGAAAAGGCACTAAGAGATTTATAAAGTGCTTGAGGAATAAGTTGCACATTAGTTCAAATGCCAGCATTGTATCTAGGTCAGTTATAGGTCACTCCAAAATCAATTATACTTTGAACATGCTAGACTTCAGCTATTCTAAATTTCAGGTCTTTTAACAGGATTCAGAACAAAATTCAAAACTATCTAGTGTTGTTTTGGTTTGCAACCTCAGCAGAGATTCAAGTACCATTTGACATGTGGGTTGAGGGTAGGATTAAGAGAGGAAACTTTGTACAATGGCTAGAGAAGTGAGAAAGGATTTGGGGAAAGGAATTTGTAGAAAGGAATTTGTGTGCAAGATTATATATCCCATAGATATAAATATGTCATTACAATAATATGAAAGATGATGATAATGTTTTTGAGAAGAATGGAGTTTCCTGTATGATGCTGTTATTCTTTCAGCTCGTGACCCACCACAACCAGCTCCAGAAGTTTCTCTCATTTTGAGGAGCAGATTTTGAGGATTCACAGGAGATTGCAAATAGGCAGAGAGAGTTGTCCTCCATGTCAGTACCATGGAAGTTGGAAGATCAGTTTAAAAAAAAAAGGAAATAATAAAAACAGAGAACAGAAAGAATGAACTTCAATAGAGTATTCATAAAACTCTGGAGAACAAGAACAGTATGATTAACAGAATGAGAGTATCCAGAGTGCTACTACTGAAAAGTCTCTACCACTTGATAGAAAGAAGGGTGGAAGGCATAATTGATTTTTTAAAAAATTTCCTTCTGTTTTCTCTTTTTCTTACTTTCTTTTTTTGTTTTGTGTACTTTTATTGTATTGAATACACACACACACGTACATATATACAAACAACCTTTTATTCTCTGTTTTATTTTGTTTTTTATATTTTTAATTTATTTGACTGATTTTAGCTTTGTTGTATGTTGCCCAGAGTTGCCTGTTGTGAGATGAGTGACTATATAAATCGGAATAATAATAATAATAATAATAATAATAATAATACATATTTGCATATATACACATACACCACAAGCTTCTCCCAGTCTGCCTCAGACAGTAGTATCTAACCTACAGTAGAAGAACTAAGGAGGACAGTCCAATCAGAAACAGATAGTAGCAGTCCCATAAATAGAGAAGATGAATTTAGTTCGTGGTTGTATTCAACAATCATTGTCTGTTGTATCCCACTGGCAGACTGTACAGGTGAGTGGGCATTCAGACTGAAATAAAAGAAAAAAAATGCTATGGAACTGAATTCTGAACCGAACTATTACAAAATTGTATAGGGCTCTGAAGGACTCTTCTGTGAAAATCTGTACATTAACTGTCGCATTCAGAGAAAGGTCACTGAACAAGCTAATGAACCATAACTATATCTAGAGCAGAATATATTAACTTTTTTAACTGAACAAATAACAGCTTAACCTAGAAAATGAAGCTTTTTATTTAGTTATGAACCACAATATTATTTTCATGATAATATTAGTTTAATAATATTAGTTTTGGATAGGCAAGCTGCCTCTTTTAAGACGTTTTAGGGTACATGGCCCATAATATCCTGACATGATAGCAGAGCTAGAAGACAAAAGCATTTGGTAGGCACTATTTTACTTAACTAATTAAGTAATCAATCTTTTCCCATTGATCTATTAATTAAATAGGTACCTGCATATTCCTAAATCTCAATGAAAGCTATTTTGATCTAGCCCAAATACCAGCCCTTCAAGGTATACCAAGTCAGGAAACAGACACCACAAGAAATGCTAGAATTCTACTTTATTGATATAGGCTACAATATAGAATCTTGAAAGCCTGGCAACATTTCCCCTTCCCTCCCTCTTATACCAAAGAAAATCAAGGCTTCCTCTTTTCCCAGGCTAAGTTCATATTTTTTTCTAATGGTTGCCATATATTTCTTCAAAACCATCTCTATATCCCACTGCACCAAACAATTACCTGCCATTCACAGGAAAAGACCCATTTTTTGCTTTTTGTTCCTCATTATACTAAATGATTACAAGTAACTTTTCCTCAAACCAGTTAGGATGCATGCCACTAACATGCAAGTAATCAGCTAAAATTGCCTGAGGAAAATTGACTACATGTTTTCTTAATATGCTAATTGAATTAGTCTCCTATATGAGCGGAGTGAACTTACAGAGTTAGTCAACAGTATTTACAATCCAGAACACATGTTTAGCCCAGATCAAGTCACTTAGAAAGAGTCCAAATTAACATTGTTTTTTGCCAGTTAATAATAGAATGCCAGCACCCAGACTCTGAATAGAAATAGCTATTACTATCTATACTTTTATAATTTATTTATTTATCAGATTTATATAGTGCCCATCTCACAAGAAGTGACTCTGGGTGGCATATAACAATCAGATAAAACAATATCGATATCTATAAATACAGATATATACATACACACATACATATAATATATATATATAATCATCTTGAGGTTAGACTGCTGTTATGTGTTGTACATTGTGGTGCCTTTGAGGTCTGAACTTTGGAGACTGCAAATTATTCAAACCACAACCACTAGACTACTTAGTGGGACCAGACATTAAGAACAGATATCTATTGCTTCCAATCCATTTTCAAATACAAAACCAAAAGTCCTATCTATTGTGGGAATCTTCTTTCCCTCCCCAAAGTAAAGACTATCCTGCAGAATCCCAGTTATAGGATTCTCCCCTAGGGCAGCAAATTTCAAATTTTCTGTAATCGTGGTCCACTCAATGAACTTAGGAAAATATAGGAACCCTATAAAATCCAATTAAATCCCTACATTTTCAACTTTCGAGGGCATGGGCATATTTTTCAGCAAATAAGATAACAATTATATACATCTTAGTTGTATTTGTGCATACCTTTCCATCTCCTCCATTTTTAAAAACCCTTTTAAACTAAGTGTTCTACCAATAAGTTCATCCAAAATTGTTTACTTGTCAAAATTATTTCATGTACCCCATGCTATTTAATAACAACTCTTAGTACAAGCTTCATTGTAAAGACCTTCAATAGTGTTCTCCGAGTACTATATATTTTATATCAGTGAGCAGAATGGTGCTGTTCCTGTTCTTGTATCAGGAGATTGATATTCAGCTTAAGGGCAGACAGGAGCTATACATTAAAGGAGCTGACTGGTAGTAAACATGGGAAGTGGAACAGAGGTGGGAAACAGGCTGTGACTTCTTGACTGGCAGTGAATATAGGGAGGTGGAGGCAGCAGGTAGGCTTTAGCTGATGAGTGCAGGGAGATAGGGACCCCTTGGTGCATTGCCGCAGACCACCAAATATCTGTGGACCACAGTTTGAGAATCACCACCACACAGAGTTGGGCCTTGTTTTGTCTCTTACACATAAGACAAATATTTTCTTAGCTGTTGAATCCCTAGTGTGTTTTACTCCATACAATATTATGATTAGTTATTATATTGTGTTCCCTAATGTGATGCTGCCTTGGAAATGTTTTGTTTAAGAAAAGTCCACAGATGCTTTAAATGAATTAATAAAATGTGGTTAGGCATAATTGATTTTAAAATATCTTACAAACCTTTTCTTTGTCAGATTTGGTTACTACATCCCCTATCCTCCAACCCTTGATATATGGAATACTTTATGGAGATTAATGAGACCTAGGAAGATCGGTGATTTTCTGTGGTTGCATTCCTAGATTGGACAATAAGTTCCCATTTCTTATAATATCAGGCCTCCAACTTCATACTCTTCTCATCACAAACAGAAACACTTGCTACCCTTTGGAGATGCTCTCTGACTTGGGGCTACTCTGAAGGGTCCAATTCTCTAGTCAATGTTTCTTGCTTTAGAGTTGTTGGGCAGAGAAGAGAGAAATGAAGGGAACTGTATTTAATTTTATGGAGGGTTTTTTCCCCCCCTTAACCAGCTGGTGGGATAAAATGTAGGGGGGGAGTGTTTGGTTGACCTTATCTGGGTTTCAAAGCTAATGGCAACAAACTTGGTTACTGCTTGGATAAGAAACTATCAGGAAATCCCAGGGCAGGAAAATCAAACAACAAAATATTATGGGGCAGTTTCAAGATGTTTATGTACTGAATGAATGACTTCCATGAAATTACAAGGAACTGAGCTTCACATGAAGGACCCATGTATGAAAAACTAAGGATGATCAGCCATTGTTCAAAATGTTCCTATCCAGGTTTCTTTTCTCTACCCTCTTTGTTCCTTTTCGTTTTGCATAGTTTTTGTGTTGTTTCCTTGTTTCTAAATGTTTTTAACAATTTATAAACCACCCAGAGTCACTGCGAGTTGGGTGGCATATACATTTAATAAATTGTCATTGATGATTATTATTGCGTAGTTGATGACTGAGTAGTTGATGACCCTGGCATTTTGATAATATTCCTTCTTAGAAGCGTTTGTCCACATGGCTTGTTTCTGTTGGCATGAAAGGTCACTCATGTGCATGGAAAATGGCTTTGCCATACCATGAGCATCATAGGTACCACATTACACCAAATTCTATTAGACTTCTTAAAATGATACATGTCACCTTTTAAAAATGTTTGTGTATACAGAACTCTGTGTATACATACCCTTAAAGAGGAGGCATTTTTATTAGACAATTGTGGTATTAAAAAAAAAGAAAGAAAGAATGGGAGGATGAAACAGATGTTTTCATATTCAAAACTACTCCTAGAACTTTACAAATCAGTGGGTTACAAGTCTGTAACTGCAGGCAAAAATATTTGGATTATGTATGCATAGTACTCATAATTTTGCTTTATTACCATATTTTAAAATATGAAAAGGTTATTTGAATGATTTTCATTTTTTGTTTGCTTTGTTTCTCTATAGCTTCTTATGGTTAAGACGCATTTTAGGACAGATGTATATAATTTTGTGATCTACAGATCCAAACTCAAGAGATAACCAGTTCCAATACTTCACCAGAAATTATTTATTTTGCTTTTAGAAGTGATGTTGACTTGGTGGATCATAAAATGTATGCATGCTGCATGCAAAAACTGCATGAATGAGCATGAATAATAACATATATACAGGTAGTCTGTTCAAAGTTACAATGGTGCTGAAAAGTAGCTTCACGACCAGTCCTCACACGACTGTTGCAGCATCCCACAGTCATGTGATCGCCATTTGTGCACTTCACAGCCAGCTTCCAAGCAGAGTCAATGGAGAAGCCAGCAGTAAAATTGCAAGTTGCAGTCACATGATGTCTCACTTAATGACCAAGGGTGATTCACTTAATGACTGTGGCAGAAGTGAGGTCATATGTCTGTTGTGGTCACATGTCTTACTCAACAACCATGTCGCTTAGTGACAGAGTTGCTGATCCCAGTTGTGTACATTGGGACTACCTGCAAAGACTACCTGTACTTGAGTCTGAGTCGTAGTTTCACAATATGACATTGTTGCTGTGTTTCTATGGCTGATTCATATTCTGCTCTCTGCCCCAGGACCACTTAACTTAGGAATGGAGAGCACAAGATTTTATGGACACATGCAATCTCCAGTTTTGTAACTTGTTTTTGGCATGGTTTCCCACCATTTTGAGGCAAAAAAGAAATAGAAATTGTGATATAAGTTCTATAGTAGGCTTAATAAAGCCTTTAACTCATTCACCCAAACTTTCAGGAGAATGTAGGAATAACCATGGGCTTGCCTATATGTGAGAAATGGCTTTACCCCATCAATGTCCCATCATTACTCCCACCTCCGATTAGGGCTACTGCCTTCTGAAAAACTGGGTTTCATGGCTACCAAAAGTAAGGATACCACTGATTAAAATAACTGAACCATGTGGATGCTGTATGGATCATGTTCAAATTACATTCCCAATGTCACAGCGCAAGTGAAGGCATAGCATCTATTATATTTCAATTATTTGAATCCTATTAAAATGGAGGAAGAAGATCCAGCCAGATGTAAAGGACTCCTCTGCTCCATATGAATGAATTACATATTGTAATATTGTTATTGGAGGAGTTCTTATATCACCTCAACAACTTTGTCTTCCAGTGAAAGAATTTCCTGAAATAAACATTCCTGATCAATATGCAAAACCATACTCGTACAATGTTTCATGATTTGAAAACTATGGATTTGTTTTCTCATTTGATATTCAGATTAGTGCACATGCATTACTACAAGTTACTTTTATTATTTTTTTTAAAGTGGAGTTTGTTATTACCCATATTATGCTAAGAGGCAAATCAATTTGTTTTCAGATCAAATATGCAAATCATTAGCATGTTCCAAGTGAAATAGCCTTAAATCAAGAGTAGGGGTAGGGAACCCCATCATCTTTCAAATTTGAGAGGGTCCAATCCATCATCCTCAGTTGAATCTTAACAATATCTAGAAGATCACCTAGGTCTTTATCTGTGAACCATAGTTTCATGTTCTGAAAAGCCAATACAATAAAAAGACACTTTGCTTTGAATAACAGCAACAACATGGTCAGATATGGAGTTGTTGGGGCTAGTTGTTATCTCTATGTCTTGATTCCATTATCAGGAAAGTAGAATTAACAATAACCACAGTTTCAGGAAAAAATCAGGAATTCATGATGCACTTTTGTCCAATAAGCTGTGCATCATGAATTCCTGATTTTTTTTTGTTTTTTAAAGCAGGCTGCCTTAAAACAATTCAGCTGAAATCAAGTCAGTCCCAATAAAAATGTACAAAGCCACAGCCAGGTTGGTCACTGGAGGCATTACTAGTGGTCCTTCAACTGAGACTTATCAGCTTTAGAATTTGGAGATGAATGTACAAAATTTAGCTGCTGGGAATAGGGACTTGGGGATGTGGAGGTATTATATATATTGTATATTTATATACAATAAATAAATTGTCAAATCCTTAAAAAGAGCCAGACAATTGTCAAGACGATTCAGTGTTTCCTAGGATCTCTCCTCTCTTTCATGTAACAGATAATCTTATGCAGCATGTGAATGAGCCCAATTACAATATTGCAACCTATGCCAGTGTTCATTCTTGGTGCTTCTTACTGGAGTTCAGAAAGAGGTACCAAAGAGTCTGAGGGCTTAGTCACACTCTCCAGTTGCCCCACTGCTAGACTGGACCAGCAACCATTTCACAAGACAGAAATGGATGATGTTGCTCTCTGTTAATCCTTCATTCACTGTTAGTGATTTCAGTATGCATTTTTTCTGCTCCGCTTCCAAAGTACATTCTTCAAGTTATATCAAGCATTCTTGTCTGTTTGGGGTAGTGTGCTACATTTTGATGTAGCCTACCCCAGCAGTTCATTGACTACTTTGCAGAGGCAGGAATGCCCCATCAACCAAGTCAGTACTTACCCTTGTCTCTAATATCTTTGACAACTTCCTTTACCATGAATGATTCCATAGCACAATGGTTACAACACTTGCCTTGAACCCAGCAGAATTTTTCTTTAACAATTTATTCAAATTTTCAATGATTAAATGATGTACTGCTGGACTTATTTATTTTTTAAAAAGCACAGAGAAAAGTAGAAAGCTCATAGAAAAAAAGTAGTATTTTCTTTTTAATCAGCTGGATTTCAACCCAGCAACTTTCTATATATAAGAGTATAATTCAGATTAGATCAGTTATTCCATTGCACTAATTTGTTTAAATGACTAATGCAGTCTTATTAAATACTTAGGCAGCAATTGTATAATCATGGAAGTGGAAACAACCACACTACTAAAATACATCTAGTAGAAACTTCAGATCCTGTGAAAGGATCCTCAGCGTAGGTTAGTATTTCCTTAATTTCCAGTGGAAGTAATATCAGAGTCTTTTGCTCTTCCCATACAATTCTAGATTTCTTGATGTTGCCAAGGTTGCACATAAAAGACCAAAACTGTAGTAGCTCACACTTAATGAAGAAAAGTCAGCTGAGTCTATTATTGGTTAACATTGTGAAAATTGTTTTTAAGTAAATGTAGCTGAGACTATTATGCTAAGGAACTGCACTGTTTGAGTGGAGCATCACTTTACACAGAATTCAATTACGTAAGTTTTCTTCTAACTTTGAACTGTATTGCAAATCATTCTATGCTTTGGATCACTGTAAGTAAAGTAGTTTATTGAATAAGTCTCCAGACCATTTCGATCTACCACGGGTCACTGAAACATCCTTGCTTTTATTTTGGCAAGCAAAGGACAATTTTATCCAGAAGGCAGGCAAAAGCCCTGAGTAGACGGACACCAGCAATTACACAGTTCTAACAAACAATCATAATGAATGGCTGCAGGCAGTTAGCTGTGCATCTGAAGGAGTGGATGAGCGAGCAGGACCTTCACATTGTGGGTGAGCAGAACTTCCTTCTGCCACAGTGAATAGAACATCAGCTGTGGGAGATCTTACAGACTCCAGCTGCTGCTCAATCTAGCAAAAGAGACAGGAAATGCCACAGACTTGGCAAAATGCCACAGCTATCTTGCAAATGATTCCAAATGCTCCCCCCTAAAATGACAAAGTGGGAGGAGCAAAATATGATGAGGGGGAGGGGAAGAATCTGAGTTATTTTTTTCCCCAATGCAGCTTTCTGTACTAAAGTATTACTTGTGTTATCCAAATTAATAGGAACAATAAACAAAATATATTATGGTACCAGTTCTGAAAAGGACTCTTTGGTAGAGGTGAACACAAACCAAATTGTTTAACCATTAGATAAAGTTATTTCCAGAGGACTTCAAATCATTTCTACAATTAACTGCCTAGGATTTTGGTGGTAAAACCATCTGCCCTCTCTGTTTCTGGTTGGGGGGCATATTTATAAAATCCTAGAAACCCTCCTGATTGTCAGTGGCAACCACTGAAACATCTAATCAGGTCTTAATGGGGAAGAAAGAAAGACTTCCTGACCACTTCATAAATTTTATGAGTGAATTCTTAACTCTTGCTTTCCATGTAGAACATTTGTTCTTCATAATATTTTGTCCAAAATCCAGTGTTGTGCCCACTGAAAAGTGCACTGCTCGCTCTTAACACTTGCTTGGTATCCTATCATTAGGAGGCTTTTGTTCATTACACTCGAAGTAGAAAACCGTAGAAGAAAGGAAAATTCAAATGGCTTTTTGGTTTTCATCCAGCATCACAGCAGAGCCCGTTTTCCTCCTGAGCATTGAGTGGATTTATTCTACAGTATATCAAAACCAAAACCAAAACAAACCAAAGGAGCATTGTTGTCAAAGATCACAAAACCTTGAAACAAAAATTTATTGGGCACTTCTTCTTTTTAGGTAAGAACACTAATTTGGAAAATATATGCACACATGATCGGGGGAAAGAAAAATCTGACAACCAAGCAATTAAAGTCACAGAACTGTGAATCACATTTCTGATGGGAGAATGAAATTATACATCTAGACAGAAAGCAAAAGGCACCTGTACTTTCTTACCTCGATATTTTGCATCTGAAAAGGCTTTCTAGAATGTTTACATTTCATTCATATTAGGCTAATTGAAAAAGGAGGGATGGGTTGTCTATTGCCAGATAATTAATTTAGCCAAGATAAATGGGAAAAGGAGCTAGCAGTCTGATCTCAGAGCTGGCAAATCTTATTTGCTTCAGCTGAATTCAGATCTCTGCTTGGAAAACTACAAGTAATAGTCACCCAGATGTGCAAAAAAAAAAGTTTTGTCAAGGTTTTCTTCTATGTACCCTAAGGGATAACCCTTCCTCAATTGAAAGATCAGTGTCTTAGCACCCAAACATCTGCCACCAATTTGTTTAAAAACAAAAAAACAAGAATGCTTAAAATCACACCAGAAATCTGAATTCCTGTAATGCACAGCACCCAGTTCATAGAACAAGACTGCAAATAGGTTAAAAAAAAGAAACCCAAATATTTCTTAATTGCCCTCTGAGCCACAAAAAGGCAAGTAATTGATAATGATCATCCCTGTCTCTCTCTATATATATTTCCACCCTTGGGGAGAAGAAAATCCTTTGCTAACATTTCTAATGATGCAGCCAACATTCCTAAGTCTTACTCACTTTCCTAAGAACTTATTCAAGTTTTGGTTTTCACTGTGTGTGGGATAACCTTCTCTAGCAACAGACAGATGCCTTCTCCTCTAGTTTGCAATGTCCCACACTATCTAGTGATGCAGCAGTGACAAATCCTGGATCCATGATGCTAAAGCCACCTGTTTAATCCTCCTGATTTGGTTTTGCTTGAAAAAGAAGGCTTACCTGCTATACGAAACTGCAGCTGTAAGAGAAACAGCAGCGGCAGCAATGCTAATATATAGCAGCAGCTTCTGCTAAGGGAATCTTGCTTCTACTCCACCGTAGCAAGAAACTGCCTTCTCCGGCGTCCTCTTTTTTTCATTCACCAAACAGATGAGAACGAAGATAGAGCAGACAGGTTGAAACCACGTTCTTTTTGGCAGAGGTCCTCTTTCTTCTCAGAAATGACTGAATCTGGCTCGCTCTCTCTGCCACTCTCTCTGGCTCTCTCTACACGTTTACGCTTCAGATCAATACAGCTCTCTTTAGCAGCAGCTTGAGCGAAACTGCAGCTGATAGAGTCCAGCCAATAGGTACCGAGGATTCCCCTTCTGTCACCCGCCCTCAAAAAGAGACACGCAAACCATGCATTGGAGAGGTTATTAGTTGTGAGCAAAGGAGGCCAATGAATCTTAACCCCTTGCTAGAAATCAAACCTCTCCCAATTTGCATGAATGTGTGTGTGCGCGTGTGAGAGAGAGAGACACAGAGAGAGAGTTTTCAAGCTTCGCTATTATTTTGCTTGATGAGATGCCTTGACTAAGCAAGGAAGCCCAGCGGGCATCTTTAAAGGAGAAAAGTGCAATGATGCAAAAAGGCTCTAAAAGTGTCCACAGTGGTCCAAATCTTGTTGGACTCCCAACCTTCCCTCTCTCACAAACACACAAACATACACAGAAAGTGTACATGCCAAAATCAAGATGAAAGAATTCATATATTATGAATTGGTTTTTATATACACATGTATTAGATGATATTCCATTTTACCATCCCATGAAATTTTCTTAGGCCCCTCGAGCCCTGTATTTTCTACTTTAAAACTCAAGGGCTGTTCAAGCAGAGATCTTTCCCAACCTTGCTACCTGCAGTTTTTAAATTCAGATCATTGGTTCATCTAGCTCAGCACTATCTAGGGACAGACAATTCTGTTTCTGAATCCATGGACTTTTTACTGATTTCTTCCAATTGCTCTATCTGTTCCTGTATTGCTCTGCAAATTATTTTTCAACCATTCTATTGGAAAATAAAATAAAATAAAATCTCCATATGATCACTTTCACCCTGAAGGCTGCCTAGCATGTGTAGTTCACAAGGTCCCAGACAGCATTTCCAGTTAAAGGGTCTGAAGTGCAAACAAGAGAAAGCACCTGGGAACATTAAAGAAACAAGAAGTCACAACAAACACTATTCATAAATGACATATTCCCCTTATATGGAAATGTTGCCATGTGGAGGCTGCCATTGTAATCTTGCATGTGTATGCTTTTCTAATGTTGTATTGCTTGTGCAAATGGCCAGTGTTGAATATATTTGCATTTATTGTAGACAGGTTACATGCAATTCTTGCTTGAAGACTGCAATAAAGGCATTTCCTGAGGTCTTAGAGCAATGATACAAGTAGTACTCTTAGATAAATCATTACTCATGTGCAAGGATCTCTGATTTTATACTCCTGAGCAAAGAGAGCACCATGATTTGTTATCTGTGTTCATTCACAAAACAAGGATTGTTACCAAAACAAGTGAATAATCATCACTATCTTCAGCTCACCTGATACTAGGAGAAGGGACTGATATTCAGACAATCAATGCAATATTTTTGACATAACCCCCCCCCCCCCACCTTTGTATATTGCTTCAAATCGATCCCTTCCTTCTAGTCCTCCTCAGGAGTCCAAAAATATATTGAATTAGTCAAAGAATAGCTTAAGATATTTATCTCTATCTCTATCTCCATCCTTCAAGTCAACATTGGCAAGATTTTCTTGGCAAGATTTCAGAAATGGCTTGCCATTGCCTCCTTCCTAGAGCTGAGACAGAGTTATTGGCCTAAAGTCACCCAGCTGGCTTTATGCCTAAGGCTGGACTAGACTCATCTGTCTAGTCTCCTGGTTTCTAGCCTGATGCCTTAACCATTATGCATTATGCTAAGCCAGTACACTCCTGTTCAACAAAGTCCAAAGTTCAGGGGCCAGAGACTCTTGAAGATCCAAAATAAAAATAAAGAGCACTAATCCTAATAATAAAAATAATTAGCATTAATCACTAATGAGGATACTGTATAGCTTAAGCCATGGCTTGCTTAAGCAATGGCTTAAGCAATACAGTATCCTCATTAGTGATTAATAGTGTCATCCAACCATCACTATGAAGATATGCCAGAACTGAAGGCAATATATTGCCAGGGCAATGGTTGGGGGGATTGACTGATTATGTGCCATCCAGTCATTGTCAATTCTTAGCGACCACATAGACACCAAGATTTTCACAAGTATGTTGTATAGAAAGGCTGGCAGTGATGGCATGATTGAAGCACCACCTGTTTTTCATGTGTGTTATGTGAACAGTACATACAAAAAATGGATGGAATTTTGAACACCCTGTTATGGGTACCATCTTGACCTATTTTACCATATCCTGGAGACACCACTGCCTGGGAAACACTATTCAGTGCTGCAAATCCTGAGTAATAAAATGGCCTTAGTGAAATGTGCGAAGCTGTTATACAGGTGAAACTCGAAAAATTAGAATATCGTGCAAATGTTCATTTATGTCAGTATGGCAACTCAAAAGGTGAAACCAATATATGAGATAGATGCATTACATGCAAAGCGAGATATGTCAAGCCTTACTTTGGTATAATTGTGATGATTATGGCGTACAGCTTATGAAAACCCCAAATTCACAATCTCAGAAAATTAGAATAGTGTGAAAAGGTTCAATATTCTAGGCTCAAAGTGTCCCACTCTAATCAGCTAATGAATCCATAACACCTGCAAAGGGTTCCTGAGCCCTTCAATGGTCTCTCAGGCTGGTTCAGTAGGAATCGCAAGCATGGGAAAGACTGCTGACCTGACAGTTGTGCAGAAAACCATCCTTGACACCCTCCATAAGGAGGGAAAGCCCCAAAAGGGAATTGCAAAAGAAGTTGGATGTTCCCAAAGTGCTGTATCAAAGCACAACAATAGAAGGTTAGGTGGAAGGGAAAAGTGTGGGAGAAAAAGGTGCACAAGCAGCAGGGATGACTGCAGCCTGGAGAGGATTGTCAGGAAAAGGCCATTCAAAAGTGTTGGGGACTTTTACAAGGAGTGGACTGAGGCTGGAGTTAGTGCATCAAGAGCCACCACACACAGACGGATCCTGGACATGGGCTTCAAATGTCGTATTCCTCTTGTCAAGCCACTCCTGAGCAACAAACAACGTCAGAAGCGTCTTACCTGGGCTACAGAAAAAAAAAAAAAAACTGGTCTGTTGCCTAGTGGTCCAAAGTCCTCTTTTCTGATGACAGCAACTTTTGCATCTCATTTGGGAACCAAGGACCCAGAGTCTGGAGGAAGAATGGAGAGGCACACAATGCATGATGCTTGAAGTCCAGTGTGAAGTTTCCAGAGTCTGTGTTGATTTGGGGAGCCATGTCATCTGCTGGTGTTGGTCCACTGTGCTTCATTAAGTCCAGGGTGAACGCAGCCGTCTACCAGGAGATTTTGGAGCACTTCATGCTTCCTTCCGCAGACGAGCTTTATGGGGATGCTGACTTGATTTTCCAGCAGGACTTGGCACCTGCCCACACTGCCAAAAGTACCAAAACCTGGTTCAATGACCATGGGATTACTGGGCTTGATTGGCCAGCAAACTCGCCTGACCTGAACCGCATGGAGAATCTATGGGGCATTGCCAAGAGAAAGATGAGGGACATGAGACCGAACAATGCAGCGGAGCTGAAGGCCGCTGTTGAAGCATCCTGGTCTTCCATAACACCTCAGCAGTGCCACAGGTTGATAGCATCCATGCCACGCCGCATTGTGGCAGTCATTGCTGCAAAAGGGGCCCAAACCAAGTACTGAGTACATATGCATGCTTATACTTTGCAGAGGTCCGATATTGTTCTATTTCCAATACCTGTGTTATTGATGTCATGTAATATTCTAATTTTCTGAGATTGTGAATTTGGGGTTTTCATAAGCTGTACGCCATAATCATCACAATTATACCAAAGTAAGGCTTGACACATCTCACTTTGCATGTAATGCGTCTATCTCATATATTGGTTTCACCTTTTGAGTTGCCATACTGACATAAATGAACATTTGCACGATATTCTAATTTTTCGAGTTTCACCTGTATGTGAAGATCTTTCTGTGGCCTCATGAATTTGACTAGATAATTAGAAAACACAGGGTTGGTTCACCCACACATGAACACAAACACATACATTCTTCTTCTTCTTCTTCTTCTTCTTCTTCTTCTTCTTCTTCTTCTTCTTCTTCTTCTTCTTCTTCTTCTTCATCACCATCATCATCATCATCATCATCATCATCATCATCATCATCATCATCATTATTTTCCTTGCCTTCCATAAGTGGATTGCCATTTAAATGTCCATAGATAATTCAGGCTCAATATATATATATCACAAAGAACCTGAGTGAATAAGATGTTCCACTTGTTCTATAAACTATTACTAGCAGCCATTCAATATCAATTTGTATGGAACTATAGGGCCATGAATAGGATATGAAGAAGTTAAATTTTTCCCCTATGCCATTTCCAAGTTCGAATCTAGAAGGCTAGTTTGGACATCTACAGAGGGCCTCTTGCCTCCTAACTCCTGAAAGATACATTTGGAGGGAAGAAATGCCAGACCTTCTCTATGGGAGCACATCCTCTCTGGAACAACCTTCCCTGAATATACTTGTGGCCCCTACCCTACTTGCATTTTGCAACCAAGTAAAAGGTATGCTCTTCTAATACATCTTCAGCCCTTGTTGACTGTGGTGTCCATTCCTGCATTTTTAAAATTTCATTAACAGTTCTACCGTTTTTATTTATATGTTTATTACATGCATAGACCACTGCAATCCTGAAGGACTTTTGGCAGTTTATAAGATAGCATACACAATAAACAATATAAAATACAAGTATACAAATAGTCCACAAATCCTTTTAAAAATATAGAGTAAAATTCAGTAACAAAGACGAAGTATAACCCAACCAAGATGGAATCATAGTCCAAATCCCTTCTGGAATGCTTGTTTTTGAACTATTCCAGAAGGCAGTCAGGGTAAGAGACAGCTGAATGTCCACTAGGAGACTGATCTAAAGGACTGCCATCATCACTGAAAGGCAGAACTGCCAAGCCTCCACTCCCCTCATTTGCCTAAAGTGGGGAACCACTAGTAGTTTCTCCCAGGTAGATGGAATTGGTTGAGCCAGTTCTAGTGGTAGAACGCAATCCCGCAGATAACTAGATGCCAAGCTTTATAGATTAGCACCAGCACTTAAAACTGTACCTAGAACCAAACCCTGTTGGTAACCAGGGTAGCGCACACAGCACTGGTGTAATGTGGTAAATGTGGGTTAGCACACAAGCCACAGCATTCTGAAACTGCAGTCTTTGAGTGTTCTTCAAAGGCAGCCCCATGCAGAGTGCATTGAAGTAGTCTAAATGGATGGTGATAAGGTCATGAGTCACTGTAGGAAGGTCCTTCTACTCTGGATAGGGCCACAATTGTTGTACGCTGCCCAGAATCACCTGTGGTGAGATGGGTGGCTATATAAATTGGTTTACTAAACAATCAAATAAATAAATAAATAAATTGGTGGACCAGCCAAAGCTCAACCATGGTTTCCACCTCCTGTTGTAGCAGGAACCATGAGTCCAGAAAGACTCTCAAACCCCAGACCTGTTCCTTCAGGGGTAGTACCCCCCACCCCGATCAAGAGACATCACTGGAGAGGCAGAGAGCCCTAATGGGCAAACAGTAAATCTGTCTTGTTAGAGTTCATTTTAAGCCTGTGCTCTGCCATCCAAAGGCACTGGGACAGGACTTCAACAGTATCCCCAAAAATAAGCTTGCGGTACTGATGTAAAGTTGATGTCAAGCTCTGCAAAACTGGCAAATTCAGGAAATAAGAACCTCTTGGATTTCTGGAAAGTTAATGAAACTTAGTAGGGTAATTTATCAGACACTTGAGAAACTAACTCCTGTATAATTTATACCTAGCAGAATTGCTCTGAGTCTCATTCTTATACCTCCCTCCTTTGTAGGGTTGAAGTATCACAGAGTCTGTTAGACATTCCATGACAGCTGAGTATTTTTTATTTATTTTATTTTATATTTCAAATTTGGACACCACCCATCTCACGAAAAAGTGACTCTGGGCGTTTTACAATAAAAACAACAAATAAATATTAGTTAAAATACAATAAAAATAGTATAAAAATACAATAAAACCAAATACATACATAAATAATAATATCTTTCAATGTGCTGGTGATTGACGAGATATTAACCTATGGGAGCATCTTCAAGGTGCTAGCCACCCCCAGGGTTGGTTGCCCCTTTTCTTGCCCCATGAAAGTTGGCAGAGCCAGGTCTTGACTGCTTTCTGGAAGGTAAAGAGAGTGGGGGCCTGCCTCACTTCTGGGGGGAGGGTATTCCATAGGGTGGGGCCCACAGCAGAGAAGGCCCCCTTCTGGGCCCTGCCAGTTGACATTCTTTTGTTGACGGGGACTGCAGCATATCTTCTCTGCTTGACCGGGTGGGACGGGTCAGTATAATGGGGGTGAGACGGTCGCTCAGGTAACCTGGTCCCATGCCATGGAGGGCTTTAAAGGTGATAACCAACACCTTGAATTGGACCTGGATGCAAACTGGGACCCAATGCAGCTTGCGCAGCACAGGTGTGACGTGCCATCTTTGGGGCACCCAAAATTGCCCACGCGGCTGCATTTGGAACCACCTGTAGCTTCCGGATACTCTTCAGGTGTAGCCCCATGTAGAGCACATTGATGATACTGAACCCCAAACTGCTGGATGACCTTTCCCAGTGATTTCATGTACATATGAAATAGTAGGGGGCAGACTACTGACTCTCATTGCACCCCACAAGGCAATAGCTTTTTATTTTTTCTGTCCTTGTTGTTTGCCACCCAGTA
The DNA here is from genome assembly GCA_030867105.1 of Liasis olivaceus. Classification (NCBI taxonomy): domain Eukaryota; kingdom Metazoa; phylum Chordata; class Lepidosauria; order Squamata; family Pythonidae; genus Liasis; species Liasis olivaceus. The sequence continues at coordinate 79,455,854 of CM061350.1, read as the reverse complement.
TCCATAAGGACTGGAGCAGATTATATAAATATCATTAAGCAAATAAATAAATAAATAATCCACATATTTGACACATATAAGACAAATAATGGATTCAGGTAGGCAGAACTCAACTTGAGAAAATTATTCTTTAAACCCTTGTCTTTTGTGGTGTTGACCTGTTTTGAATCATCATCTCTCTCCCATGACTGCTGTTAAGAATTGTAACAGATATCCCACATGTGTTTTAATTTGACTTTTCCAATCAGCTTGGTTTTTTCCCCCAATCCGCTTGGGGAATTGAACCTATTGAAAAGAATTGGGTGGGAAGGGGATATGAGTTGATATCACTTGCCCTATTTGATATCATTTGCTCTGTTTGTGAGTTCATATCAACTGCTCTATTTCTGATCACTCATTCCTATTCATACAAGTCAGCCTTGGAGAGTGTCAACATTACCTTAGCTAAAGTTGATAGGTTTATGTAGCATTCTTTAAAATATCAACAAAGGAACAATTCATATCAACATACCAACATATCAACAATGTGATTTCTGCGCCAATGTTCCCTGTCACAAAGGGAACACAAAGGATCCTCACAAAGGATTCCTACGTCGCCTTCACTATGGAAATACACATTGTATAGGCAATAGAAAGCTCTATTTAGCCCATGCATTTCAGAGCCAACATTGGAAAAAAAACTGAAGTGCAATGAGAAGGTCATATGTACTATAAGTATCATCAGTATCTTCACCAATAGATTTGCTCACCTTTGTCATGACAACAGAACCATTGGAAAGATGTCAAAAGCCTATTATAAATTTAAAGCAAAGCATAGTATCTGCCAGATAGTACCTTCCAAAGAGCAGAACAGCTGCCTTGTAGGCTAATAACATTATATGGTGGTTTCTATTTCCCATCCCCACTTATCCTCATCCATCATTTCAAGGTATATTTATTTTCAGATAGGATTTGTATCACAGTCTCCAACTCTTATTTTTTTTTAAAAAGAGCAATTAAAGTTGTATCTATACTATCTGTGTCCTGGCATATAGGCAATTGTTTAATTTTTACCTGTGATTAAGGAATAATCCCTGGTAGCTAGATTTCATGGGTTCTTGGGTATAGCCATGTTGTTAGCACCTTTGGCGACACATTTATTTTAAAATTGTAGAAAGCATAAACTCAGAGTATATGCTGTCACTCCAGTTGCATTTTTCTGTGTCTGTTCTTTGTTGCTGTCCAACTCTGAGATTTTACTGCAGCTCCAATTTTCTTTCTCCCATGTGAGACGCCTAGTGCAGACTAGAAGAAACAGGTAAATAGGCTTTAGCAGTAGGTGAGCAGTAATTGTTGACTACTCTCAACTTCCTTATATGCTAGGTGAAAATAATTCTTTTTTCTGCTGTGAGTAGCATATTTCCCTAACATCCCTCTTTTTCTCCCAGCACCCCTGCTTGAGATTGCTCTTAGCTTGCTACCCTTAATGGTAGTGGGAGAAGAGTGATCTGAAGGCAGAAAGATGGGAGGTAGGGCTATGCCATCTATCTGGAAGAAAGAGGACCAGTTGCAAGAGGGACCCATATGTGTGTGTGTGTGTGTTCCCCAGCAATCCTGTGGTATGGGTTGAAATGCGTGTGTATGAGAGAGAGAAAGTATCTGTGAGAGAGAGAAAGAGGGAAAGGAAAAAGGAAGAAGGAAAGGAAAGGAAAAGGTGTGTGCATGTTTGAAGTGTTTTCTATATGTTAGGCTTTCACCACTGCTGAGTTGAATTGCTATCTATTCATCCTTCAGTTGGCAGGAAACTACACCAGCATGAAAGTAGCCTTCTCTATTGCCAAGCTCTATCCTGTCTCTGTTGCCTGTTTTCAGTCACTGCCAGTCATGTGACTGCCCTCCAAGGTCACAACTGGCAAAGCCAAAGATGACTCAGCCGTGTCTAACTCAAGGGTTGGGAACAAGGTAAATGCAGAATCATGGGGACACAGCAGGAAAAAAAAAAAAAGATGTTGCCAGGGCATGTTTGTGCTGTCACCATGCCATTAGGTGTAAGTGGGGAAAATCATTGTGTGGTATGTGGGTGTGTGTGCATGTGCATAAGACAAAGAGAGAAAAACTGCCTTCAATCAGAGAGTGGCAGGCTGGGGCCTATCGCTGGTTTTTAGCCCAGGCTGTGTGTAGCAGCCAGGCCTGAGAATAGAAACTTTAAACATTTACTAATGTTGGATCATTTTAATTTGGGACTTAGCTTCAATCAAATTTTACTTCAGTTGTCCTTATTGTTTCCTTTCCTACTTTATTAAATACATTATTGTCAGCAAATATGTTGGCTTCCATTAGCATTTTTATTCAAAGCCATGCTTTTATTGGGCAGAATTTTTAAAGTATTCTCAGTGGATGGCTTCTGCTTAGAAAGAATGGGTAACTTTCCCAGAAAACACAATCCAATATATAGATAAACTCTGTATCTGTATAGAATAAAAGAATATTCCTACAATCAGCTGATGGAATTCTAATGCAAATACTAAGAAAGAGTTAATTTACTCAAGATCCAAATATCTTTTATTTTTGTAGTTTGCAAATCAAGAAGTTTGAATGTGAATGAGAATAGGGTGAAGTAGCAGTATTTTGTCACTTATTTTTGCAGGTTAAAGAAAAGGGGAGAAAAAATCCTAGCTATCATCCAGAAATTCCTAGAACCTCCATTCATGTAAGTGTGCGTGCAAATGCACAGAGAAGCAATTTGTATATTCTATATGTTGCTTTTAGAAAGATGCCTATTACATGCACTTGTAGGTACTGGCCAGTGCACTCTATCATGCCTCAGAATGAACATGTGGAATGTAGAGATGAAACTCGAAAAATTAGAATATCGTGCAAATGTTCATTTATGTCAGTATGGCAACTCAAAAGGTGAAACCAATATATGAGATAGACGCATTACATGCAAAGCGAGATATGTCAAGCCTTACTTTGGTATAATTGTGATGATTATGGCGTACAGCTTATGAAAACCCCAAATTCACACTCTCAGAAAATTAGAATATTACATGACATCAATAACACAAGGATTGGAAATAGAACAATATCGGACCTCTGCAAAGTATAAGCATGCATATGTACTCAGTACTTGGTTTGGGCCCCTTTTGCAGCAATGACTGCCGCAATGCGGCATGGCATGGATGCTATCAGCCTGTGGCACTGCTGAGGTGTTATGGAAGACCAGGATGCTTCAATAGCGGCCTTCAGCTCGCTGCATTGTTCGGTCTCATGTCCCTCATCTTTCTCTTGGCAATGCCCCATAGATTCTCTATGGGGTTCAGGTCAGGCGAGTTTGCTGGCCAATCAAGCCCAGTAATCCCATGGTCATTGAACCAGGTTTTGGTACTTTTGGCAGTGTGGGCAGGTGCCAAGTCCTGCTGCAAAATGAAGTCAGCATCCCCATAAAGCTCGTCTGCGGAAGGAAGCATGAAGTGCTCCAAAATCTCCTGGTAGACGGCTGCATTGACCCTGGACTTAATGAAGCACAGTGGACCAACACCGGCAGATGACATGGCTCCCCAAATCAACACAGACTCTGGAAACTTCACACTGGACTTCAAGCATTGTGCATTGTGTGCCTCTCCATTCTTCCTCCAGACTCTGGGTCCTTGGTTCCCAAATGAGATGCAAAAGTTGCTGTCATCAGAAAAGAGGACTTTTGACCAATGGGCAACAGACCAGTTTTTTTTTTTTTTCCTGTAGCCCAGGTAAGACGCTTCTGACGTTTGTTGTTCAGGAGCAGCTTGACAAGAGGAATACGACATTTGAAGCCCATGTCCAGGATCCGTCTGTGTGTGGTGGCTCTTGATGCACTAACTCCAGCCTCAGTCCACTCCTTGTGAAAGTCCCCAACACTTTTGAATGGCCTTTTCCTGACAATCCTCTCCAGGCTGCAGTCATCCCTGCTGCTTGTGCACCTTTTTCTACCACACTTTTCCCTTCCACATAACCTTCTATTGATGTGCTTTGATACACCACTTTGGGAACATCCAACTTCTTTTGCAATTCCCTTTTGGGGCTTTCCCTCCTTATGGAGGGGGTCAATGATGGTTTTCTGCACAACTGTCAGGTCAGCAGTCTTTCCCATGCTTGTGATTCCTACTGAACCAGCCTGAGAGACCATTGAAAGGCTCAGGAACCCTTTGCAGGTGTTATGGATTCATTAGCTGATTAGAGTGGGACACTTTGAGCCTAGAATATTGAACCTTTTCACACTATTCTAATTTTCTGAGATTGTGAATTTGGGGTTTTCATAAGCTGTACGCCATAATCATCACAATTATACCAAAGTAAGGCTTGACATATCTTGCTTTGCATGTAATGCGTCTATCTCATATATTGGTTTCACCTTTTGAGTTGCCATACTGACATAAATGAACATTTGCACAATATTCTAATTTTCCGAATTTCACCTGTACATTTTTAGTTCTGTTGATAGCATTCTGTTTTGTTTAATGCTTTTCAGATTCAGACTATACCTTATCTTAAAACAGCTACATCTTTTTTTTTTTTTTCTCTTGTGTTCCAGTTGTAAAACCTGAGTCTGATTTTTATGGAATTCCCTCTGAATTCAGAGAAGGGCAGTTTAATACTTCTCTCACCAACATGAATTTTAGTGGTACTTACTCATTCTTACCAACTACTTTTTCTAACCCCCATACTGTGTGTGTGAAGAACTAAATTTGTGGGAGGGGTATAAAATGTTAAAACTCCCATCATATTTGCAGAAGAAAATATAAGAAAGATTAAATCCAAAGCCCCATGTAAGTTAAAGGGATGTTGTTTCTGCCTTTAGCTCTGAGATCATGTGTCATTTGACCTTGTGCTTACCCAAGTTGTGGGAAATTCTTCCAGAAGAGAATGCTTGAAAGACATATGGTGCTTTCGATAAAAAAATCTGTTTACAAAAAATCCTATTTACAAACAGCCTGAGCAAGAGGCATTAGGATAACACCCTTAGCAGGCGCTAATCTTCAAAACAGCATGAGTTCCCAAACTATTTCTGGCATACCTAGAACCATTTGTGGTCATCAGTGTTCATTAAGTTATGCTTACAAATATCAGTAGCTTTTTCAGTGCATGGATATAGTAATATTATAGAACATATTTGTCCTGGAAAAAGACAATACTGGACTAATTGGGGTCTTGAAGGTGTGAAGGTGTGCCGTATAATAGATGGCATTCTATTATAATGCAGTAGCCCATAATTTATGCTTCAGACAAATAATGGATATAGACAGTTTTTTAAATCTGACTATGGTAGGATCTTTACCTTGTGACCTCATGCCCTGATGTGTAATGCTTTTCCTTTAGGATTTTACTTAGAGAGGTGGCAGTTGGTATTTTAAGAAAAAGAAATTACAACTGACTGATTGCTTCCAGAAAATGAGTTACTATATAGGGGAAAGCTAGAAATAGCCAATGCATTAAGTTTCATTTTCTGTACTATGTATTTAACTGCAAATGATTATTTTAATGTGATCACTTTGCCAGTTATTTTGTTCATCAGATTTTCTTTTCACTTGCTAGTCTTCTTTTTAGTGTCTTTATTCTATTTATTTTCAAGCAGTGCAATGTCATCTAAAGTTGTTAATTTTCATTTTAGATTAAAAAAAACCCTGAAACCTGTGAAGCCTTTTGAAAAAAAGGAGTGTTACAGCATAGCAACCACTGTTACATGACCTTGAATCATCAACATTTCAGATTTCAAAATCTGAAATGAATTTGCCTGTATGTAAATATGCAGGGTTTAAGAATATGAAGTCAACCCCCTCCATTGTTTTTAATGTGCAAGTGATAATTTGAGCTGGTTGCATCCCATTTATTAAATATGCTAATATGCAGTAACTTTTCTCATCTCTGTAAATAGTCTAATGTGGTAGGAAGCAACCATGAGATGCTGGTACAGATTCAAACTGCCCTGCTGGAAATGGAGAATTGATGTCTGCTCATTCCTTGTCCTCATAGTTTATTGCTTATGCTGATTTAGAGGAGGAACCAGTCTCTACCTGCAAGGGAAAGAAATTGCAAAAATCATCTGCCCACCCTCTTTCTCCAGCATGAGCAGATTTTGCACTGGACCCAACCACTGGATAAGGGAAAATATTTAATCAACATCAAGATTATATTCAGTGAGAATATGTATGTATGTATGTATGTATGTTATAAGATTTATAAATTGCCTCACTCCAAAGCCTTGAAAATTCTCAATATGATACCGGTATTCTCTTGCATTTCTTCTCTTTACATTTCCCATCACCAGGGAGAAAGTAATGAATGAACTGGGGTGTATACAGTGTATTTGAGTTTCAGAAAATCAGAGGACTGGACAGCCAGGGAGACATCAAGATACTATTACCAGGGGTATCCAGAGCAATGGTCATTGGCTTCAAAATGGTGGTTGCAATGAGACCAACCAATTCCAACCCTTTTTTATATGTGTGCAATGCACATTAAACAGGGGCATGGCTTTGATCACTTGCTAGAAACCACCATTTTAAAGTCAGTAACCCTCATTGAGGATACCCCTGATCCAATTCATTTTTGCCCTTCAGTGAAAGAGATTTCAGAGACTCTTACCAGATTCAATGCTTTTATCAGATTTATCTTCCTTCAAGAATGTAACATTAGTCAAAGTACTTCAACATCCTTGTGGCTGACATTAGTCTTGATTCAGATATATTTGCTCAAACAAAGTAATCTGGGCTCAAATTGTATAGGTATGCCCAATCTCCAAATGTTCTTTCACAAAATCTCTTCCTCTCCATGAAATGGACTGACACTTTTTTTCTATTTTTTTCCCCTAGAGGGTTTTCTGGAGTTGCTGTTGTTATCAATATGACTTTTTGTCTTCTTCTTACTCCTTCTCCCCTCCTCCTTGCTCATGCAGCTTTAAGCTACCTTGTATGATTTGAAGTTTTCACTCAAATGAAGGTAGGTGACTTTTATTTCCTAGCTCTGGGATTCCCATTCAGAGGTCTGGACAGAGGATCCACCAGAGCAAAGAAGAAAACTTTAACACAAGCAGACCATCATTAATCAGTTGCTGTGCTTTAAGGCAAATAACAGGAACAGCACTGAGATGCTCCAAAGAAGGAAGTCACAGTGTTAAGTTCTCCCTAGAGCTCTCATGGGGCACAAGTGCATAGATCATAAAAGAACAGGACACCTCTCTCCTACGCAGGTACCTTATTACAAAAAAGGTAATATCTCCTTTGGGTTGAGCTTAGCTCCTGGTAACTTCATAGATATGCCCAGTAATTTGACCCAGTTCTTCCATGACATGTGTGTTTGTGTATGTGTTTACATCTCAGTCTGGTCAGCAACCCATTGATTTTCTAGTAGTTTCTCACCCAAATGCTATCTAGGCCTGACCCTGCTTAACTTTTGAACTGGGTTGTTATAGTAAGGGAGGTGTGAATAACTTGCAGCCTCACACATCAAGATATTTAGCTCCAAATCTCATATCTTCCCACAATTTCTGGATCCAATTTCTTTTTACCCCTCTCTCTAAAGTGGACTATTTTGAACATTTACCTTGACTGATCTTTAATTGGATTGTTTTGGGCTTGGAACCATTCTGAGCACTAGATCTTTTTTAAACACCTAATAATGCATTCTAGAACACAACAAAGCTAGGGCCAAAGTAAGATACTATATACTATTCATTTAATTTATTTATCATTTTTCCTTCCAAAGAGAGTGGTAGTCCAAAACCTGTGCTGAACCTCCTGTTGACTATCTCTGGGTTACCCTTACAGGCAGATTCTGTACAATGTCAAACAGAAATGTTACCCCATTTCTATCTAGATATTTTAGAGACTCTATCCAGGATCTTTTTCATACTAAGCATGAGATTTATCTTTGACTTATAATAGGAGACCTCAGAAATTTAATCTCTTTGTGGGAAATACGTCAAAGTATTGGCAAATGCTTAGATCTCTAAAAATTTCATGAGTATTCTATACTACCCTGGCTTTCCCCACTTCCCCACAACTAATATTCAGAATCCCATGCGTGTAAAATAGGGCTGTTGCTATAACTTAGATAAATCTATTATTGCAATAATGGTATCATATATAATAAGAAGTCTTGTGGATGTAATTTTTCCAGGCCTCCAGGATCTGGGATCCTCTCTTCACTGGAAATAGTTATATTTATTTAAATTGGGCAATGCAGCTGGGTGAAAATACTGTTTTTTGTTTGTATGTTTTTAAGAACCTATCAACATTCTCATATTTCTTCAGGAACAGGTAATAATTTAAATTTTAATTATAAAAATAATTTAATTCTTTTTTCCAGTGTTATGCCAGATTTCTTCTTGCTGCTGTCAACATATACCTTAGTGAATTATAGTATTTTTCGTTCATGTTTTCTGGAATTTTACCTAATAAAAATAGCCGTGGTTACAGTTCTTTTTTATTTATTTATTTATTTTAATTTTTAGGATATTTTGAATATTTTGATATATTTCTTTCCAATACTTTTTAATGTGTGTGTGTGTGTGTGTGCGCACGCGCGTGTATGCCACCATCTCACTATAGCATAACCGCCAGATGTGGTAACATATTCCTTCTTTGTTGTGGCATTTCCAACATTTGTTGCTGTATGCTTTGTCTATTCTGGCAATTGTTCATGGATTTATGTGCCATTGGTGGAACATTTCGTACCAGCTTTCCCTTAAATTGTAGCTCTGGATAAATTTTACTGATTTTTTTTTCTATAGCTCTTCCTATTGATCCACTGATTGCTTCTCTCATTTCACATCCATTTTATCATCCATTTTTAACTTATTCAATCTCTGTGTCATATTTCAATAACAATTTATAAGTAGGTCTTAATAGGTCTTAATCATGATTTTGTATAAGTGTTTCAAATTCTGTCATTTTTCTCAAGGTCCCTTATTTTTTCTTTTTTAAATTTTTGCAGTCATTTGAAGATCTGTTAACCATGTTAGGTTCCTTTCTTCATTGAGCTGTTCCTGTTGTGTCTTTAATCTGTTTTCTGAATCTGGATGTGTCACATTGGAATACGTAATTAAGTCTTTCTTTTTTACAGTGGTTGTCCTTGGAGTAAAAAATGTTTAATGGGGTTGCTAATCATAAGATTGCAGGATTTATCCTTGCTTTTAAAAGATTCCAAATTTTAAACAAATTTTGCCTTACAATATGTCCTTTCAAATTCTTTTCTTCTTTTGTTTTTTTCTACCATATATACTTGTGAAGTCCACTGGCTAGGCCTGCTCCTTCTATTATTGATATTTTACTATTTGGAAATTTTATCCATTCTGTTATCTATAACAGACAACTTGGTATGCTCTATAATACAGTCTAAGATTGGCAAATGTTAGTCTGCCTCTTTCTTTTGAATTTTGCAGAATTTTAAATCTTACTCTTGGTTTTTTCCCACTCCATATAAAGCTATTAATTGTTCTTTGCCAGTCCTGCAGATTTTTATCTGAAATTGGAATTGGTACCATTTGGAACAGAAAATTAATCTTGGGTAATATATTTATTTTTGTTATCACAATAAATCCTAACAAAGAAAGTTTTAAACTTTTCCACCTTTTCAGGTTTTGTTTTATTTTTTCCATAATTTGTTGTAATTGTTTTTAAATATGTCTTCATTATATCTTGTCAAGTGGAGTTGTAGATATTTTGCTGAAACTTATCTCACAGTCAGACTGTTTTCTGACAAAGTCATCTATATCAGAAAGTAAATGCCTTGCTATTAACTTAAATTTTCTTTTCATTGATTTTGTATCCAGAATGGTAGCCAAAGTCTTTAATTACTTGCATCAACTATTGTATGGAGCTTTGTGTAATTGTTAATGCTACAGTATATCATCTACATAGCATTTCATCTTGTATTGTTCTTGAATTTTGATTCCGATTATTTCTTTATCCTTTCAGGTCTTGTTTGCTAGAATTTCCAAAGCAATTACAAATAGTAAAGGAGAAAGTAGACACCCGTGCCTTGTATCTTTACATATTGAGAAACTTGCAGAGAGTGTTCTGTTCTCTGTAATCTTTGCTGTTTGCCATTGATTTATGTTCTCCACCTAATAGTAGTTCTTTCTGTCTGTCTTTAGCAATTCTAAGGGTGAGGAAAATGATCTCTAGCAAAAAATTCCTCCTGTGGAGAGAATTATCACCTAGAATACTCAAGATATTTCTCAGGAAAGCCATGACAGTTAAACTAGTCTAAAAAACATAGTATAAGTAGAGCAAATGTTATAAAGAGGTTCCATAGAGGAAAAATCTGTGTCAGTTAACAGTGGCACTGTTGACTTTCAGGTGCTGACAAGTTGTGGTACCATCTATTTTCAATCAAGAATAAAGCTGTGAATTCCTTTTTTTATCCCCGATTTCCAGAATGTTAATAGGTAGCCATATTTTAAAGCTAAAACTATCCAGGATTCTGATGATTTCTGATAGAAATGGCATCTGAGGACTTCACAAATTAGATTGCGCAATTCTTCACATTTAAATTAAACTCTATCCAAGATGATAGTTTGCTGTCACTGCTATTTCCTTGGCTGACACAGGAACCTGCAGGAAGTGAGCCAAGGGGAGGCAAGTGAAGAAATACGTATCATGAGATCAAGAAGCAAAAAACCTAACTTATGTACTTGTGTCAGACATTGGAACACAAACATGTAGAGGCAGGATTTGCATCACAACATCACCATATGCATGTCTTCATTTTGATGTAATTGTGATTTGCCACAGAAGCCTATGCTACCTTCTTTTTTAGAGGATTTGTTACATAGGATCAATGTAACTGATCTGTGAAATCTCAGTGAAATGAGACATCACAAAAGTCTATAATCCAGGAGTTGGCAACTTAGTTCCTACAGGCATTAGAGCACCCATGATATCTCTAGATAATGTCCACATTTGCTTAAGTATTTTTAATAACCCAAATCTCACAAACTTTCACATTTCATGAGATTTTGGTATTGTCATGGTCCAGGATTCTGACTCTGAAGAAGCTGCTCCAGCTGAGCCTGTGGAGTGTCAGCCTCAGGAGACACCAAGCCAGGAATCAGAACACAGGCACCATCAGAACAGCTGGAGCAGTCAGATGATGAGGCACAGGCCCCATGCCCTTGGGAATGGTGAGTAGAGTGGAAAGCAGAACAAAGATACTTAATGAGGCTCCTTGCCAAGCAAGGGAGAAACTCTCTTAATTGACGATAGCTGGCTGCAGCCAGATCTAAGAGGCAGACCTGACCCATGTTTCTCTGTTGGAAACAACTGTCTGATTTCCTGCTCTGGCGTGTTATTCCTGTGAATGCTGCTTAATTTTTTTTCAAACATACCAGTGTAAAAATATAAAAAAGGCTAATAGCAAAAAGGTGACTGCTACAGCAAAACAAAATCTAGCTAATACATGATATGTAATCATGTAATATCTTGTCCAAAGGGCAATATTAACAGCAAACCCATTTACAAGAAGTGTGCAGGAAAGTGGGCTAGCTGTACTGAAAATATTCACAAAAATGTCATAATGGTGATTTTTTTTTTTTCCATAAGAGCAGTCCGTGTAGGTTTTGTTGTGATTTCTTATAAAACCAATGCAGAATATTACTATAACCATGTTTGAGGCTGATTTATAACTGACAGCTCTTTTTAAAGTATTTACATAGACATACACAAGTCCTTAATGGAGGGTCTGAACACTTCAAGGGGATAAGGACTTTGGAGAGTTGGATTCAAACTCTGCTTGAACCTCAACTGGCTCTCACTTAGTGTTGATATATTCTTATATGTGTTTCACTGTCTTTTATGGAATGGATTAGTTATTTCCAGTCAATTCTCAGATGGGAGGTCTTATCACAATGACCTACTGACATTAATTATATCTTAACACAGCGATTAATGTTTGTTTGAACAATCAGAGAAAATACTAATGCCTACATTATGAACATGATTAGTCATGGATTTCCTTGATAAATGTGAAATCAGGGAATGTTGTTTCACTCCCAAGTGATATACTGTCAGCTGAACATATTGTATTTGAATGTGATCTTCAGTCATAGTACATATTTCAATATTTATATTTAATATTCGATTACTTAATAGCAGGATTTCAGAGCTTTTGTATAGTAGGGCTTCACATTGATTGCTGCCACGAGGCAACAACATTTAGTATATGACAATATTTGATAGCAGACATGCTATCATACATGCTGTATGTAGTATTTGCTAAATTCTGAAGCCTGCCAAAATTAAACTAGTTAAGGAATGGCAGCAGAGCTATATGAATAATCCATATGCTGCTTCAGGAGAAGTATGCCCAACTTTTTGGAGAAAAATCCATTTCTGCCCTCCCATCACTATGAGGACAGGAGCCTAAGGCTGTGTGAAAGCGCCAAAACTTTCTTAACTTACAAATTTGTACTGAACATCAAGATTGCCTCACTTCTTACTTTGACTGAGAACACTGTATCACTTGAAGAGATACAATAATTCTGTGTCAGCAACAGGGTCTTTTTTTTTCCCCCTTGAGATACTACAGGATGAAAATGCTAGCTAAGCATCTGAACTGACAAGATCCAAACCATTAATGACTTGGAGAATAGCTTGTTGTGACTTCAAAATATTATTGTGCCAATGGACCAACCAAGAAACCAATGCCATATAGGTCAGGGCTACTTTTATTTTAGTAGCTATATTAACAGAATCTTGCAAGTCCGAATGTGCTTCCTCTTCCCTCTTTTATCTTCATGTGAACTATGGAGAGGCTTGTCTGAGGTGTTTTCTCAAATTAGTTTGTCTGAATGGGCTCAAGCCCCACTTATCTGATCGTTGCCTTGATAGTGGTTCTTCCTCCAGTCCTTCAAGGCCATTCCCTATGCTCTCAACAGCCATTCACAAAATTGCTAGCCCAAGAATATATTGTCATTGCTATTGGGAGAACTTCCAATAATTTAAGATCTTTGATTATAGCCATTTTCCTGAAGAGATAGTCAACAATCAGCAAAATGTTGCTCCCTAAAAATAAACCAGTGCCAAATTTACTCTAAATAACTCTGGACTCCCAGTCTAACAACAACTTTGTAATTTGTGCTTTTTTCACATACATGTTTCACATTCATGTCTGAGGAAAGCAACACTCTAATGGCAATATTTACAAAATACAAATTGAAAGGGTATGAAAACATTATCCCAATTCTGTGTCACATGTTCCATACTTTACATTAACAGTCTATAATGCTTGTATGGACTCTCATAAGGAATTCTGAAACTTTTAATTTGGCATTCGTTAGTGTGAAGTGAGATAGGCAGTTTGGTGTAATGGTTAAGGCATCAGACTAGAAACCAGGAGACCGGGAATTCTAGTCCTGCTTTAGGCACAAAGCCAGCTGGGTGACCTTGGGCCAGTCCCTCTCTCTCAGCCCTAGGAAGGAAATAATGACAAGACACTTCCAAAAAACCTTGCCAAAAAAACTGCAGGAACTAGTCCAGGCAGTCATCAGGAGTAAAATGAACCTGACTTGAAGGCACCAAAAAAAAAAAAAAGTGTGATCTGAAGGGATTATATATACAAGAGGAATGAGGCCATTTCTGGGTGATGTATTGGGTGGAGGGATGAAGTAAGAGAGAGAAGGATAATAGCCATAAAAACAGGTCTCAGGGTCATGGAATTGATTTTTACTATTACTTTTAGAATTCTTCTTTAAGTTTCTTGCTTAGTTGCCTGCCTCTGTAAGCTCCCCTATCTTTTTTTTTTTAATTAGCATCTAGTTAGTTACAGTTCAAAAAATCCAAATTCTGTGATGAATTTGGATTTTTTTCTGCATTAAACATCAACAACATTGCAAGTAATTTCAAGGAAAGACAAGAGAGTTTTGTTAAGTCTGGCAAAAATTTCTCAAGGGGATTCTAGATGTGAAATTTCCCATGTAATTATCAGTGCCTGAGAGAAAATATAGTATTTGTTGAGTTGTTTACAGCAAAGAAATGACAATCTTATAGCATGAGGGTGTAACCTCTTTTTTAAAAGCTTTGTTTTGATAAGTGTTCAGGCAGTAACTGTTCTCATTTCAACTTGTTATTTTTGTATTTTTAAATCTAATGTTCAGCATTTCCAGATTCTACTATTTCATCTTAGAGAACAACCTGTACATTTATTAATCCTTTTTTCTTCATATATGTTTGTGGCCATACAGACATGTGTATGGTATAAATAGTCTTGAGTAGGCTTCCTCTGAAGAGAAGAATGATGAATACACATTTTCAAAAACAAAGAATGTCAAAAAGCTTTGCATACTTACCACTTGCTCCTGCTTGACATTTATTTCTGGTCCAAGGAACAGCAATACAAACCTTGAAAATGATACCAAAAATCCAATTAATTTCCATTCCAGAAGCTATGAAGTCTCTTTAATTTGTCCTATTTTGTTAAACTTGCTGGGAGAAACATCAATAACTCAGATACAATGAAATCACTTTGATGGTTGGAAGCAAGAAAGACTCCAGGAATCTCTTTTTGAAGGTGAAAGAAAAGAATGCAGAAACCATTCTGCAGTTCAGTTAAAATAAGCAAACTGTAAGTTTATCTAAACAGGCAATGCCAGCCCAATGCCAATAGATGGACAAGAATTTGAAATAGTAATAGACTTTATCTTCCTAGGCTCAAAAATTCACAGGGATGGTGAGTAAAAGGCATGAAATAAAGAGTTATCTGCTACTTAGGAGAAAAATTATGACAGATACAGACAAAATATTAAAATGTATAGATATCATGCTGACAACAAAGTTATGTCTTGTCAGGACTATGGTTTTCCCCATTGCAATGTGTAGCTATGAAAACTGAAACATCAGAAAGGCTGAACAAGAAAAAAATGATGCTTTCAATTTGTGGTACTAGAGGGCACAGGAGGAACAGATCATATACTACTACATAAAGAAAAACCAGACTGCTTATTGGAAGTATTAATAATGAAACTAAATATTAGATATTTTGGACATATAATGCAATGGCAAGAGTCATTGGAAAAAATGCTGATGCATGGGAAAATTAAAGACAATAAAAAAGGGGCTAACAGAAGACAAGGTGCCTAGAAGCTGTCACTGATGACACAAGTATAAGTTTACAAGAACTCAAAGAAGCAGTTAGTGAGAGCCAGTCCTGGTGAAATTATGTCCATCAGTCACAAAGAGTTAGAAGCAACTCAATAACCATTTTGCTTACCACATCATATCCGCATTATGGTGGCTTTCCTTTGGATTAAGGCTTAAAAAAAAAAAAAAATCCAGTTTCCCAAATCTTTACAAATCTTTACTCCATAAGTGAAGTTACCTTACTCTGTGGTAAGATAATTTTCAGTTTTTCCTTGTTTCACAAACATAAAACAAAGCATCATATTATAGAATGATTAATATAATTTCTTGGTAAAATCATTAATCTGCTCAGCAGATATAGGAATCACTTCTTAGTTACTACCAGATTTTCCTAAAGAAAAATTGAAAGACAAAGTGAGGTGCAAGGGTTCTTCCGTGGAAATCACTCAGTGATTTTGGACCAGCCACTATTTCTCTGTCTAGCATACTTCAGGTTGTAATTGTGGGGAAAAGATTAGAAGGGACACCTGGGAATTGCATATACAGGGATTCAGTGCCACTGGAACTTGGCTTACCACTGGGCAGAGAATTTATAACAAAATACCTGAATTCAAGGGAAGTTGTCTTGCCTGTCTGGTTCAGGTCCAGGTAACTGCCTGCTAATCTTGTTCTGGTGTCTTGAGAATCTTTGGGACATTTCTCTAAGTCCTAATGCAGCTCACTTTGACTTTTCCTCTAATTTATCTCTTTGAGATCTCTTGAAGAATTGCATTAGGAATGGATAGAAGAAATGCCTGGGTCTTCCTCAGAGTTCTTCTGTTTTGCCTATTCTACCATATAAGACCACTCCTCATCTCTCCACTTCAGATACATAACAGAAAACTATCTCATCAGGGGTGTTAGCCAGCTAGTTTGGTCTGTTTCACATCCCTCCTGCCTCCCCCCTTTTTAACTCATATTTTGTCTTTATCACACTGGATAAAACATGTGATTTTGATAACTGTTATAAAACATACAATTGAAGCTAGGGGTGGGCAGGTCATCAGGAAGATTGTGGCAGTAGGGGAAATCACTGAGAAGTTCAAGAGGGGATGGGCTGGCAGGTAGATGCTGGGAAGAGCAGGGAGGCAGGCTGCCAATATTGGCAACAGAAGTGAAAAAATCAGAGTGGCAGTAGTTGTTAATTTATATCATCCCTGTATCCTTTATTTCTCTGTATTCAATCCTGATTACCTTTGAGCAGGAGGAAGGACTTAGTGGTTTAAATGGCCCTTTTCAGCTCTATTACATCTATGAAAAATATGTCCCATTGTTGAAAAAAGAGTCTTATACAATATATCCACAGCTATCAAATTGTTGGAAGCCAAGCTGTTAGCACAATTTCTCTATGGTGCCCAGCTGGGCCCATTCTCTAATTTTATACTACTAGAGTTTGTACAATGCAAATTTCTAAGAGTAGCCCTTCAAGTCCCTTCAGTGCCACCTTGCAACTGAGGATAGGCTAAATGAAAGTGGAAGCTAGAATATGGGAGACCATCCTCAACTGTTGGCTCAGTTTCTTTTTCTTTTCCCTTGGCCTTGCCATACTAACTATGAGCTATGACTTTCAATCCACATAGAAATAGGCAGTGGCAACTAAAATCTCATCCTTGGGCTTCTCTCCAGGTCTTCTATTCAGCATGGGGTATGAGCAAACCAAAGCACTTATGAAACAACTTATAACAGATATAGTGTGCTAGCCAGATCTAACCAGGGTCCCAAACTTTCTTTCCAGTGAATCTAACAGATATTCTGCCTTCTCCATGGCCTACGTAACTAAATTGGAAGTCCCTAAACACAGAGGGGCCTTTACTCTGGCACAATGTCATATCCTACCTTCAGCTGTCCTTGAAGGCTGGTATAGGAAGCCTCAGTACTTGGAGTGACAATGTTCCTTCAACTCTGGACCCCCAGAAATAACAGAGTATGTGCTTCTTCAGTGCTTGTACTACATTTGCACTAATCTCATCTCACCACTACTACATAAATATCCAGGGTGCACAGGGCACTTTTATGTCACCCTGTTGCTTTCAGATGCTACCCTTGCTACAGCATATCACATTATCAGTTCTGTGTGAGTAGTGTTCAGAATTCATTGGATGATGACTTCTGACTTGTCCTTGGAACTCAGCACTATAAACTAGATTCAGTGGGTACCTAGTTTGTCATATTGGAATGCTTTGTAACTTTGTATGCTCCCTTACAGCATCAAACACTCCCACCCCTCCTTTTTAGACTGTCATTTTCTATATCTTTTAACTCACACACACACACACCCCTAACTTTTTATAACTCCTTTTAGGCTTTAATTTTTTTACATTTAAAAAGAATCTATCTTTCTGTCTACCTATTTATCTAGAATGTACCCCACTGCCGATGCTGCTCTGTGCTCATAATAAAGATTTGATTTGATTTGATATGTATTATGCATCTGACTGTAGTCTATAAAGACTGAAAATTGTCTATGTATGTTGACTTTATACACTTTTGATGTGCTGTAAACTTGTGTGAGGACTACATATTGTTCCTTAATGGTAGTAGCTGTCATTATATCATCTGCAATGATTTTCATGCCTTCTACACTCAAAGTTCTTTTGTTAGAAGAATTCAGTTGCTGGCTTCATGTCAAAAGGTAATCTACTGAAATGATGTGGTGTTTAATATGCACAATTCTGCAGACTCTTTCTCCAGTTCTTCTTCTCACTGGCTCTCCTTTTATTGGAAACTTGTACATTTACAATGCCATAATGGCCTTGTTAAGATCCATAGGACACAACTGAATATAAAATGATCTGTTTTTTGTTTGTTTGTTTTTGTTGTTTTTGTTTTCTGGTGTGAGAAGGAAATCAAATTCTTCCCCCATGTCAGCAAGAAGTCAAAGCTTCCCATTTGTCTCTCCCTGCCATTGTTTATATCAAGAACAATCAAGATATATGATTAAATTTACAATTAGAATGGGCTCACCTAAAAGGATTAAAATGTGCAGGAAGAGTCGAGAGTGCTTCACCCCAGCCAAAAGATCCTCCCAAAATTAAATAACTAAAGACCTGGCAGGAAGAGCCAACTCTCCTTGAAGCCTTAATCAAATCACAAAAAGATTTCTTCTCCAAAGAGATCTACATTCCAATTAGACAATGCTAGATAAGGAAAACACAGGAAGCCCCAGCTCAGTAGGGTGCCTGATCTTAGAAAGCTTCCTTCTAAAGATCCAGCCAATTACACTTTCACCTAAGAGTGCTCTCTCTTGGAATCCTGGCTAATTACTCTTTCTAAGAATTCCTAGAGGGTGGGCATTCTTTCGCACCTTTCAAAGAACAATAGCACAATCTTCCCTATAACTCCTGGGGAAACTCCATGTGCAGCCACCCCAACAGGTGATCATCTTGTGTATCAGGCTCTCAGAAATAGTCTTATCTTTCCTTCAAGCAAATGCCTGTGTATTGTATACCTGGCTTGGAGACGAACTTTGTAAGATTTCTTTCTAACACTGGATAATCACATGGTTATTGTTCCATGCAGCTGACAAGAATGTTTCTGAGATGTCTTTCACTTTGTCCAAGTACTCTGTGGTTGTCTTCAACTGAGCAGCACAGAATATGGAAAATTTCTTTAGCTACACATTATTTGACATATGTTAGGGTCCACATAAATGTGGTGGCTGTCATGAAAATACTGAAGTCAAGTCCTTCAAAGACATCTAGATGTATCCTCAGATGGTGTTTCTTAGTTTTAAGGCTCTAGAATGCTATTTCATAGATCACATGGATATGATCAAGGATAACACAGGGTGCTTTACCCAACAGGGGAGATTTTTCATTCTCTGTGATACAAAACAAAGAGTTTCTTTATAAGTTATTTTGAAAATATTTATTTCTACCTTTAGGTTAATCCTGACTCTGAGTATATATAAGTATGCTTTTCATAGGAACTTTTTGAACATATGGTGATAAGGAAGGATAATAAATTTTGCCCCACAATTACGTTTGAAAGACAAAGTTAAGAGTGCCACAGCAACAGCAGAAAAATTGCATCCAGAAATTTGTTCTGTGTCCCTATATTGCATTACTGCAATAGCAAACAAAGAATTTATGTCCTTTCTCCAGCTCAGGCCTACATGCTTCTTCACAGTTTTGCAAAACCTGTGCAAGTTTGCTCTCCAAACTTAGGACAGGTTGCACCAAAGCTGGACATGGTTTGAGCTTGGGATTATGATGACATCTTTTGCTGAGAGGCTGTTTTGTTTTGTTTTGCTTTTTACTATTAAATAGCTTGCAAGGGATTTCTGTGTCTTTTGCACTGCAACACTTTGTTTATTCTTCTGCATGAAGGCATGCAAATCCATTTGCTTGGCTGCTGCCAATACTTACTGCTTGCAAAAGACCCTCACAAGATCCTTGGAGTTTTGAATTAGAGATGTTAAAAACAAGCTTGTCCCTGACCATAATATTCAAATAATCCCCAGACTCACAATCTGGTACTCTTTTCCTCAGCTATGTGTCAAAACTATCTGTGACCTCTATTGACAAAACTGATATTGTTCAAATACAGTGTTTTCCCTGGGTTCCCAGTGATATTTCAAAGTTTTCAAAGCTTCCAGCAGGTTTTTTCTGCTTGGATCTGCTTAACCGTTTTGCAAGTTGTTGTAAATCTCTACAGTCCTGTCTCCAATATAATGCAGTATCACAGCCATCTGAAAATCTTCTGGTTTGTTATTTACATTTAGTCATTGTGAGATACTGGAGGAATTTTTGCTTCCATCTTCTCTGGTTCTAAGTTACCAGCCAAATCCAATTCTGAAGGATGCTACATTGGGCTGTTTCTGAGAGAAGCTATAGATTCTCAAATAACTGCTTTTAATTTAGTAAAGGTACTCCCCAACTGAAATTCTGTGATATTATCTGTGGCAAAACCAACCGTCCCTGCCTGCCTGCCTGCCTGCCTGCCTGCCTGCCTGCCTGCTGCCTGCCTGCCTGCCTGCCTGCCTGCCTGCCTTCCCTCCCTCCCTCCCTCCCTCCTTCCTTCCTTCCTTCCTTCCTTCCTTCCTTCCTGTATACAGGTTTTTAAAAAGGTAAACCATATCAAGAGATAACAATGTTAGTTTAACATGGCATAACATTCATACAACAAACATATATCAACTTCAAGGGATGTAAATACTTGCTTAACTTGTGAATAATACACAAGAACATAGGAAGGAATAGCTGAAGCAACTTCAGCATGAATTCCTGTTTGACATTCTTTCTAATCTACTTAATCATTCATATTTCATATATTTGATGCAGATACACACAGACACACACACAGATAAACACTGACTCCCCCACCCCCGCAAAATCATAAAATATTATTCTGTGAAATCATACTTATCAATTCCTGAGGTAGCTTTACATAGGTGAGGAGACACTTCCAATATTTGGAACACGTGTGCAGCATCTTCTGTTTACAACAGTTGCACCATTTTCCAGAGTTCTGCCTCTTTCTTTCTTTCTTTCTTTCTTTCTTTCTTTCTTTCTTTCTTTCTTTCTTTCTTTCTTTCTTTCTTTCTTTCCTTCCTTCCTTCCTTCCTTCCTTCCTTCCTTCCTTCCTTCCTTCCATCCATCCATCCATCCATCTATCTATCTATCTGTCTATCTATCTGGATTCTCAGCTACCTCTGAGCAGTGTATAACTCCCCAAATCCATAATTTGGGTTAAAAAAACATACTAAGCAAAATTAAAACCAAATTCATATACTGTAAAACAACCATACACATTGAGAATCAAACATCCCCAAAACAAAATTAAAAACAAGTATTCATCCAGAAGGAAGCTTATCTGAGAATAAAACAATTTAGTACCCCAATGTGCCCCTAATTTTTTGGTTTTTCCTTGCTTTCAGTTTTCATTATTTGGTATCTCCAAATACCAGGAGCAGAGGAAGCCTTCTTGTCAAATCAGTGGTGAAACAAAATCCTTTTTGTTTCATTGGATGCTGCCAAATAGTTTTTCTTGGAGGTTTTCTACATTTGATTCACTTGTATCCAAATTAAATTGTACAGCTAGTTATTTCTTTTTCAGACACAGCATTTGCACATTTACTTAGCAGTAAGTCCCACTGAACTCACTTGGGTGATGATGCATCTTGTAACTGATGTTCTTCTGTATATTCTCTGCCATGTAAGCATCACTCTTCTGGTCATGCTATGTTTCTGGCAGCTGCTAACCATCCCAAATCAAGCAGATCAGCTTGCTTGCTGAATATTCCAAGAATCCTTTTGGAAGCCCATATTTATAAATTATAGTATCCATTCGCAAGACCTTATGAGCCAGAAAGGAGGGGAAATGGAGACAGAATATGCATTAAGACTTGTCAAACTGTTTAAATTTCATTTTGTCCTGAGAGTGTTTCAGAGGTTAAAAAAAACTGCAAGATAAGACAGGAATATCATTTTACTGTGTTAAAGACACCTATTAGTCATGTCCTGAGCAAATAGGGATTTATGACTCAGACATAATTCTTCCAAATATGCCGGCTGTTCATAAAAGGCAGAGATATATGACTCAAAAATAACATTGAGACAGGAATAATTTTACACTTCACTTTGCAACGTTGACTTGCCTCCAAAATATATGGCAAAATCTCCATGCTTTATGAATAGGTTTCTGTCAAGACTGCAGATTTACAGCTCACACTTCTAAATCAAGTGAATCTCTTAAATAAGAGAGAGATCAGCACAGATAGAGAGGAAATGCATATGTAATACACGATCGTTATTTCAAGTATTTGAGTACGCCTCATAGTTTGACAAAGATGGCATAGCCCTTGCAAATTGGCTCAGTTGTCCTTTGTTGACAGGTGCAAATGCCAGGTGCAGAGCATCAGGGAGTTCTAGTATTTAAGCCCAGATATCATGACTTCAGAGCCAGTTTGGTGTAGTGGTTAAGGCATCAGGCTAGAAACCAAGAGACTGTGAGTTCTAGTTCTGCCTTAGGCACAAAGCCAGCTAGGTAACCTTGGGCCAGTCACTTTCTCCCAACCCTGGAAAGGAGGCAACAGTAAACCTCTTCTGAAAAACCTTGCCAATAAAATTTCAGGGACTTGTCTAGGAAGTCACCAGGAGTCAACATTGACTTGAAGGCATCAAAATCATCATCATCATCATCATCCCCCCCAGTGAGGCACTACCTTGATGTGTTTGTGGGGCTTGTGTGCTCCAAGGAGGATGAAAGCTGTGCCACAGGTTCAACCATACTGGACAGGACTCATTAGAGGAACCAGACAAAGAGTGTCCCTCCCATAAACAATATGGTGAGACGCAATTTACAGAAACCCATCCTGGATCAATTGTTGCAAGGGTCAACAAGGACCGTGCTAGGTGTTCTAGTTCCTGGACATATGGTGAAAAGTGGGCACAGGACTGTTGGCTGAGCAACCAGGGCCAGCGGCTGCAGAACTACAGGAAGAAAAGTTGTTTACCTGTCACAAATATACGAAGATTGAAAACAAAGAAATAATTATCTCAAATCAAATCCAATGAGAAGAGGATATCTGAAAAGAATGCATCACTTCTGGAAAGAACAACATCCAGAATCAGAAATAACAGAACAGAGGCTAGCAGATCAATGTTGATTTATAACACAAAATAAAGTATTCACAGAAGTAGAATTGGAAGAATTCCAGTTCTACTTCTGTCAATACTTTATTTTGCAGTCCTGTGCCTACTTGTCACCAGGTGTCCAGGAACTAGAACACCTAGCGCGGTCCTTGTTGACCTTTGCAACAATTGATCCAGGATGGGTTACTTTATTGCAAAGGTCTACCCAGAGCAAAGAAATTGAAGCCTTGCCAGAAGTAGCTCAGACAGTAGAGCCTTCTCCTCAGAAAGAACAAAGCACTCTAACCAAAAAAAAAAAAGGAATTGAAACAAATGATACATGAGCATCTAGAACAGCACAAAAACAACAGAATAAAGTTGTCTGTATTGAAGCTTCTTACAAAGAAACAGCTAACACAAGTATTAAATGATGCCAATATTGTAATATCAAATATAAGCACCAGTTCACTGCATGAAACAAACCAACTGATGTACAGCATGGCTGCAGTTATAACTCAATACCTTGGATGCAAAATCCACAAACAAGAAAAAAAGGCAAACAGTGCATCACCAAAATGGAAGATCAGGTTGAGAAATAACATCAGCATGCTAAGATCAGGTGCAAGCAAACTAGAACAGGTGAAAGAAAAGCTGAAGAACAAAAAGACCAAAGAATACCTGATCAAGAAATATCACCTAGAACCAAGGAAGATCAAGGAAGCACAGAAAATAATAAAGCAACAAATAACAGCCATAGCCAAGAAGATCAGCAGATACGAAGCTCAAATTGCAGACTACAGGCAGAATCTCCAATTTCAGTCAAATCAGAAACATTTCTACCAATCCATCAATGGAGAGACTGCAATGAACCAGTAAACACCTGACAAAGAAGAAACAGTGCAGTTCTGGGCACAGCTGTGGGACAAAGAAATACAACAAAAGTGCAACTTAGATAAAGGAGGTAGATAAGAATTTAAAAAAAGCCGAAATGAAAGAATTTGCAATAACAGCAGAAATGATGGAGAAAAGGGCTAGGAAGTTCAAGAATTGGTCAGCACCAGGTGAAGAAGAACTGCATGGTTTTTGGTGGAAACATCTGACTACTCTGCACCCACTCATTGCCAAGCAGTTTAACAACATATTGCAAGGAGGTGAAATTGAAGATTGGTTAACATCTGGCAAAACCTACCTGATAATGAAAGATCCAGCAAAATGGACAGCACCAGGCAACTGCAGCCAATTACCTGCTTGCCAGCAATTTTCAAATTGCTAAATGGGGTGGTACCTGATGCAATCCAACAGCATCTAGTTGAAAACAAGCTCTTTCCATCTGAGCAGAAAGAAAACTGCCCAAACAGCAAAGGAACAAAAGATCAGCTCCTAACTGATAATATGATTTTGGAAAACTGGAAGAGAAGGAAGATCAACTTGAATATAGCTTGGATTGGTTACTATTAAGAGAGGAATCTTTCAAGGAGACTCACTATCACCACTACTGTTTGTCACTGCATTGATTCCTCTGTCAACAATACTGAGCAAGTCAGGCCATGGCTATCAAACATCAAAAACATCTGCCAGGTTATCCCACCTCCTTTACATCGACGATCTGAAGCTGTATGGAAAAACACCATCTGAAATGGAATCACTGCTCAATACTGTCCAGATATACAGCCAAGATATTGCAGTGGAGTTTGGATTGGACAAATGTGACACCCTGACCACCAACAGGGGAAAAATAGTGAAAACTGAAGGAATCAAGATGCCCAGTGAAAATAACATCAAGAGACTGGATGAAGAAGTTCACTACAAATATCTGGACATCCTTCAGGCTGACAACATCAAGCTCACTGAAGTCAAGAAGGTTAGTAGTGAATACATCACGAGAGTGAAGAAGAACTTAAAATCCAAACTCAGTGGAGGAAATACCATCAAGGCGATTAACATCTGGGCAATTCCAGTCATTAGATATACAGCTGGAATAGTGGACTGGGCTCAAGCTGAACTAAAAGCCCAGGATAAGACTAGAAAAATAATGACAATGAATCATGCCTTTCATCCATGCAGCAATGTTGACAGAGTCTACTTACCAAGGAGCATAGGTGGACATGGAATGTTACAAGTATGCCAGACAGTTGAAGAAATAAAAACGGCATTGAAATAATATCTGAAGGACAGTGAAGAAGATACATGGAAGCTAGTATACCATGATACCAAAGAACCCAAATTGGCCTATAAGAAGTACCAAATGATGATCAGAAGAGAGACATGGCTAGGCAAAGTATTACATGGCCAATATACAAAAAAAAAAAAACCTAGCAGGCAAAGCAGATAACAAGACCTAGCAATGGCTAACAGCAGGAAAGTTGAAGAAAGAGACAGAGGGGCTAATTCTGGCTGCACAAGACCAAGCCTTAAGAACAAATGCATATAAAGCCAGAATTGAGAAGACAGCAACAGACAGCAAATGCCACCTCTGCAAAGAAGCTGAAGAAACAGTGGACCACCTAGTTAGCTGCTGCAAGAAGATCACACAGATTGGCTACAAACAATGGCATGACAAAGTAGCAACAGTGGTGCATCGGAATATCTGCAAGAAACACCATTTGTCTGCAAGCAAGAACTGGTGGGACCACAAAACAGGCAAAGCAATAGAAAATGAAGAAGCTAAAGTGCTCTGGGACTTTAGCATTCAAATAGACAAGCACCTGCCACATAACACCCCAGACTTAACAATTGTTGATAAGAAAGACAAGTCTGGATACTGGACATTGCAATACCTGGAGATAGCAGAAGAGAAGAGAAAGAACAGGAGAAAGTCACAAAATACAAAGACCTGCAAATAGAAGTAGGATGACTGTGGCAAAAGAAAGCAAAGATAATACCGATAATTATAAGTGTCTTAGGTGGAATCTCAAAACATCTGGAGCACCACCTGAAGACCATCAGCGATAACAAAATCACCAGTCAATTGCAAAAGGCAGCTTTACTTGGAACAACTTATATCCTGCGACAATACCTTTAACGCCATCAGAAAACAACATCTGTCCATCCCAGGTCCTTGGGAAGGACTCGATAGGTGGATAAAGTGTAAAATCCAGTGTAAACATCTGTCTGTGTGACCAACCATAATAATTATAATTATGGTGATGACTTCAGGATGTGTACTTGGTGAACAAACATAGGTTCTGCACATGTGTACAGCTCAGATCCCTTCCTGGTCATGGAGGGAATAAGGGCTTGCAACCTCACTCACTGTGTTTAACTAGTGATAGGAAGCCTATTAGCTAGTTAGAAGACCAAGCTTGGTTAAATTAATAGGACTGTGGCCTAGGCCAACAAAGAGCAGCAACATATAGATATGTGTACTTTGTGAGCCGCCCAGAGTTCCCCATTGGGGGGAGATGGGCGGACAATAAATCGAATGTATAAATAAACAAACAAACAAACAAACATTCTACCCAATACTCTGATATCTGTCCCTTGGCTTTCGAGAAATTCTTTTCTCACTGCAAAAGTGACATTTGTTTCTCTCCATTTTCATAGAGAACTTGAAAACTTGGCAGGATGGGGAAAAGCAGGAACAATTGTACTTATTTTAATTTTTTTAACTTTTTTTTTAAACTTTTCTTACACCATTTTACTTTGGTGCCTTCCCATTTTCATTTTATATTTTAATAGTTACCAGTATGAGCCTGTGTACACTAGGAATCTACACATACAGACTTGGTTCTCTGCAAAACATTTGCAGAACAATGTTGACTAGTCACCAGACCATTACAGAAAATGCTGCTGATGTTAAAATTGTATTTATTTCAATTGTTTTTACACTGCTTCAATTGACACAAATCTAAGCCATTATAAGATTAAAGCCTAGGAATTGACCATTCTGTTTCCACACCATGAGAGCTCTGGGCAGCTCACACTACTCTAAGTAGACCAAGATCTCAGGCTGGAATGAAAGTGGAACAGAGCTGGCAGTGGCATACCATAAGACCAATTTAGCATCAACAGGTATCAGAGACACTTCTTTGAGGCCCATCAGGTTTCATGAGCCATCTGACTTTACAGTATTTTGATTTTTTTTTTTAAGGACAAATAAATAAGAAGCTAGACTGATGCAAAGCCAGCCCTCTACTATCTTTAAATTCGAGGGCATTCTTTAAAAAAATGATAGAAGTATATCATCATAAATCCACTGGGAATGAAAAATCTAAATTCCTTCCTAATAAGGTCATGACAAAAGTTGGACACGACTTAGCGACTGAACAACAACAAAAATTCTTTTACATCCTTAGTGCATGCAGTTTCAAGTTAACAAGAACAAAATGTAAAGATAAAAATGTAGGATGAGTCAATGGTTATGGCAGACAGGACTGAATATTCAAGGACAATGAAGTTCTATGAAGTAAGAAAAAACAATGAAGTTCTGTGTGTGTAAGAAAAAATAAATATTTGTATTATTTTATAAACAAGTTGGTCATAGCTTTCTCTTCCCCACCCTCTTCTTTTTCCTAAAAAAAAAAAAAGATGGAGAAAGAGTTATCTGTCATTGAAACACTAATATCTCCCAAGACAGTAATATCCCTCCCCCCTCATCAAAGACTGCTCCTAGTGCCATGCTATAATAGCATTCTAACCTCAAAATGAAGTGGAAAACTTTTTGAGGTGAATAAATAGGTCAGAATTCTCACTTCAAATATTTTACTGAACCATTTTTGGAGACTTTTTCACATCTCTTACAAAATCCCCTTGGAAATAAGAGCCACTCATGTCTGCTCAGAAGTAATTCACAAACAAATCAGAAATTCATATCCTGATTTCTTTTCCCTTCTGTCCAGTAGGTATTACAGCTATGTCTGCATTGAATACTATCTATAAATTCCTCTATAAAAGGGTTTGTTGCTGCTGGTTAATATTGATTTTACAAGGTGCAGGGCACAAAGAGTTACACACTGTTATATCTCAAGGCTAAAGTTGAGAACCCTGGGAATGGACGAGGTCACACCCAATTAGTGCTATGGCACAGCAGTAAGAAATAATCCCACCTCTTATTTAATGGACAGATGCTAGGCCATATTGCTCACCGTTGTACATCATTCTTTTTAAAACCATTTAAGAGTCAAGGGAAGCTGGTTTTGTCATGGAAAATTCAGAAGTACAGAGCACAACACCGAGGGGAAGGAACCGTGATCTTTGGGTGCCTGCTTTACAAGAAGGAAGGACCCCAAACAATGGGAAAACAAAAGTTTTTATAGAAGTTGAGGGCTACAATGTGGAAAATTCTAGGGATTTGATTTGTTGGCAAGTTTTGGAGAAGCTAGGCAGATCCTTGTTGTTATACCTGGGGTTATTTCTATTATTAGGCCAAACTGCCCTTTCAGGAGTAGCAGTAGAGACTTTGTTAAGGAGATGGAGGGTTGAGGTCAACAGGCCGATTGAGGATGAAATGTTGGGGTTTCTCTATGTTGCAGTTGTCTTGTTAGGGGTGCCCTTGGGCTGTACTGTGAGCTGGTGAGGAGGCTTCTGTTCTTCAGTTTAGATGGGATGCTGGGGAGCTTTCTCTGGGGGCTGGTAAGGTCAATTTGGGTTTGATAGGATTAGGCAAAGGGAGAAGCTGGGTTTGACCCTGGTCATGTCCAAAAGACAGGGAGGAAAAGGGTACAGCTTCTATTTTATTCACTACGTTTATTTTCTCCACCACAGAGTTAGCATACATAGCATTATGGAAATTTATTGTACTTTTTTTAAAAGAGCAAATATTTTCAACAACAAAATTTATTCTCAAGTAATACATATAGTCATCTCAGAAGATCACCAAGTCCAAGGTCTTCAGTTAAATCTAGAATCTAAGATGACCTGACTGAGGAGAGGGGGTTGGTGAAGGTGGGTTCAAATGAAACTTGGGAAGCTTGGTTCGTTGGACATCTGGTGGCCTTGGAAAATGTGGCTCAAGTTCTTTCTCCTTCCTGCTCACCATTTTTTGGGGTGGATGGGGAGGCTATTTGCCCATCCTTTTTAATTAATTCAATAAAGCAAATATTACAGGATAAACTCAAACTTCTTTGGGATGTATGCCATTTTCAGTAATTGTTCAAGGCTGCAGAGAATTTGTCATCTATCCTAGTTCTTTATTTTCCAATACTAAAGCACTGACCTGTGATAAAAGAAGTGTTTTTAAATAGTACTCTTCTATGTGTTTAATTACTTGCAGAGATATTTGCATCTACTCCATTTTCAGATGAATGAAATTCTTCAAATCCACTGAGGTTATGTAATTGTATTTTTAAAATAACTCATTTTGCACTCCTTTTTCATAATTATTAAGTCCCCCCCCCCCCCCCCCCGGATACATGCCTGCTTCTTATATAAATGTTGGCAATATATATTTGCTAGACTTGGCATTCTGGTATTTGTAATGGTTTATCATTATTTTCAAGGATATGCAGATCCTTTATGTTTTCTTTTGTATGGTCTGTTGGTTCCCTTTCCATGCAGTATTGCCAAGATTGATATATGGTGAATTCAGAAAAGCTTTTCCACTCTGCTGTGTGATTTTCAACAGATCTCTAAAATGAATGAGGTCTTTCAATCTGTGACACTTACATCAGTTGTAACTGAAATTCCATTTTATATATTTATGCTAAAAGTCATCTTTGAATTTGGAATGTCCTACTTTACATTGCTTAGCAAATTCTGCATCTGTTTTAACACTTCCTAAGAAAATGTTTCCTGAATGAAGAGACCAGGTGTTGCTTTTTATATACATATATACAAGCATACATACGTACATACATACATACATACACACATACGGTGTTACTTTACCAGCAGGAAATAAATCTGCTTATATTTAAATGTGGAAAACACTACAGTATCTTCTAACATGCTATCTGAAGTGATACAGTTCAGAATTATGGACCTCAATTTGTCATCTCTTTTTCCATCTTAAAACATGAATTGTCTCTAATTCTAGTTGCATTCTCTTTGCAAATAATTCTGTTCTTTTTTAGTTTAGCATGGAATAAAAAATGAATACATTCATTTACTTAACTGTACAATCTTGGGTAAGCTACTCAGAAATAATTTACAGTAAAATCCCAAAATTATAATCTTGCATATATTTATCAGAAAGACAATCCCACAAAACTGAATGTCACTCATTTCTGACTACACATGCATAGGCTTGCAAGTGCCAAATGTTTATATTTACTTTTCTATAGTAATATCCCTCCTGACAACTAACAAGTCTTTAAAAACACAAATACATTCTAACACCTTCTAAAATCTACGACAATTATCAAATAGTCTAAAATACCATCCATTAAAAGCGTGAAATATTTTGCACTGCCTGGTAGCTAATTGTTTAACAACAACTACAACAACAGTTCAGTGGAAAAGAACAGGATGACATGGATGAAATAATTTCTAGAACATGATTTCATATATAATTTGCCCCATTTCAAATATCCCAGTGTTAATATTGTAGCAAGACCAGTATTGGACCAATTGAGCATTTAATTTTGAATACTGAATTAATAGCAACTTTCACAAAGTGGAATAATAAATGCTTTGCCAAACAAATGTAATATGTAGCAGATAACCACCAATCTTCTACCTCAATATCCTGAATTAATAAGGATTTATTATTTTCTAGAATTCTTGTTTCAGGCTATCAGGTTAAGCTTCACAAATCTCTTTCTTTCACCCATTTTTTTTCAAATTTCCAAATTTCTACTTAGGGCTGTGAAGAGAAGACAAAAGAATTTTCATAAAACTAACAATCAGTTATGTTTAGTGATCCTAAACACACATCTCCAGTGCTGCCAAGTACAATGTTACCTTGGTTTGCAGTGTACAGGTAGTCCTCACCCAATGACCACAATATGGACCAGAAAATTGGTCGCTAAGTGAGGTGGTCACTAAGTGAGTCACCACCTGACCAAACCTGATATTACGACCATTCTTACGATGGTCATAAAGTGAATCATTGTAATTATGTGAATCACATGTTTGTTAAGTGAATCACTTGGTTGTTAAGCGAATCCAGCTTCCCCGATTGATGTTTTTTGCCAGAATTCACTTAATGACCATCATAAAAAAAGTTGCAAATCATGATCACGTGACCACAGGGTGGTGGTGCGACAGTTATAAGTGTGAATACAGGTTGTAAAGCACTTTTTCTGAGGCCATCATAACTTTGAACAGTTGTTAAATAAATGGTTGTTAAGCAAGGACTACCTGTATGGGAAAAGTGGTATTGTTAGTTGGTTTGTTTTTTGTAAAAGTGCAAGATTCAGTAATTTCTTACCCCCTGCTCTTGGTTACCTCTCAATTAAACTGCACAGTTGTTTAATCTACAGCTGAAACTTATGTTAAACACTTATAAGGAATGCAAAAAAAGAACCAGGTTCTATGTCTGCCAAAGTTGCTTAGTGGACTAAGAATCATATTTACTTAGCAAACTGATTACTGGATCCTGTATAAGCAGGATGATGAGAGGACATTGCATTGTAGTTCAGCCTTGTTAAAACCACCAGTTTTCTATAACCTTTGACCTTGAGTTCTAACTTGCTCACTGAACCTATTTCATGGTTGGCCCTTTAGTTCCAATTGCTGGTTTCACTCAAGAGATCCCAAGTCCTGGATCACTAGTGACTGAGGTCCTTGTACCTTGAGAATATGTCCCTTTCAGACAATTTGCTTGAATACAGAGGAGGCTGGAGACAGGCATATGCACTCCTGCTTGTGCCCACTTTGATTTCATACTGTACAAGGCTAGACCCTCATTAGCACTGAATCCACATGGAAAAGAGCTAAATCTAATTCCAAAACTGGACAGACATTTTGAGTAGGGGAGTTCATTTTGAGGACTTCCTCTACTTAAAATATTATATTATCATTAGAATGCACAGAATGCTTTTATGAATGATGTAAAAATCATATATCCTGTATTGAAGCTCAGTATTTAGAAAGTGAAGTATGTTCAGTTAGAAACACTCTTAAGAGTACTTCTTAAGAATATTTACTTTTAATTTAATGGTATTCAAAAATCAGCCACTTTATATTTGTAGGTACCTAGGCGCAGTTAAAAGTGATCTACCATAGGATTGATACTTCATCTAGAGCAAAGTTAATCCTTGTAACCATAGCTATTATGTGAAAAACAAATAGCTATCATGGAGGAATATTATATATCAATTATTTATTTTTGAAAGGTAACTACAACTATTACAATATTCATGTGTATAGCCTATACACACACACACACACACAGATACATACACATACACACAGATACATGTACACACACACACAATATTACTATTGGGCTCCCACTAATATGAGCAAACATCAATTCATGCTCCCCCATTTTGGCTTCACTCTTTACCTGCATTGACACCTATGACAGAGTCCCCAAGGAGGGGCTTGTGATCATTGTCCCTATATATAAAAAAAGGAAAAAAAGATGATCCTGCTAATTATAGACCAATCAGCTTCCTCAACACAATCAGCAAACTACCTACAAGGCACCTACAATGGAAATTCCAGCACTAGCTGGAACAAAAAGACATACTTGCAGAGGACCAAGCTGGCTTTAAGGAAGGCCAATCCATCATTGATCAGTGCCTAGTACTCCAACATCTCATTGAAAAATATTCCTCCCACCACACAACCTCCCTTTATGCCACTTTAATAGACTTCAAAGCAGTTTTTGATTCCATATCCCAAGCTAAACTATGGGAAAAACTGGAGGCCTCCTCAACTGACCAACATTTACTTAATCTAATACATAAGCTTCATGAAGGGACCTCACTCAAAATAAGATGTAACCCCCAGGGCTATCTCACCATTGCCATTGAAACTGAGAAAGGCGTCAAGCAAGACTGTATATTGGCCCTCCTCTTATTCAGTTCCTATATCAACTCCACAGTGGGCCATCTCCTCAGCATGAACTTTCACTCCCCATAACCTGCTGGAAGACAGATCTCTCTTCAGATGAGATGTTGTCTGTTAAAAGAACACTGAGAGAGGGGGTTTCTGGTGCCGGGATTAATGGAGTCGGGATGTGTGATGGAATGGTTTGGTGAAGGCCGCGCTTGGGGAGATAAGCATTTCCTTAGACCCCAGAATGAGTGTGGGAAGGTGAAGAGGATAAGACTGGTACCACCCTAAAGAATTCTCAGTGTTTGCTTGCTGGCTTGGGAAGTTTAGATTCAGTCTGGCGAGATTCTGTCTTGTAGGTGGAAGGTAAAAAATGCAATAGAGCTATATCTGTACTGTCTCGTGGAGTTCCTTGGGCTGAACCTGACAGGATGAACTCTAATGAAGCTCTGCAATTAGAGTTCTTATCGCGGCTGGTTAGGATGACCTAGGAAGTTTTTTCCAGATCGAAAGCAACTCCTGGCAAAAGGAGCTGCGAGTGTGAAAGCTGGGAAGCACTTTCTTTTCAGAAAGCTGATGCCGCGATTGAACGTCTTCTTGAAAGACATTACCCTTGACCACCCCACCTCCTTGGTTAATTTGCAACTCAGTAGAAGAAAGAAGAAGAGGCTAAATTTAGCTTTAGAGATTCTGGAAAGCCTGGTGAGTTGCTTTATTTCAAAACGGGGAAATTGCGAAGAGTTTAAAAGGAGAAAATAAGAGCAACAGGAACAGAGTTTTTACAGCGAGTATTCTAATTGTCGCTATAGAGTGGTCTTGGTGGATATAAGTTATAAAGAAAGTTTCTCTCTACAAAGTGGTGGATACAATTTTTAAAATATTGTGTATATCATATATGTACTATAACAATGAATACAGTACAAGAAAGCAAAATAGAAGAGAATCAGCTACAGGAGAAAACGAAGGACTGTGTGCCATGTTTGAGGAGTTCTCTGCAAAGACCTCACAAACAATTTTGCAAAATGTAAATATAATGCTGGAAAAACATTTTGAAGGTTTTGAGAAACGGTTAGAACAAAATTTAGATAAAGTATATGAGAAAATAGATGGGGAAATAAAAAAGGTGATTGAAAGAGTAGAGGAAATAGAGGTAGAAAAAGAAAACGAACTAAATAGAATAGCTCTTTTAGAACTAAAGATAAGGAATTCAGTTTGGGGTTTAGATGTATTCCAGAAGGAAAGGAAGATGAGATAGAGGAAATAATAGTTCAAACATTGGCAAAGTTATTAAACTGGGAAAAGGATAAGATGGAAGAGGAGATTGAAAAGATGTTTTGTATTAATTCTAAATATGCACAGACATACAACAAGCCTAGAGATATCTTGATTGAATTTACAAGGAGAAAAACTAAGGAATTGATATTGCATGCACATTTTGAGAATAGAATTAGGATAAAAGGAAAGGATATTATTGTTCTCAAAGAAATACCGATAAGAATTTCGAGGAAAAGAAAAGAATATGTAGGACTAACGGAGGTATTGAAAAGAAATAACATACCATTTCGCTGGGAAAAACTAGAAGCAATAAATTTTACATTTTAGGAAAAAAGGTTTAAATTGAACTCAGTATATAAGGCTAAAGAATTTATAGAAAGATACAAAAAGGATTTAGAACAAACTAGGACTAATACTAGAAAAACAAGTAGAGAGGAACTAGCCACAACTTCTAAAGAATACGAAGAACTACTGGCGTGATGAGTATTAATTATTTAACTTGGAATATAAATGGGGCAAATAGCCCCCAAAAAAGGAAAAAAAAATTCACCATCTTAAAAATTTAAATTATGATGTAATTTGCCTTCAAGAAACTCATATCAAGAAAAAGGATGTAAAATATCTAACTAATAAGAAATTGCGCAATGAGTTTGTAACAGCGAATGATAAGAAAACAAATGGTATAGTATTATATGTGAAACCTCAATTAAAGCAAAGATTATTATTCTCTGATAAACAAGGGAGATTTTCAGGAATTGAAACTGAAATTCAAGACACCAAAATAACTGTAGTGGGAGTATATATACCACACAGAGACGTAAAGACTTTCTACGAGAACAAAATGGAAGAACTATTAAAATATTCATATACAAATTGGATTGTATTGGGTGACTGGAATGGTGTTACAACACCAATATTAGATAGGAAATCAGATAAACAAATTAAAGATAACCAGGGAAAACTACCGAAACTTTGTTTTGAACTAATGGAAAATTTAGTTTTAATAGATGCACAGAGACATAAAAATGGTTTAATGAAAGACTATACCTTTTTTTCAGACAGATTCAAATCCTTTTCAAGGATTGACATGATTTGGGTTTCTAAAAATCTAGCAAACAGAATAACAAAAGCCGAAATTTTACCAAAAACATTTTCAGACCATAACCCAGTGATAGTTACACTCAAGAAGACTTATAAAGGTATAAGATGGAGATTGATCAAATTTTAAAAAAGGAAGGAGTACTGGAAGAATGCAAAAAAAAAAAAAAAAAAAATTAAAATAATTTTTTGATATGAATTTGAATAAGGAAGTTGACATTAGAACAGTTTAGGATGCTAGCAAGGCAGTAATGAGGGGACATTTTATAGCCTTAAATCATAAAATAAAGAAACAGTATCAACAAAACATTCAATTAATTATGAATCAAATTAAAATAAAGGAAAGAGAACTACAAGACAGTCCATCAGATGAAAGCTTAATATATCAAATTAAACTGTTAC
This sequence comes from Liasis olivaceus, assembly GCA_030867105.1. Taxonomy (NCBI): domain Eukaryota; kingdom Metazoa; phylum Chordata; class Lepidosauria; order Squamata; family Pythonidae; genus Liasis; species Liasis olivaceus. The sequence goes on along the minus strand of CM061350.1, from coordinate 79,420,492 downwards.
AACAACTTGAGTTGACAACAACAAAAGATATAGAAATAAAACTACGCTGTACAAAACAAATAAATTTTGAATATGCTCACAAATCAAGTAGATGGTTGGCTTATAAATTAAGAAATGAGAAGGAAAAAAAATGATCATGAAAATAACAGATAATGGTTAAGAAGTGACAGATAACAAAGGAATTAAAAAAGCTTTTTTCACTTTCTTCTCAAAATTATATCAAAAGCAGGACATCCCAGAAGAAAAAATTGTTAATTATCTTAATAATCAAAATCTTCCCAAATTAACACAAAGCCAACAAATTACCATCAGTGGCCCGATCAAGAATCATGAAATTATAGATGCTGTAAAAAAACTTAAAATGGGAAAAACACCAGGGCCTGATGGTATATCTATGGGCTATTACAAATTATTTTTGGAACAAATTCTGTCTCCACTTAAGGATTTAATGAATTCAATTTTGAATGGTTGCCAAATACCAGAATCATGGTCTGAAGCAAATATTACTCTTATCCCAAAAGGAGAGCAAGACCCAACTTTAACCAAAAACTATAGGCCAATCTCATTGCTTAATAATGACTATAAAATCTTTACTGCAATATTAGCTGAAAGGCTAAAGACAGTCCTCCAAGAAATTATAGATAAAGATCAAAATGGTTTTTTACCAAAAAGACAAATAAAAGATAATATAAGAACAGTGATAGATATCTTGGAGTTTGCGTATTACCATAACAAAAATCAAATAGCCCTAATTTTCCTGGATACTGAAAAGGCTTTTGACAATTTAAATTGGAGTTTTATGATTAGTATATTGGAGAAAATGGAGTTTGGTACAGCTTTTGTGAAAGGGATTAAAGCAATTTACTCATCACAAAAAGCCAGACTAATAATCAATGAAGAAACAACAGACAGTTGCAAAATAGAAAAAGGAACAAGACAGGGATGTCCATTATCACCTTTATTATTTATTCTTGTTTTGGAAGTTCTCACGAGAGAGGTAAGAATTGATAAGCAAATAGAAGGAATAAAAATGTAAAAACAAACATTTAAATTAAAAGCATTCACAGATGACCTAGTATTTATTTTACAAAATCTGTTGGATTCGATAGATCATCTGCTGAAAAAAATAACAGAATATGGAGAGGTAGCAGGATTTAAAATCAATAAAAAACAAAAATTTTATGTAAAAATATGACTCAGAAACAACAAGAAATTTTGAAAGCAAAAACTGGTTTTACAATAGAAAAGAAAATTAGATATTTGGGTATAATACGGCTAAAAATAACACACTATTTCATAACAATCATGAGAAAATATGGTCTGAGATTAAATTAGATCTAGAGAGATGGAATAAGTTACAATTATCTCTCTTAGGAAGAATATCTGTAACTAAAATGGACATATTACCAAAGATGTTATTTTTGTTTCAAACAATTCCAATTATAATAAAAGAAAAAAAAATTCAAGATATGGCAAAATGATATTTCGAAATTTATATGGCAAGGGAAAAAACCTAGAATTAAATTTAAATAATTACAAGATGCCAAAGAGAGAGGAGGCCTGGGACTACCTGCCTTTAAGCTATATTTTGAAGCATGTTGTTTTCTATGGATTAAAGGCTGGTTAACATTGGACAATCAAAAACTCTTACAATTAGAAGAACATGAAATTAAATTTGGTTGTCATGCTTATATTTGGTATGAAAAAATAAAAATGAATAAACAATCATATTACCAGAAAAACATTACTTAAAACATGGGACAAATATAAAAGAAGGTTACTTCCAAACATACCAAATTGGATATTGCCACAAGAAGCTATATCAAGACGAGAAAGCTCAGGAGATCAGGTAAAATGGTTAAGATACAAAGATTTATTAAAATTTGACCAAAGTGGAGGGCCTATATTAAAATCTAGAGATGAATTAGGAAATGAAGGCAATATCTGTAACCGGTTTACTTATTAAATGAATGAATGATTAAATGAATGATTCAAGCTAAATAGAATTATAAATTTAATAAAGAAGAATCAGAATTTGAAAAACAACTTTATTTCAATAGCAATCATATTATTACAAAAATGTACAAAATGTTGTTACAAATAAATAAAAAAAAATGAACAGGTTAAAACTTGCATGGCCAACTTGGCAAAAAATATTGGACACAACATCCCATTAGAAAAATGGGAAAAAATATGGACCAAAGATCTAAAAGGTCTTGTGGATAAAGAACAACAAGAAAAATATAGTACTTTAATGCTTTATATGATTACTGCAGCCAGACTAATATATGCTCAGTATTGGAAAAAGGAAACTATTCCAACAAAGGAGGAATGGATGATCAAACTTATTGAACTAGTACAAATGGCAAAACTGACATGCTTAATGAAAGATAATAGTATTCTGAAATTTAAAGAAATGTGGCAACCATTACTAGACTACCTGTATTTAATTGATGAGAATGAAGCAATGACAGTGGGTTTCTTATTTTAAAGAATGCAAATGAATAGAAATAAATAGTATAGCAAGAGTTTAAAATTATCTGGAGTTATATAAGGGGGTTAAAATTATATTGACAGCTAATTTTAGTTGGAAACTTGTAACTTAGAGAACTTTGTTTATAAGGTTAAAACTTTTTTTTTTACTTTTTTCGATAAATGTCAAAAATGGATAATGACAAAAAGTACTATCAACATAATGTTATACAACAAGATGCTCAGAAAGAGATGTTGATCTTTATTGTATGTTATTCTAAATGTTGAAAAAACTTTTTTGTACAAATATTTGTTTAAAGAATAAAAAGAGAGAGAGAGAGGGGGAGAGAACACTGAGAGCACTAACACAGTGCTGCAAGGAAGACCAGCTAGAACTCAATTATCAGAAATCTAAAATCATGGCATTTGCTAAAAGGCCCAAGAGTCACTCCTGGAGCATAGATGGCCGCAAGATTGAGCAGGTGTCCTGCTTCAAATACTTGGGGGTAGTCCTTCATTCTGCCAGCAGTAGGAAAGCCCATGGGCACTATGTTGCTGAAAATGCACAGAGGAGCTAATCTGCCATCCTTAAATTCTTCAAGGCAACAGGCCACTATATTCCTGCAGCACTCAGATTATTTGAAACCAAGCCAACAACACAACTTCTTTATGGTGCCCAGTTGGGCCTCTTCTCCAATTTTGCATGATTAGAATTTGTACTATCCAAATTTCTAAGATCAGCCCTTGAAGTCCCAAAACATGTCTCTAATGCTACCTTGCAACTAGAGACAGGCCTTGTGAAAGAGGAGGCTAAAGTGTGGGTGGCCATACTCAACTATTGGCTCAGACTATTCTTTTTTCCCCTTTGGAAAAAAAAAGTCTAATAATATATTAGACTCTGATGTATTTTCCATGCTTTTTAACTGACTGTACTCCACTGTCCTTATGCTGGCCTTTGACTCTAATAAAGATTGGATTTGATCAGTTCATGGCAGATCTTTTCTTCACCTTTTTTATTCCTCTGGGCAATCCTCTGTTCTAGAGGTTATCTGAACCCTCCAGAATAATTCTGGAGATGCATAGCAGAAATAAAGGAGAGAAAAAGTCTTTTCTATTGGTATCATTGTATATAGGCTAGTATTTCATTTATTTATAAAGTTTATGCCTTGCACTGTAACTAACAAAGGATTTTAAAGAAGCTTGAAAAAAATAAATTGAAACTTCCCTCATGATTGCAAACAGCATTAAGAAGTAAATAAGTTTTATAACATAAAAATACTTCCAGAAAGTGTCAAAGGAATGTATTAAATAATTTAGTGAACACTTATTTTCTTCAAATTATCCCAAAATTGATGGAGAGCTTCAATCACTGTCCCAAATGACAAGCTACATAAAGTTCTTAATGATATTTCTATTCAAATTCAACAGCTGAACTACTATGGCTTATAAGTAAGATAACTAAGACACCATTAAAGAAAAAGAAGCTGAAGTTGGTAACTACCCATCATATTACAGATGGTGATGCATCCAGAGCAGCAACTATATTGAAGATCTCGAAGGTCACATGCAAAAGTGCTGCTTTACATTTGTAGCTATAAAGGGTGTAAAAGGTTAGTTTGCTGAGAATAGGCAAGAAGCTAATACAAGTGTAGGAGAAAATGTTGAATGTTAGAACAAACTTCCTAACAGTAAGAGCAATTCAACAGTAGAACCAATGAACTAGATAGATGGTGAGTTCCCCTTCAGAGGATGTGTTCAAGCAAAGGTTAAACAGCCGTGTGTGAGGGATGCTTTAATTTAAATTAATACACTGAGCAGGACCCAGTGGATACCTTCTGCTTCTCTGCTTCTATGAAATGAGCTGAATTCTGGAGCAGCATCAGAACTTTCAAAGACAGGTCCACATAAAGTGTACTGCAATAATGCAATCTCAGGATTACCAACAGCTCTATTCTGTAATCTTATACTTAGGCACTGGGAAATAAGGATCAACTTACTTCCTTGATCAGTTAAAACCTTGTTTGAGGTTAGAAAGTACCTTGCTTGCTCCAGTGGATAATAGGTGTCAAAAGATAGACAGAGGGAATGCAATTACATTGATTATTGGGACCTCTCACAACTCTCATGGTATCTTGAAAATACTATATTGGTAATGTTGTACTGAACTAGTTTCATTCATTTCTAACAGGAGTAAAGTGATGATGGTCACTAAGAATTTTAATAATATTACATTGATCAAAGTTACATTGGCTGCTTGTTTCTGGTCCTGCTGTTAATCCCAGAAAGCATAAAGGATTTGGAATCTATTTAACTTAAATATAACCTTCTGTTCCTTCCTTCTGTTTTGGTCATTTCATCCATTGGCAGAGTTCTCACTTGAGGCACAAATAACCATGCTCAAATTATCCTACTTTGGACACATTATGTGAAGACCTAGTTTTCTGGAGAAAGCTCTAATGCTGGGAAAGATGGAAGGAAAGAGAAGAGGACAACCAGCAGTAAGATGGTTGGACTCAGTGTTAGCCCTTCAAGGTAGTCCAGACAAGAAGCACAACCATGAGTACTAACTTTATCTTTATTGTAAGGTTACATTAACAGAATCTTACAAGTCTGAAAGTATTTCTCCCCTCTTTTCCTTTTACTCTCTGAAACACTTCCCATGTCCCCTCTCTTTCTGTGGGCTGAGATACCTTTTGCATGATGGCTGTTTAGTCTGCGGCTCTTCCTCTGTCTCCCAAGGTCATTCCCACATACCATTACACTCAGTTACAATGGTGATGAATGTATCGTTGGAAGACTTTAAGGACCAAGTTAGGGACAGATTGTCCTGGAGAAAATCTTTCTGTGTGGTTGCTAAGATTCAACACCAAGTTGTTGGCACATAATCAATCAAAGTACCGTGTACGAATATATTTATCATCTGTGACTCAACATAGGTTTAAACTAACAATAATTAACAGTCTGTTTACTTGGAAATGTGTGGCTGTTTTCAAGTCATAAGCATGCCCACATATTGGTTAACCAGTACAAGGAAAGTTTATGTTACATCCAGTTGTGTCCTACCAGCAGAAGTTACACTTTTCCCAACCCAGTTTTCTGCATGATCCCAAGTTCTGCTCCACAAAATTTAGGTCCTGTACAGAACCAAGCTGAAATCTTCACAGAGAGATATGAATAGGGAAGGCAAAGAAGACATCTCATCAAGCAAAATATACTTATCTGACATTTGATGTACTTCTACATTATATTTACCTTATATTTTAACTGGTAGTTCAGCCTGAGTATCATTAACTTTTGCCATACACAATGGAAAAACAGGTTAACTAAACCTCTTTTATCTCAGAAAGATCCTCTCACAGAATCAGGTCCTATTAGATACAGTAAGGCAATATTCTCAGATCATTTTTCATAGGATCTTCCTATCTTCCTTCTCATCCCTGTTGAGATTCCTTATTTTAATCATTTGGTGTACTGATTAGAATAATTAGCATACTCCATTTTGACAGCATTCAAGGATAGAGAAAAGTCAGTGATTTCAGATGAAAAACTCTATGGTTGTCAAACCGTGGAAAGTACAGCTGTGACAGTGTTTCTGCCGTGTTACATTCCATTATGATTTGTTCAGCATGGCATTGATGGTTGGTTGGTTGAATGTATACACCACACACTCCCAAGGGAAGACAACTTCTGGCAGAAATGTCTACTAGTTAATAGAGGAACAAAGCCTTCAACTAGCTACTTTTCACCTTTAAAGCTGCTTCATTGCCATGCTTGACACTTCTTTGCTAATCATAGAACTGTTTTAATACACGGTTCACCCACTGTTCCCCATTTGCCATATTTGTGGTTGAATGTCTTTATCCTAGCTAGCACTTAACCACCATTGTCATTACCACCAGACACAATAGAACGTCACTAGAGCTAGAGATACTGTACAGGATCTCATAAATGCTTTGCAGGGTGTTACATGACATCTGACATTACCTGAGCCGGCCTGCTCCAACAGTGTTTTTAATTTTTCAGATACAGTATCTTAAATCACGTAAAACCACAAAGCATAATTTATTCCATAATGGTTATTAGTTACATAATCTTTTCAACGACAAACACAAGAACAAGTTTCCATGGAATAAATACATTTTTTAAAAAATGTCTCTACATTGAATTAAGTCCATTATGTATTGCTTTATTAATGCGTATTTTTCACTTAGAAGTTGTCTTTACAGCAATGACGTATTTCCAAAGTCTCTAATTTAGAAACTGCTAATGTTTTCTCGCTGGTCTTGCAACTTGCCAGATTGTTCAGTTTCTTTTCCACAGAGCTGTAGGAAGAATTTAGTTAACATCACAATAAAATTTAATGCTTTGACAAGAAGCAGAATACAGGAACCCTAGAGACACAGTAAGAGAATCACAGGAGGCAAAAAGAAAAAAAAAAACTACTTGCATTGTTATAGCTTTTTACACTAATTCAAACGGATATATCAAAGTATATGTCTTTCACAAATGGAATGAAAAGAAAAGAAAGAAAAGACCAGAATGCCAAGAGAGATTGACAAAATCTTCTCACCAAACTGGGGAGGTAAAACAATTTTTTTTTTTTAGTGCATCTATATAAGAGAGAATAGGAAAATTAAATATATATATTTTTAATATTACTTTGGTTTTTCATCTTGTCCTTATTCAAAACAAAATTTATAAATAAAATTGGAAGAACTTCAATTAAGTTCTTAAGTACATGGGTAGGATAATCGTTTTAGCTTATTTTAGTGAGTAAAAATATACTAATGATGGTGTGGCGAGTTAATAAGGTAGCACAAGTCAAATGCCTATTCCTGGATAAATTCATTGCTGGAATATATATGTCAGTAGGCAACCTTTTGGGGCTGAGATCATATTCTTTTGAATTTTGAGAACATGTGGTAGGCACACTCACAAAATCACTGCTATTAGGAAACTTGCTTATACACAAGACTGCACATGGCCATTTACAAAACACGAATTGAACTAGTCTTCCAGGATACTGTCTACTATCCTAGGCAGCCTTGCGGGTAGTGGGTGGCATTTCTGCAAATACATAGTATACTAGGCCTTCCTATTTAATTACTTCAAAGAAACCTTTAGAAAAATCATTGAGTCTAGTAGCATTAAGACAGGCATCTACAGGCACGTAGATACCCACAGGTGACAATGTACTGCTGGCTGATCTTCTCTGGTGCAGAAGACTCTCTTCTGGAAGTCTCTTAGGGTTCAGCTGTATTTGGATGATCATAATCTGCTTAAGCCAATACATGGGAACACATAAACCCTTTTCTCTTTCCAAATTTCATTGCCATTAAGCCAGGGGATCTTCAATTGCCAGTTTCCTAACACATCAAAATTAGGAAACTATAGTTATCTCAACTGGCTGGGTTCATATTGATTTTGTCCATAGATGCTGTCTCTTCATACCCCCTTTGAACTGTCCAATATGGAATATACTTCTCATTGTTTTTCCTAGCAATAAGGGACTTTCTTGTACTTTGTCCTTGCTAGTGAAACTCCAAACAACCATGCTATGGAATTCACTAGTCTGTGCTCTTGCCTGTCCTTGCCCAATTTTTAAAAAAATCAAATTTAGTGGAGCTGTCCTTATGACCTAACCTTATCAGAGTGCATTTGCTCCAGATCTCTTGCACTGGTTATTAGCACCTTGGAATAAACCCATCCCAAATTGGTGCTTGCAGAAGCATGTGATCTACTGGGATACAGAAACTGTTACCATTTATTTGAAGTGGGTATGATAACAATCCACATGGAGAATGCTTATCAGTCAAGATGATGGAAAAGAGAAATTCTCTTGGGCCTTGACCGTAGAGCAGAATGAAGATCTCCACAATGGATGCTATTACAGCTCTGGAAATAAGAAGAAGAAAAAAAACTGATTTCATTTATTTTCCATTTAAAACAACTACCCAGAGCTACAGAAATAAAGTAGGCTGAAAATGGGATCATTAAAAGCAAGGTCATAGCACAACAGTACCCAGTGGTGCTATAACTTTTCAAGTTTCTTAGTTTGCTAATGTAAATGGTCTATTTATTCCATAACTGATCATGCTTGGATTTTTTTTCCCTTAGTTAGTTTTTAAAAACCCTGTAGCTGCAAAACTCCTGGGGGTGGGGGTGGGGGGTGGGAAGGGGAAACCATGTAACTAACTATAGACAACAAATAAAGAAATAAAAATAGCTTTTAAATTTGAGCATGAAAAAAGCCAAAGATCATCTAGCAGGTGAAACTGAGGCCATGCTAATCGAAAAGTGTGAATTCAGAGTTTAAAGCCCTGAGGACCTGAATCTATACTGTGGACACATTCGATGCTCTGCTGTTGCTTCCTTATCTGAGTGAGCAGCTGGAGATGTATATTATATCAATAGGTTTCAAAGATAAACAGTGGGGTGGTGGTGGTTGTTGTTTTCTTTTCTTTTTTAGTTTTGAAAAAGTCTAAAAAGCTTGAAATGAAAATCTTGGCTTACTGATATTTACTAAGAGCTAAAAGGAAGTTTTAAAGTGGCAGCAACAGGAAATTTGAGGGGCCTTCCTTTACCTGTTGTCCCTCACATTATGGGACTACAACTCCCCTAACAAAATGTTCTGGCCTCTTTCAAATTATAACATTATGGGTCAGTGTAATGTATGAACCAAACCACAGGGACTGAGGTTGAGAATAATAAGCTGACTTGAGGCTGCCAAATGAGTTCATTGTAGGGGTGAAATTTGAACTTCCTGATTTGCGATTAGCTCAATCTCATAGCCACTCTAGCAGCCCTTTCTTAGCTCCAGATAACATTTACTCCTTGAATCATATTTATGAAACTCTATTTATAAAGGTCCCTGCCATAATTTCCTCAGGAAGGGTTATTTGTATTGTGCTTCCAGCTACATCCAAAATGAATGGAAATTGTCAAGCCGTAAAGCATCCAACTTGCAGGTGAACTATGTGTGTAAAGCTGTGCCTAAATGAATGCATTTTATTAGTATGAGACTCCAGTTATCTGATGTTTTCAGTTTTGATATAGTATCTAACCAGGGTGAACAGGGCTGCTTGCTGGAGCAAAGTGTACTTTCAGTCCTTTGGCAGCTGCCTGGACCAGAAGAGAAAATAGTAGCCATGACACTTGGGAGCTATGCTGTGCTCACTTTACCCTAAATTCTGGGGGCCATACTTGGTTCAAACGTAAGATTTTTCATAGCAGTAGAATCTACCTGATGATCTGAGAAAGACCAATAACACAAGAAAAAAATAATTAGCCAAACCTGCAAAATTAATAAGACCAATAACACAAGAAAAAAATAATTAGCCAAACCTGCAAAATTAATGGCAATGAATTGACATTTATTCAAGGTTACCTTCCCAAGAAAATGTTCAAAAAAAATAATTAGCCAAACCTGCAAAATTAATAGCAATGAATTGACATTTATTCAAGGTTACCTTCCCAAGAAAATGTTCAACTTAGCAAACCAACAAAGCTTCTATTTCATCGTTCAATCAACCATTCATCTTCTCACTTAGCCATAAAGCATGCAGCATGATTTACTTGACTTGGCTGTTATGCAAATAAAAGGAGTCTAGATGTTCCACCCTTGAATGACACTTGAGAGGAATCTACTTCACACACTAAACAATAAATTGTGCTTTAAAACCCAAATGGCTGGGATCACAAATTGCAATAAACCAGTACAGACACTAACATTTTTTTTCAAAATATTTTCCGCTTGGCTGTGGATGCTCCATTTTTTTTCAACTTTTCCTTATTGCTCGCTAATGTTGATTTGCTTTTTGTTATTCAGCTGATTACCATTGTTCTTGCTTGCAACTGATTCATCATGGAGATGGATTAGCACATCCCAATAACCATCCTGAAATATCATGGTAAATTATTGCTAATCAGCCTCACTTCTTTGTTGACTACTCCAAGGGGGTGTAAGAAGGAGGGGACCCTGCCAAGAAAAGATAGGTGGCACAATCTCAGGAACTCAGCTGAGACTCAGCAGCTATGTTGAACAGGTAAAGAATGGATCAGCATGTTTCTTGATCTCCCATTCTGTCCCATGGTAGTTTTGCCCAATTGGATTGGAGACTTTCCATTAGCCTCATATGTGAATAAGGCATTCACACTTGAGTCTTGTATAGTTTGCTGCAGATTCCTATTTTTATTAATGCCAGACCATCTAGCATTATTTGGCCATACAAAAACTGCCTGCCATCTTCCTTGTTGTTATTGGGAATGATCAGATCAAAACACAACAGCCATCTTATAATTCAGCATTGTATTATCACCATGGGGTCAAGCATAGATATCAATATGTGAGGGAAATGAAGGAACTGTGAGGAAAATGAGGAAAATATATCTTTGGGTGAAGCCTTGGGTAAAAGATTCACCCAAAGATATATTTTCCTCATTTTCCTCACAAATAGATCTGATGCTAGATTTGTTGTGCCTTTTTAAAAGATGATGTGAAGAGGTCGCTGAGAAGGTTTACCCCCCCCCCATCCGCCCATCTGCTTAGAACTTGTGCCCCAAGTCATTAAAATTTGTTCTGTTGTATTTTTTGAGTATAGCTTGACTACAGTGCCTGAGCTGCAGACATCCGGATGACCACTGGATGGCAGCACAGAGTTGCAGAAAATTCAATTTTTTAATCTGAATTTTTGCAGCCCAGACAAGATAGACCTATTCCTGAATGAACTCAAACAAGAGCAAACTTTCACACTAATTGTAATGGTTTATAGAGTTGCACCCTTCATTGCTAGAATGCCATCTTCTGTCCTCTTCTGTGTTCATTAAGTGGGTCAAGTCAAGAAGAATTTGGAAAAAAGTACAGTGCAGTAGACAAGCCTTGTTCTGTAAATTTATCTAGGTGAGACATGGAAGCATCTCTGAATATCAAATTTATGCATATGTGCAATAGATAAATAAAAGATTCCCAAAGTGCTTTCTGATCCACTCACTTCAAACAACAAACATCCAACTGTTGTTGTTGCTGTTTTTTTTAATCTATCTTTTTTCAGGAACTTCCCTTTCTCTCTTATGCTTTTTCAATTTTAATAAGGTTGCATTCATCTCAGATTCCCCAAGCCCCTTAAAACACTGATAATACAAGTGAGGGGAGCATATGTTATTATTTCCAACTGTACAAAGAATAATATAAGGTATTGGAACTCTCCCAAGAGCCATTCAACTTGGGGTTTCCATTTTAATTTCCAGAACTATGCTCAGCTGTTGCTGAGTTTCAAAGATAGCATCTGAACTTTGAGATGGGAATTCGGAACAAAGTGAATATCAGACTTGCTTTGATCCTCTCTGCGTGGTCAATATTTTAGGATTATGTTAGAACAAAACACCTGGAAGGACCATGGAAGGAGTCCAGAAGTAGTGAATGAACATTGGGCCTTTCAAAAGAGTAGCTTAAATGCTACAATCCTTTTCACCTGCTAGAGGTTGCTCCTGCTCATACTGTCACTAATTAACTCAGTGTTGACTGAAGTACCACAGCAGGGGCACCTTCGTATGTTTTTCACCATTTACCACAAGTCTTATTTTGCAGAATCAGTTTCTCTTCTTGAAAAAGGAAAAAAAAAAAAAAATCACACAGAGTGAGTTGCTGCTTGCTCCTTTAAAATTTCAGAGACATTTACAGAGCAGCAGTTGCCACAGCTCCTCGCCTGCTACTTCTTTTGCTCATCCTTTCTTTCACACACACAAAAATAAGAGAATTATGTTTCTCTGTGTGTGTGTGTGTGTTTTAAGGCAAGAGAAAAAAAGTGCATAAAATGTTAGGCTACCAGATCTGGCCTATAAAAATCTGGACAATCACTAGATAGGAACAGTTTGGCTTCATAGAAAGTACAATGGCTGTGTTTTTTTAAGAGCTGCTTAGTTAAAGACAGAGTAACCCACACTTTACGATTATCTAAGTACACATTTCTGATAAGGAGAAAAGATTTTCATTATGTCAAATCAATCATGTGAGTTGTGCTTCTGTTATCACCTCTGGGTTAGGTTTATATTAATGGGCATATGGGACTCACACACGTATATAAGTTGCACAATAGGCAAAAACAGAACAATTTGGCAAAATTCTCATAAATGTCTTATAAGGATCAAGTGAAGAGGTGGCTGAGGAATGTATAGGGATATTTTGTTTTTCACTGTGTAATCCTCTCTCAGGTCTCTCTACAGCACTTCAGTAACAGTCTAGTGAAAAATGTCATGAGATAATTCCTCCATGTTTATTTTTTCCTTCTTTTCTCTGGGAAGTACAGACATCTAGAGATAAGCAAAGCAAGCTAAATACATATACTACAAAATGATTTTTCTGTTTGATTGGAAATTATTATTAATATACTATGTTGTTCTCATTCTGCAACAGGTCTGTCCTGATATTATTTGTTGCATTTTAAAGACTGGTTTTTTTTTCCTCTGAATCAGTTAAACTTGTTTTACTTTAAATGAAATAAACTTGTTTTACTTCTAAATCAAGTAGTGTTCAAAACACTGTACTCATGTGCTGTGATTTAAAACAAGAATCTGCTACTAAGAATGAAACAACAGACACCGATGATTCTTTTTTGTGCTAGATTAATTTTCTTCCAAAGGCCAAGATGGCCAGATGCACAAGAAGAGTGGGTTCTTTCACTCTTTGTAATTGTTTTGGAGATGGAATTTCAACAGATGTGGTTTGTATGACAATTTTTCCCCATCTGTTCACCTATTAAAAATCAGGAATCCCTCCTTTTTTCTATCTGGACACTTTATCGGAAGCTCAAAGGTGTTACTTTAGTCTATTAGATATTACGTCTCTTGACTGCCACAACTTACTGAGAGGCAGTCAACCAACATGAAACCTTCACTTCATGAAGCTGCTAATCACTGTATAACTAGATACTTTCAACCAAAGTGAAAGGTGACTTGCTTAACATTCCATGACAACCTTATTCATACTATTAAGCAGTTCTGCAATTGGGCTGAAGATGGGCTGCTAGATGGTGAAATTTAATAGAGTTATTTTCCACAGCCATAGAATATTAATTTGAAGTACAGGATATGAGTTTGCTCACCTCACTTTCCTGAAATATTTGCAAGTTTTTAACACAATTGTGAAGCTCCTAACATATTACAATATCATGAGAACACTGAAAGGCTGCAGCTAACCCTGGCTTTCTAAATAAGGAATTGAAGATGTTCTAGTTGTATGTGAGCAATCATGAAAAGCACTATCTTCTTTCAGTCTTCTCATACTTGCCCTTTGCTTTACAAGATCTTTCTTAATGTTCCTGAGAAAAACAAGTCTATTTTAAGAGTGATTTTCAGCAGTTTGCTTACCCAGTTATACGCAAACACTCTTTACATTGCCTTGAATAGATACTTAATCAACATTTATTCATATACTGCCTTTCTGCAAAAAATTACTCAAGGTGCTACACAGCAAATCATGCCAAATAATTGAGTACATGAGAACAATAACCTATTAATGAAACAAGAAAAGAAAACAGAAAATGAAAAATTCTCACTTGATTTTAAGCATGTGTTCTAAGAAAGTCTTGTATAGCTCAGTGGAACTTGCATTAAAACACTTTTTTAAGAAACCAAGGCAGCATAGGTGTCAATCCTAGATTTAAAACAGAGGTCCCCAAACTCTTTACCTCATCAACCCCTTCATGAACTTTCAGATTGTTCATCAACCCCCAAACGTTTATTATATGAAAATAATTTAATAAATACTACTTTAACTAATAGTACTATGAATAATAATAACAACAACAATTACAGCAACAACTGCAATGGATAGTTCCATTGACCCTTGGGGGTCAGTACTGACCACTTCGGGGAACCCTGCTGTAAAGGGTTAATCGATAAGGGTTACTATGGATTAGAGTAGTTAGCATGTATTCCCTTGTAGATGATTTCATCATCTAAGAGAGAACTAAGAGTTTAGCCTGCTACAGGGAATCACCTCCATACTTGACTATAATGGTTTCTAGTACTTTTTTTTTTTTTGGTGAGTAGAGGAATAAATGAAGAAACAAGGCTTCCTTAAATACAAAGGCTTTTGAAAAAAAAAGTACATTATAATATGCTAGAGCTACCCTATCTGTGTTACAAAAATTGAGGTGACTACTAAACAGCACAAAGGGTTACAACAGAGGTCCCCAAGCTATGCCACTGTTTGGCCCCTTAAAATAATTAAGTTAATCTGTGTGGCACTCTGGCTCCAATGAAATTAATTATTTCATTTGGGGCTAGGGTTGGGCAAGAAACAAAAATACCTCTTTTAATAATTAATAATTCATCTATGTATCAGATTAAACAATGATAGAATCTTACAGTTTTGTAAAATTAGACTGTTTTATTGGAAATAGCAACCCCCCAATACAAGATGGATGGATGGATGGATGGATGGATAGATAGATCTAATGGAAAGTTGAGCTTGCTTACCTTTGCATAATTCCTGAACTCTCGATTTTATTTTGGGGACAACTACTCTCATTTATGAACATCAGGAAAAAGAAAAGGTGGTTTCTAAGCTTCTCTTAAAGCACTTTTAAAATGCTATAGCTTGTAAAACATTAGCAGGGAGTAAGTTGCTTCTGGCATCTCTCACCTAGTCTGGCTCATTGGCTCTTTCCCTTCCAGCTTAGTATTTATAAATCCCGCCCCCAACCCCCGTGCAATTTTCTCCTCTCTTCTTCCTCATAGTCCTTCCTTTCTGTACCATTATAATTCCCTCTGCAGAGTGAGTCTTAGGTCAGGGATGAACAGAGTTTTACATGGAAAATGTGTATGATTGCTCCTCCTCTGAAAGGCAAATATGACACCTTAATAAGATGAAAGAATACTCAGACTTCACCAGGGCTCTCAAACCAGGCACCAAGCATCAAACTAGAACCCTGCTTAGAAAAGTGATATTCCATTCCTGGTGATATTCCATTTACTGTCACCCATATTTAGAGATACTTAGAGTTTTGTATATCTGTTTGCAGTAAACTGTGGTGGTTCTAGGTTTTTTGCAGCCTTGATCTTGTAGTCTTAGCTTAGTAGTCTAGTAGATCTCTCTTCAGGGATCTGTCCCACTGGGCAGTTAGTAGCAATTGCCTTGTGGAGGGGGTCATGTGAAAAGGAAGAGGCCAACAAGGTGGCTTCTGTGACGCTTGCCATCTGCTTTTCCAATACTTTTCATTTAGTTCACAAGAGTGTCTGATAGGATAATTCTATTGTTCACTAAAACAAGACACTTGACAAAATCAAATTTTAGGCATTGGCATGTTTCCTACAGTTGAAGTCTCACAAAATTGGCAAATTTTGTAAGATCTATTCTCACATTGATTTTGACAACTTTTACTTTTTAAAATTGAAATATATATATATTTTTAATATTCTTATTTATTGCTTTTTGGCATCCAACCTTTATGTGAAATCTCACAAAATGAAATGAAAAGGACATTTCAGAGTCCTTGTTTTAGGGGTAAAGCATATTGACTTCTGTTCCTCAGTAAAAGGGAAGAGATAGGGCCTTGGGAGGACTATTTTCACACAGATTGTGTCTCTTGATGTAACCACATTGAGGCAGTCTGCCTGGACCAACAATCATACCTAAGCCAAATAATTATTAATTATTTTTATGAAGAAGACAAGAATTGTTTCTATTGAGGAGATGGAACATCATCCATTTATAACTGTTCGTTTGTTGTCTACTCTCATTGGCAGTTGTTTCATATTACACTACTTCACCCTGCACATAATTAGAGAATTTCAAGGGAAAGGTATCCCATATTTTATAGATGTCTACTCCTGAAGAGGTGGTAACTATCTGCCATGTTCTAAGGGTCATCCCTGGAGGGGGGAGTCAAAAAAGTCAAGATGTCAACCATCACCGCATGTACCTTTTTTGTGTGGATCATGAGGTATGTAAAAAGTGTGGGGCTTTGATCACATGGTTGCAGCCACCATCTTGATTTTTAACCATTTTTTTTACCAATATATTCCATTTCCCAGAATATCTCCTTCCTATTGTCAGTTCAAGCATTTCATCCAGCCTAGCACACACCACATTTACAATTGTTCTTTTCCTGTGGCAACACATTTTTATTTAACTAATTTGTCTTCAAAAGGGAGAGCTTTCTATGTCAGCCAGAAATGCATATGCATATAAAAAAATCCCGTCTCACTTCTATGGGTGGTATGTGTCTTCCTCAATCTACCAGAGGCCTGGGAGTTTGAGGGTTCTGCACAGTCTCTTGGCTGTTCCTAGCACTGCACTCTTCAGGACAGAGAGCTCTGAAGTTGTTCCTGGAATCTGTTGGAGCCACTCTCCCAGCTGAGGAGTCACAGCCCCGAGTGCTCCTACCACCACTGGGACCACTTTGGCCTTGACTTTCCACACCCTCTCTGGTTCCTCCTTCAGGCCCTGGTACTTCTCCAGGTTCTCATGCTCCTTCTTCCTGATGTTGCTGTCACTTGGCACTGCTACATCTATCACTAGCAGTGGTGATAGATGTAGCAGTGCCAGTGACAGCATGCATATATAGAGATAGAGATAGATAGATAGATAGATAGATAGATAGATAGATAGATAGCGACACACATACATACATACATACATACATACACACACACTGTGTGTGTGTGTGTATTTGAATAGCTATTTTTGATCACAGAATTCTTTTTCCCAGTTTTGAGTACAAGAGAGTTGTGAACAGCTAATGTGGTAAAGCAACAATATGGAATTGGGGGGCGGGTAAATGGGACAATCACAGCCAGCATTAATAATTCCCAGGCAACCTATCTTGCCTGCTTAGGCCACTGAAAAATTATTGATGTTTTCCTGGATTTGAGTTCTGCAAATTCCCCAGTCAAAGAGTAAATGTTTTTGCAAGCTGAATTTCATGACAAAGGCATCACATTTCATCAGAAAATAGAATTTAATGTTGATAAATTTAATGGCATCTGTTGCAAATGAGATGAAGTTGATGCTTGACAGAACTCAACATAACAGAGAGGAAAAAAAAATTGAAGGAGAAGAAACCTATGAATAGGAACAACCCGCAAAGGGAAAGAAAAGTGTAAATTAAAACATATGACACTTAATTTTTCTAACTAAGTTTGAACTTGGAAGTTATAAGAAAGTGACACAGAGATATGGATATCAGCTACTGCTACTGCATCAGACACATTTAGCAAATCCTGAAGTTGGCCTTGATAATAAATCTTCCCTTCTCTTGGGAGCAAATTCTTCCCTGCCTTTCCCTCTAAGCATGGTAGCAAAACTCAAGATGTCTCAAATATTCTTCACTTTTCATTCCTTTAAATATAAATTAAGGGAGAGTTGAAATTTGTTCCTGGGAAATAAAAGGATAGAATGAATCAATTTTACCATATAATTTATCATTAATTCCATAGACTGTCTTGATGAACTATGTGTATACTGATAGGTAAAGGGAAAATCTGGGCTCAGTAAAGGAAACTAGGCAGGAACTCCAGAATTTAAACCCTAGCATTTTCTATTCATAAGGTTAGCCAGTGACTTTAAAAGTGGTCTCCCTAGAGACCCTGGATAGCCACTGACAATCAGAAAAGAAAATAGCAAGGAAAATGGACTGATGGCATAATCTGACCTTCCACTGACTGTACTGAATATGATTCCTAATTCTGCCAGTTTTTCTCTGGTTCCTAGTTCCATCACATTTAATGGCTTCTCTTTTCTGCAGTGACATTGTCTTCTAGAAGCTTATATGATTTTACCTTACCCTTTGGTCAGCCATGACCTGAGTAGGTCACTGCAAAAGATCTACTTCTGCCAAAATAAATCTGCTTTTGATCCTTAAGCAGTCCTGGTTCTAAAGTGAGCATGGGACTCTCCAATTCTTACTGAGAAGTTAGGACATTTCTTCTATGGGTTGTTCTTTTAAATATTTTACTCAGAATTTAAGTAGTCTCTTTGTGTTTAGCCCAGGCACTCTTTTTCATTTTTTTTTTTTTAATTCATAGGGAAATGTTAATTCTCCCAGTTTGGGAAGATTGTTTAATTCCCCTTCCAGCCTTGCAACCACTGCTCCACTTGTCCCCCACAGAACGGCACTAGCGCAAATTAAAATAATTGAAATTGCTGTGGATTATTAATTAGAAAGGGAAAAAAGAAGGGTGTGAAGGCATATATTATGAAAAAAATAAGCAATTTTTGTACTGATAGGGTTTTGAATTCAAACGTTCCGTGTTCATTAGCAAGGTATGAAAATATTTTTTTGTTCTGTTTTTTAAAGATTTTTTAAAAAGCACACAATATCTGGAAAACAAAATACACAGCATAAATTAACAGATGCCGATGCTGGGATGCTATGCACACTTGTCTGGCAGGACTAACTAATTGATCACAGTGAGTAAACACGTATAAGATTGCACTGGGTGAATATCATATGTTCCAGTATAAATATTTGTGGAAAGTGAATGTCTTATTTGAGACACAAAACATGGGCAGAAGAGATGTTATAGAAAGTATGACAGACCACATGTTAAACTTTCCTTCCTTTAAACTCTGCACGGTTACAGATGTTCTATTTCTTACTCCCATCTTCAACTTTCACTTTATGTTCCATGGCAAATGTATGTTCCTAGGGTATACAATTTGTGGGCATCTCTTGTTTTAGTAACCCAAATATTGGGATCCTCATAAGCAATCTTGTTTTCCAGGGGACTTATTTTGCCTACAATGTAAGCAGGACTCACTACCTGAGCCTGTTTTTAGAGAGAAGATGGAAGTTGAAGTCGTTAAGGAAATGATAACTGTTCAGCTGGTATCTCTCACATTGTTTAAAATTTACAAGGACACTTTGGGTAAGTTTCTTCTAAATCTGTTGGTAGCTGCCAGGGGGAAACATTAGAAAACATGGAAATGGCTGTCAAAAAGGGGAATGGTTTCAAAGTGAGGGAGATAATTAAACAAATGAATTTGACAACTATGAAATGATAGTCTGCAGTTCACAGATGAAAGGTTATTGTTGTTTTTTTTGCCTGTATCAGAGCATAATATTTAATAAAAAAATAGAATGATCTGTAAGATTACTCTTCCAGAATAAAATCTTTATGATAATTAATTTTGTGAATTGTGTTAGCTTTTCCTTGTATTTTTCTATATTTATACTCAAAGCATTTATGTACTACCCTTCATCCTAACAGTTTATAACAAGAAAACAAGATAATGGATTACCTCTCCAAGTACAAATAGAATACTTGAGCTAAATAAAATATTTAAACTATATGTTGCATGTGGAAAAGGCACAGATGTAGTGGAAATATAGGGACATAATCCATTAAGTTGACCTGCAAACCTAAGACATGTGAAGCATTGTTATGAACAATTGTAGGGTAAGGTAAAACAGAGTAAGCTGTTCTGGGTTGTACAATTGTGATAGTCACACAACTATTGCTTCCACAGCAGTCACATGTATTAACATTTAAATGTAAAGAAGCAATACTGATGTTGTTTGTCCCTTTTAATAAGATGTAGAACCTATGTATTATGTATGGGAGATTCCAAGTTTTATTCCTGGCTTGTCCAAGAAGAGCCAAAGAATCCTGGATAGCTACAGTCAATCATTGCAGATAATGTTAGGCGCATTTCCACATGGCTGCTATTCTTACTGTCCAAACCTTCACAAATTAGTTGCAGTCCCCACTGTTGCCCTCACTGTCACCATTCTTGCAAGGCTGCGAACTGTTCATGCTCCTCCAGAGGACTAAGACCAAAAGACTAAAAACAATCAATGGCCAGCCCTAATTCAGTGGGGAGGAGGAACAGCCTAAAAGCCAGGAGGTGGGAATCTGCCAGCCTCCAAGCCCTTATGCTTCAGTGGCAGAACTGCCCAATGATGATGACAGTGTGATCACACGGGGACTGTGTGATCTGGGAATGGTGCAAACACCGCATGCGGAGGCGCCATGAAATAAACGAAACATTTGGATTCACTTAGTGTAAGGCAACATCTGTATATAAACATTTTGCTGTGTGGTTTTAATTTTTGCGTCTGTGTTCTTTTGTGGGAACTGGCTTATCTGCATAGTGCTTCTACTTTAGCGTTTGATCTTTTCTTTGTTTTCCCTTGATAATGCTTACGTGTGTGTGTGTGTGTGTGTGTGTGTGTGTGTGTGTGTGAGGGGGCATTTTAATGCGTTGTAGCCTAATTCCTACTGTGCAAGGTACTGGTATATTGATTAGGACAGTTCCACAGTCAAAGTGCTCACTGTCTCTTAACTATTGCTCCTCGGTAGCCAATTCTATCAGCACAGGTGTGCAACTGAGTTGGGCCATGCAGTGCCATCCAACCTTCTTACCATGCAAAAGAAAAACATGATGATTACTTTCGACTCCTACCCTTTGGTTCTCTCTCTTGCAACAATAGAACAAACAGTCCTTTGGCTGCCACAATGTTATATACATAACTCACTGGAAAAATGTATTTTGTAACTGTGAGATTCTGAGCCATTTTTATGTGGGATAAGAGAATGGATTGTCGGGTAAAGAAAATACCCCCATTGGCTTCTCAGTTACCAGATGCATGAATAGCATACTTTATTGATTTACCAAACAGTTCTATTCTGCATCTATACCTCTAAGTCTATCTTGGTATCACTACCACTAGCTATTAAAGTCAGATCTTATTAAGATAACAGAGCCATCACAGTCTGGCAGTTTATTTATGGCTAATAATGATTCCTTAATGCTCTTTATGCTCTTACTAAGAATGAGGTCTTTTTTATTGGGGTATAATAAACTGAGATTGCACTTCAGAGCTGTGGATTCCTTTCTTAAGTGCAATGGATATAGATATGTGTCTCAAGCAGGAAGCTGTCTTGCTCTTCATGAGATGGACAACACTTTTCCTTGTAACTTCTTTGTTTATTAAATTATCTTGCATAGAGGTTTCAAACTTGTCCTCAGGTACCCATCTGCATTAATGGGTTGAATGCTAAAAAGTCAGCAGCAAAATTATTAGAGAACTTTTGGTAACACTTGTAGGTGATTTTCCAGAAATTCACTTTATTCTCTTTTCTGTTCTCTTTGCAGAATGAATTTGGTAAATTAATTTTAGCCTTCCTTTGAAGAAATGCCTACATGTGTTTCATTACAAACCTGTTCTGTGACTATGGTCCTATTGTAACCAAAATGGTGCAATCCAAATGAAAAGAAAGTATAACATGGTTTGGGGGAATTACAGAAGTAAATATTCCAATGAAGACTGAGAATGCTAAGTAGCTATTAAATGTCAGATGTTTGCTAGATGCTGGTAGAATAGAGAGATCATTTTGGATTGGGTTGGATTTGAAAAAGGGCATGGCTAACTGAAACTTGAATAGGAGTACACTGCAACATTTTATGACAGTCCCATAATTCACCTCTAATTTTGTTTTAAACAAAACAAAGTGGCAGTTCTAGTTAAAAACCTGAATGTAGCATTAGCAGTAGGAACAGTAATGTATGTATAATGTATGTATTTAAAACTTAAAACTGCCATATAGGTAGTCCTCCCTTACCGACTGTCTCATGCAGTGATAAGTTATGACAGTGAAAAAAAATGTAAAGATTTCAAAATGTGTAGGGAATGGGAGTGTAGTCTTCAGGTCTCTGTTTTTAGGTGGTCTAAAAAGAAACTATACTCATATAGGTTTGAACCAGAGTACAGCTTACCACATGATCCAGACTCTGCTTTACTCAGAGTCTGGATCATGCAGAGAGCTAGAGTCTTGTCCAAGCCGATCTGAATCATCTCTGCTTCAAGCTTCCTGTCTGAATGGCTAGCTTTGTTCTGCCACCACACTTCGCCATCAACATGTTTAGGCAAACACTTGGTTATGGTTTCAGTTATATTCTGTTCCATAAATCCTTTTGTGTATATATTCCATACATTTTAAGTAAAATGGCTAGGATGGGGATGCTTTTCCTAGGGTGAAATTTGTTTCCTGAATATGAAATTTGCCCAATTGCTTTGAAAATACATTCTGAACTTTCAGAGAAGACAGGTATTCATGCTTTTCATTATAATACTAAGAATGCTTTTTCAGAAATGGAATAGAGGGGATGCAATGACTTATGATGGTTATGAATATCTTTATGACGGCATGACAGATGCCACTAGGAATAATTGCACAAAAACAATCTTGTCTTGCAAAAAAAATTCTTTTTTTTCTTTTGCAGTATCTTTTTGATTTACAACCCCATTCATGGTTTTGAACAGATGATGATATAATAATGTTAATAATCATCGTCTATAGTATAGCAAACAGCATTACCACTCATGACTTTAGGAAGTGCTGCCTCCAACCAAATCAAGCTTTTAACATCTGCTCTAATACATGTATCAGTTATTAAAAATATAGCAATAGTTCTAGTCTGATTCTAGGCAGATAACAGTAGTGTTTTTATTGAAGTAAAAGTGCTAGATTTGATATGTATATCAAATTATGTCCATAGTGTTTAGTTGTTTAACATGAAGTTATGGTTGCTCTATATACTCTGCCATTTTAGTTTTTTTTCTTTGTATTTATATTTAATTTAATTTAATTTAATTTAATTTTATTTTATTTTATTTTATTTTATTTTATTTTATTTTATTTTATTTTATTTTATTTTATTTTATTTTATTTTATTTTATTTAATTTAATTTTATTTAATTTAATTTAATTTAATTGAGTCAGTTTGGTCTAGTGGTTAAGGCACCAGGCTAGAAATCAGGAGACTGTGAGTTCTAGTCCCACCTTAGGCCTGAAAACCGGCTGGGTGACTTTGGGCCAGTCACTCTCTCTCAGCCTCTCTCAGCCCAACTCACCTCATAGGGTTGTTGTTGTGGGGAAAATAGGAGGAGGAAGGAGTATTAGGCATGTTCACCACCTTGAGCTTTTTATAAAAAGTAATAAAGGTGGGATAAAAAAAAATCTTTTAAAAAATATGGTTTTATTGGTTTTTATGTATTTTACGTATTTTGTTTTATTATGTACACTGCCCAGAGTCACTATGTGAGATGGGCAGCTATACAAATATGATAAATAAATAAACAAACATATATAACTGAGTACCAGCATGCTCTATATCCAGTGACATCCTTCCTAATATCTGTATCATAAACTTCAATGTTTTCATTGGAACCTACATCAACAGAATTACCCTTTTATAAGCCCCAATCATAGACCTACAGAGATCAAGAAGTCTGAAACTATAGTAGATATATTTGGGGCACACATACGTTGCTAAGCATATAGATCACTATGCAGATGTAACATTCAATACAGAGTGGCATCAAGATGGTACAGAGTATAAGAAAGGGAAATGGAAATTTTTGGCAAATCCCTGTGTAATTATGTGCATGGCAGTAACTATGTAGACCACCCATCATTCTTAAAATTCAAGTTTAATTGGGCAAAAAAATCCAGAAACCATAAATAAGCTTTCCTTCCATCAATTATACCCCATAAAATAGCAAATCTTATCCAAAATCATCAATTCCCTTCATTTTAAACTGGATAGGCATTTGTGAGAAATGGGCCCATAACATGAAAACTAAAAGCATTAAAAGTCACTTGTTTCTTTTGTAGGTGTTACGTTTTAGAGTTGGGGACACTTTTACATTGGCATATTGTTGCTAGGATACAGGGGAGAAATTTGCTTGGAAATTTCCCATTTCAGTAAATACTTGCTCGGTTCATACTTTCTGAACCAATGCACAAACTATTCTGAAATAATATATTTTTAAGCCTACGCTCTTATACATCAGAAATACAGTGTGTGAAAAGTTCATAATTATATAGTAAGTTTACGGCTTCAAACATATGCAAACACATCTTTAAATGCCTAACCATTTTACCGTTGATGGAAAAAAAATTCTACACACTCAAAGTACCAAAGATAATGTCCAGAACAACTTATCCCAAAAGCAATAGCTTTCTTTTCAGTGAAGTCCTGGAACTACCACCAGTGTCCAGATGAACTATTACTTTTTCAAATGAAAAATTATTCCAGAAATTGCTGTTTCTTCATAAGAATTAGCCTGTGAGTCCACAATTTAGCACATATACGGTAGGTGCCAAACTTTCTAGAAAGACATCTTTGGCTCTTACTATATACCATGCTTGCCTGATGATGATGGTGATGATCTGGGATTCTTTTAGTTACAAAAATAGGGAAACTAGTATGTCCCAAAATTCCATCTCAAGCATCATCTTTGTTTTGGCTCATAAAGATCCCAGAGGTATTCTTAGAAAATAATGTTGAGAAGAGGCTGCAGCTGAATGTTTTGTTTAGAAGTGGACCTGTCGACCCGCCCCCCCCCCCCCCACACACACACAAAAGAGAAAGAAAGGTAACTTGAAGAGGTAGGGAAAAAATGGGCTAGAAGAGATGGTGAGGTGGATAGGAAGGACCATATCTCATTTTTCTTCTGGAGAATAAGTGTTTGATGACTGCTTGTGCCCTACTGGATTGCCATTTTATAACAGTTCTCATCACATCTTTTCAATATTTCAAATACATCCTGGGCCTAAAAAGGTTGGGGTTTTCTGGACTAAGCTGGCTACATTAGTCCTGTGCTATAATTATTTGGGATGGATGAGAGTTAAAACATTTGAATTGCAGAAAGTTCTCCACCTGAAAAAGCATTTCATTTAGTTCAGGATGAACGGACACAATTGCTTTCCAGCATTCTAATCCCATAGGAACAAGCACACAGGGAGGTCTGACTATCCAGCTTTTTAGAGAGGCGTTCAAAGGCAATTACAAAAAAGGTGCTTGTAAATGATATGTTTGACACACTATGCGTAATAACCTTATGCCACTGAGAACAACAAAAGGCTTTCCTATAAAACATGTTCACTGGTTATTTCCACTTCCACTGGATGCAATTAACACCTAAAAGATTGTGATGCGGTGGCTTATCTTTAAAAAGAACTACCATTTCATGTATGCATTCCTAGTTGGACTATAACTTTTAACAAGGGCCATTCTTATATTGTATATCTGCCAAGAGGAAAAGCTGCAGGGCACTGCTGTCTCTGTGTAGAAATGTGAGTAGAAAGACAAGTGAAGAGCAGACTTCTTTTTTTTTTTTAAATCCTGTTTGCCAGGGTTAACCTTTCCTGAGATGTTCTTCTTCTATCCTTTAGTAAAAGGCCTCCTTGTATAGCATGCCTAATGAAGTGTATTGCTTATAACTTGTTGGCTGTTCCTCATGGCCACCTTAACGTGCCTCCCTCCCATCCTTTAGTCAGGAGGAAATTATATTGACATAAACTGTGCTGCCCACATAGTCTACCTTTACTGTATATCCTCAATGAACTCAGACAGTGTTTATGCCCATATACATGTAATACAGTTTCAGGGTAGCAAGTGGTAACTTTCCTGGCATCCTTTTCCCTCTCATCCAGCATCATCTAACAATTTGTGAATGTAGGCTGGGGTGGGCTTAGGGGTTCAGACCTTAATGCTTATTATTTATTTACTTAACCCTAATTTTTATTACTTAGCACATGCTACTTCTGACTGGACTAATATTACCAAGGAAAGAAAAAGCCTGATATACCTGTGTCAAACAATGCCCCTCTCCCCAGAAAAGTCTCACTCAATGATCGGTAGAAGAGTTGATGTAAATTATAAATGGAGGTGCCCAAACCTAAGCATTCTTGGTGCTGTTGTGCCCCTGGATCTTTCTTTCCTATCTCCCTCCCAATGTCAGGTTCCCCACAAATTGTTTGGTTAGGCAAAGAGCCTCTTTTCTCTTCTACCCACCATTCCTCATTTCTGCATGTGTATCTACCTATCTGTATCACACACTTTTCTTATTCTGAAATCTCTTCAGGATACATATAGTACCAAATTAAGTACCAAATAGCTGGATTCTTTACTGATCTATCAGTCTTTTGGAGATTTGACTGATTGATTATGTCCCATCAAGTTGGTGTCAACTCTTATCAACCACATAGATAGACTTTCTCAGGATGATCTGTCCCCATCCTGGCCTTCCAGAGCTCCCAACAATGCATCCATCACTACTGTAAAAGAGTTCATCCACCTTGCTGCTGGTGGTCCTCTTCTTCTCTTTCTTTACATTTTTTTTCCCAGTATTGTAAACTTCTCAAGAGGATTAGATCTTCACATTGTACCTCAAGTGAGAACTGTGAATTGGTTTGTTCACTGATCCATTTGTTAGTTTTCTTGGCTATCCTTGGTATTCCCAGGAGTCAAAATTCAAAACTGTCAATACTATTTCTGTACTGTTTCAAAGTTCATATTTTGCTTCCATAAAGTGTCACAGGGAAATACCATTGCCTGTACAATTCCGAACATTATAAGTATAGACCACAGCATGGCATCTAAATATATTTTCCAAGATCTTCATTACTACCCTACCAAGTGCTAGTCTAGCTCATAGTTCTTGACTGTCGGTTCCTTTACTGTTCATAGCTGATTCTAAATGGCAGATGTCATCCACCACTTCATAATCTTTGTTGTCAGTTCTAAGGCTGGTTGTTGTACTTGCTGTCATTAGTTTAGTTTTCCTGATATATAATCTTAGTCCCATTTTTTTTTCACTGTGCTCTTTGACTTTCATTGCAGGATGTTCTAGATCATTTGGATTTTCAGTGTAGGACAATGGGATGTTCTGGTATTCCATTTTCTTAATAACATCCCACAGATTGACATGGCCAACACAATTAAAGGTCTCTATAATCAATGAAACACATACAGACTTCTTTTTGGTATTCTTTGGCTTTCTTGATTATCTAGCATGCATCAGCAATAATTACTCTTGTACCTCAATCTTTCCCAAAACCAGCTTGAACAACTGGGATCTCCATTACCATGTAGGACTCTAATCTGTGTTGAATATTTTGCTGGCATGTGAAATTACAGGTATTGTATGATGCCTCTGTTAAGTCTCCTTTCACTGGTATTGATATGTAGACTAATTTCTTCTAATCTGTTAGCTACTGTGTTATTCTCCAGATTTGCTGGCATAGTTTGGTTTCTTTTTCAGTAAGCATCAATATTGTCATATTGTCAGCCCTGTGAGGTAGACCAGATTAGGAATCTGACTTTGTTTATTGAGATAGATTATAGTAACAGAATTTTGCAAGCCTATTGTGCTTTACCTCCCCCTTCTTCTTATATCACAATGAATCAGGGAAAAGTATGCCTGAGCCTCTTCAGAATACTATTTTGCTTCCTGGGACCTCTTTGCTTATGTAACGGTTCTTGCCTATTCCCCTCAAGGTCATTTCCCTGATTCTCTAGACATATTTCTTAGATATTCTGACTAGCTAATGACAGAGTGCTGTTCTAACTTCATCTCCTAATACTAGAGGATCTTGTGACTATGGTCTATCTTCTAAACTTTCTCACACATTGACATCTCTATTGTAATGACATTCCAGTATACTACTTCCATCTTTCTTTGATCTTCCTTGAATCAGTTACTATCGGTCCCTTTGTATCCTCTAGCATGGCAATTTGAGGTTTAAACCTCCTCCTGAGTTCACATATTTTTTGAAAGCCTTTCCTTATTTTCCCATGTTGCTTTCCATCTTGGATGTTTTTGTAGGTGTTGTTGTCATATTGACTTTTGTGTCCTCTAACAGCTCTCTGAAATTCTTTGTTAAGTTCCTTCCTGAAATCTTTGTCTTTCTTGTCTTTGGCTTCTTTTCTCTTCTTGGCAATTTCTACAGTCTGTACTAACATTCAGTTTGCTTTCTTCTGTTTTTCCATCTTTGGAAGTCTCTTTTTACATTCATCCTCAACAACTTCTTTGATTTTGTTCCACATTCCTCTGGTTCTCTATGAATGAGGTTCAGGATTGCAAAGTAGTTCCAGATGTTCTTTTTGAAAATGATGGGCATATGCTCAAGATCATATTGTGAAAACTGGTTGGCTTTTTTCTTCCACTTTATCTTGATTTGGAACTTGCACATGAGACTTCATGATCTGTTCCACAGTCAGCCCCAGGCCATGTCTTTGCTGTTATTACTGAGCTGTTCCTCCTCCTTCCTCCAATAATACAGACAAATTAATTTCTGTGTACTCAATCTGGTGATGTCCAGGTATGTAGGCATTATTTTGATTGTTCGAAGACTGTGTTAGCAATGAAGAAGTCATTGGATTGGCAGAAAGTGATGTTATTCTTCTGCTTCATTTCTATTTCCTAGGCTATAAAGTCCAACTATGTTTTCCTCCTTACTTCCTCCTCAAAGTTGCTTCCAGTTTTGCATTTGCATTACAGCCTTCAACTATAACCAGGACATCTTGTACACATGTTCCATGGATTTCAGATTGAACTGAATCAATCTTGTCAATCTCTTCTTTTTTTGCACCAGTGGTTGGAGCATAAACTTGGATAATTGTCATATTAAAAGGTTACCCATGAAGTCAAACTGGTATTATTCAGTCATTAGCTAAATTGTACCAAGTACTGTCTTTACTATATGCTTTTCAACTACAAAAACAATGCCATTCTTTCCTTGTTTTTGTCCTGAGTAGTAAATAGTATGATATTCTTACTAAAAATATCCAATTCCAGTCCATTGCAATTTACTGCTGCCTAAGATATCAATATCAAGACTAATTAATTTAATCTTTCACTGTGTTGAGTTTTCCCATGTTCATGCTTCCTTCATTCCATTAAGCTAGCATTATTTTAAATGGCATTCAAGAGAAGCCAGGAGAAACCAGTATAATCAGGTAGGCAGGTAATTTTCCAGTCTCCTTGGAACCAGACTAGACCCTTAGCTTTCTTCTTGATTGGGAACTGGGCTGAAAGAAACCATCTGTGAACAAATGCAGGCAATCTGTCTGAAAGATTTCAAGTCGGCTTCTTACTCTCTTTATGCACTACACCAATTTTCCTGCCACATGGTTTTAGAAAGGAAAAGAAATGTCACCAGGAAAGCAGAATAAAGCCTGGTTCACACAACATGCTTGATAAGATTAGTAGCATGAGCCATACGTTTTGTGTATGCACTAATTACTACCAGAGCAGAAGAAGCATCATTTCAACCAAAATTGTACTGGATGCTTGAAAGTCAAACCATCGTTCTAGCAGCAGAAATGTTGCACATACTTGAAATCTTTTATACCCTTGGCAGTGTCCAGGCCCAGCCTAGTCAGACCTTCAGGAAAAAGAGGCAGTTTTGTGGAGTGGCTGAAAATACAAGGCGCTCCAATTTGAGCTCAATAGCAGTTGCACCTCCTTCCCCAAATATTTATTACCTGTAGACCCCCAAGCCATGGTCATTGCATCCCACCTAGCCAATGTCAAAGGAACAATAAATGTAATACCGGGCAAGATTGAAGGTGGATAGGAAATCTGTATTACCCCACATCCAGCCAGCCAGCCAGCCTTGGAGTCAATGTTGACTCCTGGGGAGTGCCTGGAGAAGTCCCTGTAGTTTTCTTGGCAAGTTTGCCCTTGCATGCTTCCTACAGCTGAGAGGATATGACTAGCCTAAGAACACCCAGCTGGCTTCTTGCCTAAGGCAGGACTAGAACTCACAGCCTCCTGGTTTCTAGCCTGCTGCCTTAACCACTACACAAAACTGACATCTAGAAGCACACAAGCACCTGAAACTATTGTTCTTCTAATAGGAATCTAGCCCATTTTTTTCAATGTGTAAAACTTTCAGGGAAGCCATCATTGCTAGCTACAGAACTTTTTTTTTTTTTTAATGAAACTAAGTTTCTCAGAGAAAAACAGATACTTCCACTTTAACCAGACATCCTCTAACGAAACAGGTTGTGTGTCATAAAAATAATTAAGAGTGTTTCTTCGTGCCCAAGGAACAGTATGATAAATGGCTGGTTAAGGTGACTTGGTAATGGTAGGTGCTGAGAAAATAAGTTGTCCAGATCTCTTGACCTGAAGAAAAATATAGATAGATTTGTCTCAAGAGGGACAATAAAAATAATAATAATAATAATAATAATAATAATAATACATAAAATACTATTCTTTTAATTATTTAATATATAGCACATCTTTCACACTCCTAGCAATATTCATTTCTACCCTTTTACTCTCCCGAGATAGGTATTTCTAAGGATTGCATTAAAAAAATAATCCCATTTTTAAAGGAATTTACTAATGCCATTCATATGAATTCTTGTAAATAAAACTGGAGATTTTCTTTACATTACATGCACAGGTAAAACATACTTTATACGAGTGTACTTTCTGGTTTCGTATATATAATACAGCACAGAATAAATACTGATTATGTATGAAGATTATGGGTGTGTTTTCCTGTGCATTATACACTGTAGTAGATGTATTATGACACATATTGATTATGACACACTTTTACTGTATCAGATAAGATGCTGCTTTTTATGAGAATATACAGCTTCACATTTGGCACATTAAAATGAAGGCTATTAAATTAGCTAAAGTCCAGAGTATTAGTTTGGAAGTCAAACAAGAAGCCTCTTCTCTGTGGGTAGGTGTTGTGAGAGTGTCAGTGTTGCCTGATAGGGGGCTCTGAGAAGTTGTTGAATACATTGGCAAATACAGCCTCTTGGGTCATCTGTGCCAGCCTTTGGGGTATGTCAAGTTGGATAGTTTTATTTTATTTATTTATTTATATTTATATTTATATGCAAGTTGGATAGCTGTTTCCTAGGGCCTCAATAGGAACATTCTAGTCAGGCAGCTGTGGGTAGGTGGGAACATTTCAGCAAGCCTGAATGAATGACACCACAATGGTGTCAGCAGATATATGATGGAAGATGGGGGCAGATTGTTCTTGGGTTTCTTACACAAATCCACCCTTCTGGCCTCCCATTTTTGTTTCTGGTTCTAGGATAACAGATGCTCAGAGGCCCTTTTCGCTGGCTGTTGCTGCATAATTCCAGGTCCATCTGCAATAAGTTCTTCCTCATGAGCCAGCCTGGTGGGTATTATTGAAACATGCTCAGGTGGGGAGGGAGCAGATCAGAAATGTGCCAACCTTTGTTTCAGGTTTGACACTGACCACAACTCCAAGGGAGAGGAGAGGGAATAGCTATTGTTATTCGGGAAGCTCTTAGGGCAGTCAAAGGCATTGAGCTGCTGATAACTGGATGTAAGACCCTTGTTAAATTAGCACACAGGACAGTTGGTATTGATGCTGCTATACAGACCCCCCTGTTATGCAGTGGCTTCCCTGCCTAAACTGCTTGATGCCATTGCCAGACTGATGGTTCAAGTGGATCTCAATCTGTGTTCTTTTGGTGAGGAGGTAGAAGTAGATCAGAAGTACATGGCCACCATGAACATGTCTCAGGTTACTGAAAGCCTGACATACATAGGAAGTCATACTTTTGATCTGGTTTTCATCTCAGGGAAGATGCAACATGATCTGAAGGGAGGGGTCATTAACTTCTGAGTTATGTCATGGTCAAATCAGTCTCTAGTTACTTTAGAGTTTTCCAGTCTTGCACCCCTCTGCAGGTAGGCAAGCCCTATTAGACTGGTCTAGCCTGGTGCCTGAAGAACCCACCTGGTTTTCAGAGACACTTGTGGGATTTCCTGAGTCTCTGGTGGGCATTTTGACCAAGGTCTCTGTTGCTTCCTTGAATGAGACAGTGCCAGCAATCTTGGGCTAGATTGCATCTGAATGGCCTCTGGGCACTTTATAATTGGCCCATTTCCACTATGGGCCACCCACCATTTCCTGAGTGCAGGACACTGTTTTGTAATGGTTGTTCTTCCTTCAGAGCTGGTTCAGTTGGTGGTGGTGGTTGATGAGAAATCTAGCTCAAGACATTGCCATATGAAGTCCCAGAGAGCCTGATGTTCCCCC
The DNA here is from genome assembly GCA_030867105.1 of Liasis olivaceus. Lineage (NCBI taxonomy): Eukaryota > Metazoa > Chordata > Lepidosauria > Squamata > Pythonidae > Liasis > Liasis olivaceus. The sequence goes on along the minus strand of CM061350.1, from coordinate 79,388,173 downwards.
TGCTTTTCTTCAATATCTATGTGAAACTACTGGGCAATGTTATTTGCTGATAAAGGGTCAGATATCATCAATACTCAGATGATACACAGTTTTACATCTCAACTTCAGGCCAAACATGTGATGGTGAGGCAGTCCTGTGCTAGTGCTCAGAATCTCTAAGAATCTGGATGAAGAGGCTTAGACTCAACTTTGGCAAGACAGAGGGGCTTTTGGAGCAAGAAATGGTGGACTGAAGATGGCTTAAAAAAGCAGAGCCAATGACTACAGTAGAATGAAGAGCCAGTGAGTAGACCAGCTCTTCTTAATTCCTCTCTGGACAAGAAGAGAACTTGATATCACCCACAAGTGCTTTAGACAGCTGCTCCATGTGAGGAGACCACAAGATAGCAGTCTCCAGCAGATTTAGAGCTCTGGGAGACAAGGGAATAACCATCTTGCTCAAACCATGGTCAATGCCTTTGAAAGGACACTACGCTTACATACATCCTTTTCTAATCATTTTCAGAAATTGCTTGTTAACTGTTTTTCAGCTATTAGGAACTTTTGGATTGACAAGTTTTACAGCACCGGGTGAGTTTTTTTCAATCCTTAGTGAAAGAAGATTTAACTACAAGTTTAAGAACTTTTTTTTTGTTGTTTTTGGAATAAACAGCAAAAGAGTGATTAAAGCTTTGAGTTTAGAAAGTTACAGATAGACTAACGGTACAGATAAATTTGAAATAAACTTTTGGACTTAATTATATAGAATCCTTCTCATGGGAAAATGTTTTTGTTCTGATTTTTTTTTTAAAAAAAACCATAATAAGATAAGATTTTAAAAATTGGATACTAGATGAAACTAGAGGAAATTAAGATTATAATTAAAGGAGAAGAACATTTAAACTTGACTTACAATTACAAAATGAAGCAAAATATTCTAACACTGGACATATTGAAGGATATTTTTGAACAATGGACTCAGAAGTTAATTTTAATAACATCAACAGAGGCATCTGCCTCTATAGATATACTGTGTCTAAAAGATGTTATTGAAGAGGAACTTCTACCTGACAAGATCTAGACTGACTTGAAAGTGGATTTACAAATGACAGACTACAAGAATGACATGGAAAAAGACGTTACACAGGACATACAAAAGAAACAAGCTGATGTCTTAATAATTAAAAGGGATATACAGACAACAAACCAAGAGAGTGACCTGGATAATTTTCCTATACTAGATTTATAAAAAAGGCTTGTTAAAGTTTTATGAGAAAGAACAAAGAAAAAATGAAAAGAAATCAAGTTCTATAACATTATTTGAATTAAGATTGTTAGAAGCAAAAGGAAAGAATATAAAGTTGGTTTATTTGATCAAGATTAAAATAGATGTGTTATTATCTCTGGTAATGCTTAATGGACTTTTGTTGACATCAGCATTGAAATTACAATGTTTTATGGATTTGTTTATAGATAAGAGATGGGATATGATAAGAAGAAATCATTTGTTGTATTTTAAGAGAAGGTGAAAGTTACCAAAATTGTTTATAATTGTGATGAAGATGGAAAGTCATATATAGATATAGATATATATCTTTTTCATTACTATATTATTTTTCTTTCTTTTCTCTTTCTATATTTCCTTTTTTTCCCCTTTCTGCACCTTGTACTCTTTTAATTCTTTTTTTTTTCCAGTCGGTATTAGTTTTTACTGTTATAATTATAATCTTTAATAAAATTAGTATGAAAAAACTTTGGCAAGACTTAGTGGCTTTAGTTTCAGGACTGAGGCAGCATATAATTTGATATAGTATAATAAATAAAATAAGAATTTTGAATCACATAAGCTATTAACCAGATAAAATACTAGAAGGAAAGCTGGTATGCAAATTTTCTGATTTCATGCAAATTATGGAGGATTGTTTAGGGCAAATAGTTCATATTAAACAATACGTCTTAATGGGATATCACACATATTGCAAATCAGTTGGTAACATGTGTCTTCAGACTACTAATACTGTGAGTAGTAGCCCTTCTTGCTGCTATTGCTTTTACAAACATATTGTATCCTGCTGCTCATTTCCTTCCTGTACCACCAGTGATGCAATACATAGTGAGCAGGGTTGAACTTCTTATAATGCCGTCTTCTTCAGCACAATTGCATTCCAAACAGCTCTTTGGCTGGTTATGGAGAGTGCAATGTTGTGCTAGAACACAGCATGAAATAAGAGTTGCCCCTACTTATTGTCTTCTGCAGTATAATCTTTATCAATTTTCTAGGGGGAGTAAGACAGGGAGATACCTGGGTACAGCCCATGTGTACACAGTGATCCTGATCAGGTTTGCTGTGTGAGCAAACGTTTAACACACACATTTGTGCAGGAATCTTGATCCAAATTAGTTTCCAGCTTCTATTAAAGAAAGAATAAACTTGAGGGCAAACTTAAAGTTTCTCTTCCCCATCCAAAGATTGTATATGGGTGGCGTGAAAGAATTTGTGTGCAAGCAGATGTGTCTCTTTTCCCTACTTTATTATATCCCATCCACTAGAGAAGGCTTGAAGAGATGTTCAGGGCCAGTTTGCTCCTATTCCCCAAAATTGCCAGCTCTTGATACATCATTACATGTTAAGCTATTATCAGGAAAACATCCAAGTTATTTTAGTAGGAACTGTCACTTGGATGGACATCAAATGGTTGAGGCATTGGGATGATACATTTGTAGTTAAGAAGCAGCAATTAAAGGAAGGCTTCTTAACTCCTCATAGAGTCTCTGGTGTCCATCCCCCCCCCCCCCCATCATGCAGCACAGTTTCCCAATTACTTTTCCCACACTATAGCAAACTTTAGTCTGTAAAGCTCTTGTGGAAGAAGATTGCAGGTGAACAGTCAAGCTGAGAAGGATAATGAACCCTTTACTGGCTGTAATTTCTCTCCTGAAAATTGGTTGTCCTCATGCTGGTTTGCAGCTGGGTAAGGACCACCCAGATTCTTAGCTTTGTGTCTGTTTCTAATTTTCCTGATCAATGCAATCCTTACATCCAAGTTATAGACTAAGTCTTTTGGCTGTATCAGATTCAGCCAGAGGTCTAATTTTGAGATGAAGCAGGATAATTCAGAAAGAATTTCTGCATTTGAGTGTCTGTGAAGCATCAGTTCTGATCTGTTTCTCTAGAACTCTAGCATGCTGAATTAGCAGCACCACAGCAGTTGTGCAAGAAATAAATAAACTTATTTGACAGTGTAAGAGTTAAACTTAGAATGATTAGATCTGCAACAATCCAGACAACCATTAAATAGTAGCAAAGGGTTCGAGAATTTTGCATTTCCTTGATGCTACTGTGTGGTTATCTTGATTTCTGCAGCACAGGTTTGGTAGCTGTAGTCCAATTGCCATTGTGTGCCAGTTCATCTAGCCAACCATGATCCTTCTCTCTCTCTCTCCCCCCCCCCCCCCCCCCCCACAAACACTAGGCTTATGTGGTGAGAACTATAAGCCAACCATCTGGACTACATCAAGTTGGGGGAGACTATGGTGCAGAAATGTGTTCACATGGTGAAATACTGGGAACAGTTGCAGTAGTACACTTTGCAAGCTGGAGAAAGATTTGTATGGCATGAAATACTCATTTAATTGGCAGTCTACCATGTTTATCTTTTTCCATCCCTTTTGTTTGCACCTGTGAATCCAGCTGAAAAATGTCTCAAATTCTTCAGAAAATATTGAAATCATATATTAGCATTAGATTTCTCTTTTCCATACCTTTTTATTCATTCTCCCCCCCCACACACACACACCCTTTCTCTTTAACATGATTATCTCAAGGGGATTTTAATTTTCTTTGGAATATCCCTTTTCATATATTGCATAATAATTATTACATAAAATATCCTATTATAAGAAGGTGCATTTTTCCCTTTGGAAGTTGTTCCTATAAATATTGGCAAAGGTCTCCCACTGTAATTCTTCACCTCTCCCTGTCAAATGGTAAGGTTTCTAAAAACTTTGAAAAGAGAAACAGCAGGACAATGAGAACTGCCATTTATTATGCTGTCTGGTCTTATGTCATGATTTCTTCTGTTTCTCAAACCAGTCTTGAGATTTTTGCATCCTAAAAATGTATGTGTTTTTCATATCCATATGACAAACTGATTTAGACAGTGGTTTCAAACCACAACCCAAATTATAAGCAATTTGAGTCATATGTATTTTGTTTTCCTATTTCTCCCCATAGACATGGACAGATGGGCCACCCATCATTGCCTTTCACTGTCAACATCAGATGAATGTTTTTTGATAAGGACACATCAGGAAGAATAAATGTTTCTCTAAACCAGTATTTTAGCAGCAGTACCATCAAGCAGAATTTTGAAGCAGAGCAATCCTGCTCAACAGAAATATTGTGAAGGCCTCCAAATGTAACAAGACTATGCTACCACGTTTTGAAGATGTAAAGTAATACATATTATCATCTAAAAATTCATTTGGATGGGAGAGATGTTGTAAAGCCTTTAATTCCTTATTTTAATTTCATTCAACTGCAAATCAGATTCACTAAAATTGATCTTAGTGAAAACTTGAGAAGTGCCTTTTAATGAATTCTCATACCTGAGCTAGCAAGAATATCAGCATTAGAGGTCATCCTGAATATGTATAGCTCAGTATAATATTGCATTTAATTATATTGGTGGTGGTGGGAAATGTACCAATAGTTTAAAAAATAAATTAAAACACTGTGTAAGAAAATTACTTGTTAGAAAAAAAAAAAAACATTTCAAGTCCTGCCACAGAATTTGTTAGACGTATTAAAATATTCAAGAAATCTCCTTAATAGTTAGGGAGGGGAGCTAAAATCAAAAGGGTAGGAAATGAGCAGACATGCAATTCATTCATTGGGGCAAGTAAAAAGCCTGTTCCGGCATTGTTTTCACCTTGTTTCATTGTTCTCAAAAGCACATTATTTCTTATGTGGAGCCTTGGTAGACAAATATTTTGTAGCAGCTCTGGTGTAATACTTTTCCTAAGAGTGGATGCCTATACATCTTTTATTTTTGTCAAAAACAGAAGAGTTGAAAACAATGGCCAATAAAAAAAATTACTGCTTCTAATACACAGGACAAATTTTGAGTTTTAAAGTTCAGAATATCAGGTTGGAATGAGATGTTTATTAGGAAGAAATGTTGTCTAAAAGGAAAATGCAACGACAGCTAAAAGAAAGGATTAGAGGAAGTAATTGATTTGAAAAATCAACCAAGTACAGGTGAAACTCGAAACATTAGAATATCGTGCAAATGTTCATTTATGTCAGTATGGCAACTCAAAAGGTGAAACCAATATATGAGATAGACGCATTACATGCAAAGCGAGATATGTCAAGCCTTACTTTGGTATAATTGTGATGATTATGGCGTACAGCTTATGAAAACCCCACATTCACAATCTCAGAAAATTAGAATATTACATGACATCAATAACACAAGGATTGGAAATAGAACAATATCGGACCTCTGCAAAGTATAAGCATGCATATGTACTCAGTACTTGGTTTGGGCCCCTTTTGCAGCAATGACTGCCGCAATGAGGCGTGGCATGGATGCTATCAGCCTGTGGCACTGCTGAGGTGTTATGGAAGACCAGGATGCTTCAATAGCGGCCTTCAGCTCCGCTGCATTGTTCGGTCTCATGTTCCTCATCTTTCTCTTGGCAATGCCCCATAGATTCTCTATGGGCTTCAGGTCAGGCGAGTTTGCTGGCCAATCAAGCACAGTAATCCCATGGTCATTGAACCAGGTTTTGGTACTTTTGGCAGTGTGGGCAGGTGCCAAGTCCTGCTGGAAAATGAAGTCAGCATCCCCATAAAGCTTGTCTGCGGAAGGAAGCATGAAGTGCTCCAAAATCTCCTGGTAGATGGCTGCGTTGACCCTGGACTTAATGAAGCACAGTGGACCACCACCAGTAGATGACATGGCTCCCCAAATCAACACAGACTGTGGAAATTTCACACTGGACTTCAAGCATCGTGCATTGTGTGCCTCTCCATTCTTCCTCCAGACTCTGGGTCCTTGGTTCCCAAATGAGATGCAAAAGTTGCTGTCATCAGAAAAGAGGACTTTGGATGACTGGGCAACAGACCAGTTCTTTTTTCCTGTAGCCCAGGTAAGACGCTTCTGACGTTGTTTGTTCTTCAGGAGTGGCTTGACAAGAGGAATATGACATTTGAGGCCCATGTCCAGGATCCGTCTGTGTGTGGTGGCTCTTGATGCACTAACTCCAGCCTCAGCCCACTCCTTGTGAAAGTCCCCAACACTTTTGAATGGCCTTTTCCTGACAATACTCTCCAGGCTGCGGTCATCCCTGCTGCTTGTGCACCTTTTTCTACCACACCTTTCCCTTCCACATAACCTTCTATTGATGTGCTTAGATACAGCACTTTGGGAACATCCAACTTCTTTTGCAATTACCTTTTGGGGCTTTCCCTCCTTATGGAGGGTGTCAATGATGGTTTTCTGCACAACTGTCAGGTCAGCAGTCTTTCCCATGCTTGTGATTCCTACTGAACCAGCCTGAGAGACCATTGAAAGGCTCAGGAACCCTTTGCAGGTATTATGGATTCATTAGCTAATTAGAGTGGGACACTTTGAGCCTAGAATATTGAACCTTTTCACACTATTCTAATTTTCTGAGATTGTGAATTTGGGGTTTTCATAAGCTGTACGCCATAATCATCACAATTATACCAAGGTAAGGCTTGACATATCTCGCTTTGCATGTAATGCGTCTATCACATATATTGGTTTCACCTTTTGAGTTGCCATATTGACATAAATGAACATTTGCATGATATTCTAATTTTTCGAGTTTCACCTGTACAATCATTCAAATTCATTTTTTTTTTCTCATTAATCTACACTCAGTACCCCATAATGGCAAAGTGAAAACAGGATGTCTGACCTGTGTGCATAATCAAGACCTGGATGAGCTCTGAGGGAGATGTTCCCCTCTCAGAATTGTCCCATCTGGGTTTCAGTGTAGCATCAGCCATGACTCCAAGGCATGGGGTAGTGGATGGACTATTGTCATTGGGCAGCCTCTGATAGTTTTCAGTGGTGCTGCTCCAAAAATGACAGTAAGACCCTGTTTTTGAATCTAGGCTCTAGAGAAAAGTTGCACCTGCTGCTACTGCTGCTGGACTGGGCTTCCTGCTGGACTGCTCAATTCCTTTGCTGGGTTGACAGAGTTTCCTTAACTTTTGGTGCTGGAAGACTTCAACCTGCCTTTCCTGAGGGTGGAGCCTAAAGCAGCTCAGGAGTTTGTGACCACTATGACAACCGTGAATCTGACCCAAATCATTGAGAGCTTGACATACATAGGCAATCGTACATTGGATCTTTTATTTATCTTGGGGAAGTTGTGACAACAACATCTGTCCCTTGTCATGATCAGACCACTCTCTCATTGCTTTTGAACTTTCTGGTGCTGCTTCCCACCACAGGGAGGCAGGACCTATTTGATTGGTCTGCCAATGTGCTTGATGGACCCAGCTGAGTTTCAGAGGGAGCTTGGGGAGTTTTCTGAGGGCAGTTCATGTTGTGATGACATTTCTTCCCTCACCCCAATCTTTTGGCTGGATCAAGGGTGCTATTGACTAATAATCTTGGAACAGTTGTTTCTGATTTTTTAAAGGTCTAATTCTATTTTAGGAGATCATCTTACATTCAGGAATGTTTTCCTTTCGCATAAATGTGTTATTTGCTTCACTGTAGATAAATGCCTCAAGTATGCAAAAATACTGTGTAGATAATTGCAAATATCTATACAATTTAAGCTACAGATTGCATACATCCTAAATGACATTGTCATCAAAAAGAGAGAGAATGCCATTACATTAAAAAAAAAATGGTTAAGAGATAAGAATATATAAAAGTCCATTGCAATATTTTTGTCCTCTTGTCATAAATTCTACAGTCAGCAAAGGAGGGAAATAAAGTGTTAGGATTCAGGCTCCCATTAGTGAAAGCTTTTCATCTTTGTCATAGGAGATTTCATTTCTAAGTCTGAGAATTCCATATTTAACATTTTTCACTAGCAAATGTAGCAGGTGGAATAAGACAAGATTTATGTATACATCACAAAGTAAATAGGTAAATCCCACCAGAATAAAGATAATTTGGCATAGTCAAATTGTCTTGCATTACATGTGTATTTTTTTTTCTAGGATTATGTACAAAAAGCATGAAAATGTACTTACAACATGCCAGATGTTGTTTAATTCACAATCTCCAAACCATGTTTTTTTTTTCTGAGAACAGTCCATAATAATAGATATATTTAATTTTAGCTAAAGTCTAAAAGGTCTCACCCAAGCACCCATTTTCAATAACAAGTCTCAATTTTAGAATAAATGCATTAATAATGAAGGATATCCGAACACCAAAATGAACACGAATGGACAATTCAAATAATAAAATGAAACTTTGGGAAAGGTGGTTCATTGTACCAATGTAACTAAAAGGTTCTTCACACCTCCCCAAGGCGGGTACATCTCACAGTCTGGGAAACCCTGCCCTGGTCTGTATCTATGCTAGGCTTGAAAGAAGCCTGGAGAGAGCTCAAGTGATGCATTTTATATCTTGATTTACCAAGACAGAACCAACTCTTCACAGCTCCACTATAATGAGATTGCACAGCCTCTCTTCACTGTTTCTAAATATCTGTAACATTGGCTAGTTCCAACTCAGAGGGGCACCTTCCCATTAGGATCTCTGGATGCTCTTCCCTCAATGTAGGCATGTAGATTCAGTGGTATTACTCATCACAAATGTTTAGGTATCTGCTCAGCCTCTGAATTTGAAGCAGTGGTGCAGGCACTTCTGAACCGCCCTGTCTACCACCCCTGAAAGGTAGAGCTGATCTCCCCTATTATTACAAACCATCTAGATTGCTCTCACGTGACAATAAGGCACCACCTATTACACAACCAGGATTGGGAAGTCTCTAGAATTGTACCCAAATTTTGTAATATAGCAATGACGATTGGACATTTATGGACCTGATTGCTCTCCCAGGTATGTTTAGCTCAGGCATGAATAGGTTGTAATAAGCAATTGTGTTATATATTGTTTGTATTTTTTTCTTTTAATTGTGTGTTTCACCTACGACCCCATGCATTTTAATAAACTGTAAATAAATAAAGTAATAAATAAGTGTCCTATATAGCATGGTTTGAATCCTTTCTCCCCAAATAATGTCATTTACTCTGTCTATCTAGTTTTTTGGAATCCCCTCTGGATATGAAATATATTCAGGTGGCACATTGTTATTTTTTAAAAGTCTTCTTCAACGTTTTTTGATGGGAGATTATCTAAAATCTCCACTTTAGACTCCAGAGTTTCCCACAGGATAGGATACAAATGTCACCACATTCATATTTAATTACTAATATCTATATTTAACACAACTTTCTTCCCAAGCATTTGTATGAAACAGTCTTCCCCTCCAGGTGTCTTCCAGATGTGTTGGGATTGCAGTGCTCAATTTACCATGCAATGCAGTTGTTTCAGTCCCTACACATCTGGTGGATATCAGGTTGGAAAAAGCTAATAGAAATCAACAGATGAACATAAATAACAATATAACCTTTAAAAGCAAGCCAAAAAATAAATAAATAAAATCCAAGAAGTCTTGTAAAAAGGAAATGTCACATTAAAATTGTCAGCGTATAAATGTGTTGACCACATCACATATCAGCATATATATAACACTGCAATAAAAATACAAGCTGAGAAAAATAGACTTGTAGATAAACAGTGGCCAAATCATTTATAAGAAGTTATAAGATAACTTGATCAAATCTGTATTTAGATGGAAGCTGCTGGATAATTTGTTGTTGTTAATAATAAAAAGGGCTGAGCAAAGATCCAGATTAAAATAAATAAATAAAATGTAATTGCAAGTGTACATGGGCACTTGTCAGCAATATTTTAAAGAAGCTATATCTTTTTTTTTGGACTTGTGCAGCTACCCTCTGCAGCTGATACATGATCCCGGGGGGGGGGGGGGGGAATGCATTTGGTTTAAGATATTCTCAACAGGTGTTATGTGTGCTTTTCTCCTTTCAAATGTATGAGATATTAACTAGAAAAAGGGATGTATACATTTACCAAAAATGTCATCTTAATTTCAAAGGCTTAAGCTTAGGTTATGGAACTTAGGTGGCAATTTGACAAAGTTCTGCGTGGCCAAGAAAAATTCTTAACGTTTTGGATCTCTGAAAAGGCTTCCTTTAACAGGGGATGGAAAGGCTTCTGTGTTCATTATTTCTACAGCAAATTGATCCATCATTGTTTCCCATGATGGACTTCTAAACTAGTGTCTCTGTGAGCCACCAGATCTGGTATTTTGGAAAAGAAAGTTCATTAGGATGAGGCATGCTTTTTCTGCTTAAAACAGTTATAATGCTTATGGTAGTCAGTAGGAATCACTAGCTTCTTTTATTTTCCCATAAAGCTTCTTTTATTTCCCCTCCCACATGGTATTCCAGATTTAAATGCAGAGACTTTCCACCCCTTTGCAAAAGTAAGCCTTCCATGGGCTAGGATAGATGTCAAGCCCCTGTTGGTTGTTTTTGTTATATCATACCTTTCCCAGATGTGCATGTTTCTTTTTCCATTGGTTTATGGTTCAATTTTAATTGTAAGTCATCCAGAGTTATCTGCAATCAGGCAGTGAATGAATGAATGAATGAATGCATGCATGCATGCATGCTCTAAAATGTTAAGCAGCATCCAATCCAGATTGGTCAAAGAAGGAACATGGCCTTCTCTGGATCTCATAGTTATCCATTTGGACACATAGTTACACTTAAATCTTGAGAAGCATGCACTGTTAAAATGTTAGAAATATTCATTGTATTGAGACTTTCTTGAAATCCATCAGATAGTTTTTACAAGGAGAAGAATCTTAATTTGCTTTGAAATTCTTTGAATTTCACTTAGATTTCAACTATGGTGAAATTTAAAATAAATGTGGACATGTGGAATCAGAACCTCCCCTGAGAATGAGGATGGTGGAATCAAGGAATAGTTTAATATTACCCAGAAATATTACGAAGAACAGGGTAATTACAGGTACTTACAGCTTGGGGTGCTAGTTATATTATCACCAACAAATATTAATAACTAAACTAGCCTATTCACATAGCTGCAAGCTGAGGTGCTCTCAACCTTTTGCTGGGTTTTCTTCTAAGATATATAATTTCACCTAATATCCCAGAGCTGTGATTAAGAAACCTTTCCTGACATTTTGGAGTTAATACTATGGCACCAAAACGAATGAATATATTGATTCTACATGTATAAGGGAATTTTTCTTGCAAGAAGAATTTTGCAAAATTGCAAGTGGGTGCTATAGGCAAAAAGTGTCTGACCTTTAAATTTATGATTGGGTTTTTGAATAACAATGGCATTCTAATCTCAGTCCCTTATTTAAATGCAGAGACTTTCCACCCCTTTGCAAAAGTAAGCCTCCAGTAATAAAGCAACAGGACACATTTCTGTCCATGAATTATACTTCCTGATTCTGTATAGCAGGAAGTTCAGACGTCATGGTAGGATGAGTTCTCTGACTTCTTAGAACTGCAAGGTGAATCCACATTTCCTTCTTAGTGTAGTAGCTACAATCACAAAGCATCTACTCTAGGTCTGTGGCATACAAAATATAATAATAACTTCCATATATTTTGGTTGAAGTCAATGAGGTTAGGTTCTACTAGGTTCTTCTATTACTCCTCCTGCCAGAGTTAAAACCACTACACTTACAAGCTGTTGATTTAACCAAATATGTGACATTTCATTGGTCTACTGAGTGCAGCATACATACAGTGCAACAGAGAAGATGGCTTTACAGGATTGTCCTCCCTGTTTTTGCTATGCTGAGGCACTATTAATTTGTTGTAAAACATGAAATAGTTAATTTAGAGATCTTTATCTCTGGGAGATAGACTCTGCTATTGTGCTGTAGATTTGGGTAGTAAAAACCAGGCAAATAAACACCTCTTTGCATCTCATGAGACAAATGATCCTGCTAATAAAATGGCCTTTTAATACTTCTTCTAATTGAATCCATTTGATTTAAAAAAAAATAGTAACAATAATTTTGACAAATATGTGATATTAAAAATTCTGTACCAACTGAGTTAACTTCAGATCTCTGGCTTAATAGTTCTGACTTGGCTACAGGCCATGAATAATCAGCAGTTAATACCACTGTAAGCTAATGAGCTTATGCCCTATATTTATTTGTTGGGTATTTTGTCTCTTTGTCTCTAGCCCAACATTGTGCCTTGTGAGCAAAAAGGTGAGACACAAATTGAATAAAAAATAACAAGCAGGAAAAAAAAAAAACAGATAGATGAAAAGTCAGATCATGTATTCTGTTGAGAACTTCACTTTTACCACTGAAAACTTTTTATAGAAAAGTTTTTTATAGAACACTTATAATATCGTAGCAAGAATTTAATTTAAGCCTCTCTCACCATTCCTTTGTGGTGTATTGTACTTGTGCCTTGAAGTCAGGGTTGACTCCTGGCAATTGCCTGGACAAGTCCTGCAGTTTTCTTGGCAAGATTTCAAAAATGCTTTGCCATTGTCTCCTTCCTAAGGCTGAGAGAGAGTGACCAGCCCAAGGTCACCCAGCTGGCTTGATGCCTAAAGCGGGACTTGAACTCTCAGTCTCTGGGTTTCTAGCCTGATGCCTTAACCACTGTACCAAACTGGCTCTCTCTTTGGGGTGTACCTGGACCTAAAATGTCTTGTATAGTTTAAATAGCTTATTCAGATTAACTAGCTTGTTCTTTTTGACCTCATTTATTTCCTCTTGCTGTTTGGTCTTTTTGCACTATTTTCAACATTAGTATGCAGAAGGCAAAGCACAAGTCACTCACTCAACTATCCTACAATCCATATCACAATGTAGTGATGCCATCAATGTAAGCCAGCAATGTCTGAAAAGTCTGAAAGCAATAAGATATGGATCCTAATCAATGAGCTCATAAAAGTTCAGCAGCACCCTGAATGACTACAATTACATTTAAATTGTACACAACCATTCTCCTTTCTTAGAAAACTTTTTGTTCTACTTTATAGCTTCGGGTCTTCTCTTCATGTTCATATTAATGGTTCCCAGCACATTATCAGTACTCTATGCATGTGTCTATGAATTGAGTGAGCAGATGTTCATCTCAATAATTTCTCTGATCCTTTAACTAATCCTTCACTCCTTTTGGTATAAATCCTGTATGTTTGGGATTGAATATTCATGAAGTTTGGGACCTGTCTATTGGTTGAGTTCAGAGCCATGTATGTTCTTTCCTTCTAATGTAGCAACCACAGGTAAGTCTGAATGCCAAAATGACAATTCCTAACAGTGGCACAAAATGATGCCATTTCAGATGAAAAATTATGGAAATAAAAGGCCAATCTTATCCATTTCTCACCAAAGATCACAAACCTTAATATTTTTTCTTTTCCACCATAGTTCTTGAAGCTGAAAATATGCCTATGTACATCATAGGATCTGTAAACTGTAGAAAGTGGAGCCTTAATGCACCTCCATATCATTCGTGAAATATCTAGCAATATTTAAGAGAAAAAAAGGAGAAATACTATTGTACATATATATTATTCTCATACCAAAAAATACTGTCAATTCTCTTTTTTCTCCTATATGCATGGACACAAGCAAACTATTATTTCACTTCCTTAAACATACATTTCTATAATGTATAGTGCTTCGTGCTTTAGCTTCTGAAAAAGAAATGCTGAAAAGTATTAGAACCATTTAATAGAGTATGTGGGATTTTTCCAGCTCATAGTTGGTGTGCTCATCGTTTCCTTATCAGGATATGTATTCATTAGCAGAATATCAGGTTTGCCCATAGTAAATAGGATAATTGGAGATGCTGTCAAGGGAGACTCAGGTTTGCCAGGGTAACAAATGAGCTAATAGAATTGATGTGGAGCTTGTGTAGTGCTTTGGATTCACTTCCAAAAAGGTCCTTGGGAACATGTGAGGGGCATAAATAAAGCATGCCTGCAAATGTTTAAAGCAGTCATTCCTCCCCCCCGCCCCCCGGCAGATGTAGTCATGTGATTCTGGGAAGATGCATAGCTTCTTTAAAAAATTCCAGGGAGGTGCTACATTCCTGCTCCAAAGCACTCTGAGGTACCTCTTCTGAATTATTTCCAAAATGCTCCACAGCCCTACAATAGATCATCATTTCTAGAGACTACAACTCCCACCCTCTAGTAAATACTAATGGCTTAACATTTTAGATCTGTAAAATTATTTGATTTGGCTTCTTACTAAGGCCAAAGGTAAAAAAAAACCCAAAAAAACATTATTGTTTCTTACCTCTGGCACTTTTTATAGTCTTCCTGGCTGCTCACATCCTTGCAAAATTTAGATTTATGACTGAGAACTTAAATGAAAATAAATAAATAACTCACTCCAATTGCAGCATTGTACCTGTAAATCTCTGTCAGGCTGTCTCATAACTTGACAAAGCGAGCATGTCTATCCTTCAGATCTCACAACAAAATACGAGAGAAAATGGATAACTTAAGTAATAGAGAGAGACTGCCTTCTGTGAGGTATTGATTGTCACATAGAGAAGTAAAGTTGTATTCCAAAGGGTATCATTGTCTGCAGTGTTCACAGCAGTGTCTGTTACTGTCCTGTATGAGAGGCAAACAGTGCATGCAATGGGAAATGCCTTTAAAATGATGAAACATACACTTTTTTAACTAGAAGGGAGTCCAGCATCTGAGCTCAGGTATGGCCTAATCATGCCATTATCTATCTAGAGATCGGTAAATGAATACTGATGAAATCACTGGAATTTATTAATACAGGTAATCCTTGACTACCAGCTGCCTCGTTTAGTGACGATTTGAAGTTACAACGGTGTAAAAAAAAAACAGCTTTGTGGCCAATCCTCATATTTATGACCATTGTAGCATCCTGCAGTCACATGATCACCATTCACATCCTTGCAGCTGGCTTGCAACAAGCAGAGTTAATGAACACAGAAGAAAAATTGCAAGTTGTGGTCCCGTGATGTCTCAATGAGTGCAGTGATTCGCTTAATGACTGAAAGGGAAGTGAGGTCATAAGCCCATCGTAGTCATGTGATTTTCTGCTTAGTGACTGTGGCACTTAGCAACAGAGTTGCCTATCCCAATTGTGTTTGCTAAGCAAGTCACCTGTACATAACTAAGAATAACTATTTGGGGTGAGGGACCAATAGTGACCATTTATTTGTAATTTACTTGGTGCACTCAGTATAGACTAGGAATGCTTTGAGTATGCTTTTTTTTTCAGTCCTAGAAACAGTGGCAGAATGAGCATGCATAGGAAATATAGCTCCTGGCATTTCTATGATGGGATGGATGTGAATTTTATTCTGTTTATTAATGAGAACTTATCAGCATTCATACTTTTCTTTGTAAACCGGTTGGAAAGGATGGGGAAACTTTTTTTTTTTTAAGTACCATATTTTTCCAACTATAAGACGATACTTTTTTCTAAAACCCTAAAAATTGAAGGGCGTCTTATTCAAGGAAGTCAGCCGAAGAGAGAACCTCCCGGTTGCAAAACTGCCCATACTTTGTTTCTGCAGACAGGCTTCCTCCTATTTCTAGCCTCCAATCATGAGTGAAATAGCTTGTCTCCCAAACAGACTTCCTCCAATCATGAGCCTTATGTAACTGACATCAGCTGATGCTGAACAAACCAATTAGAGGAAGGCTGTTTGCAGAGACAAGCTATCGGCAGTTTCACTCGTGCTTGAATGGAATCAGTTATGCAAAAGAGCATGGAAATAGAGCTGCAGAGAGACAGTTTGGACCTCCTCCCACCAAGTGTATCAGGTAAATGTTAACTAATTACTAAATAAAAATGTGTTCTGCACTATCTTTAAAATATTGATTTCTTAATTTTGGGTTGGAAAAGTGGGGGTCGTCTTGTACATGGGGGCGTCTTATTGACGGAAAAATACGGTATATTAGAGGAAAAAGTCTAAAAGCCTGTCCAAAAATTCTTCTTGCACTAGGGAACTTTGAGTGTTTAGGGCTGAAATGTTTGGGTTTGAATTTTTTGATATTCAGTCATGTTTATGGTACTGAATCTCTGACCTCACTAAATGGCAACCAGCTAGAATATTTATGATAGTGCATCTATTTTGCATGTAATAAATCAGCAAATAAAATTCAGATTTAAAGCCAGGCAGCACTTCCTGATAGAAATAGGAAAATTCCTGCCACAGTATTATGTCATACAAATTATATATCATGTTGCTGTACTTTCTGGTTTCATTTTCTCTGGTATCAATGTGCAGTAGTCTGATGTAGATTGAAACCACCACACTTAAGGAAGGAGGTGTTTTCTCATTTCCATCAATATCTTTCAAACACACACAACCCCAAACCCCATATATGTGGGTAAAGAATTTTTTAAAAAATCCTCCAACATTATTGCAAATTGATTTTTAAAAAATGTGTTTGCCCATAGGTGGTGGAATTTTTCTTAAAAATGGGATTAGAGAGGAAGCATAGGCTGATCATTCTCATAAGTAATGGTCTAAATCAGACCACATGCACTAACCCGTTAAATAAAACTAGAAAGTAGAGGAACATGGTATGCAATTAATGTTTGGCCAAAATTAGCTTGACAATGTAAAAAACTACTCTTCATTGATTTCTTCACAATTGGGGTAGGACGTCTTTGGGAGAGATGGAGATGATATAGAGATATAGCTACAGAGGGTATATTAATTGAAATGGAAAAAACAAAGTTGACAAAATTATACATATCTAGCAGGGGTGTATACTTCTAGAGTTAGATAGGGTAGAGATGGGCAGTCCACTTCTTGCCTACATCCTCCAGCTCTATTTTCCACTGGCCTTCAGGTTTTTGTCACCAAATGTCAATGGCGAATCACTACTCAGTGGCTTTTCTTTTTCTGGAAATTAAGAGTTAAATGTATGGGTTAAGCCTTTGCTGTGATTATCACACAGATGCCAAACACGCACCTCAAAACCTTGAGATTAAAATTTCAGCACTGCTTACCTTGGAGTGCAGTTCCATGCTTCTCTATCCTGGAATGCTCATTTTCTTTACCGGGCAAGTATGGCACAGCGTACTTCATCAGCTATTGTAAGATTCTACCATTCAAAAGAAGCCCATTACATTCCGGCAGCTTGCAAGGTCTTTCAAGCTAAGGTAATAGCTCATCTCCTCTATGGTTCTCAAATTTGCTCCCTTGCAAAGCTTAATATAATTGAAACCATTCAGAATAAGTTTATTAGAGCCATTTTATGGTACCAAAAAGTATTAAAAATGCCATCCTAAGGGTAGAATTAGGTATAGTTTCACTGGATGCCACAGCATGGTTTCTTCTTCTTACCTTCTAGCTAAAGTTACTCCTGTTTCCTGTAGGTGTAGCCCCATTAGTATTTAGAGATCATTTTAAGTCATTGTGGGGAAAAAAAAGCCTTAGATAAAATTCAATTGCTGGGCTCCTTTATGGAAAGGCTGTGCTTATTAGGATTTGATAATGCTAGAACCGCCCTTAAACAACGAATCTGGGATATAGATCTACAAATAAATTTAAGTAAGGTGCTACACCCCAATATTTGTCATTTTCTACCAAAAGGGTTTGTTCAACTTCTGATTTATCATCTATTACAATTTTGAAATTCCGTAAAGTTTTCACCTTAGCTAGACTAGACGCACTGCCTTCAGCAGTCCTTTTTGGATGTTTTCAGGGTACTTCTATGCACCTTCGGTTATGTCCATGTGGCGATGGCTAAATAGAAACCCTAAGCCATATGTTATTATACTGTTCCCTATATAAGGACTCTAGACAGATACTTATATATCCGATACTGAAGAGATTTCCAGGCAGGGGGTGTGATTTCTATTTAATGTTACTCCTTTCAGACAAGGACCCGAAAATATCCTCCCAAGTTGCCCAGTTCTGTGCTACCATCTGTACAATCCGCTCCACCATTACTTAGGTTTAAAATTTTATAATATAGTATTTCACCTTGATATATTTTAGTACTTTATTTTAATTCTAGATTGTATAATATTAATTGTTTCATATATGTATGTATGTATGTAAGATTGTATCTGGCCTTAGGGCTGTAATGTGTCTGTGGACTGCTTCTTCTGGTG
This sequence comes from Liasis olivaceus, assembly GCA_030867105.1. NCBI lineage: Eukaryota > Metazoa > Chordata > Lepidosauria > Squamata > Pythonidae > Liasis > Liasis olivaceus. The sequence continues at coordinate 79,369,960 of CM061350.1, read as the reverse complement.
ATGCCATCACAGCATTCCAAATCCAGTCTCGCACCCTCCCTCTCCCTTGTCCCTTGCAGCCAATGAGTTCAGCATTTCCAGTGCTCCCTATTTACTGCAAAAAAGGTGATGATCATGATTAATGTGAACTGAAAAGATCTTCCCAGTAGAATGTGGGGAAGGGACAAAGGAACTGGGTCCCCCCCCCTTTTTTTTGTACTGTTTGGAGACTCAAGGGAATTTGGTGTTACTCAAGGACTACCTTCATCCATATGGTACCTGTTGCAGATCATTCTAGAGTTAATAAAACTGTAATACTTTCTCCAGCTTCATGGCTCCTGCCTGCACTGTATGTGCAAGCAAAGTTTTAGAATACTAAAGTAATAGTTGGATGATTGAACAGGGCTTAGCTTACTGACTATCATTTTCATAATGCAGCACTGGTACCTTAGTACACCAGTACAATTAGGACATTCCATGCTTGAGTTTGAAAATTAATAACAATAGTTTATTAAGTGACCCAGTATAACTTCCAATATCCCACCTTAATGTAAAAATAAAAGATAATCACTGATAAAGGCAAATAGTGTAATACCATAATTAATCTATAGTGATAAGAGATATGGTATTACTTTTAATACAATCATTCACATTTTATTGTGGGTTTGCATTATTGATCATTGATATATGCCATCAAGTCGGTGTCGACTCTTAGTGACCTCATTCATAGACCTTCTCCAGGATGAAAGTATAATCACACCACAATGTAATATTGACTCAAAAAGAAATATATAAAAACACATTATACGTAACCCATGAATCATTCATAGATTCTCTGAGAATCAGAACAGATTTTTTAATTAAGAAAGACTATGTGATAAATTGCACTATACTTTAATTTCATCAGTGATTTGGCAGTGATTGGAAGGAAATATAAATATTTATCTGTGCATCACTTGTTTCACTATCTTTTTTTATTAATGCAAACAGAAGCCAGAGAGACAGAGGGGGTCAAAGTTATATTTGGTTGGCCTCCCAAGAAAATCTTCCTTCTGCTTGCACATAAAATATTTCTTCAGTTCATCACACAACCATCCCAATTGTCTGTTTTATCATATACTTAATTCTACAGCTAACAAATGTTCAGATATCTGACTATTGCACAGGGAGAAGAAAAATGCCAAGCAGTAAAATAGTCAATTATTCTCTATATATCATAAAAATAACATCTCCGTTTAATTTATTATTGAACCAAATACATGCTTGGGGAGAAAATGTAAATTGCATAGTGTAATTTTAGAATTTGGTAAAAACAACAGGCTTTCTTTTAATGCTTATGTTTGTTCATGGAAGATAATGAATCATTGGTTACTTTTGGTATGTTAGGACCAAAGGGTCTATTAGAAAGGTTTGCTCTGCTTTGTTTTGTTTTGTTTTTTTGCCTTAGTGGCACAGCAGTACAGTATTTATGCAAAATGAAGTTGGCCCTAAATTTAACACAATCCTCCACCCCACAAAAAGAACATTAGGCAAGAAAAAAGTCTCATCTGTCTCCATTACCATTTTTTTCCAGCAAGTGTAAGATGATCTAACCGTTTAAAATTATTTGGAGGGGGGGGGGGGAACCTTTAGTCTTTCTTTCAGGTAGGTGCAGTATGTAAGGAAACGGTGAATTCGAAAATCCTTTTGTATCAGTATTTTCCAGACAACTACATAAGTATAAAGGCTTATTCACACAGTCCGCTTACTATGGTGCAAAAAGGCCTTATTTACTATTTGCTGCCAATGAAGCCTCCAGCTTGTGGACAGCCCACCATAGCCTACCTCTGAGGCAGGCTGAAGGTGGTCTATGGTGTCCCAGATTGAAGATTATATTTTCTTTGGGAGGACAGAATACAACCTCCCATATGAACCATCTATGGCCTATGGAGGAGGAGATATGAAGTGAGGTGGTTCAGACAGTGGTGATCTCCTCAGCCAAAACTGGCCCAGCAGGTCTGTGGTGTGACCACCCCTTCTGTCTGGTTCTTAGGCTTGGAGCCTGCCCTGCACAGTTGTTCTGGCTGCAAGGGAGACCAGAATCATTCCAAGGCCACTTTTTTCAAGGTGTTTACATTACCTTACATGATATTACCACCTGTTTACTTAGAGAGGGTAAAGTCCTGAAACTGACTAGCCTATCCCTGGGTTAAAGCATGTAATAGTCAATAGTCAACAGTCTGGTGCTCAATAAGATAACAGTCATTTGGGGGATTTTTTTTTAAATTATTAGACAGAGTGCCCGGACTTTACAAACACCACCACAGCACTTATTCTATATGGTGACTGGAAGTAGATTTTCCTGCAGCTGGTGATATTTACATTACAGCCAGGAAAAAAAAAAAATTGCAAATCCACTGCTGTCTTTACAAGTATTATAATGAATAAATATATTAATAAAGTACTCCCATAAAATGTGATTGTTTGAACTACTAAAAATATGCAGCTGCTACTTCTGTTTTTTAAGTGATATGTACATTGATTTTAAAAGTATAAAAAAATGAGAGGAACCAGTAATACTGATGAAAGAAATATATCCCTTTATTTTCAGTAAGATTTTTTTTTCTTTTTCTTTCTCCCATGGTCTTCTTTCTCCCATGGTCTCAGATACTCACAGAAACTCTGTGTGATATTTATTCTATGCATTTAATTCTCTTTACTTCTTCTATATATTTATTTATTGGATTTCTGTCCTGCCTTTGCATCTAACAATGAGGCATTAAGCAATATAATTAAATAGAGTTAATTATTAAACTCAAAACATATTAAATACTGACAGAATTGAACAAACCATTACTTTCAGTGCTCAAAAGGCCAAATTAGAGAGAAGTTTTGATAGACTTTTCTGAACTGGAGAATAAGCACAAGTGGATGCAGCACTAAATATGATCCTGATCCTCAGGCTGATGGCATCAAAAGCTACTGAGAGGTCAAGAAGAGCAAGAATGGATGCGCTACCCCATCCCACTCTCCAGAGATCATCTAAAAGTGTGACCAATGCTGTTTCTGTCCCAAACCTGACTGAAAGGGGTCCAGATAATCTGTTTCCTCCAGGATTCTCTGAAGCTGTTGTGTGACCACCTTTTCTACAATCTTACCCAAAAAGGGGAGGTGGGAAACTGGATGGAAATTGTCCAAAAGGGTGGGATCCAGCGATGGTTTCTTGAGAAGGGAGTGGACCAGGGCCTCTTTAAAAGGCATTGGGAACAGCCCCTCCTGTAAGGATGAATTGACCACTGCTAGTACCCACCCTAATGTCACCTCCCTGATGGCTCTGACCAACCAGGAGGGACAAGGATCTAATACGCAAGTGGCTGCACTAGCAGCCTCGAGGACCCTGTCCACTTCCTCAGGTCCAACAGGATCAAACCATTCCCAGATAACCAGGTAAGTCTGCTCCCCGAGCATCTCCACCGGGGCAGCATCATGCTTAGCCTCCAACTGGGAACAGATCTGAGTGATTTTATCCATCAGGTGTTTAGCAAATTTCCCTGCACAGCCCTATAGATCGTCCTCCGAACCCCACTTACCCAGGAGGGACAGGGTGACTCAGAACAGAGCCACCAGGTGACACTCTGGATGCAATAAGAGCAGAGAAATAATGGCATTTCACCACCCTTACCACCATGAGGTAGACCTTAATAGCAGCTTTAGCCCATGTTCAGTCTGACTCATCCTTAATTTCCTGCCAGCAGTGCTCTAGATGTCTCTTGGCAATTTTCAGCATCCTTAACTCCTCCATAAACCAGGGCGATGGACCAAGAGAGGACGCACAGGCGTGATCCTGTCCAAGGCCGCGGCCACCTCCTTATTCCAGGCTGCAGCCAGGGCCTCCACCAGACCATGCAGCAAGGCCTCAGGAACAACCCCCTTGCTGGTCCATCAGTCACTGGCTGCAGACCATTCGAATAGGGCCTGCCTCCCTGCAGAGAGAGGCAGCATAGGAGAATCTCAAGGCCACCAGGGAGTGGTCTGACTTTGACAAAGGGGACAATACCAAATCCCCCACCAGATCACCTTGCCACTGCTCTGACAAGAAAACCATGTCTGGAGTGTGACCACTTCCCGAGTTGGGCCTTGGATGACCTGGGATAGGCCCATGAACTCCTGAGCCACCTCTGAGACCAACCCCAGGGATAGCAGATTAAGTCCCCCAAGACCATAAGCCTGGGGAACTGCACCGCTAACCCCGAGATGGTCTCTATCACCTCAGGCAGAGTGGTTGCTATGCAGCAGGGAGGCTGGTACAGAAGCAAAAGTCCCAACTGATCCTGCAAGCCCATCCTCAGGAACAGGGTCTCACATCCAGCAGCTTGTGGAGCAGAGCCCCTGAAGGCCAGCAGAGATTCCCGGATGACCACTTCCACACCCCCTACCCTACCCTGGGGTCTCAGCTAGTGCCAAACCTTAAACCCATCTGGACGCCTTTCTGACAGGGCAACCCTAAACCCATCTGGATGCCTTTCTGGTGTCAGCCAGGTCTTGGTAATACATGCCAGGTTGGCCTGCTCCTCCCCAATAAGGTCATGAATAAGATGGCCTTATTATTGACCAACCTGGTATTCATCATCAATAGTTGAAAGCCCGGGTCTCTGTAGGTCAGCTGACCAGGATCTGGGTTTGAGCCCAGAGGGCTTCAACATGTCACTGGTATCATACATTGGGGGTGCCTTACCCTGAAATGGCCTGCCCTCTGGCTCCCATAACATCACCACTAGAATACCCTTACCCACCCTGCTAGACCCAAGGTGCTGTTCCACCCCCCATCATGGTCTCCGGTCTAGGGGGTTCAGCATCAGATCAGCCATTCAGAAAACTGAATTGGCCACCAATCAGCCAAAAGGGAATATTGTGGGGGAATTGGCCCCATGGCACTTCAGCTACTAGCTCTTAGCACCAACAGGGGCTTAGTCCCCCCAACTCTCACTACCCTTACACCACCCCGTCTCAACTGGCCTCTCTCACTAGTCAGTGAGAAGAGAAGTGACATCCTCTCCTACCCCCCCACCTCACACCCGGGAAAAGGTAGCACATTCACACAACCACCACCCACAGACCAACACCATAACCACACCAATCACCCATGGGGCCTACCCTGGGGGTCGCCACCCCAATCACCGTAGGGGACTAAAAACCCAGAACCCCCAGGTCCCAATGTCTCTGTGGGCCTTCAGGCCTTCAGGCTCTGGCTTCCAGCTTCGCTATCACAACCAGCCCAGCCTCGGCCCCACTGCCCCCACCGCCAGCACTCTCATTGCCACTGACGCTGGAATCTGCAGTCCTGGGCATCAGCCTCGGCTCCACAGTCCTTCTTGGCCTATCTGCAGGTCCAGCCCTCATTGCCGCCACTGTTGTCATCACCCTTGGGACCAGGTGTCATTCCCAGCCCAAAACAGTGTGGCCTTGGCCTTGGCACCACCTCCAATGCCCACCCACCGCAGCTGCTGCCATCATCATAACCCAGGTCTGAGTGCCATTCCTACATTCACCCTCAGTCACCCAGAGATTCCTTTGACCATCCTCAGCCCAGCTCTCTCTCAGCCGCCACCACAACTCTCCTCACCCCTGTGACAGCCAGCACAGGACAGAGGTGATGCCGGGGTTCCTCTTCACCCGCACACTATTCACCCCATACCCCAGTGCCGTTCATGGCTGGGAGCCTTGCACCAGGCATCCGCTCCCTACCACCATCTTGAAAGTCATATATATAATGATTTATATAATCATATCATATAAAATGATATGATATGATATATGATATGATATGATATGATATGATATGATATGAAGTATTGGATAGAAAAGGATATACTTCTTGACTCTGAAGAATGTTCTCACTTCAAATATTTTAGAAGTAAAAAATAGGATGGACAGAAGGAGTAAAGAAAAAGGAATTACAGTTATTAAGTCTCAGTGATTACGATGCAAAATTACTGTAGGGATAATGCCCCAGGTACAGAGAATATAGCAAATCTCTCTTTCTGAGGCTTTTAAGTTGGAGAAGGAGGTTGAGGAGCAGAATGGGGAAACATGAATCTGTGAAATATTCACAGAATAGGGGATAGAAGATAAATTGCAACAGCTTTGCTCTATTTATTTTCCCATGCACAGGATTCAAAAGAAGAAAAAATTAAAAGAAAATGCAGTGCAAAAAATGAGAAAGAAGAAGACACATATGCTTTCTACTCTTAAAAAAAGATAGAAGACTCCATTTTCCATATTTTATTAATAACTCATGCATTTTCAGTCATGGCTATTTTTCATGCATTTTCAGGTGGTAGCAAAATCTAACCAAACTTGGCTGATCTTGGGAAATTTAAGGAGGGTCGGGCCTGTTAGTACTTGAATGGAAGACAGCCAGGAATTTCCAGGGCTGTGAGGAAACTGAAAAAGAAAAATCCCAGAAAGCAGTAGCAAGCCACTTCCATATTGCTATCAAGTGAAGATAATTTTCTCGGTTCCTGTATGTATTTATTTTTGTATTGTTTTTAATTGTTTTAAAATTGTACGCCACCTGGAGTCACTTGGTTAAGATGGGGGGCTATAGAAATTAAATAAATAAATAAATAAATAAATAAATAAATAAATAAATAAATAAAACATGGATATGTGTATGGGAATATTTTCCTTACCTATTTTCATGTAGGGAATGTGCATCTTTTACTGACAGAACATACTTCTACATCTTCCCACATTGATGCCCTCTCTGATTATTTATTTAGCAATATTAATTGAATGATTGCATTTACTTTGGCTAATGAGGAACTGTGGAATGCTATTCTCTGTATTCTACTTTTTTCAACCTCATAGGAGCAAGAGTAGCAACTTTTTCAGCAGTTCTGGAAATTGTGCAATAAATTATAAGGCACAAATTTTCCAGTGATCTTTGCTGCCCCAGCCAAATATATGTATATCTGTGAGATGAGTGATGATAAGTCTAGACTCTTCATTCTCCTTTCATGATCAGAGGGCAGATCCAGGGGGAAGTTGAAGTTAACCCAAAGGTCTCAAAATTCAAAAGAGAAGCCATTTTTTAGTTGGTTGGGAGGGAGCAACACCTGCCACACAGCACTTCTGTCCTCATTCTTTGTATTGCAGATGAGCTTAGAGGATAGCAGTTCAAATAATTACTCCCTTTTTAATAAGATACTGCAAAATATGGGTGGAATATATCCACCAACGAAGAATTTAATAATCACCATCAGGCAGACATCTGACGATAGTCTGATTGGGGTTGCACTTTTTGAATTGAATAAGGTTACACAATTGCAAGAATGTGAACTTTTGCCAACAAAGGAGAAGATGTTCCATTTGTAGGGCTGGTTGTTCACACGCTCTTTTGAGAGTTGTAGAGACAATTCATTCTCACATACCCTTATTCTTCAACTTTTCCAAAGAAGACCCAATCAGAATTAGGTTGTAATATTGTAAAATAAATAATTGTTGTAAATAAATAGATACCCATGTAGTGTATTTGTTAATTCCGTTGCACATATTATTTTGTATAAATTCATCACTTGCAGTATCCTATCCATCTCTTTGTATCCAAAACCGGCACATTGATATTTGGATGTTGGAAATCAAAGTGCAACTGTTAAAACTATTACAAGCTAGCACACATGGCATGTTCTTCAATATACATGGAAACTCTTCCAGACATTTGAGGCATTCATAATTGATCAACCAAAATGTGGAAAGTTCATAAGCTCATATTCCTTGACCTCTCAGGATTTATGATGTTTGGAGTCAAGTTTTTAAATGTGTTCTGTCTATTTAAGAGCTGCTAACAAATAAATAAATAAATAAATAAATAAATAAATAAGTAAGTAAGTAAGTAAGTTTAAACCTCAAAAGTATAAAGGTCTGTCACCATGTGACGGGGTTTGTTTTTGGACTGGAGATATATTATGAAGCAAAGGTGGTGATGGACACAGTAACCCACGACAGTGGAGAGTTTTTATTTATTTATTTATTTGGTTTTGTTTTGTCTTGTTTTGTCTACTATATATAGAATGTATTTACAACAGGATGAATAACACACTGCTGGTGTCAAGTTAGTTCTCATGTCTCCGTACTAGCAACTTTCCCCCTCTACTTCTCCTGCTCCCTCCCCTCTTTTCACTCCATCTCCCTCCCCCCTTTTTAGGCTTGATAAGAGAGAGGAAAGAAAAAAGAAGGAGTGGACTGGGATTACTGGAGCGTACTCAGCATTGCTTGACTTTCTTTCTCAGCTGAAACACTGTCCACTTCTATGCTGGGGGGAGAACCTCTTTCCAGGTCTTCTGCCAAGTTTTTCCCCAAACCAGGGCTTCCATTCTGGCAGACAATTCCCTTCTGCCCTCGTTGGGTGAAGCCACCACCTGCAACCAACTGGATCCAGTCTAACCCTCCAGGGCCTGGGATCTTGGCTGGAGTTTGTCCCTCTGGGTCTTCTCCTCATCCTGAACAGGAACCACCACTTGCCCTGCACTCCTCTTGTCACTCTCCAGCTCTTCTCCAGCCTTTTCTCTTCAGCTTCTCCTTCCACTCCAGCAACAAACTTTTACTCTCCACTCCTCCTATGTTTCTCAAGTTTTGGGATATTCTAGCAGCATGTCCTGCAGCAACCAAGGAGGTAAGTGTCCCCCCCAGGGTTGTAGTCCCCAACAACTATATACCTCGCTCTACCAATGGGATTGCTACTCAAAATCTGCCCACACCAGCCCTGGCTAGCAGCCAGGTCAGCTCATCACGCCCAGTGACAGTGCAGCTGCCCTTCAAGGTCACGACTGAGCTGTTTTTTTCTCCTTTTTCTTCACTCCATGTCTGGCTCACACCAGCAAAACTGCAGCCAAGAGAGGCCTCAAAATCCATATGCCACCAACTCATAAAAAGGCTGGACTTGGAGTGCCAAATCAGAGAAAGTAAGTATATCATGTCAAGGAGAAATGCATTCTGATTCTTAAGAGTTGTTTTTAATGACACACAGGATTTAAAGGCCTTGTTTACAATCAAGCTGTTCAAGGTTATGTTAGAGGTTGCTTATTCAGGGTTGTTAGCTTGGACTGAATAACTTGTTTACAGAGAAGGAGAATCCCAAGCTATTTCACGCAGTTGCCCAGCCTCATTTTCTTCTGCTGTTAATGTGCTGGAATTTAGCTCTTTTGATAAACCTAAGACAATATTATGGCAGTTACTCAGGGGCCAGTCTTTTTTTTTTTTTTTTTTAGTGTTGATGTAGTGTGGTGTGGGACTATACTTTAAGTTTATGTGCTTTCTATCAGTATTCAGCCTTCTGCCAACAAATAAAACCTTTAGCCAATTGTAAGGATGTTTCTATAAAAATCTACCTATGCAGGTAGACCAAAGGATCCAGATGTGACAGTTTTATGTGGCCTCTTCAAGTCTGTGATGTAGCCCTCAGAGTCTTTCCAAAAGTTGCCCTGAATTGTGTTTTTAATGAGGGGAACATTAGTAAATTTTCTAATTTACTTTTACTTAAATTACTTTTACTAATTAATAAATTAGTAAATATCTGGAGGGTAGTTATATTAATTATATTGAATTAAGTGTCCCCATGTCTGTTTTGAAATATGATCTCTTGTATGCCAGTCAAAAGCAAAGTATCGCCTTTGGCTATGTGGTTATGTCATCAGGCCTGGGGGTCCCAGGCAACCAGAGACATTCTTAGATGGCTCCACTGTGGTTGATCTTTTTACTCTCTCTGTGTAGTTTGTATGTTTTATTTTTTTATATATAACGTGTTCATTTTTAATAATGACTTTTTATATTTTTATAATGACTGCTTTTTTAAGAATTTGTTGTTTTATTCAATTGTTGTACGCTACCCAGAGTCATTTTTTGTGAGGTGGGTGGCCATATAAATGTGATAGATAGATAGATAGATAGATAGATAGATAGATAGATAGATAGATAAGGCATCTGCAGCATGAGAATGAGAAGGATAGTGGGAAAAGGTAGGTAGGTTCATACAATAGCTTTTTCCAGTGCCCCATGTCCCGGAAATTCTGTATGTTTGCATTGTGTGTGAACCAGACCAATTATTGTAGGGAACAGGTGTCAATTTTATCTTCTGCCAGTTATAACATACTCTGTGCATGTGTATTGTCTTTGAAGGAAAGGATAAAGGAAAGCTGCTGTAGTATTTGCTAGATTAATGTATATCAAAGTATAACGCAATTCCAAATACCAGATTTGCACTTAGGTTGCCTTCTTGCTTGACTAAAGAAAATTTCACTGACCTTGTAAACAGCTTGAAAGGCAGATGGCTTATGCGGTATCTCTGTAAATAGCACACAGACACACAAACATGATAACACAAATTCATGGCACAATATAGTTTTGATCTCACTTGCCTATAGTTACTATCCACTGACCATATATTTACTATGATTTTTCACTTGATACAAGATCAGTGGTACAACACAACACAAGATTTGTGCAATGCAAGACCCAGCTTCAATTCAGTAGAATCTACGTCTGCAGTCATGGAGAGAGAGATACTGCCAAGCATATGCAATACGGAGTTAGAAAGATGAGTTATTTAAATATATATAAGATAGCTTGCTATGAAAGATGACTGCACTGAATCCCAGAGAGCTAGCTCCTGATCGTCACTGTAGACAATCCTGCAGTAGTTTAATAAATGTCTGAGTTACAATACAGCAGTTCTTATGCACCTGTTTTCAACAATTCTTTCATGCACTCATGATTTCCCTGGTTCTCTTGCTAACCGATACAAGAACACTGCATGATCTCAAAGCTAATCATATTCACCATATGCCTATAGCCTTTTCTGTACACCTTCATTTGCAACAACTGCAAACACTTCAGAAAAGCATGTAGCAGCTTGATGTATATTATTCCCAAATCAAGCATTTATTGTGACTGGTAGTAGTTTCTTTCTTCTATAGATGTTAAAGATATAATCGACCCTGGGGATGGCTGGCGCCTTGACAATGCTCCCTGAGTTTATTAAAACCTAATTAACATCAGCCTCTTGGAAGTATCATATAGGAAGTTTGTTTTTTAGCATATTTTAATTAATTACTTAATTAATATGTATCTATTTTAATTAATGTTTATTTTGTTCAGAGTCACTCCACAGTAAGATGGGCGGTGACAAATTTGAAATATAAATAAATAAATAAAAGATGTTCTTTTAGAAGCTTTTCAGTTAAGAATATGAACATGCTTCATTATGTACTGGTAGCCCCTGGTTTATATGCATACATTGCATACCTCTCCTGATTTATTATGGTGCATACATGTTTTCATCAAATAAAGTGTAATTATGGCAAAAATCTTGTGGAAATGCATAATATGTCAATTGACAATAAAGCTGAAGCATTAGAAATATAAAATCCATTCTTAGAAACTTGATAAGTTGGGGCTGAAGATTAAAATGCAGGGATTTCAGTTAAAGAAAATAAAAAATAAAAAGGCTTTAGATTTATTGCACGAAAATGAAGCAGAGGAAAAAATGTGATATGTCGTGAAAGCGTAGGATTATGAGAAATTATTTATTCATAATTCTCTGTTTTGGTTTCTGAACACACTTATGTGTCAGTTAAAGCCATCCATGTCAGTGAAGGAAGCAGGTGTAGGATTATTAACTGAACACCCTAAGAGTCTGATATATCTACTGCAGTATTAATTAGAGTTGAAATAAATTGTAATTTTCCAAGTTCCTGCTCTAATGGAAAATATTTAGAGAAAATTGCATTAGTCATAATAGCTCAAGTAGAAAAATAAGTGGTTAAATTATGATGCTAGAACTATATTTTAGAAATTCAGGCTAAGTCTGCTTCCCAGCTGAGCTCTTTTCAGAATGAGAAACAAGCTAGTGTAACCCAGTTGGGAACAAGATGCATGTTTCTACAATCCTGTAAAAGAAGAATTTCTGACTTTCCCTGACAACATTAAACCAAGTACATTGTACCAAACTGAGGTTACATCACAAACATATGCTGGCTGTAGCAGGTTACATGAAAACAGTAACGTATGAAATATATTAAGTACTCTGATTAAAGTTAAGCCTCTCTGGGTTGTTTTCAATCTAGATTTCCTAATAACAATTGTGTATTCCTCCTTTGCCACAAAAAGTTCTAGTAATCAAACTGAATGTTTTGTAGCTGTGTTTTTAATTGTTTGGATAACTTTTGATTCGGCTTCAAATGCCATTGCAGGTGACCATTGAAATCTACGTGAAACATACCGGAGAATTTTCACTAGCTTTATCATATCTCCTTACTGTATATAGAATAGGGAATTTGTGGACCTCCATGTGTTGCTGAAATATAGCGCTTGAATTGCTAGCCACAGACCAAGCTGGCTACAGATGCTTTGTTCGAGAAATACTGTTCCTTCAGGGAATTGTAATCCAGCAAAATCAGGGCCACAGGTTTACTCCCCACCAAATACTTCACATGTGCGAACTGGGAAAAAGCCTTCAAATTTCCATTTGATGTGATGTATTGCATAAATAATTAAAAGAGAAAATTATATATTTGGCAGATATAGGACAATCTTTGTGCTGCTAATGTTGCCAATGGAGCATTAATATAGTACAGGTCATTAAGCAACGTATATCACATAAAGTTACACTTATCTACTTAAAAGTATGTCCACTGTGCCCAACTGGTGAGATTGCACTTTAAAGCTGAAATGTTATGCAAAAAACTTCCTTACAATCTAGTGTTATGTTCTAAGTTGACTACATGCATTTTGTAGAGCCAGTTTGAGGTCATGGTGAAGGTGCTGGCCTAGAAACCAGGAAACTATTAGTTCTAGTCCTGCCTTAGGCATGCAAGCCGACTGGGTGACTTTGGGCCAGTCACTCTCTCTCAGTCCAGCCTACCTCACAGGGTTATTTTGTGAGGAAAATAAGAGGCAGGAGTATTATTTACGTTCGCATATACAGTATATACTCTGTGTGTGTGTGTGTGTGTGTGTGTGTAGTTGATGAAAGAAGAGGAGGAGGAGGAGGAGGAAGAGGTGGAGGAGTTGTTATTCACTTAAATATTTAACTTTGTAATGTTTAATAGCTTGGAAGCTATAAATCATACTGAGAAAAAAGTGGTTTTGAAGATAAAGGTGGCATTGAAATTATCTTATAATTCCCAACATATTCAGCAATCCATTTAGGCACTGTGTTAGATATCCTGAAATTTGGCTGTCTTGAAAAGAATCAAATCAGAAAGATTGTCAACTTTTACATTCAGTGAATTGAAAATTTCAGTACAACCTGACCTAACTGTACCTTATTTTGCTTTATGCTTTTTCTAACTATCCTTTCACCATTTTCTACTCATATTGCAGTCTGAATAAAAATCAGCTGCATACTTGATTCATGTTGTTTCACGTTCTTACAAATATTTCTGCAATGCTTCCTCATTCTAAAAGATGAACACATTTCCTTTGAATGTATCCCAGTGCTATATGGTGTACTGTATTTGCTTGAAGCTTGGCAGCCTCACTCATTTTGAAATGTGTTCTCCCCACAACTGGCACATCCTTCTAAAATGCCTGTGTGGGACCACACCAGCCCTCAGCAGAGAATTGGTTCCTCAGTTTAACTTACAAGTACAGAAGTTCAAGAAAAGGAATGTAAGATTTTGGTCTTGGAAATTATTAGACTTCAGACCTGGCCAGGCTATAAATCTCTTTTCTCCAGAAACACAACTCCACATTCAAAAAATAGATAGCAACTGAAGCTTAACATACTTAATACTGATAGATAAGAGTTTTATTGCAGAGAAGACAGAAGCTATACATGATCAATGGACTCTTGGCTACTATTCTTTTCTCAGCCTTGAGATTGTAATGCACCTACTCTAACAGTTCTCTCTGGCCTGAGCAGCAAACTTTAATTGTCACAAAGATGAGGGCTGGGCCACAGCATCCAGCAAACATTATGTGGGCTGAGAATCTTGAAGAACTACCTTAGAATCATACAAACCCCCAAGTTATTCTTAAACACACAAAATTGCTGGGAGGAAGGGAGGAAGGGAAGAGGGAAGGAAGGAAGGAAATGATTGCTGCTCCAATGCAGGGGCGATTACAGGGATCCGAACCAACAATATATAAACCAAGCAGTATATAAGACTTAATGATTCTGTTCAGGTTAAAGAGATTAAGTATGCATTCTTTGTAATGAAACAAAATCTTAAGAATATATTGTAGGACAGTTGTTCTCAAAGTGTGATCTGGAAAACCCTTTTGAGGGTACACGGAGTCAAATAAATATTTTAAAATTTCTCGGTTTTAATTTCTAATTCAGTAACTATTGATAGTTATTTGTAGTTTAGCAAAATAGATTATAGAAAAAGAGAGGGGTTTTTTTATTATTATTTTTTGGTAACCATGGGCTAAGAGGTAATTTTGTAACTGTACTTATAATTGCTATGAAGAAAATCGGAAGCTGCTTCTATTTCTTTTCATTCTTTCTTTTTGTACCTTTGGCTTTTTTTCTTTTTTTTCTTTTCTTTCTTTTCTCCACTTTATATTCGCTCTTGTTAATTTTTATCTCCTTTTAATTTTTTTAAACAATATATACACACACACGTATGTATATGTGTGTGTGTGTGTGTGTATGTATGTATATATATAAAGACTATTTGTAGTTTAGCACAGTACACAAACACAATCTGATATGGTTAGGTTCTGTTAACTGTATAAATTATTAAAACAGTAAGCAGAAAATGGTTAAGTCAACAATCAGTTTAAGTGTGCTGTGTAGATCTGCTGCAGTGGTGTCTACAAATAGAAGCTTATTTTTTAGTGTTTTCTATAGCCAGAAGCATCCATTTCCAAGAAAGAAAATGAACATCTAAGTGGTTCATCAGATGTTTAGGACAGGAGAAGAGGCTATTTACTTTAAGGTTATTAGCATCAAAGTCATATTATTGACTAAAGCAGTACTATTTTACTAATCTACAACTTTAGATGGTGGATTCAAATTCAACAGCATAACTGGGCTGTTTATGTTTTACAGCCAGCAGTAAAGATTCAACCTTATGCCGCATGATGAATTTTAGTGTCTGTAGTGGCTTACTGTGCACACGGATTATATTTCTGTGGCTCCCCTCATTTTATGTGGGGAAAAAAATCCACATGGCAAATTACTGCATGTGATTGGTTTAATGAATGATGGAAGATTCCCACACATTCAGTATGACAACCATAATATGTAGACCAAGTCTAACTAAAGGTCAAACTGAAGCTTAAAATCCATTTATTCAGGCTTATACTGTTTTTTGACAGCAAGGAGATGTTCAAGGGACTTTATATTAGTGTTGTTGCTAGTCTCTGTCTCAGCTTTATACAACTGAAAAGCTGAAGTAAGGGCTTTCTTAGGTTTGACACAGTCCTTATCAAACCATGTCTTACAGAAAGTCACATGCCTCTTCTTGAAAGAGTTAGAAGAACAAGTCAACAGTGATTGTAATTTTTGTATTAAATTTTTATACAGAATCAATGGATCTTGCATAGTATTAGGAGACATGAGTGATAGTCACATTGTTTTTAAATCGTCCTCTGCCAAAGTCTTCTTCACCTTTTGATCAAGTTGCAGAATCCATATTAATGATATGGTAAAATGTCTAAATCACCTGGACTTTCACTCCCCTCAGATTAGGAGACCGAAGTATTGCCTTGCTGCTTTATGCAGATGATGCAGTTATACTCTCCAGGACACCTTAACAGAGCTTTGAGAACTCTAGCACAATACTGTTCCAACAATCAGCTGGAAATAAATTACCAGAAAACCAAGATCATGGCCTTCGCCAAAAAGCTGAAATTCCATCTTTGGGATATAAACAAGTGACTAGCTTCAGGTATTTAGGTGTAGTTATGCATGCTCCGGGATCAAGGAAAGCCCATTGTGATTATGCAGCCGATTCTGGACAAAGATCAGCTAATGCTATTCTAAAATTCTTCCAGTACAAAGGAGGGTACTATGACCAGCAGCTCTTAAACTCTTCCAGGCTAAACCATTAGCCCAGCTCCTTTATGGGACCTTCATTGGCTCCCCAACTTCACGTATTACATCCTTGGAAAAAGTCCGATCAAAATTTATTACAGCGGCCCTCTAAATGCCCAGATGGGTGCCAAATGCTTATCTTCGATTAGAAGTAGGTATGATAAAAGTTGAGGCAAGAGTTCGCCTAGCTTCTCTGAACCTTTGGCTAAAGCTTAAGTATTATCCTCAAGGTTTAGTGCCACTTATCTTTCAAGATAATTTCCAATCTTCCTGGAAAAAGGACATTGAACTTAGTCTCTCAGAGCTAGGATTTTCCACGACTCTGATTCTGAGGATGGAATATGAACAGGCAAAATTGGCCTTGAAGCAAAGGACAAAAGATATAGAGCAGCAAGAGGATTTAGGGAAGGCTCCTTACTTCCTATCTCCAGTGTATAGTAAATTTATCGTCACTGCTGCTAACTACCTTGCTCAGCTTGAAATTCCTAGTCATCGGAAAGCTTTTTCTTTAGCTCAAAGTCATGCTCTCCCCTCTGCAGTCCTGGATGGCAGATATTAAAAAAATCCCATTAGTGGCAAGGCGGTGTTCTTGTGGCACTGGAGAGGTAGAAACCACAGACCACATTCTTCTTCGTTGTCCTCTTTATAAAGAGCTCTGGAGTAAATTAATTTTACCCTTGATCAACAAATATCCTGGGCATAAAGATACAGATGATATGCAAATGCTACTTATAGATGAACAGCCAACTGTTACAGCGCAGGTAGCCAGGTTCTGCGCAGCTGCAATGAAGATCCGTCAGATTATGATTGGAAAATTGCAGTAACGTACCCTTTGTAATAACTTTTGCTGTATATATATCATATCTTATATATTATATTTATTCTTACTCTTATGCACATTTATATCCAATGAAATACTAGCTATTATAATATAAATTAAAAAGATTGCATTTAATTTTGATTAAAGAGCTCATTCAGATTGTGATGTAAATGTATTTTAATACTAATTGGAAATTGTAACTTCAAAGCTATTTTATTTTAGTTGGTTTATCACTTTTTAGACTCAAGGTGTATACTTTTATAGAATTACTGCTTGTACTGATCGGTGACCATAATAAAATTTTAAATAAATAAATAAATACATAAATAAATAAATTCATGCTTATATAATATAAGAGCAACAGATCAGGGATGCAGAACCCGAAATCCAGAGTTGCATACAGCCTCTCCAAATTATAAATTTTAATGTGACAAAATGAGAAAATAAAGAAAAATGCATGGAATAACCAGATAAATTGCATTTAATCAATTTCTTTCATTTTTATTCATTTAATTTTAACTTAAATACAGTTCTTGTCCTGGTCCCACTCCTCTCTTGAAATCTGGGCCTTCATACACCATTCAAAGCCTGTTTCTGGCCCTTAAACATACTGCATGGTTCCCACTGGGGTAAAACTCCCTCCACCCATCTGCCAATATTTGATTTTAGAAGCTAATACTAGACATGTTAAATTCCATAATTTAAGCTAGATGATTATAATGGTTTTGTGTAATAGGCATTGGCTGGTACCCAGATTACTGGGAACTGTAGTCTGTGAGGCTGCTGGGAATTCTGGTAGCACTGATTCACTCACCCACTTAATTCCAAAGTTGATTTGGAGAAAGAGAGTCACGTTTAATCCAACTTAACTCTGGATTAGTTTGGTTTTTGTAGAGCTCTAAAAGAAAATCATAAAGGAAGTAAAACCAGGGAAGAAGTCCACTCATATGTCTCTTCTCCTTGAAATACTGTCATCTTCGCTCCAGGGAAAGACAAGGATATAAGTGCCAATTCTGTCAACACAGCAGGTTGTCTGTCTTTCTCTCTCTCTCTCTCTCTCTCTTTAACATGAGGAAAGTTGGCAGCAACATTCGGAAAGTTAAAACATGTCAAGCATGGCAAAACTGTTCTTCGCTCACACTCTTGGCAATGCTGAAATGAATGTTGGCAGGTTTTGCAGTTCTGAAAAGCAATCTGCATGTCATGAAAGATGCATTTAGTACTGAGGCTGGATGCAAATAGTGAGATGGTTGTTACCATCCTCTCACCTCAGGTATGTCTCAGTAAAAAGGAGAGTGATGTGATCAGTGCACTTTAAACATTTTCTGTAGCTTTTCACCTTTACGTTTTTCATACATTACAGTGTCTTAATAGAAGAATCCCCATACAAGCAAGTGATGGCAGATATGACTATCTTCATCTGACAAGTTGTCCTTGAAATAACATCTGCTTTATATCAAGTAATTCAAGAAAAAGAAGAAATTCAAAACCTTGTTCACACAACCAGTTAGCCTAAGGTTGGGTGTTCCTCATCTGCCTTTCCCCCCACCCTGGGTTATTCTTTGCTTAAGAATGGTCTGCAGCTCCTTATTAAGTTAATGGACGGCATACAAGTTTGATAATAAATAAATAAAATAATTATTCCTGCTATATCAATTACTGCCTATATTCCACCCAATCAAGGGTCTATCTTCTGTACATTTGCACAAGATGCACAGAATTACAGCTGAATCATACAGGAGTTAGATACACAAAATCATTATGTTAATGGCCAGGGACACATCTAGCTTTGCATAGATATATGCAACTAAGGATCCGATTTCCTTTGTTTTAGAAAATAATAAGATTCCAGCTGTCCTTATTACAAATACAAATAATGATGTTCATTAGTAGCAATGCTGTTGTTTATTTTCAACTTAATTATGTTGAATCTTTAATTGATGGAGCAGTTTTCTGATGGAGTGGCTATTCAATATTCCTGGTCCCTCTATCACAAATTAACACACTAATGTATATAATTGGCAGAAGTCTGTGGGTTATTTTGATCTAATTTTATTCTACAATGTTTATATCCTGTCTTCCTTTAAAAAAAAAAAAAACCTCCTGATGGCTTACTTCAGATAAATCTAAAATCATAAACTTTTTTTTTTTTAATTCAATTGTTAAACAAGTAATGACAAGGAAGTTAAACAGGGAATTTTAAAAACAAACCTACACTGCAATTTTTCACTCTCCAAAAGTTTGCTGCAATAGTAGGTTGCTCCCCTAAAAATTAGCCAAATAGAGAATGTTTGGGTCTCTAGGAGGCAACTTACTTGAGAGGAATGAGGGATGCTACCAAAAAGGGTTGCCTGTGGGCTTCTGTTCCCCTAATCTTCCAGAAAAAGAGGACCTCCAACATTCCTTCCCATGATTATCTCACAGGTTGAGAAGATTCCACCTGAAGGAAAGGGTTCCCATAGTACACCAGACCACAGTAATAGGGCTTTATAGGTAATCTCAGTACCTTTAATTGCACTTAGAAACATACTGGTAATCAATACAGCTTCCACAACATTGATGTTACATTGCTGAAACAGCTCTCACCAGTCAACATGTGGGCTTCCACATTCTGTACCAAATGTAGCCTTTAGGTAGTCTTCAAAGGCAGTCCTAAGGAAATTGTGTTACAATAATCTAATCTAGATGAAATGAGGGCATAAATCGCTGCTGCTAAGGTCTCCTGCTCCAAGGAGTTCTGCAACTGGAATACAAGCCAAAGGTGGGAAAAGGGTCCCCTGGCTATAGACTGCATCTGTTGTGCAGAAGGTTGCCACAAATCCAGGAGAACCTCAAGTTATAGACCTGTTCCTTTGGAGGTGGTACAACTGTATCCAGAGTGAATGTGGGGGCTGTTTGCTTCTCTGCTGGGATTTAGCCTTAGCTTGTTTAGTCCCATTGAATCCTTTAGTGCTTCCAAACAATGTGATAGGACATCTACTGAATCTCCTGCCTGGTCTGGAATATAGCTGTATCTCCTTGGTGGTTTCATATAGATGTTATATAACATTGGGGACCAAGTAAAATCAGATCAAAATAACCCACCTGTGAGAGACTGTGGAAAACCATTGGAAGAGACATTTGTTTTATCTGAGAAGATGCAACACAGTGCAGATGTGAGAGATGGGGAAGAATGCATTTCAGAGAGACCCCATCTTAATTAACTCACTATAAGTGAAACTAGAAATTTAATCTTACAGTTTTCAAGATTTTGCTATTACCCTAGACTAGCATTAAAGATACCTTCATGAAATCTATGTGGTTTTGCTTCCTTGCCAGTTAGGGAGAACGTGACAACATCCCATACTGGAATACCCAAGGTCTTGAATGTTCTTCCATAATTTTTATTAGAACCACTTAGGAAAGACTGGAAACAGAAATGAAATGCAAAAGAAGTATTTATTTTGTATTTCTTTTCTGATTCTCTCTCTCTCTCTTTTGCTATTTTCTTCTTTTTCCGATTTTTCTATACTTCAATTTTACTCTTTGCTGAAATTTAATAAAGTTCTTAAAAAAAAATAAAAAGGAAAGACTGGAACCCCTGTAGCAGAGTCCCCCACGTCCCAAACTAGTCCAGGGGTATATCGTGGTTGATGGTGTCAAATTTTGCTGAGATATTTACTCACAGCAGGAAAGCAGCATTCTCACCATCAAAATCTCTATAGAGGTCATTCACAAGAGTGATCTTTGCGGTTTGAATCTCATACCCACACCTACATTCCAGCTGAAAAGATCTGAGATAATCTGATTCATCTAGGATCTTTTGTAGCTGTTGTCCAATGACCTTCTCCAGCACCTTTCCTAAAACTGAAAAGTTGGAGACTTGGGATCAAGCGATGCCTGGGCAGACTGTGGGATTGAGAGATACCCTCTTTAGATGGGGGAGTACCATCTAAAGAGGGATTAACCAGCTCCCAAATCTAACAGTTCCAGCCAATGAGGCAGTCTGCAACGAATTGAATTCATGCAACAAAGAACCCTCTCTACTTCCTCAGAGTCTACAAACTCAAAATATCTCCAGGTGATCTTGAAATGTGCTGCCTCATTTATTTCCTTAGATTAGGGCAATGTGGCATCCAGATCTGGGCAAAGATGAGCAATTTTATCAGCGAAGGGTCTCACAAACTTTTCACAATTGCCCGAAGGAAGCTCTTTTGCCTATTACTTTCACAACTGGGTTACCCTGAATAGTGCTGCTGGGTGATATTCTACTGAGACAAGGAGGGTAAGAAATACTGGCATTTGCCACTCTCATCACCACCTGGCGTTATACTTGAATTAAGTTGTATTCACTCCTCATCTTCCCTCACTGTCACTCTATGCAAATGCTTCAGGTGCTTAATCTCCATTGGGTATATTGGCAGGAGGGAAGGCTCATGGGACAAACCCACCGAGTGCCCTCATTACCTTTTTTTCTGTAGAGATTTAATGGAAAACATGTCTAAAACTGGTAGAATTCTGAGAATTAGCAAAGGTATTATCTGTTGGTTCAGTCCAGAATTCATTTATCCTCAGTTAAGATAGGGGATTGCCTTGGGGGGCTGGGGGGACTGGGCTTTTAATTTTTATATTGATTTAAATTTTTGTTTTGCATTTTTGCATTTTGCATGTTGTTAGCTGATTGAACATCCTTGTAAATAGAAAAGTCAAATGGAAATAAAATCATAAATAAATACATGCATAATTGTCCTTCCTCATTCTCATAATCTCCTAAGAATAGGACAGGATAATCTTTGAAAAATGATTGTGAGCTGCAAGCTGACAATGAGTAGAGCAGAGCCAACTCACACTCTCTTAATATTGTCATATCCAGCCATGCATTAATACACACTCTGCACAATAATGGCATATATTCATAAATGCACACTATACTTCATATTTGTTTACACAAGTGCACATTATTCCTGTCTTATCGTGCTGTCAGAGAAAGCAGAGGGAATGTATCTGGATCTGGCTATTTCTTTCCATTTTAAAATGTTATTAAAAGTAACTACAGGAAGCCCTAAACAGAATCAAAATTGGAAAACCAGTAGATTTTGTTTTCCTCTCCACAATAATGACATTTCCCTAATGACATTTCATTTAAACAGCCAAGTTAGTATTTGACCCACTGCAAAAATTATTCAAGAACTACATTTTCTAGAATACAAGAAAGATAATAATTTTACATCATTATATTTTACATCCTTGTATTAACTTATTACCCAGCGTCTGAATCAATTAGGACTGTGGTAGGACATAGATATTGGAAATAAACAAACAAACAATTGGGAAAAATAAACTCTTTTTTTTTTTTTTTTGCAGCAAACAGCATTGTGAAAAGTTAAAGATTCCTGGTTAGCTTGGAGTTATCTATATTACATACAAAAGCCCACAGGAAGGGTTGTCTGTGGGGATTAGAGTAATACAAGCAACACTGTGGCATCACGATGCAAGCTTCACTTCTTTTCCACATGTGTTATAATGTTTAACACATTCCAAAGTGGTGCATCTTGCGGTGTGATGCTGTTTTTGTCATTCCAATGAAAGTAGTGAGAGCCTGCAGATGCTGCTATCTACAGCCAAATCATATTGTCTGCATTATTACATTCAGTATATAATCCCTTGCTGACTCCCAACAGCATTGTTAAATGGAAAAAAGACCCCTCCCAAATTAAAATGGGGAAAGTATCTGTAAATAGCAAAAAGCATGATTAACTAGTGATGGCAGGGTGTCATTGTAATGAAGCAGGTAAGTAGATATGCAATTAGTCAATAATAAATGTCATAGTAGATGGTGCTATGATGTCCAAATAGAAAAAGAAAAAATAGAAAAAGAAGCTAATTTATTAAAATAGTTTAGGAAAATTCAAAGCAGTATGTCTGGTAACTGAAATTTAACCCAAGCTTTCTTTGTAATCAGGAAAGCCTTTAACGGCCTAACCAAAACAGGACAAATCACAAAAGTAATATAATGGTATCTGAAAAGCAGTGGACCAGTCCTCCCACAGTTCTATGGTTGCCCCAAAATACCATTCCACCCAACTGTATCACTACCAGGAACTTCAACATATCATTTAACCAAGGAACATACCAAGACATTTGGATACCTCTTAGCAGGAAGTGAACACCAACAGATCATCATTACAGTGCCTAGAAAAATCAAGCAATCGAAAGAATGAAATAATGGTTATATTTGACACCACAATATTCCTCACATCCATAGATCCAAAACTGATCAAAGAATCAACTGCAGCACTATTACAACACACCAAACTAGCAGAACATACAAAAATTAAAATGCCCAGACTTATGGAACTTACTGATCTCTATAAGATCTACTATTGAATGCCTCACTACCTACTTGGCATTCAGACAAATCAGCCATCGATAGCACATAGAGATAAATTGTATTTATGTACCATTTAAAAGTATCAATCAAAAGCCTAGAAGGAAAACAAACAGCCAGAACACAACCCCTTCAACTGCCAAAACCAGGATAAGCAGGCAACAGCACCGGATAAACAGGGAAGAAATACTATCCTAATCAACCATCAAGCGGGGAGCCATACCCCACTAAGACTTGCAGGGCAAACTTCTATATATGAACAGCCAGTAAACCCTACTCACCCTGTCACTAATGATGTTATCTAGAGTGGTAATGTCTGCAAGAAAACAGCCAAACTCAGAGAGTATCAAGAACCTTAGAGTTCAACCCCGAGCTACATATGTTCTCTTCCACTGGAACATTGTAATGCACCAAACTCCACAAAACAGAAATTGCCTATCTATATAACATCTTCCAACACACAGGATACCTCTGCAACTTCATCAAAAAGTGTCCATCCATGCAATCACACACTCCATGAAAAGGATAATTCTACCATATATCAAAAACACTTGTGAAACTACCAATAGGCTACTATAACCTCTAGGCATCATGGTAACCCATAAACCAACAAAATATAACCAAAACATCCTAAGCAAGCCCAAAGACCCAACAGCCAGAGAAGACAACACAATGCAAGGATTGTGAAAGAACTATGTGAGGCAAACAAAGAAAAAGTGAGAGAATACATCTATGAATATCAACTGACAATCAGAAGACATGATGAAAACTCACAACAGTTGCAGCCACAGTTTCAACTGGGAAACTAGATATCTTAGACCAAGCCAGATCCAAAAATGCAAGAGAATCCCTAGAAGCATGGCCCTGTGACAAATCAGCCATTAACAGACATATTGAGCTAAGCTCTATCTACAAACCATTCAAGAAAGTTACTGGGGCTTCCGGTAGGACTTACGGTGGATTGAATGCTCCACTCAAAGGGACCATCAACATGGTTTTTTAAAGGTTCAGGCATGAACCCTTGAGCCTGAAGACTTCTTCGGAATCAAGGAGAATACCTGAAATTGATCCATAAGCCCTCTGGACAGATGTTTGTGGCAAGGAGATCATGAAGCAGAGGTTTTTACGATTCCCTGGTGAGTAAGCAGCTAGGAGGTGGGATTTCCATCCAGTTCCAAGCCACGGCGAAGCCCAAACCTCTTAGCATCTCTGTGAGAAAGTTGTCCTTTTCTTATCTACTTTGTGATGATTAGGACAGTCTATGTAAACAAAGTAATAAGAGATTTCTGGAATCGGTCATAAGTTCTCTCCCTCTCTTGTTTCTCTCCAGCAATATTATATTTGACCACTAGAGTGTGTTATTGCTGTCCTTAAGCAGTGATTTACCATCTATTGAAGCCTCTCCCCCTTGCCATCAGTCTCAGAAAAAGAGATACAGTCCCTTATAAAAGGCCTAAAAAGTAACAAAGCACTCGGGGAGGATTTTCTACCAGCTGAACTATTCAAAAAATTCCCCAGCTGGTGGGGCCCTCTATTGGCAGGTTTATTTACACATATAAATGACACCTGCCATATTCCAGCCAGGTGGAAGATGGCAAGAGTGGTCCCCATATATAAAAAAGGGAATGAAAAGGACCCTAGTAATTACAGGCCTATTAGCTTAATTGATATTGTTGCCAAAATATATGCTAGGTTCCTCTTGAGCAGAGTTGAAAGCTGGGTAGATGAAAAACACATTCTTGCGGAAGAACAAGCAGGTTTTAGACAAAGTCGATCTGCCATTGATAATTGGTTTGTTTATCTGATTGCCAAATATGTCTGTAAAAGGAGACACTTGTTTGCTGCTTTTATAGACCTTACTGCAGCATTTGACATGATAAATAGAGATTATGGAGTAAACTGACTGCTCTCAAAACAGAACCCAGACTGCTGGCTTTGATCAAAGCTCTCTATACAAGTACCTGTTTGAGAGTGCGGTTTGGGGTTAATGGAGCTATGACAAATAGGATCAATACATACAAAGGGGTAAGACAAGGATGCATACTAGTGCCATTAGTATTTAATTTATATATTAACAACTTACCAGGATTAATGAAGGATCCTACGGTACATATGCCTAAGGTCCTAAACACATATTGCAACATCTTGCTTTATGCCAATGATATGATATTATTATCATATTCACAAGTAGGACTGCATAGGCTGTTAAGAAGACTTAGCTCCTACTGTCAGGATAATTCCCTTATCATTAATAAATCAAAGTCAAAAATTACTGTGTTTGGAAAACGACATCAGAGGCACAGATGGCAATTAGATGGTGAACCAATTGAACAAGTTAACACCTTTCCTTACCTAGGGGTAACTTTCTCTGAGACTGGATCTTGGGTTTGTCATCATCAATGGAGCTCACTTAGAGCAAGGGCACATTTGATCTACTGCTTAAATTTTAAAAATCATAGTTATCCAGGTTCCCTAGCCCCAATAATTAAAGTATATAAAACTAAGTTTACTCCTATGCTCTTATACGGAGCAGAAGTTTGCGGCTTAAATTCCACTTCATTATTAGAATAAACACAATCCCAGCACCTGAGAAGCATTTTGGGTGTAGATAAAAAGATTTCAGCTGCCGCAGTTAGAGCTGAACTGGGAATTTATACAATCTATTCACTGTCTAAAATCAGAGCACATAACTATTGGTGTAAAATTAATGAAATGGAGACTGACAGACTTCCAAAGTTGTGTTTACTAGAACAGATAAAATCCCAATTACAGACCTCCTGGATTATACAATTGACAAATTATATAAGAAGCTGTGGTTTTCCTGTCTCTTGTGCAACTGGAGAACAAGTCAAAAAGAGAGCTGCTCAAAGAATTTCTGATATAGAAGCACAGAAGGATACAGCTACTCTTAATAAGGTTGGCAATTTGAAATGATTGAGCCAATATAAACATACTTTTCAAACTGCCAACTATTTAAAGATACAAATGCCAAAACACCTTAGGGAGGTATTTACCCAAGTGAGATTTGACCAGCTTGACACAATGGTTAGATATGGGAGGTTTCATCATATTCCTTATAACAAATGCATTTGTATCTGTGGAGTGTCAGAGACTTAGCATATATATTATTTGATTGTAATTTGTATAAGAAGGAGAGAGATATGTATCTTGGCCCACACATTAAATGAATGACACATTGGGAACCACACATTAAAACAACATATTCTATGGGTGGTCATAATTCAAAAATAACATATAATACAACTTGGTCCTTGAGTAAAACAATACGGTTGAGATCTGTATACGTGGAGTTGATTGGGGTAAATTGTAGGGGTGACATGGAAATATGATTTGTACTCTCACTCATTTGTATATTTAATCACTGTATTTTATTTCTATTTTATTTAATTTGTTTTTACATAGGGTTTTACACAGGGTTTTATTAATATTTTGTGTCTGAAATTTTGTATTTTGATATTGCCTAAGGGCTAATCAATAAACTTTGTTGATTGTTGATTGCTATTGCCTAATGAATTGACTTGCTGAAAGTTTTTCTGGTGGATTTCTTTTTCACTGATAGTTTTTGGTTATAATAATTTAAAAAATGACATCTAAAAGGACATATTCACGTGGTTCTGCAGAATTTGGCTTCTTGAAGTAGATGCTTGATGACTTTTCATCCAAAGATATACAGACTGTAGATGCTAGATTTGAAACAATAGAACAAAAATTGGATTTAAAAAATGGAGAAGATGGATGCCGATGTAAAACAAGTTACTGATAAAGTATAAGTATTGGAAAATGGATGCTAAAGACACAGAAATTGAAAGAGGGTTGGACAACTTTGATCTATGTGAACTTAGAGAAAATGAATACCTTTTTTTCAGAAAGACACAAATCTTTTTCTAGAATTCATATGATATGGATTTCAAAGACTTTAGCAAACAAGATTAGTAGAATGGACATTTTACCAAAAACTTTATCTGATCATAATCCAGTTGCATTGATACTCAAGAAGAAATCCACAACATTTAGTTGGAGATTAAATTAATATTGCAAAAAGAATTGGTAGTAAAAGAATGTAGAAAGAAGTTAAATGAGTACTTTAACAACACTTTGGATAAAGGAACAGATTTAAAAATTGTTTGGGTGCCAGTAAAGCAGTAATGAAAGGTTACTTCACTCAATATAACTGGGTATTTAAAAGGAAGCATCATGAAAAAATCCAAACTATTTTAAATGAAATAAAGAGAAAAAAAGAAAGTCTACAAAAAACACCAATAGACTCTGATATCTTGTATCAAATCAAGCTTTTACAACAGCAGCTATCTATGTTAACTGTAAGAGAAATAGAGACAAAATTAAAATATATAAAACAAAAATATTTTGAATCTGCAAATAAACCAAGGAGATGGCTTGCATATAATGTAAATTGAGAAAGGAGAGAGACGAGAAAATGATAATGAAAATGCAAGAAAGAAATGTTACATGCACAGATAATGCAAGTATTCAAAAATTCTTTTCATAACTTTTGTTTTCAAATTTGTATAAAAGACAAGAAGTTTCCTTGAGTCATATTGATGCATATTTAAAGAAACAAAATTTACCAAAACTCTCACAATATCAAAAACAAATTATGAATAACCTTGGGACTACTTTTGAAATATCAGAAGCTATTAAAAAGGCTGAAGTAGGGAAAGCACCTGGACCATATGGATTAATCAGTTTTTATTATAAATGTTTTGAACATGAATTGCTATTACCTCTTAAGCAGGTGATGAATTCTATTTTAGGGGGCTCAGCAATACCAGAGACTTGGAAGGAAGCTAATATAGCACTATTATGAAAAGAGGGTCAAGATCCAACTATGACTAAAAATTACAGACCAATTTCTTTGTTAAATAATGACTTATATGCTTTTTACATCAATATTAGCAGAGAGATTGAAGAATATTTTATTATACTTTATACACGAAGATTGGTGTGGCTTTTACCTAAAAGACAGCTGAGATACAGTGTAAGAATTATATTGGACATAATAGAATATTTACAGCAACATAATGAGAAGCACGCAGCACTGATTTTTTCTTCCTTCCTTCCTTCCTTCCTTCCTTCCTTCCTTCCTTCCTTCCTTCCTTCCTTCCTTTCTTTCTTTCTTTCTTTCTTTCTTTCTTTCTGGATGCAGAGAAAGCCTTTGATAATTTGAATTGGACATTCCTGTTTTAAGCTTTAGAAGAGATGGATTTTTGCAAGAACTTTCTACGGGGGATTAAATCGATATACACTTCCCAAAAGGCAAGTATTTTTGTTAACAATGTACTTACAAAACCACGTGAAATACAGAAGAGGACAAGACAAGGTTGTCCCTTGTCTCCTCTACTTTTTATTCTAGTTTTGGAAGTGTTAAATAAAGGTATTAGACAAGATGTGAATATAAAGGGCTTACAATCAAAAAAGAAGTTTTTAAATTAAGACCCTTTGCAGATGATTTAGTTTTGATTTTACAGGAACCTCAAAATGGAATTGAACGTTTAATGAAGAAATTGAAAGATTTTGGTGCACTTGCTGGATTTAAAGTAAATAAACAAAAAGAAAGATGTTGGTTAAGAATATGACTATGAAGGACCAAGAAATATCAATGAAGTCTGGCTTCAAAATTGAAAAAAAAAAAGGTTAAGTATCTGAGAGTTATATTGACTTATATGAACTGTATGTTACATCAAAACAACTATGTTAAAGTCTGGAATTATATTTAAAAAGATTTATTAAGATGGAGTAAATTGCAATTGTCACTGTTAGGTAGAATCTCAGTAATTAAGATGAATGCTTTACATAGAATGCCTTTTCTTTTTCAGACAATACTGATATTGACAAATGATGTACCATTTAAACAATGGCAGAAATATATTTCTAAATTTGTATGGTGAGATAAAAAACCAAGAATAAAATATAAATTTTTACAGGATGCTAAAGAAAGAGGTGGGTTAGGTCATCCAAATTTAAAGTTATATTTTGATGCTTGTTGTTTGGTATGGATGAAAGAATGGGTGACTTTAAAAAAACAAGAGGCTATTGGAATTAGAAGGACATGAGTTAAGATTTGGATGGCATGGATTTTTATGGTATGATAAAGTGAAAGTTAATACTGAATTCATTTCTGAAATATATTCTGGGGGT
The DNA here is from genome assembly GCA_030867105.1 of Liasis olivaceus. NCBI lineage: Eukaryota > Metazoa > Chordata > Lepidosauria > Squamata > Pythonidae > Liasis > Liasis olivaceus. Next base: position 79,340,596 of record CM061350.1, on the reverse strand, counting down.
GGATAAGTCAACTCCAACCCGAGCTGTAAGAGCAGAGCTAGGCAAACCCCCCATACAAAGCCATTCGGTAACAAAAGTATTTAATTACTGGCTGAAGATCCTATTTATGGACTCAGAAAGATTACCTAAGCTTTGTTTTGAAGAACAGATGCACAACAAGCCTTCTTGTACTTGGGCATCCCAACTTATCAATACCATCTCCCAATGTGGATTTTTAATCCACTTCCCAGTTCAATCAGACTTGAAGGCCAAGAAAAGCTTTAAACAAAGGGTTTGGGATGTGGTTGCCCAAGAGGATATAGCATTTCTTAAACATCTCAAGTCCTTGAAGTGGCTGGCCCAACACAAATCAGTCTTTCAACTAGAAAAGTACCTAACAACTCATTTACCCCAATATCTTAGAAGAGCTTTTACTAGAGCTTGTTTTGATCAATTAGACTCTATGGTAAGATATGGGAGATTTCAAGGAGTTCCATATGTATTTGTGGCACCTCAGCTGTTGAAGATACCACACACATCTTATTTGATTGCAAATTATACTCGGTAGAAAGGACTGACCACTTAGATCTATATTTAAAAAAATAAAAAATACTGGAGCAGCCAGCAGAAATTTTTCTACTTTTTACAGGGCAAGAACCTACGTATTACCAGTAAGACTGCGTTCTTCATATCAAAGGCAGTTACAAAGAGGACAGATTAATTAGACCAGTTTGGTGTTGACTATAGGGGTAACAGTTTGATATGAACTTGTATCATAGTTTTACTTATATTTTTTACTAATTCTTATCTGTATGTTTACAATGGCTTTTTTAAAAAAATTTCTTTATACTTAATATGGTCAATAGACTAAATCAATAAAGTTGATTGACTGATTTCAAGAATCGGTTCCAGATGTACTATATTGAGAGTCTGGAATAGATACAGGTAAGATTGTCTCCAAAACTTCCTCTGTGGTGGTCACTCCAAGAAGCTTTTTACAGAAGAGAAATGACACGTAAGCAACCATGGCTGATGTATGCAACTTAGTTATTGTTTTCTGAAGGAGAGTCTAACCTGAAGAAGAGAGAAGAATTAGAACTGGAAGGTTGTGTTTGCCAATGGTTTACATATGCACAGTTGCTGGAAAGATTTAAATTAGATAAGAAATGTTATGAATTTACCACTGAGAAAACTGAGTTTGAATATGCCTTGTGTATTAATGATGAACATCTTATTGCTAAAATGTATAAACTTTTATTAAAGATGAATTTGGAAGATGAATATGTTAAAAACTGTATGGTTAAATGGGCAAAGAACTTTGAATATAACATAATGCTGGATCATTGGGAAAATATGTGGGATAAAGGGTTGAAGTTCACTCTTAATTACATGTTTAAGAAAAATTATAAAATGATGTACCATTGGTATTTGACACCAGGCAAATTTTCAAAGATGTATAAAGGAACTTTAAATGTTTGTTGGAAATGTAATCAATGTGAAGGTGCATTCTATAATCTATGGTAGACTTGTGAAAAAGCTTAGAAATATTGGAACAAGATATGTATTCTGATTCAAAAGTTTCTGAAAATAGATTTGCAATTGAAACCCAAGACCTTCCTTTTAGGTAGGATGGATAAACAAATGGAAAGACAACATGGAAATTTATTTCTCTATATGTTAATTGCAGTGAGACTTTTATATGTACAAAAATGGAAGGATTTACAAATACCTACAGCCAAAGAATGGATATTGAAATTAATGGAACTTGTGGAGATGGTGAAACTGACTACTTTGCTTAAAGAGAGGACATTGTCTAGCTTTGTTTCTAACTGGAAACCACTCCTGGACTTTTTGCTTTGACACTAACAAAAATGCAGTTTTCATTTTGAGATTCGATGATTGATGTTATATCTATAGAAATATCTTGTGCAAATCACATGTATTGTTAAAATAGATTGATTCTATGAGTTTTTTTTAATGTTAGACTAAAAATTATTTCTACTATGTAAATTTTTAGATACTAGAGTAAGAGGTGAATATATTTTACATTTATACCTGTACCAAGGAAAGTCGGAAGCCACCTTTCTTTTTCTATGCCTTTTCTTTCTTTCTTTCTTTCTTTCTTTCTTTCTTTCTTTCTTTCTTTCTTTCTTTCTTTCTTTCTTTCTTTCTTTCTTTCTTTCTTTCTCCTTCCTATATTTTAACCTTTTGGAAATTTAATAAAATTTATGAAAGAGAGAGAGAGAGAGAGATCAGCAAAGAAAGTTACCAAAGGTCAAGGAAAGAGGCAAATGGACTAAGCAAACCCTTCCTCATCACACGCCTATTAACCAATGCCCAGTTAAGCAAGAACCAGCACCAGATAAGTAAGAAGATAAGTAAGAACAATCAAAAAGAAACAATACCCCACCTCAAAAAAATTCAAGGAAGAAACAATACCTCAACCATTACTGTAGTAGGAGTTATCAAATACAGACAAGAAACTTCACTCTCCTATGTACTAATGATACCCGTGAAAAGCCTGCAGGAGGAAAAGCAAGCTCAGAGAATATAAGAATCCAAGAAAAGCATATTGTATCTTTTAATGTTGGAAAAAATGGCTGGGGAAGACTTACACATTGCTGTTTAATGATTTTCTGTACAGATCATGGGTGAAATAAAATGAGAGAATTGCTGGACACAAATCTACAAAATACAGATTGAAAAGAAAAACCTAGAAGGTAAATATATATATACGTTATATTTATTCTCACTTGGGAAAAAAAATACCATAGAAAAGTATCTCACATACAATTTATGATATAATTTCTGAAAACACACAAGAAACACTACCTCCCACTTTCTTTCCTTCATCTAAAGGAAAAACAAAATGTGGATTTTGAAGGAAAAAAATCATTTGAAGTAATGTGGGAGCAGACAAATACATTCAAGGCAATGCAACAGATGGAGAGTAGTGTAACATCTTGTGTTAATTTACTTTTGAAGTACATAGTGAGCTTTTATGATATAATTGAATTAAAGAGTCAGTAGGGCAAATATATATATATATATATATAAACAGCCTATAGTCCTGCTATGTTTATTTTTCTCAAAAACTTTCTCTAGATGTTCTTAAGGACTGAAAAAATACATCTAAGGATTCTCATCTCAAAACAGCTTGCAGTAACAGGTCGCCAACTGACTTTCTCCCACGCTATCCTCCCCTTTCAAAAGTGTGAGACAACCAGAAGTAAACAGTCAAGGAGGAATTACATCTGGAGTATCAGTATCTTCTAGAAGTCCCTGGTGAATAAGGATATCTCCAGGCATTTATCAAAGTGCATAAAAAAGAGCAGATTGGTCTCTGGGGATAGGGAGTAAAACACATGCACCAAGGCCTAGCATCTTAAGTGCAATGCAGTGAAAATGTGAAACTCCAGATAAAACTGTAATCTATATGTTTCCTGATTTAAATAGGGATTGTTTATTCTTGTAAACAATTTTTATAGGTACATTTACCCATCAGTAATAAAATATATAATATTTCCAGGCTCCTTCTCCTTCTCCTCCTCCTCCTCCTCCTCCTTCTCCTCCTTCGAAAAAAAAAAATAGAATACCCAAATATTTAAGATTCATCTTCCTATATGTATTGCTTGTCTTTTAAAAGTGATTTAATTGTCCATTCTTCACCTAGTTATCACCCATGAAATATCATCTTCAAAAGTTCAGCTTGAGCAGAAATACTATCACATCAAGATCTTTTATTTGCTTGTTTGCTGTTTGTGGCAAATATGGCAACTTTCAAAGTAGAAAATAAACTTTATTTTTTTTTTTGAAATGCTGAAAATGGTTTTAATTTCTATGGTGCATGTTTCAATTTTCATGTTGTATATGCATATTTCTTTTCTTGCTCTTTCAGTTGAGATAAGACTTTCAGGTGCTTGAAATAAATAACAAAAATCTATTTTACGGTATGTGAAAATTAGTAAACTGCACTAACCACAAACACCGCTTTCCATCTTTCTTTAATTCCCTGGAAATAGGAATAATTATCTACCTCCAAACTTAACTTCACCCTCACTTAGCTAGGTATTTGTTTGGAAAACAACTGCTTAAGAAATTCTTATTTGCTATGTTGGTCTTTCAGAGTGTCAAGCGAGTTGTGCAAGGACACAAGGTTACCAGAGCTAAAACATTCCCCCCCCCTCCCCAAATAGGGAAACTTGTAAGCCCAGAAAGCTATCATAACCTATTCCGCATAACTTCGGATGACAGGTAACTTGTCACTACATGCTTCAGCTTCTTTTCTCCATTACAGTCTGGCTGATCCGGCACCCACTTCACTGTACAGGTGTTTTGCAGACCTGTTGAGATAATAGAACAATTCAATCACACCATCTCTGAGAATTCCTGAGAGAACATTTGCTCCTTCGAAACATTTGTGATCACCATATGGTGAGGGGAGTACAATCTTAGGGGACTGTAAAATATGATTTTTTCTCCTATATTTTTTTCTTTTATTTGGTGAAAGGTATTAAAGATTTATAAGAGCCAAAAATCATTAAATGTCAACAAAGCCATCCAAAAAATTGTAAAAATGGTTTCTGCAGTGAAATTGGGAGTGCTGAGTACAGTGGGAGCTTTTGAAGAAAAGATATGAAAAATCACCCACTCAAAATGTGTGCTCTGGTGCATTGTGCAACCAAATAAACATTGCAAAATATTGTGTGGGTATATCTATCTATCTATCTATCTATCTATCTATCTATCTATCTATCTATCTATCATAGGAAGCTGGTTTGGAAGATGGAAGTGTAAACTCAAGAAGGATTGAGATAACAGTTGAATAAAATATTAGGATCCTTCCCAGAAAGTTCAGAATTGGAGGCCTTAGCACTACTTTGAACCAGGAACATTCATGATATGATTTTAGTAGAGCAGAGTGCATCACTGATCGTAGAAGTTACTTCCTCCAGCATAGGTATAATTTAGGGGCACTTAAAATTATTTGGGAACATGGTGTCTCCTGATTTATCAAGCTTGGATATAAATACTAGACATCCTCTGCTTTGTCATATTTTCAAGCTCAACAAAGTTGTACATTCAGTTTATTGTATGTGACTCATACTCCAGTTCTAAATATCCACTGACTTCAGGGATATCAACAAAAGGACATGCATTCTCCAAATCTAGGTACATTTGTTCAACAATCTTGCTTAGCTCCTGTAGTTAATCAGTTAACACTGTTCTTTTCCAAAGTTGGGAAAACGTATAAACACTGAGCAGAATCATATACCAGCTTGATTGGAAGAGGGGTTATTCTGGTAACTAAAACTAAATATTTCCATTACTGGAGATGGAGATACCAGAGGACCATTTTAACAACTAGAGAAGGGATACAATGAAGTTACCAACCCAGAAATATGTACCAGGTAGAAGTGATATAGCCGATCCAGAATAAGGAGTTGCAGGTGTCTAATGTAGAAAATTTATTCATTGGATAGGAAAATTGAAAGAAAAAGCAGACCTAGATGTTGCTTTTATACAAATGATTTTGGAGTTGCTCTGCCATTGCTCATGTAGTTATCTCACTTAAATATGGGATATTAAAAATTATCTGTCACATTAAAGATATTTTAACAACAGGTATTATTACCTTCTCTCCCTGTTTTATTCTGTAATGATTAGCAGGAGCAAAGGCTGATGGGTCAAGAGGCTGAATGAAACAAACACTGAAATATTAAAATATAACTGTATAGCTGTAATATAACAAGAGTTATTTACATACTCTCTCTTAAAAAAAATATATCAATAATGGCTTAGAAATTCTTAATCAGTTGTTGTGATAAAAAACCTGGTTTTGATAGACCAGGAGTTCATCTACAGCCTTGTTATTTCATAATTGTTTGTTTGTTTTAATCAGATGCACAGAAGAGGAGATCATGCTATATTAGGAAGACAGAGTTCTTCCCTACAGCAGGCATATTACAGAGCACTGGAGAATGCTGTACAGGTAGTCCTTAACTTATGACCATAACTGGGATCAGAACTTCCATCACTAAGCAATGCAGTCATTAAGTGAGTTGTGCCCGATTTTACTACATTTTTTGCCAGGATTGTTAAGCAAATCATACAAACATTAAGCAAATCCTGCTTCTCCCATTGACTTTGCTTCTTAGAAGCCCCCTGGGAAGGTTGCAAATGGTGATCATGTGACCCCAGGATGCTGCAACTATTGTAAATACATGGTGGTGGCCAAATGCCCAAATTTTGATCACATGACTGCGGGGATGCTATAATGATTGTAAATGCGAGGACCAGTCGTAAGTCAATTTTTTCCAGCAACATCGTAACTTTGAATGGTTGTTAAATTAATGGTTGTAAGTTGAGGACTCCCTGTACTTTAGGAAACATGTGACACATAGAGAATGCATTTATATGACTTCAGTAATATTTTCTTGGTTTTCAGTATGATATGAAAACTCTGTCAACTTCAGGGTTCACCATCTTTGCTGGAATGCAGGGATAAAAACCTCATGACTCATATGTGAGTTAAATATTTTAAAGGTGAAGTCTGTGATGGAATGGAATTATGAAGGTCAGGCTCAGGGAGATAAGCATTTTCTTAGCTTGCCACAAGAGCATGGGAACTACAAGAGGATGAGACTGGCACCTCCCTGAGGAATTCACACTGTTGTGGCTGGCTGACTTAGGAGATGGGGTTTCAGTCTGGGAAGATACTTGCTAGAGGTTGTAGCTAATAAGCATAGCTGAACTGATTCTGCATTGTCTCTTGGAGTTCCTTGGCCTAGGCCTGACATCAATCTTCCATTCCATCACAAGTCTGACATTTATATTTGAGTGTGTATAGACATAATCATTCTATTTTTATTCACAGAAATATACATCTCTCTATACAATACAAAATACAAATCACACTCCCAATGTAAACTTTATTTTTAAATCTAATTACTGCTATTTAGATGCAGCATCCTTCCCCTACTCTCACCCTTTTAGCTTTTGTAGAGCTTTGATTGGAAAAATATTAATGCTAGCTGATTTTGATGCTAGGATTTGCCCCACTGTGAAGTCCAATGAAAGCAGAATGCCAAATTCACTCCCAGTGGAATTTGTTTATAGCCCTTGCTATTTGGGGGCCAATTGGTTATAATGGACAATGTCTGAGCCAGTTGTAATTAGCACTAGCAGATATTCTAGTTCTAAATCATTCATTTTAAAAGCCATCACCAAAATTTGAATGGAACCTGAAAAATGGCTAAGAAGTCACTGTTCTCGTTCAGAAAGAAAGTTATATATTCCTTTGCTAAGCAACTTGCTACATATGCTGGTCCAATTGAATTTTTTTTAGTAATCTTTAAAACTAGGCCTACTATATGTTGAAAACATTGTGATAATCCAGCTGTGATGTAACTAGAGTATAACACCTGAATCATTTTTGTCAACTGAACAAAGGCAGTTCTGGCCACAAACAACTGCTAGATCTTCAGGATTCATTCTAAACTAAAAATCAGTATTTTAAGAGGAAATACAAACCTATTCAACATCCACTAATCTCAGTTAGCTTCAAAGGGTTAGCTTCATTTATCATGCCACTGGTAGTTTCTGCTCTGCATAGATTTGCATTACATGTGAATCTTCATTAAGAAATAGTGCTACTTAACAAGGGATCATTAACTCCACTTTTATTTCTACCTTAAATGCCCTGTTTTGAATTAGATAATGTTGCAATGGTTCTGAATTAGATAACTTTACATCACCATGACATTTGGCATTGTCCTTCTAGAGTAACCTTATCCTATATAATTTGTATGGACATTTTTTTTTTCTAAGATCTTTTCCTTGCTTTCATTTCCTGTCTTGGCTTTATTGTGATTCACAATTTTTTTTTTAAATAGTATAATTCTCTAAGTGCTAAACAATTACGTCTAAAGAAAACAAATTAAAACTGAGACCATAACACTCAGAAGAGGAGCATTAAATTGATATACCAAGTGATAAAGTTCATCTTTTTAATCTACACAGCAGTTTAAGGGTACTGCAAAGTTTCTGTATTTTTATTTTGTGTCTTGTTTAATCTAATGTGCAGAACACACTGGGCTAACTCATTTTTAAAAATCGGATTTTAGTGGCAGTGATTGAAGTTAATGGAAGGAGGAGCAAATTACTTTAAGGGAGATTAGGGATCATAAGAGAAGCTATAAAGTTATTCGATTATTACTTTGTTTTCATGGTACAGTCAAATGTGTATATATGTTGTGTGTGTGTGTGTGTACACACACACACACACACACACATACAAACACACACACACACCTTCAAGTCAAAATAAAAAATTTCCCTCTCACCCCTATGGGTGGTATGTGTCTTCCTCAATCTCGGGTCCTCTACCAGAGGCCTGGGAGTTTGAGGGTTCTGCGCAGTATCTTAGCTGTTCCTAGCACTGCACTCTTCTGCACAGAGAGCTCTGATATTGTTCCTGGGATCTGTTGGAGCCACTCTCCCAGCTTAGGAGTCACGGCCCCGAGTGCTCCTACCACCACTGGGACCACTTTGGCCTTGACTTTCCACATCCTCTCTAGTTCCTCCTTCAGGCCCTGGTACTTCTCCAGCTTCTCATGCTCCTTCTTCCTGATGTTGCTGTCACTTGGCACTGCTACATCTATCACTACCACCGTCTTCTGGTCTTTGTCTACTACCACGATGTCTGGTTGATTAGCCAATACCTGCCTGTCTGTCTGGATCTGGAAGTCCCACAGGATCTTAGCCCTGTTATTCTCCACGACCTTCTGTGGAATCTCCCATCTGGACTTGGGGGGGTCTAGCCCATACACTGTGCAGATGTTCCTGTATACAATGCCAGCTACTTGGTTGTGCCATTCAGTGTATGCTGATCCTGCGTGCATCTTACACCCTGCCACTATGTGTTGGACTGTCTCTGAGGCCTCTTTGCACAATCTGCACCTTGGGTCCTGTCTAGTGTGGTAGACCCCTGCTTCTATGGATCTGGTGCTTAGTGTCTGTTCTTGTGCTGCTATGATCAGTGCCTCAGTGCTGTCTTTTAGTCTGGCCCTTTCCAGTCACTGATAGGATTTCCCAATGTCAGCCACCTCAGCTATCTGTCGATGGTACATCCCATGCAGGGGTTTGTCTTGCCATGGTATTTCCTCCACTTGAACTTCCTCCCATGTCTGCTGCTGCCTGAGGCATTCTCTCAGCAGCTCATCTTTGGGTGCTGTCGTACTGATGTACTCCTGGATACTCCAGGTTTCATCCAGGACAGTGGCTTTGACACTCATCAGACCCCGCCCGCCCTCTTTGCGGCTGGTGTACAGTCTCTGGGTGTTGGACTTGGGGTGGAAACCTCCGAACATTGTGAGGATCTTCCGGGTCTTCACATCGGCAGCCTCCATGTCTTCCTTTGGCCAGCTCACTATACCGGCGGTGTATCTGATGACTGGCAGGGCATACATGTTGATGGCATGGATCTTGTTCTTCCCATTGAGCTGGCTCTTCAGGACCTGTCTTATCCTTTGGTGGTACTTGGATGTTGCTGTCTTCCTTACCTCCTCCTCATGGTTCCCGTGTGACTGTGGGACACCAAGGTATTTATAGCTGGTCTCTATGTCTGCTATGTGGCCCACTGGTAATTCTGCTCCATCAGTCTTAACTACCTTCCCTCTCTTTACTATCATCCTGCCACACTTCTCCAGTCCAAATGACATCCCAATGTCCTCGCTGTAGATCCGTGTCAGGTGGATCAGTGAGTCGATGTCTCGTTCACTTTTAGCATACAGCTTGATGTCATCCATGTAGAGGAGGTGGCTGATGGTGATTCCACTCTTGAACTTGTACCCATATCCAGACCTTGTGATTATCTGGCTGAGGGGGTTTAAGCCTATGCAGAACAGCAGTGGGGACAGTGCATCACCTTGGTATATGCCGCACTTGATGGCCACTTGTGCGAGCTGTCTTGAGTTCACTTCCAGTGTTGTCTTCCACAGTCCCATTGAGTTGTTGAGGAAGGTCCTTAGTGTCCTGTTGACTTTGTATAGCGCCAGGCATTCACAGATCCATGTGTGCAGCATTGAGTCATAGGCTTTCCTGTAGTCAATCCAGGCTGTGCTCAGATTGGTCTGCCTAGACCTTGAATCTTGGGTGACTGCTCTATCTATGAGTAACTGGTGTTTTGATCCTCTGGTGTTGTTCCCAATGCCCTTCTGAGCTGTGCTCATGTACTGGCCCATATGGTCTTGTAGCTTCGCAGCTAGGATGCCTGATAGAACTTTCCATGTTGTGGGGAGGCAGGTTATTGGCCGGTAGTTGGATGGTGCTGTTCCTTTGTGAGGGTCTTTCGTGATCAGCACTGTCCTTCCTTGTGTTAGCCAGTCTGGGTGGGAGCCTGCTGCTAGCAGTTGGTTCATCTGTGCTGCTAGGCGTTCTTGCACTGCTGTTAGTTTCTTTCGCCAGTAGGTGTGGATCATGTCCGGGCCAGGTGCTGTCCAGCTTTTCATGTTCTTGACCCACTGTTGGATGTCTGCTACTGTGATGGTGACTGGTTCCTGTTCTGGGAGATTGCTGTGGTCTGCTTTCAGGTCCTGCAGCCACTTTGCACTGGTGTTATGTGTCTTCTCTTTCTCCCATATGTTCTTCCAGTACTGTTCAGTTTCCGCTGCTGGTGGCTCAGCTGATACTCTGTGGTTGCACTGCAGTTGGGAGTACACTTTGGATGGTTCTTTGGAGAACAGGGCATTTATCTTCTTGGCCTCTGCTTCTCTAGTGTATCTCCTTAGCCTGGTAGCCAGTGCTGTGAGCCTTTGTTTAGCAGTCTCTAGGGCTTCAGATGGAGTCAGGCCCATGTATTTTTTCAGTAGCCGAATCTTATCCTTAATCTCCACACGCTTCTGTAGTTCCACCAGCTGACTGACTTCTCTCCGAGTTGCCTTGATCTTAGCCTCCAATCTCATTTTCCAGGGTGGGTATGTACTGCTGTTCTTCTTGATCGTGTAGCCAAGCAGTTCCAGGATTACAGTGGCTGTAGCATATACCAGTTCATTGGTTTCAGTTATGGTGGTAGTAGGGATTGTCTGGAGGGCTCTGTTGGCATCTTCTAGCATACTATCTGATGGTACTTCTCCACTGAGACTTGGTAATTGGACTCGAGGGTTGACTATAGCTAGTTTATCCATGATCTTATGCCTCATATCAGCTGCTGTGCTCTGTAATGGAAGGGGTGGCAGTGACATTCCAGCTTCAGGTGTTGGCTGCACAACTGCTTGTTCTTCCAGGTCTGCTTGAGTCTGGGTTGTAATGTAGAGTTGGTCTATCTCGAGTTGTGAGAGCAGCTTCCTCTTTACTATGTTGAAGCGCTGGGTAACTAGTTGTTTCTCAGTTAGTGTGAATGTAGGCCTTCTGTCTATCCATAGTTCCCTCATACGTTTCATATATCCCCTCTCATTAGGTCTGCTGTTGTAGTAGCATTCCATCAATTCCAAGTTTTCTTGTCTCGTCCATGTATGGTTTGTTCCAGTAGCCCACTTAACATCAGATTGTCCTGACAATCTGGTTCCCGAACATCTGATGCGGACCTTGTTAATCCAGGCGATGTCCAAGCCGGCATGACTCTCTTAGTTCGTGTCACTCTCATATTTGAGGTAGGCAGGTGAAGCGTTAGGGGGTCTTTGCCCAAGGATCCCTACTGGTAAGGTAGGTGCCAGCCGGGATTTGAACCCCGGTCTACTGCATCAAAGGCGGTGTTCTAACCACTACGCTATCCAGCCACTATGTATATGTCTTCAAGTCTGCGTTGATTCCTGGCAACTGTCTGGACAAGTCCATGCAGTTTTCTTGGCAAGATTTCGGAAGTGGTTCGCCCTTGCCTCCTTCCTAGGGCTGAGAGAGAGAGTGGCTGGCCCGAGGTCACCCAGCTGGCTTTGTGCTGAAGGTGGGACTAGAACTCATAGTCTCCCAGTTTTCTGGCCTGATGCCTTCACCACTACATCAAACTGGCTCTCATGATATCCAATTAAAAAAAAAATTACATGATATGTAATAAATGCAACACTAAAAATAATTGTACATGAACATTTCTATAGAGAAAGATTATAGATAAATACACATACTGGGCACAATCTACCCCAAACAAAATTATTGTCAATATATGTACACATGTCCTATACATGTTTATCCAGAAGTCCAATTAAGTTCAATAGGAATCCTTACCAAATGAGTGTTTATAGAACGAAAGACATCCATTCAACATAATGATACTACTCATGGCCATGATTTCTGCATTATAATGGGATAGAAAGGTTAGAGCACAACAGACTGGCTGCAGTTGACTTCATCTATGACAGACAATAAGGTCACTGGTACTATATCAGGCACCACCTCTACTTCAGGTGAAGAAGAGAGTTAAGCTGCTTCTTCCCTGTCTTCCTGTGATCTCTGACATCATCTCTACAGTAAATGAAAGAAGATGGCAATTGCAGAAACTTTTGCAGGGTACAGAAGTGTTGGGAGAAATTTTCTAAGCAGTAGCTACAAGAGTATACAAATCCAAAAGTACAGTAATCCTTACTGTGTCTAGTTATGGCTGGATTGTATTGAGTGCTTCTACAGTATTCTACAATGTTAGAGCCAGAGAATTCTACTGAAATGCTAAATGTCCTACTTATCTGAGCTCAAAAATCTTTTACATTTCTAGAACTTGTTCATGATTAAGGAATCAGATAGACAAAGTAAAAAGCCCCTTTTACATTATACTAGACCTATTAGTTTATTCTAGTCTTTAGTCTGAATATAAAGCATAGTCTGTCTCAAAATAGGACAACAATTCTCCATATTGCTCCAGCTATGTGCAATATTACATATGGATCATTATTGCTGTTAGCTATTTCTTCGACTGTTTGTTTGTTTTTCCTACACTGCCTGTCTCTTGAAGGTGATGTTCAGGAGTGGAAGTGAGATTATCACTGAAGAAAAAAGTCCTCATTGCCATTGTTAAAAATGAGGTTCCCTTGTAGACATTTGTGGATTATATGGATATATTGGCAAGATAGAAGACATTGTGCATACAACTGTTCACATGTTGGCTTCCGTAGAAACCATGACCCATAAAATATCCATGCTTTCTTTGATTGCTATGGGTTAAAATTAGCTCTAATGCATAGAGAAGAGATACTACATAGAAAGGAATCTCAAATGTAGTGTTTCCCCTCTTGAAAATACTTCAGAATGGGAAATATGCTAATGACATCCCACCTATGTTGACTTCCAACCACCACCTCTCCTAGAAAAAAAAGTAAAATAACTGATAACTTTAAACTTCGAAGGCCTCAATGTCTTCGACCCAAGAAGTTAAGATAAACTTATTTTTGAATAGTCAGCTCAGATACTCCAGTACTCAGATGGGACTTTATTTCAGATTTCAGCTTCAAATGGTTAAGTGCAAAGTGAACAATTGGTTAAGCTGAACCTGTGTTCACTGTAGGATTTCCTCCTTAGAGGACTTCAAAAGATACACTGTAGAGTAGTTTGAACAGCATTTATTTAAGCCAGATTCTGCTACTGAGCATTCCAGCACCTTATTTAATTTTGTTGGATTGCATGGAGATGTTATTGAGAATGTTCTTTTGTCAAAAATGTTGGTTGGTTGGTTGATTGGTTGGTTGGTTGGTTGACTCATTCATTCATTACATTTATATCCTACCTTTCCTTCAGGAGGTCAAAGCAGTATACAGGGTTTTCAGTTTCACCCTCACAATAATCCTGTAAGAAGGCCAGGCTGAGAGGTAGTAATTCCCTGCAAATAACTGTCTGTGGGGGCAGAAAGTTGAAACTGGGGCTAATTTAACCCTTGAGACCTTAGTCTAGCTAGACTCTTTTACTAGGACACAACACTAGCTTACTATGTGGGTTTTGCAGCATAATACTATATTCCTTGGACATTTTATTTATTGTACTGCCTCTTTTAGATGCTGTTTAAACTCTTTTGTAGTAATTTAAAAAGTTAACAAATCTCAACACACACTAATAGGTCATTATCAGTGTTGCTTAAGATTGTCAGTTGTGTTCTGTTATTTCATTTTGTTGCAAAACAATACCTATGACTTTGTTATGTGAAACGCTCATTATCTCAATTAAATAATCCTGTAACTTTTCCTGTTACTTGACAGACTTGTAAGGTACCAATTCATTTTAATGCAGCTCTATCTAAATCCTAAGAATCCTATGTATTAAAGAAAGGAAGAATAAAATGCATGCTTGCTTCCATACTTGACAATCATTGCGGTTTATTTATCTACCATGTTAGCGTACCTGGCATTTTACACACTCCTCAACAACCCTTTGAAATTGTCAATTGATTTATAGAAAAAAAAAATCTTTGAAGAAGTGGCATGCTTTGATCACACACAAGTGGGGCAGAAGAGAAACTCTGACAATATATGGCTTTCCAAAAGGCAATACCGTGAGTGATCAATTTAAGATTCTCAGTACAGAAAATTTGTTTTAGTCATGTTTAAGATGTTGGATTTGCAATGTGACAACGGGAAGGTCCAGGTTCTGTATTTCTTTGCTGCTATCTAATAGCTGTCCAGATTTTGCATCCTGGATATAATAGCCCCAGTCACTAGCCAAGTTGAGCTGATGTTCTCGTTAACTCTTATTCTGGTTGCAAAGGCACCATTTGAGTTTGTTGTATGAATCCTTACCCTAAACTGCAAAGTGCTATCCAGAAGATGACTTTGCCCTGTTAGTGGTACAAACTGAACTTTACCAAAAATTAAACTTTGCTTGACTTTACCAGATGCTAAGTTAGAGGTTCAGCTATACTTACTGAAAATGGAGTTGTTTCCTATAAACAATACTGCATAATTTAGAGGTTTGTTTCAGCTCAAGACTAAATCCATAGAGAACAATTAAGTTCTGAAGACAATACGTTTACTGGTTCACTTGGCCTAGTGGAATAACTTCATTACTCATCAATTGTTACACGCTTTTCATTAGAATACCCTAGAGAAGTCATGAACCATGTTCCAGCTCCTAGTGTCACTCCCTGACATTCAAAATGTTGCTTTGCATAAGCCCACCTGTCTCTGGCAATTGTGTTTGCTTCCTGTTATAAGCAAACTGTTCAAATTTTAGATTAACTGTGGATTCCTTTCCTGTTTCCTATAACATAAGTAGCACTGAAAAGACCACTGTGATGTTAGACACATATTCAAACATGTATTTTTGAGTTAAAGTCCCTGAGAAAATTCTCTGGACTTTTCCAAATGCGGTTTTCCTTCCTGCAGAATTGACCATATATCTTGCCTGAGCATAAGCCACCAGATTTCTCTTAAAATTTCACCTGGAGATATGTGGAATTTGTCTGGGAAAATGTGAAGTCTTACTAAAACCTTTATACATCCATATGATACTGTGTCCCTGAGGCCTTGTAATTTAATCTCTAGGTGGCATAATTTGTATATTGGATGAGTGAGGTATTCTTTTACTCTTTGCTGGTTTGGTGTATCTTCCATACCTTTGTGTGTGTGGAGAACACACAGGGATTCTCCCTGCCCAAGGCAAGGTTTCCAGGAAGAATAGGATTTTAAAAGGATGCAAGGCTTTCTGAAACCGTAGAAAAATATTGTTGGCTCAGGAGAATGGTAATCAAGTGACAGGAAGGAAGCTTATAAACCCCACCTACAAACATCATCTGGAATTCCAGTAATCTTGCAATAAACCACTTCCATAATCACAAGAGGAATTCTACTCTCATAGTGTAAACTCCAAACTCCTGCTCAAACCTTGCTTGCTTGCTTGCTTATTTATTTATTTATTAAATTTTTCAACTGCCTATCTCCCCCCAATGGGGGAACTCTGGGCGATTCAAGGAATGGAGTTGATGGGGCAGGGTACATGCATACAAGAATATAGGGGAAAACTTCATGAGATTAGATGAAAATTGAAAGGGGCTAAATAACACACACATGTATATGTGTGTGTTATTTAGCCTCTTTAAAACACACACACACACATCTGGAATTCTAATAGTCAGATTTAAGCATAACATAAATTATTGGCTAAAGCATTATGAACTGAAGATCTATGGTGATCTAACATAAATTAATCACCTAAAAATATAACCATAATTGTCAATGCACTATTTACTGCTGCTACACATTCTGTATATTTCTATAGTTATTTTCTTACAAGTAACTTACAGCATCTTCTAGTATCTCCCAACTATCACTGAGGTGATAGAAGTGAGAACAGGCTTTGTATCACCTCAGTGATGGCTGGGTGACACTAGAAGATGCTATAAGTCACTAGTAAAGATTCTGCCTAAGTCACTTAGCATCTAAAATATGAAATGATTTAGTCTGTTAATGGATTGGCCTTACATGATATAGGATGTGACTTAATTCAATCATCACAGAAGATAGGAAGATATACACTTCCTCAGCAGGTCAGTAATTGACTTAAATGATTCTATTTGACCTCAGCTATGAATTGACTGAGTGGAAGACCATACATTATACCACATACCTTGGACTATTAACAGAATGTATTTATATTTCTTTTAAGTATGATTTTTTTTAAAAAAAATACTTTCTATTCTACGAACATTAGATTAAAACTAAAGCATTTAAAGCAGGATCGGAATTTTGTTTTGTTGGCTTTCTCTATCCCTTTACATATATGAATGCTGCTAAATTTTCATTTTTGAATACACGTGATAAGTTCCCCAAACAAGCTAAGTACAGTACCCAGGAGCCAAATTATATGGAGTGGTAGAATAATATTTTGTACTTCATTTTTTTGCTTCAAGGAAATACAAAAGGAAAGCTATTTAATATTCCTTGGCATCTTCTTGTATTAAAAAAAAAAAAATCAAACCTATTTCTCAGCCCCTCCAGTTTATATGGCGCACTGAACTATTCATTTTCTGCCTTTCAATCCCATAAATACATTAGGAGTCACTATTCCTAATCATTTGACAACACTTTTGCTATGCAGAACAATTTGTAGAATTGTCTTCACAAAGATTTCCTTGTGAGGCAGAGCAACAATAGTGTTATTTCACAAAGGAAAGAGGAGTTTAAAGCAGGGTCTTTCCTGTCACAGATGGATGATCTAGTCTGGTTCCTCCAGTTACCCCTTACCTCATGTGGAAAGAGCAACTTCTATAGCAAACTGTTATGACACCAAGATGACAACATGCAAATGCTTCCAGTACACACTTACATTCTAACATCTGATGCAAGTATGTAAATTGCAGCATTTCTGTGGTGCCATCATCATGCCCATTTCATCATTTGCCTCCTTGCACCCATGTATGGATGTTCATAAATAGAAAGGAACTTCTCAAAGGATGCAGAAGTTGCCGTTCCTTAGATCGGGGGTGGCAACCTTTGAACAGCTGCAGATCATACAGTAATTGTGAGGGACCAAAAATGCATATGGAAGAAGTTGGATGTGGAGAATATTGTTTTGTTTTCTCATCTATGGTATGTCTGCTGTAGGCTTTATGTTACACTTTTCATCTGTTTCCACTGCAAAATGGCAAAAAAACTGTGCTGTCAGTCGTCAGTACTTTTGGACAGTGGAGGCCCTAAAGGTAGGACCAAAATCAATTTTTGGAACAGTTTTTTTTCCAGATATTTTAAAGCCTTAAATTGGCATTTTTAATAATTTTTAATAGGCTTAAGATCCCTATTCAGCTTCTTACAATCCTCTAAAACCTCAAAACAAATTTGGTTTAATCTATTCTGAGAGGACTGTAGGGGCCAGACAAGGAATATTGACAGGCCACGTGGGAGTTGCACTTGTAGAAACTATCCTTCATTATAAATGTCCATACATTTTATGGCACTAAATGAATGAAATTATGAATAATATCAAAACTACACCAAAGCTACATCTTAAATGCCAAGTAACATACTGTAGAATAGGAATTCACAGTAAAAATCATTTTCTGGGCCCACACAGAGTCATAGACCTGAAATCCTTTCAACTAAGATTTTTAGATTTAGTCAATCTCTCTTCAACTATGAATTTGTTCATATTATTTTAAACCAAAGCTCTCCTGGGGTCTTTTCCACATCAATCCTAAGATTATGAAATCTGCTTTGTTTCTTACAGTTCCTTGCAATGTGGAATATTTTGTCTGAATGGCATTACATACTACATTGTACTTATTTTAACGGGTTGGAATGTTGGTCTTTATGTCTCATTCAAAAACCCTCAAAATGTCATTCATAGACTGTAACTCAACCTTGCGATGTATGAGTTTTGTTGTTGTTGATCTTAATTATTCAGCACAATTTTAAAAAAACCAACAACTTCAAAACATTAATATTTGTACATAACCTTGTCTTTACGACTTTTTCCCCATAACTTAAATACTTAGAAAAGAAACAGAATGATTAATCCATTATCTTAATATTAATTTTCCTTATACCCAGCCTCAGACAGGTTTGTGAGCCTTCTTTAGTCTTTCTGTATACCAAATTTAATTTTTTGGTCCTAAACCTAAGATACATTATCTTGACACATCTCCAGGCTCAATCAGGCTTGAATAAGAAGAACCTAATGAAAGAAACATCTCAATTTCTATGTCCTTTACCAAAACCTTAATTTTATAGTCTGCAGTCCACTGAGAAAGTTATAGATCTCAATTCAGTGGCTGAGTCTGCACATTCCATTAAGCCATAATGCAGCTCAATTGGTTGTATCTTACAAATGTTGTATTAGTCCACCCTTTATTATTTGTAAAATATAGTTATTTATATGTAAATTGAGCCATTTGATTTTATTCCACCAACCATGGTTAAAATTAACTATGGCTTTGTATGATGTGTGAACCCTCACAACCACAGCATGGGAATGAAAGAACAAATTATTTCAAAATTCTTTCACAATCCAAATTAAATTTGCAAATTTGATGCTGCCTAAAGACCACAGAGACACTTTTCCGTATTTGAAAGATGCACCATTTTGTGCTTGATGGTTGGTTTTACAATGTCTGCTGTTTTTGTTAAAAATGTCACCAGTCTTGGGAATTAGGGTACCTTTTTTCCTACCTGTAAACAAAAAGGTTCTTTTGAAATAACTCTCCCACCCCATATTTCTCTGTCTGATATTTGGCAGGATTTATCCCCATGGAAAGAGCAACTGCCAACAACAAATAGTGATGAATAATAATGAATAAATAATGAATAGAATTGTTTTAGACAAACAAATTATAAAAAAAATCCATATATGAAAGAGCTTAGTATCAAAATTCTGGACCCACTTCTCTGAAAGCTTCCAGGTTCTAACCCCTCTGCAAAGTAAGGTGTGATATTTATCACTGGATACTGTCCTTCAGAATAAAGGTGGGTTAGAAATGTTTAAATAAATTACATCCAGGATCTGTTTAATATAGAACTGAGGATATAAATGTTCTTGAATTTTGAGATGCAGAGACATCCCATCCTTCCAGAACACTGAATGGTAAAAAGATGAGTTCAGAATATGTATATGTGAAGTTATTTTTAAAAGTCCATATTATTTGTAACACAGGATGCAGAGAACTCATAAAGGAACCCTTGTGAAAGTGGAATGAATTGGAATTATACTCATCCACCTGTCTCTAAGCAGGGAGTCTCTCTTATGAGCTTGCAGTTCTAACATTTTCATTGTATAGGTTCATATAGTTCAGGCCTTCACAGTAGATTATCTATCAAACTGTTCACAGACCATCAACCATGCATTGTGCCCTTTCAAATGTGTGACCACCCTGTTCCTGACAATTATCCCTGCACATATGAACATAGCATTATGTATTATTTTGTTCTGCTACCGAGAGTTGCTAGTACAACCTATTTCTTCTGTGTCTGTGCAGCCAGTCTTTCATTGAGGCTGATAGAGAGCAATACCTATACCAAGGGGCAAAAGACAGTCTTTGGTGCTGACATTATTCTGAATCTATGTCAAAGCTCCAGATGTTGAGGTTAGAGTTGTGACATGGTAACTTAACTCTGAAAACTGCATTGCCCTCTTTGGGTTCTTCCATATGTGAAGAGTTACTGCTGAGTTTGCCAAGACCTAAAAGCAGGGAGCACGTGCTGTTTGACATAGTGCCATCTTGTGGAACTGAAAGCATATCACAGAAAAAGATATCTCGTGAAACGTAGGGATAATCTGAAACTGAAAGGACAGAGAAAATATCAGTGATTTTCCATGTGTATGGAAAACTCTATAATTACTAAAATAAATAAGATCCCAATGAATACCAATGGAAATGGATTCATGGTGAAAAAGAAATGTGGTGTTATGAAGCAAAGTACTGAGCAATGAAGCATGCAGTGTACAACTGTTTCTAATCTGCATGATACTGCCTAAGTTTAGGCTGTCAAATAGATGCAATACACAGTAACTTGATTAGTTCTTTTGATCTAATTAATCTTTTTTCCCCTTTTTCCTTTGAGTAATAGTCCAAAGATGGTATACAGCACTCACCTAAAAAATTTCACAGTTGCCCAGTGTGTGCTTTTGAATAGGGAATATTATGCAATAGCCCTCTTGAATGAAGAACAGAACAAAGTTGAACTGTCATGTTGTAGTGTTGAATGGGAAACAGTGAGCCCAGATTCAGGCCTACTTTGGGAATGAATATTCTCTCTGAAAGTGATGTAGTAATTCCATTTCATTCCATGAAGAGAAATGCAGGAGAAAGTATTGGCGAAGCAAGTATTTATCTCAATGGAATCACCTAGGTACAGGTTCTTACCTAGTTATAATTCCCCATTTTCCCCAAACACCAGTAGGGTAGATGTTGTCAGCCATGTGAAGTAGACCAGATAGGAAGAATGACCAGGTGGATTAATTCTACTTTATTGTAAAGTTACATTAACAGAATCTTGCAAGCCTGAAAGCACATTTTCACCCTGTTGCCTTTACTGCCCAAGAAACTAGGGAAAGTCCCTTCTGAGACAATTGTCATGCCCACATTCCTTTTGCAAGCTAAGCTGCCTCTTGTCCAACCATTCCCCTGGCTGTGGCTCTTCCCCCTATCTCCCAAGGTCATTCCCACATACCATTACAGAAGTATCCCCATCAACAGGTGGTCTGAAGGTGGTGAATGAGAGTTTGCATTGGTCTTCCCATCCACTTCCCATCCAATCAGCTAGCCAACCATTATGGGAGTGGATTCTCAAGACTGGTTGTGAGATGAATGAATGAATGAACAAATAATTGGATAGTACTTCATCAGATTTTGATAACTGGCAAATTCTTTTCCTTTGTCACAGCCATTAAGAAGTACAAATAAGAAGGTAAGGTAAGAGATGATACTTAGGAGATTTGAAGGATGAAAAGATGGTAGCCACTGCAATGACAGTAGTTTCAGGGGTGCTAGCTGCCTTTGAATATGAAAGCTTTTCAGAAACAATAACTGTCAGTGGCAATGGGATCTCTTTGACTCAATCTTAGAGTGAAATATGGAACAGCAACTTGATCATTCAACCAGCAGCTGATCGAGGAAACAATATGCTGTGCCCTTTGATTAGGGATATTAGATAATTCCTCAGCATTCCAGCTTTTTTGTATTAGTTAACAATGATATTTGAACTAAGTATCTCTTCTGTCTTTATTCTGAATGTGTGGGACAGAAGGGGCAATTGGCTTTGTTGTTGGTATATTTCCCTCTGTTGGTCTTCATCCTCATTACTGCTGGCAGTTTTGTGAAATAGAAAAGCTTTGACTGCATGGGAGAAAGAGGATAAAATTGGGATGGATGTACCACAATCACGCACAGTCTCCAAACATTGAAATCTCTATATACCCACTGATTTCTTTATTCTGAAGATACTCATGAATAAGTAATATTCCTTTAAAAAATGTTTTTTTCCCCTGCCAATTAGTAGAGGCATTGAGCTGGGTTTTAAGCCAGGTGACCTCATTCAGAGTAAAAAATCAAGCTAGCTCTGAGATTCCTGCAAATGAACCATGCAATATATAAAAGCCTAATATTTGTTTTTCTCTAAATACAAAGTTTTGGGAAATCTTCTAAGCTTTAAAAATTCCTATAGAATTTTTTTTTTTTTACTATTTCTTGCAGGATAACAATTTCTCTAAAATAACCAATTTATATTATATGAATGAATGAATGATTGAATATATATTTCAGTTCAAAAATATGATGAGTACTGGAGTTTTGGTGAGGATTCATGGTGAACTAGACATCTCTGAAGGAATGGGGGCAGCATTGCAGTGGAGATTGGTGACCAGATGGTGAATTCTGGCCAGCAAAGTCTCTCTGGAAAAAGGAGAGGTAGCGAGATCACTGACTTGCACTCCAAACAGCTGATCCTCATGAGTAGACAGCAGGAACTGATATTTTTTGCAATCAACTCATAAGTTGAGTGGCTAGGAGTTGAGGGATGCCAATCAAGCTCACAGCTGTAATGCAGCCTATATGGACAAGGTTCACATGAGCCTCATTTCTTAAT
Source organism: Liasis olivaceus (assembly GCA_030867105.1). Taxonomy (NCBI): domain Eukaryota; kingdom Metazoa; phylum Chordata; class Lepidosauria; order Squamata; family Pythonidae; genus Liasis; species Liasis olivaceus. The sequence goes on along the minus strand of CM061350.1, from coordinate 79,318,133 downwards.
GCTTTCAGATGTAACTAATTTACAGCTAAAGAGAAATTTTCTGAGTGGCAGGATAAGAAAGTTCCACTTGGTGAGTTATTATTTTTTTCTGGATTACAAAGTAATAAAGGAAAAAAAAGGGAGGGGGGTTAAAGACTAAAAAACTTTTGGCAAAAAGCTTAACAAGAAGTCAATGTAAGAAAGTTAAAAATGGATAAAGGGGACAGTTATTTTGAAATACTATTTTTTTGGTGAAAGTGCTTTTGAGCAAATTGCAGTTAAATTAGACAAATGAACTGGACCCTCGTGGGAATGTGTTTTTTTTTTTTTTTTTTTTACTATTAAACAGTGCAGACAATTGGTGGATTTTACAAAGCAAAGGATAAAGGCAATGTGAGCCAGACTGTGATACTGACTGTAACTATGAAGTGCCACTTGAGACAAAAGTATTAAGGGCACAAGAAGACAAAAGACCAGAAAAAAAGGGAAGATTGCCTTTTTCCCTGGTTTGAGATGCTTTCATTTTTGGATTATAATATCATAATGGAAACCACCAGAAAAGTGGCAAGAGGGGAGGGGAGGATCGCTAGAACCTGCAGAGAGAGGAATTATGCCAGATTTGTTTCAGAAAATGTTGGAGCAGCTAGGAAGTAAGTTAGCTGAATCACTTGATACTAAATTGACAGCTTTTTGGGGGGGGGGGGGAAAGAATGGATGAAAGACTTGTAAAGGTGAAGGAGGAGATGAAAGAAGAAGTTAAGAAAATGGAAAACTCTGTAAAACAAGTTTGGAGATATAAAGCAAATTAATGACAAATTAAAGTGGAAATTTTGGAGAATAAGATAGAAGCTATAGACAAAGAGTGGGAAAGATGTAGATGATCTAGTAGTAGATGATCTAGCTCTATTGGAATTGAGAGAGAAGGACTTTTGTTTGAGATTTAGAGCAATCCCAGAGGATTCTGGTGAAAATATTAGAGAAAAGATTATTAAAGTCTTAGCAATTGCCTTGAAAACCGCAAGGGGGCGGTCACTGCAGGGTCAGTAATGACTGTGAAGCAGACCAAAAAAAAAAAAAAAGAGGAGGATACAGAGGCAGAAATTGTTAAAGTATATTGAATAAATACAAGATTTGTGAGAATAAGAAATGTTCTAAGGGATGTTTTGGTGCATTTTGTCAGGAAAAAAAACAAGGGATCAAGTTTTGCAGCAGTACTTTAATACAAAACTGAAGATTGATAACACAGATATAATTGTTCTTAAAAAAATTCCTATTAGAATTTTGCATAAGAGAAAAGAGCATTCTTTTTTGACTGAGAGATTAAAACAGAAAAAGAAAAAAAGATTTCAATGGGGCAAATTGGAAGGTGTGATTTTGTAATGGATGGCATGAGTGGGGAAGATTCTGGAATGGAAGTTCAAGGTTGTCAGGAGGGGAGAGAGACATTCCAGAGCAAGCGCCTCCTCAGCCTGCAACAAAAGTGTGGAAAGATGAAGAGGATGAGGCTGGCCCTTCCCTAGAGTCTCATGGGGTATATCCACTAGTTGCTTTAGCACAGGTTTAGTCTGGCGAGATTCTATTAGGTGCAAGCTAATAAAGGAACTGAACTGTGCTGTTTTGCCTTGTTGTTGTTCTTGGGCTGAACCTGACAGATTTTTACTTTTAAACAGCAGAGATTTCAATTAAATTCTGTCCAGAAGGCAAGGGAATTTCTAGAAAAATTCAAAGAGGAATTGGAGGAGATTCAAATGGAGATGTCAGAGGATACTAAAAAAAACAAAACATAACAAAAAACTCCAACAGGCACAACAGAGGCTGAAAGGGATGATACTGAACTAGGCACTACAGGCATTGATTTTTCTAAATTTTTGGCTTGATTATGGATTACATATGCTTAACATGGAATATAAATGATGCAAATGCTTCTCAAAAGAGAAAAAATCAGTACAAAGTTTCTAAAGTAAAGATATTACCAAAAACTTTTTCAGATCGTAACTTTGTGAGTTTGGTTTATAAAAGAAAATCTAATTATTTTAGATGGAGGCTAAACAAAATGTTGCTACAGAAAGAAGCAATGGTGAAAAACTGTAAATATATATACATATATTCTTAAAAATAATTTAGGAAAAGGCACTGATTTAAGAATGGTTTGGGATGCAAGTAAAGCTTTTATTAGAGGTTTTTATACAACAAAATAGTGAACTGAACAAGAACAGTCAAGAGAAAACACAAGCTATTTTTGATGAAATAAAGAGAAAAGAAGAAAGAATTAAAGAAATTTCCAGAGAAGATAAGTATTAAGATAAAATTAAGCTTTTACAATAACAATTATCTATGTTAACAGTAAGAAAAATGGAAATAAAAATCAACTATTTAAAGCCAAAAAAAAAAAAAAAATTGAGTTTGCAAATAAACCAGGGAAGTGGCTAGCATACAAATTATGAAAAGAAAAGAGAATGATATTGAAATTACACAAGGGAGATACTGTATTAATGGATAATGCTGCCATACAAAAAACATTTCATCAATATTGTTTCAATTTGTATAAAGGAAGTGACATCTCTCTAGAGAAAATAGATGATTATCTAAAGAAATAAAATTTACAGAGAAACAGAGACAGATTATGAATGGACCTATAACAATAAGAGAAGTTTCTGAAGCTATAAAAAAGATTAAACTCGGAAAGGTGCCTGGACCAGATGGATTATTAGGTTCTTATTATAAATGTTTTGAGAATAAACTTTTACAACCTTTACAAAACATGATGAACTCTATCCTATAGGAAGGAAAGATGCCAGAGAATTGGAAAGAGGCCAATATAGCATTAATACCTAAAGAGGGACAAGATTTGACTTTAACAAGAAACTATAGGCCAATATCATTATTGAGTAATGACTACAAGTTGTTCACAATGATTCTGGCTGATAGACTGAAAATAATTTTACAAGAATTTATTCATGAGGATTAATGTAATTTTTAATCTAAAAGACAGTTAAAGGACAATGTTAGAAATGTGTTGGACATTTTGGAATATTTGGAGCAACATAATAAAAAATAAGCTGCAGTGATTTCCTTAGATGCAGAAAAGGCATTTGACAATTTGAACTGGGCTTTCTTGGAGATTTTTGAAAATATAAAGTGTTTGTTCTAAAGGGGACAAAAATGAAAATACATAGTTTTTGTTTTTTCTCAAAATGATGATCCATGAAAGATACCCAATATTTTTCCTAAACAAACTGCAGATATTTGATACCCACACCTATACTCTTGTGGTTTGATCTACAGTTCAGTGATAGGGGTAGGTATGGGATTTGTTTTAATCCTCTCAAAGCAATATTTTAATATTACTTAAAGCAGTACTTTAATATGTATTTAAATGTGCATTTGTACATGTATTTAAAATGTATCCTTAATTACACATTAATTAAGGTGTAAGGTGTTCTCATTCTTAAAATAAGATTTAAATCTGAGCATTCTCATGACTTCATGAATATCACATCTAGTGATGCTGTGTGTGTATGAATAGGCCATTACATATGTAAAAGTATTGATTGCATTTCAATATCCATTAATATCACCTCATATATTCTTGACTCTAAGAATGGATATTCATAACTACATGTAAAAAACAGATACTGTAGATGTGATTTTTCTGACTGATTGAGTTGCTAAAGATGAACACAAAAGGTATGTATAACTGTACATGAGCTATCCAGAGAATGAAAGATCTGCATTTAGTTTTGCTTTACCTCCCTTAAAGATGAACATGTCAAGAGGTCCAGTGCTCTGTGTGTGAATGTTTGGTAACTGTTCATAACAAACTGGATTACTCAGTATTGTTAGGGACGGATGAGGAATTCATTCCACCTGATTTTTTTTTTTTTTTTACATCAGCTCACTGCATGTTAGTCTTCTGAATTTATAGAACTGGTGCTCATGTGTACCAACACCTTCATTTTTCAGAATCTGCAATTCAAAAAGGCATCTGTTAGAAGATGTTTGCACACAAATAGGTTCAAAAGAGATTTGTAAAGTTACCAGAACATGGAATTGGTGAAAAAAGATTTTAAATGAAAGTGCAATAGATAGCTTAGCCATAATGCAGGAAACCCTATGCTTTTTGATGGACTTCATGCTTTTTCACTGAAGATTTCAGCCCTGTTTATTTTGTATAAAAATATAAAACAAAGAAAGAATGGCTTCTAAATTCAGCCTCTAGTTTTCTGATTCCTTTTTCATTTTTTAAAAAATACTTTTTGTTAATGAGTTTTATAACACCAAAAGATAATACCAACTGAGTTCAGAAAGAAAGAAAGAAAGAAAGAAAGAAAGAAAGAAAGAAAGAAAGAAAGAAAGAAAAGAATTTAAAAAATACAAAGTGCAAAAAAGAGAAGAGAAGAGAAGAGAAGAGAAGAGAAGAGAAGAGAAGAGAAGAGAAGAGAAGTATTTAAAGAAGTGACTCCTGATCTTCCTTGTAACAAGTACAGGCAAGTAATAGTTCCCTACCCCCTATAAGATTACATACATGGTTTACTTCTTCCCATACCCCCCCCACAAACATTCATAAATCAAAAAATTGTTGTCATTTCTGTCAGCAAAAAGTCCATAAATGTTTTCCAGAATTTTATAAAAAATATTCCATATTTTAGCCCTGATCAAACAAGCCAATTTTATATTCCTTTCTTTTGCTTCTAACAGTATCTTTAGTTCATCAAGTTGTTATCACAGGGTTTCATAAGAAGCAGCCCTCCAGAGGACAAGTGGGTGATCTCTTGTCCTCTCCTTATCAGGAGAGGTTCTGTTAGACCAAGATTGCCACTGATCCATCAGACATCACCACATCATTATTTCTGCTCTTTTGGATATTTCTAGTTTGCCACTTTCCTCATCCAGAACTCCCTCTTGTTTTCTGATTCTTGAAAATTGGCTTGGTGGCAGCCGTTTACTTAGCATGTATTTGAATCTTTTCAGACAGCATTTGGCCTTTGCCCAACTTTATGTGGTGTGCCAGTTATGCCCCTTCCTGGATCAGGAGGCTGTCCGGTCAATTACTCATGCCCTGATCATCTCTAGGTTAGACTATTACAATGCTCTTTACATGGGACTACCCTTGAAGAGTAACTGGAAGCTACAGCTGGCTCAAAATGTGGTCATGCAGACAATCTTGGGTGCCCCAAGAATGGCAGATATAACACCTTTACTGCAGAAGCTGCATTGGGTCCCAGTTTGCTTCCAGGTCCAATTCAAGGTGTTAGTTATCACATTTAAAGGTCTACATGGCATGGGTCCAGGTTACCTGAGGGACCATCTCACCCCCATCACATCAACCCATCCCACCCAGTCAGGCAGAGAAGGCATGTTACAGACCCCGTCAGTGAGACAATATTGGCTGGTGGGGCCCAGAAGAAGAGCCTTCTCTGCCATTGCCCCTGCCCTTTGGAAAATACCCCCCAGAGGTACGGCAGGATCCTACCATCCCAGCTTTCCAGAAAGGACTAAATACCTGGCTCTACCAGCTTGCATGGGGCAACAAGAATCTTACACAATCCTGGGGATGGCTGGCACCCTGATGATACTTCCTGAGCTACTTGCCAATTATCTATTCTTGGACTATATTTATTTATTATTTATTCAGGTCCATTTTACACTGTATTTTTAATTGATTTTAACTTCTCTGTAAACCATCCATAATCATTTTTTAACGAGATGGGCAGTGAGAAATTTGATATATAAATAAATAAATAAACCACCATATCTATAATTCTAGGAGGTTTACATACAATAAATATAATAAAACAGGCAATTAAAAACATAAACATATCAAAAGCAATTCAATAAAACAATGTAAGAGTACAACTGGATTAGAATCTACAACAATTGCTCCTCCTAAGGACAACATGAGCAATTAAAAAAAAAAATGAATCCAAAAACTCTGAGGAACCAGCAGAGTTTTCACTGCCTTCATAAAAGCTGGTAAAATAACACCACTCTGCACCTGTGCACAGAGTCCATTCTATAGGGATGGAAGAGCCACTGAGAAGGTCTGCCTCTGGTTTCCTCTCCCTGCACCTCTTAGGAAAGTACATGAAACATCCTCTCTAGGATGAACACATAGGATGGGCACATATGATTCCAAGGAGATGATCCTAAAGGTATTTGGGAGTTAAATCAGTACCTAAACTGTACTTGGAAACTACTTGTAGATAATATACTCACAAAACCAATGTTGCATGGCTGAACTGACTTTCACCAGCCAGCTGGCAGGATGCCACATTCTGCACTAGCTGAAGTTTCTGGGTAATCTTCAAAGGCTCCAACCTTGAGGTGATGAAGACTTGAGTTACCCCAAGGTTAGTTACCCCTGAGAAAGGAAGGAAGAAAGGAAGGAAGAAAGGAAGGCAGGCAGGCAGGCAGGCAGACTACAATTGGGACATAAGCTGGTTGGTCAGCCCCTCTTCCCCATGGATTTGGACTGAACAGTGAGTCCAGGAAAATCCATATATCTTGGGTCTGCTTCTTCAGGAGGAATTTAATCATGTCCAGGATTACAATTTGGGGAGTCTTTAAACAACAGCCTTTGTGGTGGTCTCTGAGTTCTTTTTTAACCTGGAAGTTGGGTCTGTCAGATTTTGTCTTCTCAGATTATGCACTGTTTTCTAGAAACATGATAGTTTCTGTCCAAAAAGAGCATTAAAAACTGGCAATGGTGTAGCAGAGTTGGTTTAGCCAGGTAAAGTCAAATTACCAGCTACAGAGTCTAAAGTGGTGAAGCGTTCCCTGAAGCAGCTTTCACTGAAGATATTAAATGTCATCATTTTCACACTTCATTAAGTGTATAATTCAAGGGGGAAATGGCTTTATAACATCTCCTGACTTTAGACAGTGTTTGTTGTACTTTGATAAAATCTTGTTGACCTCAGTAATTTAACTTTAGGCAGAAACCTAAAGTTTCTTCAGTAATTTTTCAGAGTAATGAAAAATCTAATATTCCCATCATATAAAATATGGATGCTGAAAACTCCAATAATTATCTTCAGTTTAGTCAAGTCATTTAATTAATCAGTGCCTCTAGTCCATGTTCACATAATGGCAAAAAAGTTAAAATAGCACCACCGTGAAGACACTTGAAATGGATTTGCAGGAACCTTTAGAAAGTTCTTGGCACCCCTCCCTCCCACAAGCATGCTATATTAATCTTTATTAAAAATAGAAATGTAACCTGTGACAAATAGAGTAGGAATAAAACTGTTTTGATATGGGGTAGCTGAGCGCAACACAGTACTGAGGAAGGGAGTGCCTAACCTAAATTCAAACATAATTAGAGCTCATGCTATAGTTTTATTCACACAACATTCTTGACTGAATTAGTGAATTAACACATTTTTGCAGTTGATACAATATGCTGAACCATAAATAAACCAAACGGGCTGAGTTTGCACAATACTCTAATACACACACCCACACAAACAAGCCTGAGATTAATATTAGCTAATTTTAACATGTGGTATAAAATGCAACCACTAAGACTTTCATTGCCCAGTTAAGATGTATGAATGCAGGCAGTATACAAAAGGGAACCATAACAGTACAGATATCTTGATAGAAGTTATGGCACAACAATAACTAGCAACATTAAGCAGAAACTGTAGTTAATAGAAGTTGAAGCTGTCTGACAAATTAAGGGTTATCTGACTCCATTGCTCATTCTCTTGAATATGTTAGCTTTTAAAAGACTGTTGGAATAAGAGTTGGCAGCCTTATTCAAATTCTGCTGTCTGGCCTCATCAGGGCAGGGGGTGATCCTAGGAGGGATGAGCAAAGAATGCCAGAGTATGTGGCAAGAGTATATAAATTCTTCAGGATCACCCAAAGCATGAAGGTCATCCCAGCTGCCCAGCTAAACCAAACAGGAATCTATATTTGGCAGCAATGATATAGGAAGATGCTGGAGGTAGAAGATCACTTTAGTGACAATGGCAAAGGCATCATTTTATATCCCTCAGGAGAAAACAATGGTAAACCAGTCTTGTATTTTTACCAGGAAAACAACATGGATTGACAATATAAAGTGATTGATGATGGGCCCCTCAGGTCAGTTGGCACTCAACGTATTACTGAGGAAGAGCTAAGAATCTTTTGGAATACTAATGGTGTTTATAATCTGGCTAGAATAACACCGTCAGGACATCAAGTGGCTGATGTTTCCATGTAGGGAGAAAAAAAACCCCAAAAGTGTGAAGACCAAATTACCATGAGAACATGGAATATAAAAGCATGAGCATGGGAAAGTTCAGCCCAGTGGAACATAGAATAAATCAATCAGACAAGCATTAGTGAATTGAAATGGACTGAAACTGGACACTTCCAGTCAGAAGTGTATGCTGTTTTCTACTTAGGCCATGAAAAACAAAGAAGAAACAGTGTTGCTGTCATAGTCAGGAAGGATATAGCAAGGACAGTACTTGGCTACAATGCAATCAATGAACAAATAATATCAGTTAGACTTTGTGGACAACCCTTTAATATGACAATTACCCAAGTTTATGATCTAGTGCAGAAGAGGAGGAGGTTGATTATTTCTATGATCAGTGTAAAATCAACTGAACATCCAAACAAGATATGCTGCTTGTGATTGGAGACTGGAATGCCAAAGGTGGAAATAGTAAAGAAGACAATATTGTTGGACTATATGGCCTAGGAAACAGAAAAGAAGCAGAAGAATGACACCAGTTTCTGCCAGTTCAGTTATTTCTTCTTAGCTAACACTGTCTTCAACAACCAAAATGAGCCCTGTATACATAGAAATCAAATTGACTATTATTGCTACAAAGAGATGGAGGAGCTCAGTTATAGCATAAAAGACATGGCCAGGTGCTGATGGTGGAACAAATGAACTGCTCATATACAAGTTCCAGGTTAAGCTAAAGAAGAAGAAGAAGGTCAACCAGTTTCCATGATATGATGTTGGATAACCTAAAGAAGCAAGTTAGGGACAGATCCTCTGGAGAAAATCTATCTATTTAAGTGGTTACTAACAGTCAACAGCAAATTGATCACACATAATCAGCATAATATAATCAAAAGTTACCATGGACCTTTGAAATCTTCCAGTCCTACTACAGCATCTCCCTTCCCAAGACAATTGAACAGCATTTGCCATTAGGATTTTTTTTTTTTCTATGTTCAGCTGAAATCTCCTTCCTTACAGTTTCAAACCCATTATTTCTGTTTTGTTTTCTGGAACAGCTCTGATCATTCCTGCCCCATCTTCTACATGACAACACTTCTGATTCTTGAAGATAGCTATTGTGTCTTCTGGAGTCTTCTCTAGGTCAAACATGCGCAGCAGTTCCAACAATTCCTCCACAGTTTCCCTTCCCCCTTTCTACGTATGTTATCATTTTGATTCTCCCCCCTAGAGGAGGAGTCTAGAACACTTTCCAGGGTTCCAGTGTCCTCCTTTTAAATGCAGTGCCCAGAATAGGGTACAATATTCTTAGTGTGGTCTGATCAGCACAGAACAGAGAGGAAGAATTATTTCTCTTAATCTTGACACTATACTCCTGTATATTCAGCCTCAAATTACATTTGTTTTGTATATGACTAATGTATACGTATAATGGAGTGGTGTTATACAAATGTACCTGCAACTTTCATCTGTCTCTCTGTGATTTTTGGAAATGTACATTATAGCCAATTATGGCTGCCACAAAAACCAGCAGCTTTTTCTCTCCTTTTTTCTCCTATTATAACATCTACCATGTTACTATTTTCATTATGATTTCTCTCCTTCATTTCTCTTGTTTTATATTGGTATTGTAGGTAATGCTGTATCTGATATGAATGACATGTTAAATAACCGGCATTTATCATTCAGTAGAGGGTGTTGGGAGGAAACGAAGTGGAGGAAAAGGGCTGGGGTTTTTCACATGGGAGGGGTTATAGGGTGACAGGGCTCACAATCTGACAATCCAGCATCTACATACTGCACATATCCTTGTACAGTGAAACTTCTTAGATCAGAAACATATATGTTGAAGCCTTTCTTTCATTAGGATTATAACATTTGCTTAGCTGAATCATTTAGCAATCTTTCTTTTATTATGTATGACATTTATATATCAGCCTTTGTTCTGGAGCTCAAGGCAGTATATGTAGTTCTCCCTCCCACATGTTTTATCTTCAGAACAACCCTATCTGGTGGAATAAAGTTAGAAATAATGACTGTCCCCAGCTGTCCACACAAGTGTTGTGGTTGATAGGAGATTTGAATCTGGATTTGCCTGGTATCCCCACTTCTAACCAATGCATCACATTGCTTTTCTATTTCAGCACTGGCTTCTTCACAAGATGATGATGAATAAATACAGAAATGATTATATCCATGTGGTTAACATTGCACATGCTTTATTGCAAGCAATTAAAATTGTTATCTTAGGTACTGAACAGTTGTTTAGATCCTACTAAACTAAACCCTGGCCCCAATCACCAAAAATTACAGCTAACAATTGCTTTGTTATTAAATGATATACAGATGAAACTCAAAAAATTAGAATATCATGCAAATGTTCATTTATGTCAGTATGGCAACTCAAAAGGTGAAACCAATATATGAGATAAACGCATTACATACAAAGTGAGATATGTCAAGCCTTACTTTGGTATAATTGTGATGATTATGGCGTACAGCTTAGGAAAACCCCAAATTCACAATCTCAGAAAATGAGAATAGTGTGAAACGGTTCAATATTCTAGGCTAAAAGTGTCCACCTCTAATCAGCTAATGAATCCATAACACCTGCAAAGGGTTCCTGAGCCTTTCAATGGTCTCTCAGGCTGGTTCAGTAGGAATCACAAGCATGGGAAAGACTGCTGACCTGACAGTTGTGCAGAAAACCATCATTGACACCCTCCATAAGGAGGGAAAACCCCAAAAGGGAATTGCAAAAGAAGTTGGATGTTCCCAAAGTGCTGTATCAAAGCACATCAATAGAAGGTTATGTGGAAAGGAAAAGTGTGGTAGAAAAAGGTGCACAAGCAGCAGGGATGACCGCAGCCTGGAGAGGATTGTCAGGAAAAGGCCATTCCAAAGTGTTGGGGACTTTCACAAGGAGTGGACTGAGGCTGGAGTTAGTGCATCAAGAGCCACCACACACAGATAGATCCTACGCATGGGCTTCAAATGTATTCCTCTTGTCAAGCCACTCCTGAACAACAAACAACGTCAGAAGCGTCTTACCTGGGCTACAGAAAAAAAAAAAAAAAAAGAACTGGTCTGTTGCCCAGTGGTCCAAAGTCCTCTTTTCTGATGAGAGCAACTTTTGCATCTCATTTGGGAACCAAGGACCCAGATTCTGGAGGAAGAATGAGAGGCACACAATGCACGATGCTTGAAGTCCAGTGTGAAGTTTCCACAGTCTGTGTTGATTTGGGGAGCCATGTCATCTGCTGGTGTTGGTCCACTGTGCTTCATTAAGTCCAGGGTCAATGCAGCTGTCTACCAGGAGATTTTGGAGCACTTCATGCTTCCTTCCGCAGACGAGCTTTATGGGGATGCTGACTTCATTTTCCAGGACTTGGCACCTGCCCACACTGCCAAAAGTACCAAAACCTGGTTCAATGACCATGGGATGACTGTGCTTGATTGGCCAGCAAACTCGCCTGACCTGCACCCCATAGAGAATCTATGGGGCATTGCCAAGAGAAAGATGAGGGACATGAGACCGAACAATGCAGCGGAGCTGAAGGCCGCTATTGAAGCCTCCTGGTCTTCCATAACACCTCAGCAGTGCCACAGGCTGATAGCATCCATGCCACACCACATTGGGCAGTCATTGCTGCAAAAGGGGCCCAAACCAAGTACTGAGTACATATGCATGGTTATACTTTGCAGAGGTCCGATATTGTTCTATTTCCAATCCTTGTGTTATTGATGTCATGTAATATTCTAATTTTCTGAGATTGTGAATGTGGGGTTTTCATAAGCTGTATGCCATAATCATCACAATTATACCAAAGTAAGGCTTGACATATCTCGCTTTGCATGTAATGCATCTAGCTCATATATTGGTTTCACCTTTTGAGTTGCCATACTGACATAAATGAACATTTGCACGATATTCTAATTTTTCGAGTTTCACCTGTATAATGGAGTATAAATAATTGCTAAATAAAGCAGAGCTCCTATCTTGCCTTCCCAATCCAAAACCTCTTCAAAGCAATCTCCCACAAGCTCTCATGCTCAAGTTAATTCTCCCCAGCCATTCATTCTCCACTAACACTCTAGAGATGCATAGATGTTGCAATCATCTGAGCGCCTGCCCAGTTTTAAGCTCTGGGAGCTAACAATGATTTAACATCATAAATACATTCCCTTCACAGAAATATTAAATTAATTGTGCTACTTGGGGCACAAATGTGCTATCTCAGCATCTGGAGAGGTAAATATATAGAGTTCTGTAAATTTAGTACTTTTCAAACAGATACGTAATTTGAATTGTTTTTTGTTCACATCTAAAAGCTTGGCAAAGAATTTACACTGTGATTTTGGGCAGTCGGGAAGGTGTGAGGTGTGGATGTCATAGAGCAAACTATCTGAGATCATACATGCACTCTCATTTAAGTCACATGCTCGCTCTCTCTCTCAGCTAACCATGAATACAAAATCCAAAGTCTATAGGGGTTTAAACCATTCTAAGTGATGATGGGTTCTGTGAAACCTGATAGTTTATTATGATAAAACTTCAATTAGCTGAATCTGTAGATGTTTAATTTTGAGTCTTCCCCTGTCACGGGCGGCTCTGAGTCCGATTCGGAGTCAGAGTCAGAGGCTGCACCGGATGAACAGCAGGCTGAGCGGTCATCAGAGGTGGGGTCGGACAATGTGCAGCCAGAGTTAGTCTCTGCTAGTAAGGAGGAAGATGTGGAACCACCTGATGTGAGGACGAGGCGCAAGGAAAAAAGAATGTTGCAGGGGCGTTTGGTGAGGCCACTCGCGAGAAGGGAGCCTCACCCTTCGAAATGAGGAACACCAGATGCCGTTATAAAATAGGCGCAATGGAAGGGGAGGGTTCCGGGACAACAACCGTCTAGTACCCCTTCATGCCACATTTGTAATTACTCGCGTCTTGTTGTGTCTCGCCTGTGTCTCGCTCACGTCTCCGCTGCCAGGTGTCCTATCTCAGGCTACATTGCACTCCTGCACTGCCAGACCAGACTCAGGAAAGCTGCTGTCAGGCAACTGTACCAGAGTATAGACTCCTTTGTGTGTGTGTGAGTGCATCAGGATCACGACATCCCCTTAATCACAGGTGTGGATAGGGGAATATCTATTAACAGACTGAACCATTGTCATAAATATTACTAATACTCATCAACATGTTCTGAGGTTGAAAACTAAGGAAAAAAGAGTGTAGGGTTTATATCCTATTCAGATTCATTATTACAACCTTACAACATTCATGAACATTTGGCATACTGGCTGCATACAATTCTATAAAATAATACTTGTCCCTTTCAGTTTTTCTGAATGTTTGCATATATTTCCTACTGATTTGGATCTTTGGGCCATAAATAAAATTTTACATTTCCATACGCCTCTATCTATCCATCCTACTGAGCATTATCAGAGTTTCATGCAGTTCCTACTGATATATAAGGGAGTCCAAGTGAACAAATAACGCTACAGTTTGGGGCTTGTTTCATTTATTTATAAATAAATTCATCCAACATGTAATGCAGTATGAAAATATAATATACCCCTGCCAGTTTTGTTTTTAAAAAGAACATTATCAAATAATATTTGGGCAAAACTTTGAAATGATTTTAAAGACTGCATTTCAAATCCTTTCCTCTGTAAGGAAAAGCCAGCTCATAAGGTAAGTTTACACTTTCAGGGCAGGTAATGGTCTTAAAAACTGTGGCATCAATCATAGAGCCAGCATATGTTCTCCCATGTCACAGTAGTAACAGGTAATGGAACATGTTACATCCTATGCGACATTCCTGCATAAGGCTTCATTTCGTCCTTTCTGCTTTTCCACATTTTATTTTGTTATCAAAGTAATATGAGATAAAGCTAAAAGAAAAATGAACGCTGATATTCAAAACCAAATTGTGTACTTCCTAAATATCTAACCAGCTAAGGAAAAAACAAATCAGAGTTGATAATTTCTTTTACATTTTTCCTGTATTCTCCCCCCTTCAAAGACCTCTCTACTGCCACTCAAGAACATCATTGGAAACACTGCTCCACTTTGATAGCAAAGAAAACAAAGCAGTATTTTCAGTTTAAAGAACAGAAGGAGGATGTGGAAAACCTATCTTCTATATCCCCAAAATATTGAGTGGAGAGTAGCATTGCTTCTTAAAATGCAAGTTAGCTACCCCCATTTTAGAGAAACTCTTTGAACTTGGATATGTGTTTTGCTAAAAACAGTATTTAATTAGTATCAATAAAAATGTCAAAGCAGGACCATTTCTGAGGATTAATAATCAGCAGGATTTAATTAACAGCCATCAGTACCTCCCAGAGCTTAAATAATCCCCCAAGAAATGACCTGATTCTTATCCATTATTGCTTAATTGAAAGATTAGTAAAGAATCAGCCTTCAGCCTGGTTGTTATATTTTATCTCATCTCCTGATAGCATTTACAGAGTTTTCATTAAAGAGATAGCAACAATCATTACAATAATCCTTCCCACTAACAGAGGACTTCAGATATCTAATTTATTAAGTGTCCTTTCCCTGCAAAGACTAAATTCCAACCATTGGAAGAGCTGCAGAAAAGAACTGCTTACATGCTATGTCCTCCTCCTCCTCCTTTCACTTCTTTTGAGCTCACTTGACACAATCTGAGACAAAAGTCATCACCTAGATGAAGCTTCTTCATAAACACCACCACCATATTGTCACATTCCTTATGACAGAAGAGCAAGAAGACAGCAGGAGCACTTTCCTGCTTGCCAATATGACTTCTTCTTGACATGGAGTGAAATGAAACATGCATGTTATCCACCTAAATAGAAATCATGTATAAATGTTGTTGTTGTTTTTATTTCAGCAACATTTGCAAATTCCATATGTAATGAAAGGAAAACACCAATCTTCTTTTGAGTAAACCACAGCAACAGAATATGAGTGTTTGCAGACTTAAGGACTATGGAGCATAAAGGCTGCTTAGAGGAAGGAACAGGTGTTGGGGTTGGAGAGGAAGGTTGAAGGAGACAACAGAGGTAAACAAAGAGAAACCTAGAGAAAAGGAACCTGATAGATCAGCTTTATTAGTCCTGTACAAACAAATCCCCTACTCTTTTATGCTGCCTGGCCTTGACTCAACTCAATGCCCAAGCAGAGAACAGAACTGGTTCCTCAAGCTGAAAGAAAGACACGCAGATTGCACTAGTAAAGACCTGCTTATATGCCCACAGCTGAGGCTGGAAGGCTTAGTGAGACTATCTGTGGGAGAGCAGAAGAACAAGCTTCACACTACCACTGTCAGGACAGTTTTCTTCTTTGGTTAGGTATTTTATTTTGAACATTAGTTTGACTTCTTAGTTTGGAAGGCTCCAAAGAGTCTGTTTTTGTTTTTAAAGTTGTCCCTGAATGCTCAAGGGACTAGGGAAAATAAACAGTTCTGTTTTGTTTTGTTTTGTTTGAAGACAGTGCTATGTTTGCTTTGTGTAACTTACTAGTCAATTCCTCACCTCCCTGTCTACAAGGGTCACTGCCCCACCATGTCTCAACAACCTCACATATGAAATGTCTTCTAAAAGGAAATTTCTGTGCTGTCTTCAGCAATTCAGTCCATGATTTAGATATCCTGCAGACATTCACTATTTATCCATCAACAGTTCCTGTGCAGATGAGAAGGAAGCAGTTGGATAAGCATATATATTACTAATAATAATAGTGTAACCAGTTTGTAAAAACTCTGACAAATTATTTTTTTAATTGGATGGCTAGCTTATCAACAATAAAGAAAACACAATTTTCAATGGGTTTCATAAATGTTATTTTATATATGCGTGTGTGTATATATATATATATATATATATATATATATATATATATAATCAGATTGTGGTCTTGCAGATATATGTCAAAAAATGATTTAAAATTAAGAGGCTTTGTTGCAGCAAGCCCTTTTCAACACATATACAAGAAGGTATTGTAGGTAATGAATTAGAAATTCAAATGTCCATTCTGTAAATTTCACAGAATATTAAACTGATTTGGAGGTTAACAGTCATCTTATTTTCAACATAAAGTTTTTCAGAAGAGAGAGTTTTTGATAACTTCCTCACATAGTAACCTATTTCTAATAGAAAAGAAAAAAAGGGGTAGGGCTTGGGTATGTTCTATATGCAACACATAATTTTTTAGTTTTAAAAGGGAGAGCAAGGGAAGGAATGGATAGTTAGAGTGATTTGAGTTAGAAGGGAAGAAATAAAGGTAAATAACATAATTATCTTGTTTCAGAGTAAGGGACCCAAGCTGCTTCTTGATTGATCATGGACACCTGGACAATTAAACTGGGCACAGATGGTCCCATGGGATAATTGTTTAGAGTTGGTTAAGCCATTATTAAGGCCTCTCAGATACAATTTTGCTACAAAAATACAATTGGGCATGCAGTACTTCAGACTGAGTTACCTCGTTGATACCTGACTAGTGCAAAAACAATTGCAAATACAGAAACAGAAAAAAGTAATTGGGAGGAGTCAAAGACAGAGCTAGCTAAGCATGTTTGTGTGTGAGAGAGAGATTATGCTCTGGTCTTAGGACAATGACCTGGGATCCCTATATATCTACTGAAACCCTAATAAAATTTCAAGTCCATTACCCAATTGCCATAGGATATAGTTGGCTACATAGTTTCTTGTATACTTGAGTTGGTTGATCATTTACGTCAATAGCCCCATGCATGTAGCTATGCACAATACCACGTAGTACTCTGTACTCTCCCAGATTACTATTCTTAATAAATCACCAGGCTTTGGGAAAATAGACACATGTTTATTTCACAGGCAGTCAACTTATACTTGGCAGAGAAGACCACCATTCTAGTTGAAGTTGCCATGAATGAGAAAAATAAGTTCTGGTTCTTGAATACTAGTGAGGCTCCAGAACAGAAGAGGATCCCAAAGGATAATTAGGAATGAGCAAAGAGCCAGGTGGATTTTTGAGTTGTGTGACAGTAGGTAATCTGTTCCTACTTCATTCAAGAGCAATTATAGGGTTCAGGTTATAATTAGATTAGGTTCAGGTTAATAATAGTCAAATGATTTGCCATGATCTTAGGATGGGGTTAATACAAGGAAAATAGTACTTTGGTTTGAAAAGTAAACTATCTCCAGAGCCAAATTATTTGACTGGTCCAAGCTAAGGACTGCAAATAGAATGCTTCTGAATGACAATTAGAAGGTGAAACATGGAATTAAAGTGCCAGACTAGATGATTTAATCTACCCTTCTTTAAGACAGGATACTTCAGGGTTGAACTTTATTTCCAGCCACAGATATGGATTGGCTAATCTAAAGGCAACTCTTGTAGGTCCTTAACTTGGGTAGAAATTAATCTGGAATATTCCCAAACATTCCATTTTGCACCCTTCTTAATAAAGACGAAGGATGTTGAGACTGTAAATTCTAGTACATTTGAAATATGTAACTAGAAGTAATATCTGCAGGGTGAAAGTAGGTCAAAATCAGCAAGATGGCAGACACAGATCACGATGTAGTCCCACCTCTTGTGTGTCACATGCATGTTCAAAAGGAGTGGGACTTGCATCACAATGCTTTAGCCACCACTTGTTGATTTTGACACTCCTTTATAGTTGCTGCCAGTAACTTGTGTACTAAGATCAGGATCCAGGTGCTTGCATTTGCAATTTTGTTCCTGCAACCTGAGAACTTTAGAATAATTGTTATTTATTTAGAATAGTTGTTAAAGAATAATTGAGAGTAATTGTTCCTGCAGCCTGAGAACAGTTCATACGAGAACGTTATGAGATGGAACCATCATATTTTTATTTCTGCATAGGAAAGTGGAGATTTAATTTGGTTCATGTTTTGAGATGCAATGCTAGGCTCAAAATCTGAATATGAGCATGCATGTTTACAGACAACGTTTTACATAAAAGTGCACATATGTTAGGGAAAATTGCTTATGATGTTACCGTTAGAATTAAACATTGATTTTCAATGTACAATTTTATGTAAGTTTACTGATGAATAATCCCGCTAGGTGTTTTCTACCAGTGAAGTGTGTATTAAGAATGCAAGCTGATAGCAAGGAACTTGTATGTAAAACCTTCTTTTTCATTCCAGCTTTTTTATTTCTATGACTTTTCTGTAAGAAAAAAAAAAAAAAAAACGGAATGGGAATAAATGCATATGTATGACCCAAGATTAGTTGATATAAATGTTAAGAGCAGGAAAGTATGTTTAGAGAATAGTCTGTAAATGGCTATTACTGAAGATGAAAGATAACTGATTGCTATCCATAGGGAGGGGACAGCATTTTCCTACTACCTTTTTCTGTTTGTATCATTCATCCTTGTTCAGCTTTTGTTCCTTGTAACAATGAGTGCAAGGATCAGAATGTACAGCTATTTGTGAAGCCCTCATTTTTTTGTGAAATATGAGACCACACAAACACAAGCACATACACACAGGGTGTTTAACTGGTTGGGAAGAACATTGGCGTACCAAATGAGATGGGGACATTTGCTGTAGTTTGATATGAGTTTATGGAGAATTTTGCTCATGGAATACTCTATCTTCAGTGATCAGATTATAATCTCAGATCAATGCATTTAGAATTCAGAACTTGAAACTGCACCAGTGAATGAGACTCAGAATGTTATTTAGGGTCTTTTTTTTTTCTGATCAATAACATAACTTCCAAGAAAAAAAAATAGCAATGACAACATGGTATTCAAAAACTTTTAACATAAATGCTACTTCCTGTCTTTTAGATGGATAATAAATTACAGTGACTCCCTTAATAATGCTCACAATAATCAAGTAGGGTAGTATCTATCTGGTACACCCTTGGGTATGTGTGCTTTCTTTTTTTTTAATGTAACATCTGTAAGAAATTTAATAATGCAGTTGCAAATGTTTGAGATGTTCTTCATTTATGAAGAAGTTACAAAAAAATTACATCTGAGTTTAAAATCAGATTTTGATAGAAACACAACTTCCTGTTATTTATTTTATTTTATATAAAAAAAAATTCCCTCTCACCCCTATGGGTGGTATGTGTCTTCCTCAATCTCGGGTCCCCTGCCAGAGGCCTGGAGTTTGAGGGTTCTGCGCAGTATCTTAGCTGTTCCTAGCACTGCACTCTTCTGCACAGAGAGCTCTGATGTTGTTCCTGGGATCTGTTGGAGCCACTCTCCCAGCTTAGGAGTCACGGCCCCAAGTGCTTCTACCACCACTGGGACCACTTTGGCCTTGACTTTCCACATCCTCTCGATTTCCTCCTTCAGGCCCTGGTACTTCTCCAACTTCTCATGCTCCTTCTTCCTGATGTTGCTGTCACTTGGCACTGCTACATCTATCACTACTGCTGTCTTCTGGTCTTTGTCTACTACCACGATGTCTGGTTGATTAGCCAGTACCTGCCTGTCCGTCTGGATCTGGAAGTCCCACAGGATCTTAGCCCTTTTATTCTCCACGACCTTCTGTGGAATCTCCCATCTGGACTTGGGGGGTCTAGCTCATATGCTGTGCAGATGTTCCTGTACACAATGCCAGCTACTTGGTTGTGCCGTTCAGTGTATGCTGTCCTGCCTGCATCTTTCACCCTGCCACTATGTGTTGGACTGTCTCTGAGGTCTCTTTGCACAATCTGCACCTACATATATATGTATTTATGTATTTATGTATGTATGTATATAATTTTATATATACATAATTTTAGAATTACACAGAATCTTGCAACTTTGTTTGATGCTTTATGGACTGGAAACATCTCTCAACAGATCAACTTGGGAGTTTCATTTTGAAACTACAAGCCCTGAAATATAAAATGTATACATGATCTTTCTCAAAGAAATATGAAGCCATTGGGATTTAACATGATTCTTTGTGAAATGAAGGGAAGAAGAAAAGTGACCCTGTCCTTGAAGCTTTATGCAAGAGAATGATTTTTATTGGGGTATCTTTGCCAGCTAAGAATGAGTTAGTCTGCTAGATAGAAGAACTCCACATGAAACCAGCAAGATTAATTCTGTTATAAAGAGCTCATAATTAGTTCCTGCTTATTTAATATGATATTCAATCTGGAGACCAAGCTACTTAGATATATTTCCAAATAAAAATGGAACCTATGCATTGCTCTGAATATAAATTTCTTGCTATTGCAAAAAAGAGAGGAGAAGATGAATAGTGAAAACACTCCCCCAATGCTTGTTTCTGGAATCCAGGTGGAACCACTACTATCAGTTGTTCAGGATTTTTATATCAAAGGCTACCTCCTCCCCACCCCCCCTGCTTTCCACTCAAGTTCTTATGTTAGTGAAAAGGAAACCAAGCAGAGTGCTAGGTTTCTTAGTGATTAACATTCTTATTAAAGCCGGATGAGCTACCAAAACTTTCAGGTTATCCTGGTATAGTTAAAAAATATGAATTTATTCTCCTCTGCTCTTCTGTCCTTCCCCCAAATTAAAGCAAAGATGTTAATTAAATGTTTTCAATGCCTACTGTGTGTCACCTTTGTAACAGAGTGCATCTTTCTAAATGAAGTCAAAACCACTTTGCACAATCCATGAGCATATATTGCAAAGAATTTCTCAGCTTAAAATCACAGCCAGTAGTCTTCAGAAGTCGTCTAGCTGGGACATAACTCTGCTCAGTGTGCATGCTGGGAAAGAGCTCGCATAAAAAAAGAGGAGGGGGGGGCTCAAGAAGAATAGAGAACGAAGGCACAACAGGCAGTCCAGTTGAGGAAAAGGAAAATGAGCTACTCAATAATGCCATTCCAGAGTCCAAGACTGAAACAGCCTCTGTGCTGTTGTCCATAAAACTGTACTGTACAACGCTGCAAAATTTTGCTTGGATGAAAACTGAATGTCACCAACCATGGTAAAAGCTGCCATCAATCACCATACAGTGTGTGTGTGTGTGTGTGTGTGTGTGTGTGTGTGTTGATGGTCCAGAAACTCCATTTATTTTCCCCCTAAAGACTGTCAACCTGTCAACCTATCAACCTAATGACCCCTAAAGAGTTTGGCTTCCTTGACTGTAACATAGTGGTTGCTGGATTTGTGCTGCCCATATGCAGCCACTGCATAGGTATTTTTGGTTTTGAGATGTGCTAAGCTGTGGATATGTGTTAAGCTATGGAGTGTCCTCTGATAATCTAAAACATGAAGCTACTGGATAAATGTGGTTGAAGAACTGGAGTTTGAGAAAGGGGGCTTGCTGCGTACAGGTAGATATGGGTCCGTATATCTAGGAATACCTATTGTTCAAGATATAGCAAATAAAGCAGTTGCAATCCAGTTTAAGTCTCCTTGCAGCCAGAGCAATGGTAAATTCAGAGGAAGGCCCCTGCAACCTGCCACCTCCAATATGTATAGAACATCCTTTTCCTTGGATCATCTGATAGTACAAGTGGCATTGGGTTCAAGTGTGATGTATGTGCAATATCCTGTCAGGTGCCTTAGGTTGCACTGCTGGTTGGTTGAGACAGTGACCACTTTTAGGTTAATCAGTCAACTTGCCGGTAATGGAGGAAAAAAACCACAAAGAAAGTGGCTGTGGATGCTGGGACTCCACCACAGCCCAGAGAACAAGTTCATAGCTGTCAGGATTAGCCCAGGAAACTCCAAGAGACAATACAGATTCAATCCAGCAAGGTTTATTGGCTTCACTCCCGTTACAGAATCTTCTCAGACTGAGAGCAACTCTCAGGGTCACCCCACAAACATCCTCTGCATTCCTTAGGGAGGGGCCAGTCTCATTCTCTTATCTCGTGTTCGCTCTTCTGGGGATAAGAGTCCATGTTTCATACCTCGACTCCACACTCCCACAATAGCCCAGCAACTGGATAGAAAAATGGTTCCAAGAAGACCAGCCAGATCAACTGGAGGTGAGCAGATCAGTAACCCCAACCGCATCATCTCAAACCACCTCATCCATACACCTGCATGCAATGTCTGTGCTGGCTAACAGGGAGACACTACTTCCACACCAGAACTCTTAAAACTGTATTTTGTCTGCCTTAGCAGTAGGCTAAGCAATGAAGCAGAGACAATGTCATGAGGACTCTCGTAAGTAGGCATCTTTACACCATGACAAGGGGGCTGTGTGGGTGGGCTACTTTGCACACTCTTAGAGGACTACTTATTTGAGCTAGGTTAGGGAGCTGAAGTAAAAGAGGAGAGCTTCCCTACCACAGGATAATTAGCGAATGGCACGGCAGAGAGGCGCTTTATTGCATGAAACTGTAGCTTGTTGCAGATTTTAAGTACTTTAACTACAGTTGTTTCTCATTTAAAATTAAAATGTTTTTGAATCTGATAGCTCATTATGAGGATTGGAAGTAGGGGAGGGTAAAGTCTTGCCGTTAAGGACAGGTAGGAGGCGAACCTATTGGTATTAGAGAAGTCTACTTCACATTAAATACCTTGTCTGTTGTCTTTATTATGAACCAGTGTGAATCCAGGAAAAATGATCCACTGGATATTATCTTAAGTCTCCCACAATCTGTAACTCCATTATATTAACGGGAGGGAAAATGAAGCAACTGGACACAAACCCACAAGAGACAGAGAAAATCCTTTCTCCACACAGGAGGTACCAGGAATGGACTCCTCCTTTTGAGGACCCAATAATTGTCCCCTGCTTTCCAGGACCATAACTGGTTGCAATGGGGAAGTTTCTTGGAGATCATGAACTCCATGCCCAGCAGAGAAAACCACTACTACAGCATTCCCAACTCTTGGCCATCCAGTCTCTGTTTAAAACATGTCCAGAAAAATAAGTTCACTTCCCCTTGAAGCAGTCTGTTCCACTCCTGAACAGATCTTACTGTTAGGAATGTTGTCCTGATATCCTACTGAAATTTATTTCTGTGTTATTTAAGTCCATTGTTTCTTATCCTGTTTTCTGGAACAACTTGGAACAATTCTGCCCCATCTTTTACATGACAGCCCTTCATATACACACATCTCCCTGCAGTTTTTGCTTCTTCAAGCTAAACATATCCAACATTTCTAACTGTTCCTCATTTTTCCCTTCCAGGCCCCTTATCACCTTGATTGTCTACATTCTCCAGTCTATCCTTCTCCTTCCTAAAATTTGGTGTCCAAAGCAGACATGATCCTGACACTGTACTTCTGTTGTTGCAGCCTAGAATTTCATTTCCATTTTTTGTAGCTACCTCAGACTGTCAACTCATGTTCAGCTTGTGATCCACCAAGTAATCCTGATCCTTTCTGCATGTACTGCTGTCTAATATCCTGTTTATTTTATTAATCAAATTTATACACTGCCCATCTCTCTATATAAGTGACTCTAGGCAGCTTACAAATAAAAGAAGTGATTAAAAAAAATCTTTACAAAAATATACAAAGCTAAAAGATCGAGAGAGTGTCCTCAAGCCATCAACCACCCCCAGTACTGAGAATCCCCATTGGGTCCCTTTGCTAGTTGACAGAGCCAGGTCTTAACACTCTTCCAGAAGGCCAGAAGAGTGGGGACAATCTCACCTCAGGGGGCAAGATATTCCACAGGGTGGGGGCGACAGCAGAAAAGGCTCTCTTCCTAGACTCCGCCAGTTGAAATTCTCTAGCCAACTGAGTCCTTTCCTGTCAGACTGGGTGGGACAGGACAATGCAATAGGGACAAGACAGTTCCTCATGTAACCTGGGCCCATGCCATGAAGGGCTTTATAGGTCATAACCAACACCTTGAATTCAACCCCAAAGCAAACCAACACTCCACGCAGCTCACACAGCAGCGGTGTTACATGTGTAGCCCTAGAGGTGCCCATAACTGCCTGCCCACTGCATTCTGCACTAGCTGCAGCTTCTGGATACTTTTCAAGGGTAGCCCCATGTATAGTGTGTTGCAATAGTCCATGCAGGAGATGACCAGGGCATGAGCGACTGAGATAAGGGCTTCCTGATCCAGGAAAGGGCGCAACTGAGGCACAACATGGAGTTGAGCAAAGGCACTCCATGACTGCCACCTGCTCCTCAAGCAGGTGTCGTGAATCCCGGAGGACCCCCGGATTATGCACTGGGTTTATCTGGAGTAGTGCAACCCCATCCAAGACCAAGATGGTAAGCCCCCAGATATGGAAGAGCCCAGAACCCACAGCAACTCCATCTTACCAGTTGACGTTGAAGCCTGTTATTCTCCATCCAGACCCCTATAGCCTCCAAGCATTATGAAAGAACATCCATAGCATCACTTAGTTCACCTGGGACGTAGATATACAATTGAGTATCATCTGCATACTGATGATACCTCATCCAATGGTGATGGATGATCTCACCCAGTGGCTTCATGTAATGTTAAAAATGAGAGGAGTAAGCATCAAACTGTGTGGTACCCCACAAAGCAGGGTCTACGGGCTGGACCTCTCACCCTGTATCAGCGTCAATTGAAACTTGCCTCAGAGGAAGGAGGTGAACCACCTCTAACTCCTGCAGTTGACCCAAAAGGATACCATGGTTGATGGTATTGAAAGCTGCTGAGAGGTCAAGAAGAGCCAGGATGGATACACTACTCCCATTCCCATTAGAGATCTCCCATTAGAGATCATCTAAAAGCATGACCAATACTGTTTCTGTCCCATATCTGGGCCTGAAACCGGACTAAAAGGGGTCCAGATAATCCATTTCATCCAGGATCCTCTGGAGCTGCAGCAACACTGTGACAGAGATCCAGGGTCATGAAAAATAACCATCTTTTTTGCATATTTCTCTGTTCTCAATAGTAGATGGAAAAACTTCCTGATTCATACTTCAGTGTGACATGGACAAAGCATTTATCGCCCACTAGAAAATTAACTTTAGTTGTTAGATAGCCATAAGCCTTTGTACTAGATAAGATCGTGGGAAAGAGCCCCAGTTTGTATCCCGAATTGTAACTATTGCAAACTCTGTTAAGTAAATCAAAGTGGGATTCTAAATTGTTAATACCTGTGGAGAGGGGTGGAGGCCGATCCTGAAAGGGTATTTAAGATTAATGAAAAAATGGGGAGCGCTGGAGAAGCAAAGGTCGACCTCGAACGGCTGCTGGTTTGCATCATAATAGTCTTCCGGAAAAGCTACGATTTTAAGTCTTGGCTGCAGGAGGGCGGGCCTGCTCATTTTTTCCTCTCGCTATCAAGGCACGTTATGTAAGGCTACTCAGGCAAAAGAGGGCTTACATTCCTGCTTTTATTTTTATGTTGACTGTTGGTCCATATGGAAGGACTTTTAATTTGCAGCTTATCTTATCAAACCCTTTTGGAGCATTGAGTAAAGCCTTGGTCGAAAACCTACTTTTTGCCTTTTGAGTTACTCTGTCATCACACTTGCACATAACCTGAAAGAAAAGAACCCAGAGAGAAAACTGAGGATACATCACCCCAGGGGAACCCGTCATAACCACCACCTTCACTACCATCCTCCCTAAAAAAAAAGGGAGGTGAGTGACTGGCTGAAAATTGTCCAGGACAGTGGGGTCCAGCAATGGCTTCTTGAGGAGAGGGTATACCAGTGACTCTTTAAAAGGATCTAGAAACACTCTCTCCCTCAAGGATGAATTAACCATCACTCAGACCTACCCACATGTCACCTCCCGGGTGGCTTTGTCCAACTAGAAGGGACATGGATCTAATGCACAGGTGATTGCACTTACAGACCTGAGGACCCTGTCCACTTTCTTGGGCCCAACAGGGTCAAAGTGTTCCCAGATAACTGGGCATGTCCACTCCTCAGGCATCTCCAAAGGACCTGCACCAAGCTTGGCTTCCAACTGGGAATGAATCCTAGCAATTTTATCTACCAGATGCATAGCAAATTCCTCTGTGTGGCCCTGAAAGTAAACCTCCAAGCCCCTCCTAACCCAGGAGGGTCCGGGCAACCCTAAACAGGGTCACTGGGTGCCACTCTGTGGACACAATAAGAGCAGATAAGTTCAGTGCCCTGCCACCCTATACAAATTCCCTTTATTTTTCCTCCCAAATGTAGGGCTCTACATTTGTCCCCATTCATCTCTGGGGTTTTTCCCAATGTTAGAGTTTGCCAATGTGTTCCTAAATCCCAATATTGTCCTTTAATATGTTTGCTATCCCCACCCATCTTTGTTTCTTTGCAAATCTGGTAATCATATTTTCTAACTCCTCATTATAAATACAGCAAACAGCATAGTGCAAAATACAAAACTTCTTTTTAGATTGACATGGAGCCATCAACATACCCTTACTAGGGTACAGTTTCTTTTAAACCAGGTCTGTATCTACCTCAATCCAGCTCACATTTAGCTATCTTCTCTACTAGAAACTCATGAGAAACTTTGTCTGATGCTGTCCTGAAAAGGTACACTACACAATTCCATTCCCATGGTCAAATAAGCTAGTCACTTTTTTCAAACAAGGCTAGTTTGGCAAAAAA
Source organism: Liasis olivaceus (assembly GCA_030867105.1). NCBI lineage: Eukaryota > Metazoa > Chordata > Lepidosauria > Squamata > Pythonidae > Liasis > Liasis olivaceus. The sequence goes on along the minus strand of CM061350.1, from coordinate 79,291,532 downwards.
TATTCTTGATGAACGCAAGGTGGCTCTTACCAAGCAGTACATTCTTTCTAATTACTCACAAACTGACTTTTTTCCAGTACTGATGTCAAGCTGACTATATTTTCCTGGGTCCTTTTTTTTTCTCCTTTTTCTCCTGATAACAGAGAGAACATTTACCTTTCTTCAGTCCTCTGCTTGCTTCCCTGATTTATTCATTTATTTGTCTTGTATGCTGACTCTAAGGAGCTTACAGACCTACAACCACTAATAAGATTAAAGCAATATACCACAAGATCTATAACAACAATAACAAGTTTCCCCAACACTGAAGAACAACTCACACATACAAAAATTCACCCCCAGGAGGTACAAGACAAATACAGTTCCTCAGTACTCACATGCCTGCTGAAAAAGCCAGATTTTAACAGCTTTGTCAGATGAGTTGGAGCCTGTATGTTTTCAGGGAAATATTGTTCCAGACAAGGGGGTAGTGACAGAGATTCCTCAAGATTATACTTCCAGAAGGTTAGGATCCAGAAAGAACCTTCTCTTCCAGATTGTAATGGCTTGGCAGAAACCAGTGGGAGTAGGTTTTCCCATAGATACCTAGGCCCTGAACCCCACAGTATTTTAAAGATGACCACCATTTTGAATTACACATGGAATTACAATGGTTTGTAATCTTTTCTTTGCAAAATCATTCGCTTTCCCTTTGATTTCAATTTCTGTTAGAGAAGAATCTGAGATTTTGAAAAGCTCACTTATCCTTTGAGGTGGACCTTAACAAACAACAAACTACTTTCTGAGTCTACCCTGGATCAGGAGAATTTCATCTCTGTTCCTGTTATGGACAATCGGGGTACATTCCTTTCTAAGATAGACAGATCACACCATTTCTGTCAGTGTCACACTTATTCATTCATAAAACCATTCCACACAATTTCTGTTTCTTTCTGTGAATTTATTTTTGAAAACAAAAAATACCAACCTTACACAGAAATTGATATTAATTTACATTTGAAATGTTTCGAACATGCACATTTTATACATAGTTTTTTCCTAATGATACATATTTTGTAGGCAAGGTTGAGCCAAGAAGTACTTTGCAAAATTCAGAGCTGTGTGCAGTCAGAAATCCAACTGTTCCAATTTTCAAAGTAGCCTAGGAAATAAGAATCAGGTTATCTCACTTTAAAAAGGCAGACCAAACATATCTGTTCCCATCCCTGGTTCTTTCTCCAACTCGCTTCCACTCCCTGCCATCAATGGTATGTTACACAATGGTGTGACATGGTATAAAAACTGGCAGCATAATTTTTCATCATGTTAAGGTGGGAAACATACTAAGACCATAGCTGAGGCATGATACGGTTTAAAAATACACCCTCCCCCACTAAAAATAACTCCCCTCTAAAAATCTGAGGTCATGTGGTATCATGGAGTTTATATAATTATCTGACAAGGGCTATTGCGTACCTCAGGATATAAAGGTCTCCTGAATCCTGACCCTCTGTCTTCCGCCCCAATCAACCAGGGTCTGTTTTAGCAGGTCCCTTTGGGTTTTTAGATGAAAAGGGCCAGAAAAAGAAATGCTTGTATGCACTCCTAACTTTGAGTATTTTTTAACAGCAGGAAAGGATAGCTGGAAGATAAGAGCAGGCCTTCACCTTCATCCCTGACATCATCTGGTTTGTAGATGATAGAAGTCTTTTAAGTTCCACTTCTCTAATTGAAAGGAATAACTACAACATAGTTATTACTTGTTATTACAACATTAGTTTTACTTGACCTGATGCAAATTGACATTTCCTCCCAGCTCCTTTAAAAAGAATCATTGTGTTGGTTCATTCAGCTCTATCCTCCAGCTCCCTAACATAGGGAAATACATCTGCCTGATATGCCCTCTTTTGAATAATTACTCCTTCTATTTCAGCTCTAACAGCCCATAATAGTTAAACACATGCCTCTTTTCATCTACCAATACTCTAGCTGGACCCTTGGATTAATCAGATGCCTTTCTATGATTACATAATAGCAACTGAGAGTCCAACTCATAGGTCTCTAGATGACTTTCCACTGAAGGCTTATTTGGATCTATGCAAGTTGCAATTTAACCCCAAGTATCTGTGAAATCAATCTTACTTTAGCATTTATTGCTACAACCACCTAACATAGTTGCTGCTCCTGAAATGACATCTGTGACATATACTTCTCCTACACAGCTATCTCACTTACTTATGCAAATAGTGGAAGATCTGCTTTGATCTTTTGCTGTTTGAGGACTTTGATCCCATCGACCTGCATGAAGCTTAGTTACTTCTTTTTCTCCATAGGAAATACAACAACCTCTCCAATGAATTAATCATTCCCCTTAACTTTGTTAAAAAGTTGAATGATGGGACCAGTCAAACCTTCAAGCAACAAAGAGTTAACCAAAAAAAAAAAAAAATGATTTGCAATATATAATATGAGTACATGAGGAAAGGGGAGGGCAGCTTTAACCCATTAACCTGCTCAAGCAGCAATTGCATTTCTTAAGAATTAATTACACTGTTATTTCCCAAAAGGCTTGAAAACTGAAGCCTTTGTTCAAGAAAACAAGTCTATTAAATTTCTAGGAACACAGACTTATTTTTTACAGTATTGTCTTTTAATATGATAGCCTTCATTTTTACAGGTTCATGTTTTATTAAACTTGGCAGACGTTATGAGTTAGTATGCTTCCAAAGCCGCACGTCCATTCCGTTTTTCTCATGTGAACTGAATTTTAATATGCAAGTTGCATAGCTGAACACTAGCAGAAATTAATGGAGGTGGTCCTAAGAAGCAAGTTGCTAGAATCCTCTCTCAGAGATTCTGTAAGAGTCAAGTTTCAATGCAAAATTTGCTATTTTCAGAATGAGTGAGAAGTGCTTTGTGAATGTGTGTGTGTGTGTATGTGTGTGTGTGTGTGTGTGTGTGTGTGTGTGTGTGTGTGTATATATATATATATATATACACATACACATACATACACAGAGAGAGAGATTGAGATAATTAGTTTTTTTTATGATTTTACACATTATGTTTGCACATATTATTTTCCCAAACTGTTCTTTTAATACTCACTGGGCAGATTATTATTTATGTGTTTATTAAAATTTTAGTCAGAGGAGGCTCAGGGATGTTGAAAAAAGGGCATTAGAAGCCATATACATTTCTGGACCTCAGACTACTCACTCTATTGATAACAGATTTTTAATGGTACCCACTGCCTATTGCAATATAAAGCTGTAATTAAAAAAATAATAAAGTTCATGTTTTATGTCAATATCATATTCTCTTTTCTTTTTAAATCACAGAAAACGTGACCTGATCAACAAAATTGTACTTTCCCAAAGTTGTAGCTATAGAAAATTCAGGTATAAGATATTCCTTTTTACATTCTATTTTTGTCAACATTGAGAACTCTCACAATTCTGTTTTTGTGCTCTGTCAGGTCATTGTTGAAAATGTAAAGGGAATCATAATATGATATTCATAATTCACAAAATTTAGTGTTCGAAGCAAAACAAAACAAAACACCCCTGAAATATTTTTTAATACGTTGCCATAGAGTCAAGATAGTCTTTCCTATCAAAGAAGTTTACTTCAGTTTCAAGCTAGCTACTTTTTAAGGGACCACATCAAGTTTACCACTTCTGCTAAAGAAGCTGTAGAGCCCTGAAACATGAATAGTTATAACAGCCTCACAATGGCTTCTTTCTTCAACATAAAAATGTATCACAGAAGTGTCCTCAAATTCTATTCTAAATAATTAATAATCATAGATGAATTTGAAAATATATGACTAATAATTTATAATTTTCCCTTCCTTCCTTTTAAAAACCCATCTAAGTCAGAAACAATGATGTAAATAATTTACACTGTTCATAGTATCTAGAATCCTTCCTTCCATGGGAAGGGTACAGAAACCAAGGGCTAGCAGAACCAGAGACAATGCATGTTTGAACAGATTATAATCTCTTTGCAAGCTTCCCAAAAAATGACCTTTTCTAAGGAACATGATGGATAATGAGCTTAATAAATGCTATGATGAATACTCAGTCTAATGAAATACATATAATCCATCTGAACACACAGGTGCACAGAAATACAGTAACATGCTAGGGTGGAGTTAAAAAAAAAATAAATAAATAAAATGATGTGCCAAAGACCAGGAGAACAAATATGACTGATGTATAAAAGTACCAAGAGTCAGGTTATGAACTTCCAAGATCAAGAATTGCCCCATAACAGCTAGATCCCTCCCCAAATTGTCTTCCAACAATATTGGAAGACAAGATAGATGAAAACCAGTTGGTCAGAGTCCAATACCTTTAGTTCATAAAACCGAAGACAAGGAAGAGCTCTGCAGGTAATCTGTGCTGCTTTTTGCCTGTTACTTCTCTTACTATCTTTTTCACACTGGGAATTATTTCTGGAATTAAGGAGCTACAACACAACTTTTGGTAACTATTTAGATAAATAAATCCTCTGCTTACTTTAGTTAAGAAAATCATGTTGATCAGCAATGTGTATTTCTAAGTGGCTGTGCTGGCACTGAGAAGTATATTAAAAAGACAAACATATTCAAGCTTTCATTCAATAAATGCATCCAACTGTTGTGCTGTTGCATTCCATGGTGATTGTGCCAATCAGGGACAATCCCCAGTTCCAACTACCCATTCAGGAGGAGGAGCATGTTATGGGTCTTTAGGATGCTAAAGAGTTCCATCTGATGGGATCTAGGAGATGAGGCTTTTCTGCCATGGCACCCACCCTTTGGAACATCATCCCCCCGTGGTGATATTAGCCCCAACCCTATCGATCTTCTGGATCCAGTGGAAACAGGAAGCCTGCGAGATGGCTGCATTATGTGTTGAGACTTTAACTCATTCTCCCATGGTCTTATTTATGTTTATGTTTCAAGTGTCTTAATTGTTTTTAATGGTTATTTAAGACGTTGTTTTAATTGTTTTCTTTTATTGTATGCTGCCCAGAATCACATTTGTGAGATGGGCGGCTATATAAATTTGATAAATATATAAACTTTAAAAGAAAGAGGAAACTTTTAAATATTTTTTTCTTGCCTTCAAAGAAAGGTCATTTATCTGCTTTGCAATATAATTCTTTTAAAAATGTTCAGTTTTAAACTAAACATCATTTTTTCCTTGTATGCATATGGGATGGATACAGTACTAAGGGTGAAAAGGATGTCCATTTTCCAATGTGAAAGAAACCCTTTCAATTTCTGAAATTCAAATATTAAGCCCACCTTTTTTTCTGAATGTTTAGAGATAAGGGAAGAGGCACAATTAATCTTTTAGGAATGGGAGAAATGCTGCCCCACTTTTACCTTGGAGTGTACATGCAGGTAGTCCTTGACTTACAACCATTTGTTTAATGACTGTTTAAAGTTATGACAGTACTGAAAAAAAGTGACTTATGACCGGTTCTCTCACTTACAACTATTGTAGCATCCCTACGATCACATTATCAAAATTTGGATGCTTGGCAACTGCCATGTATTTATGACAGTTGTAGCATCCTGGGGTCATGTGATCACCATCTGCGACCTTCCCAGGGGGCTTCTGACAAGCAAAGTCAATGGGGAAGCTGAATTTGCATAATGACCATGTGATTCATTTAACAACCATGACAAAAGGTTGTAAAATCAGGCATGACTCACTTAACAACTGCATTGCTTAGCGATGAAAATTCCAGTCCCAACTGTGGTCATAAGTCAAGGATTACCTGTACTTTTTTTTCAACACATTACCTTTCTTTTATCTTGGATTTAAAACAACATCTTGCCCTAAATGGTAGCTTTGGTGGCCCAGCCATTTGCATGAAAAACATTGACTTTAGAACAAGATTTAGTGTTTCATCCCCAACAACTCAACTGCAGGCCAGCCAGGTATGATACAAAAGGCCTGTTTCCCTCCATCATTAGGCATTCCTTTTTCAGAAATGTCCCTGGCTATCAATTTCTTCTTGGATTTCCAGGTACAAAGAGGAAATTGAATGTAACAGCTGAAAGTATTATACGAGTTTGATGAAAATGAGATTGCAATCTATACATAAATGATATGAGGTATGGGTGGGCAATCAGAGCCCGCTTGTTACTGGACTGAGGCATCTAACAAGGTTAAACTGTGGTTAGTTAACAGAGGGAGGTAAGAAAACTTTATTTTCCAAAGCCCTTCTTTTTTCTACGGAACCTGATATGTACCCATGGGCATGACAGATATCAGAAATAGAAAGGAAGACTTGAGAGAATTTACAGTATCTCCTTTCTTCCATTTTTCCCTTACTACTAGAGATGTGAGAAAAGTATGGAGAAATAGATTTTTGAAGGTGGGTTGAAACAGAGAAGGCTGGGAGGAAATGCTTTTATATCTGGGGCAAGCATTGTGAGCTATATTTGAGTGTACAAATGCAATATCAACAATCCTGCCTTCTGAACTTTAATCCTGAGAGGGACAAGAATCTTTCCATGAGCATTCTTTCCAATCAACATTACATTTATTATTATTATAATTGGTTGCATAGTTGTTTAGACTGGATCTGGCATTTTTATCCACCTATCGAGTCCTTCCCAAGGACCTGGGATAGGCAGATGTTGTTGTTTGATGGTGTTAAAGGTATCGTTGCAGGTTGCAAGCTGTTCCAAGTAAAGCTGCCTTTTGCAATTGACTGATGGTGATTTTGTCAATGCCGATGGTCTTCAAGTGGTGCTCTGGGTGTTTTGGGTTGTATCTATAACTATTGGTACTATCTTTGCTTTCTTTTGCCACAGTCACTCTACTTCTGTTTGCAGATCTTTATATTTTGTGATTTTCTCCAGTTCTTTCTCTTCTATTCTGCTGTCTCCAGGTATTGCAATGCCCAGTATCCAGACTTTTTTTCTCTTCCTTATCAACAATTGTTAAGTCTGGGGTGTTGTGTGGCAGGTGCTTGTCTGTTTGAATTCTGAAGTCCCAGAGCACTTTAGCTTCTTCATTTTCTATGACTTTGTCTGTTTTGTGGTCCCAACCAGTTCTTGCTTTCAGGCAAATGGTGTTTCTTGCAGATATTCCAATGCACCATTGTTGCTACTTTGTCATGCCATTCTTTGTAGTCAGTCTGTGGGATCTTCTTTGAGCAGCTAACTAGGTGGCCCATTGTTTCTTCAGCTTCTTTGCAGAGGCGGCATTTGCTGTCTGTTGCTGTCTTCTCAGTTCTGGCATTGCATGCATTTGTTCTTAAGGCTTGGTCTTGTGCAGCCAGAATTAACCCCTCTGTCTCTTCCTTCAGATTTCCTATTCTTAGCTGTTGCCAGGGCTTGTTGCTATCTGCTTTGCCTGCTAGTTTTGTGTGTGTGTGTGTGCATGTGTGTGTACTGGCCATGTAATACTTTGCCTTGGCATGTCACTTTTCTATTCTTCATTTGGCCATTCTTATAGGCCAGTTTGGTTTCTTTGGTATTCAGTAAGCCTCCATGGTGTACCAGCTTATTATTATCATCATCATTACTATTCCATTTATCAAAGTAGCAAATAGTTCATCAACTCTAATTTGTTGTTCATCTGACATTTGCTTGTTGGCACTTGAGGTTCTCATTTTTTCAGGGGAAAAGATGGGCATATTCAAGGCATAATACGTGTGTGCTATTATCACAGTCAGCATTTCTGAAATAGAAACAACCCATCAACATTATTAATGTATGCTCATTGCCCGGTTTTCTTTGGCTGTAATTTGTAGGGAGAGGGATATTCACCTGGTCCTTTTGCAGAAGCAAAGTTGGTCCCAGGTTTTCTTTCATGCTACTGAGTAATGACACAAACATACGGCATTACAGGAGCTGGATGGTGGACAGGTGTTGATGATTATTCCTCTGAAACACGAGAGCAATTGCTTACACCTGCTCCTTACTTTGTTGGGCACCTTCCAGGAATTTCATCAATACCCACAGCTTGAAATCAGTCCTATCGTAAACCAACCTGTCGTTGCATAAGACAAAGTTTCACATACAGTTTTGTGAAAAAGTTTTTACCCCCCTTCAGATTTTTGACTTTTTTTGTAGCTTTGCCGCTGAATGTTTCCAGAGCTTCTTGTAATTCTGGCTGATATGTAAAGGGTGAAGAGATAACATCAAAACTTGGGGCATCTTTCAAAATGAAGTCATTCCAATGTGGAATGTGCCAGTTTTCAAAAGTAATCCCTCCCCCATCCTTTGACTCAGGATCCAGTTGCCCTACCTTTGCTGAAATAGGTATATCTAGATGCTTCCAGTAATCAGACTCATATTGCTGTATAGAAATATTGTCCCATTCTCCATGGTAAACTGTTTTAACTCAGTGACATTTGAGGGGCACTTGAATTGCACTTGGCAACCAGGCTAGCTCCTACAGCAATGGCATTACAAGGCAGTATTGAGACCAGCCAATAAGCACATGGACCATGGCATTCTAGACTGTAGAGAGCCACAGAGATGACCTTGGTGAAGCTAGGCAAGGGCAGTGATGGTTCCATAAACAAAAGCATACTTTAAGTGCAGGCAGCAACAAAAGCATGAGAAAGAAGCTCAGACTGATTAATTCAGTATAGTATAAAAGGGAGGAGGGAAGCTTTTAAAATTGTTACTATACCCTATATCAATAAAGTATAGTTCCAGTCAAATTAGCAGTCTCTTTCTTGACTTGGCCTACTCTGAAGGATTGATGATACTGATGTTCCTGTCTTCAAGGGCAGTCCCATATAGCGCAAAATTATAATAGTCTAACTGAAAGACATGGGCATAAGTGACTGTCCTCGGGGCACTCAATACCATGTTAGATTGCAGCTGGCATACCAGTGGGACAAAGGTTTTCCTGAACTTGACTTCCACCTGTTTCTTAAGTGAGAACTATGAGTCCAGGAGGATCTCCTTGCTGTGAGTCTGCTCTTTCTGCAGGGTGGAGACACAACCCCATAAAAAATCAACGATGGTCCTGTGCTGAAATCTCTAGATTTCTGACTTAACTCTGACTTGCTTGGGTTGAGTTTGAGACTGTTTTTTCCAAATCCAGACTCTGATAGCTCCAGATTTCTACTGCAACTATCATCAGACCTGGGGTGGTGAAGTACAACTGGATATGATCAGCATATTGATGGTACCTCACCCTAAACTGATAGCTGGCCTTTCCCATGTGGATGTAAAATGGGATAGGGGAAATGATTAAGCTCTGGCAACTGATTCTATCTGCTCAGGTAGAAGCAGAACCACCACAACTACCAACGCTGCAGGTGGCTTAGCAGAAAATTGTGCCAATAGTATCAATACCTGAAGTCTTAGAGAACAAGGATGGTCACACTTCCTCCATCTAAGTCCTTCTATAGGTAATCAATGAGAACCACCAATGCAGTTTCTGTTCCATGACCAGGTCTGAAACAAGATCACTATCAGCCCCACTAGACAGACTAGACCAGAAAATCAACTCCACAGGAAGACTAGAACTATACTTTACTGAGATAGGCTACAATAACAGAATCTAGTAAGGCTGATTGTGCTTCCCTTCCCCTTTCAATGCTGCTGGGTTCTTACAGTCCCTCCATGAAGCATTAACTTCAGCCTGGATGCCATTCCCAGTCTTTTCCCAGCCACTTTCATGAGCCAGAGATCACCAAGAACTCTATACACTCCCTTGAGAGTCACAGGCTTAAAATCCTCCCAGGTGCTATCACCTCTGCCATCTCAATAAATTCCATCCATTTGGTTTCAGCTCAAAACAGATAGGATCAATTTTATCCAAAAATTGCTTGACCAGATGATTACTATTTATACTCACTGGTTCTCCCAGGCCATCCTTCCATAATATGGTCTAAGACACTCTAAATAATAAAAATGGCCAGCATTCCAGGGAGGCAATAAATGTGGAGAAGAAATTGTGCTTTGCTGCTCTTATTACTGCAGTTTGAGCTCATATGTGTGTTCAGTCAAGCTCGCTTCTTGATTTTCACTAGTATTGATCCTTGGATGTCAGCTCTTCAAGGGAATTCAGACAAAAAAACCAAAACCATGAGTATTAACACTACCTTTATTGTAAGGTTATAGTAATAGAATATTGCAAATCTGAAACACTTCTTCCATTCCTTGCCTTTACTGTGAGGGTCCTTTGCTTTTCAAGGACTGGACACAGCATAGCAAATCTGTACAAAATCCTTTATTACAGCACACACCTTCCCCAACAACGGACTATTGCTCTTCACCCTTCTAGGACTTGCAAGGTGATGTTGCCATGTAAATATGCCTTTAATAGTCAGTCCTTTAATACATAGTTCAAGCAAAAGTCCCTAAGTCTGCAAAATGGCATACAACCTTCACAACGTTCTTACTGTAGTTGAGATGAGGCACTGCTTCATGCTTCAATAACACTACTGTTATTCTTTTTCTAGTTGCTACTGAGCTCCTGGCAAAGGTCCAAGCAGGACTCCCACCAGGATATGCTGCTCACCATAACTTATAGTCCTAGCAGTTGAGCAATAGTCCTCTTACCTGCTTGTAATAGCTGCCAATCTCCAGACGTTGCCTCCGCTTCCCCATCTGTATTCAGTTTTCTTATCTTCTTTTCTCCTACACACACCTCCCTGCTCTGTCTTAGCATTTGCTTTTGTAAGCTAAGAGCCTGGGTGGGGTGAGGCTATCTCTGGATGTCAGCACATATTTAAAAATGCCAGGGTGTGGCTCAATTATTACAGGCAGCTGGAACACCAGCTTGGATGCTTGTGAGTAAAGTTGTGTTAATGAATGACTGTATGAGGAAAATGGGGTGAGAAACATTTCTGCTTGGTTACGACTACTTATCCCAACTTCACTCCCTCACATTTACTTTCCAGAGAATTAGGGAGGGTAACTTCTGAATGACTTCCCATGTCCTCATTCCTTCTGTGGGCTGAAATATTTCTTCTCTGACCATTCCCTAGGCTGTGGCTCCTCTTCCTCCAGTTTCCCAAGATTATTTTCTCAAACCAGTACAATGTGTCTCCTCACCCACTTATTTCCCAGAGCTCATAAGAAAGGCAATGAGCCCTTTTCCAGAGGCTAAAGGTCTCCAACAGAGGTACCCTCCAGACTGCTGGGAAAATCCTTAACTGCTGTCTCCAGATTTATCAGGCATCATGGGTGAGTCATCTTAATTGGCTGTTACTCTGTTGTGGATACTGCTGACTCCAGTTAACCCCATTGTCACAACAACGTGATCTGTACATTGCAAGGAACTGATGGAGATGCCCCCATCACAAGGTCATATCTCATGTACTTTGAAGTAAATGCCTAATCTAATGTACAATCAGCAAGGCAGGTTGGACCAGTGATAACTTGAGACAAGCTCATGATTGCCATGGTGGCCATGATCTTCTGAGCTGCCTCTGATTCAAGGAGGGGAAATATAAATCGCTCAGTATCAATAGCACAGGATCAATTGTCACAGTATAGTATCCCAAGAAGCACAGTACATCATGAAGTTCTAGGTGTCCCAGAACTGCCTTGAGTAAATTTTCAGGAAACATAAAGGATTCAAATGGGGAGAAGGCACTTAAAACAAATCTTTCCCCTTTTCCTGTTAACATATATTGCTTATTGGTTTAAGCTGTTATAAAGAACAGAAGGGCAACATTAGAAGCAATCTACAGATTGCAGTAGTCTATTAAACAGGCTACTGTGTGGATAATATTGGTATATATGGATGGCATCTTCAGGCCTCTTTCTTCTCTACATTTCAATGGCTTTCTGAACCTAACATAAAAATATACATCAAAGTGTTAAGTGCAAATAATAAAAGTTCTTTTCTTCTTTTGACTTCACTGCATTGCCTACATAAAATTTAATGCATTTCTAAAATATATATTTCGACTCCTGTTGCTATTGCCAGTTTGTATATAAAATGTTACTGTGGAATTTAATTCCTTTTCAGATTAAATGGCTGGTTTGTTAGAATTTTAGTGTTATCTGAACCTTGGAAAGATAATCAATCTCAAAAGAGGTTATTTGAAGAAGTATTATCATATAATTTACTTCTGAATTGTTTTATAAGTTTCTCATCTTCCATTATTTTTTCTCCTACTCACTCCATTTTATTATACTTCCTAGACTTTGGATGGATGAAAAAATGCATTATAACTTCAGACATATCATAAGTAGATATAAAGATGGATAAAGTCTCACCACTTTCCATTACTAGAGTTTGTAACTTGATTCACCAAGACTGAGCATTTGCACAATTACTGATCGACAGTGTCTGTATTAATTAAGGCTTTTGAGCTGACAATCAATAGCTATTAATTTCAGTTGTTTTCTTATTTTCTTCAATACTTCAAATCAAATAATTCCATCAGTCCATCTAATGTACAAAATGACCTTGTACTTGCCCTACAAGGGGATCTTTGCAAAAAAAAGCAATAGTTCTGAAGTATTCTCAGCTCTGGATCCTTTAAGAGGGACCAAATGACAGGTACACACATACAAATGAAGCCTTTACTATATCTTAAACCAACTCCTTCAGCCCCCTTCTTTCAAGATGGGCAACATTTGAGACTATATGTGGTAGGTCAAATAGATGCAGGTGCCTTGTCTGTAATCATCAGGTTTCAGAGACATTACTAGCTGTGCACTGGGCAGCCCCCCCACATCAATTATAACTGTATTATCAGTTTCTACATGGATGTATGGATGCACTTTCATCTCAAAGTGCTTAGCAAATTCACCACAACGGTGACTGTAGAGGAACATGGAGATAACTTGAAGAAGAAATGTAAGAAAAACGGCATAAACATCAGCTTAGCCCTGGAAGGGAGGAAGGGATGAGAAAGAAAGTTAAGGTTGTCCTGCTTTGATTCTCTTGGGTACAAGAGGGGGGAGAGAGAAACTCTGCCATGTTTTCAATTTTCTTTTATTTTACACCATAATAATAGAGTTCCAAAGGTTCTTGTGGTATGTTTCTTGATCTATCTTGCCTCAAAGAGGCGACAATGGCTGTAAATTCAGGAGCTATCACACTAGGCCAAAAACCTTTCACCACTATAAACAATTCTATTGGATGACACTTCAAGGATTTGTTGGATGGGGCAAAATAAGCCTTTTTTTTTTTTTTTTTACTTCCATCATACAGTAGGCACAATGTTCTGCACTTGGTTATGGTTGGCTTCATTCATCTTTAGCCTTGTCCTACTTATACTCTAAGCCATGTCACTACCTATCTTATTCCCTGAAGATGCTGCATGAATCAAGAGACATTACAGTTTCTACCTAGAATGGGTATTTAAGAGCAATTGTGTCAATGCCCATTCCATCTCCATAAGTGACAAGAGCCCCAGCAAGATCACCAGCCCTGCCAGCCATAACCCCCATGGACATTCTGATGGGTCCTTTATTCCTGCCTATCTAATTCTCATAAGAAAGTAACCTGGCCATGGCCATGAAGTTAAAAAACTCTCCATCCCCCCCCATCCCCAAACTCCTTTCTCTTTGTCTGGTTGCAATACCATGTCCAAGGCATGGCCTGCCACATATATCAAGACAATTATACTTTGAAAGAGCCCCAAGGCTGTCACAGTAACCATGAAATTCCAGGCTGGTCCCATTAGATGGACTATAGCATACATATTAAAATCTCCCAGGACAGCAATCTGCAAATCTCCTAAACCATTTCTGAGACCATCTTAGCAACTTTGTCCAAGAAGGTTGCCAGGAACATAGTTACTAAGATTCTTCACAAGAATATGGGAAGTAAATAAATGACAGCAATATTCCACATACCATGATACAAGCTTATTGACCTGTATCTGTTGTAATTTGATATGTTTCAGTTGGTGGACTGCATGTTGCTTGGGTTGACCTTTTAGTGGATAATTATAGCCATTTGATTCATATTAACGGGAGATTTGCCTATCGAGTTACAGAGCTCCATTAACTTTCAGCATCACCTTTAAAGCTTTTATTATTATTATTTTTTTTTTGTTCATTTGTTTTAATATTTTATGGACTGTATCTCAGCCCTATACAAATAAAACCAAAATCTACTTTACTTATACTGACTACAGGTGACAGGGAATGGGGAAAAAAACAACATAGGTGACCAACACAAGTGTAGTGGTGGAATTACAAAGTGGAATTAGATTCAAATCCTTACTAAATTGTTGAGTTCTCTGGGAGGCCTTCAGCAAATTATTATTGCTCTGTTGAACTTTTATTACAAGCAAGGTAAAATAAAGTTTCCCTCGTATATACGTACTAGAGATTTGGGATGCAAATTTTATAAATGCTTCAAGGAAGAGCATACTCTATTGATTACATTCTAAAATGGGGAAAGCAGCCTGGCCCTGATTTCCATTTTACTGAACAGTTTCATATAATTCATCCTGAATGTTTCCCCCCCCCCTCCTACATCTCTCTCTTACTCACTCACTCTCTCTATGTATCATTAATCATCATCATAACCAGAATACAGTAATAAAATAATAATTAAAATCCATAAAACCAATTTATGACTGATTAAAATGTCTAGATAAACAGAAAAATGTGAATTCTGCTTATCTTATGATAGTCTTCTTTTACAATTATAGTTATTAAATGCATTATATTTCTTATTGTAACTCCAGGGAAAACAAGATATAGCTACATCATTGGGGTTAATATAATATGTAGTTAATTCTCAGGTCAAGCTTATTTTGATGTGCCTGGCAACTTATCCATTTCTAATATAGAGTATAATCTTTCAGGCAGAGCTAATGGCTCTGCAGTATAATAAACTGTGATCAGATCAAGGTACTTAAAGTGGGATCAGGTTCTGTCAATGCATAGGAATCAGATAGTACAATATAAACATTACTCTACATAAGCATGTCTGCAATGATCTCCTTTTTCCCTATTGGGTATTTATTTGCATAAAATGAGGAACAGATTTTGACAAACTTGATAGCATTTATTTTAATTGTGGAGGAAGAAAACTGCTCAGAGCTTATTCCTACAGATATGCATTTATCCATACAATTTCTAATGATGTCATATTGTTAGCCCTTCAAGGTAAACTGGATTAGGAAACCAAAGTATTGCATTCAAATGCTACATTTATTGTAAGGTTACAGTAACAGAATCTTGAAAGTTTGAATGTTCTCACCCCCATCCTTTATCTTCATGAATGCTAGGGAGGGACTTTTCTGAGACACTTGACTTACAGTTCTGGCCCAGACTCAGATTTCTTTTATCTTACCATTATCTTGGTTGCAGCTCTTCCTCCTGTTCCTCAAGGTCATTCCTTCTTCCCATTACACATATTTGTATCAAAGTGGATTTCAGAAATGCAAATAAACTTCATGTAGGTTTTAGTTGAGTATAACAGGCTATGTCTCAGGACTAGTCTGGAAGATAAATTCTCCAAGAAATGGTCCCTAAGGGCAATTGTTAGAACAGTAATAACATATTATTCCAATGGCATGCCATCTTAGGCTCCAAGCCTACATTTGCCCCCCGCATTGACTATGATATTAACTTTAATTAAATAACTGTATCTAATTTAATTATTTAATTCAACAATTTTAATTAAATTTAAATCTAATTTAGCATTTGTCAGAGCTCCATCTTCTTCTGGGTGGGGACCCAATGCACTACTCAAAGTCCAAGTATAGCCTGTGGCATAATAAAAGTTGAAGACCTGTTTCTACCTGCTTGCATGGGGGATAACAACTCTACCCAATCCTGGGGGTGGCTAGTGCCTTGATGATGCTCCCTGAGTGATAGCCAATTATTTTGGATCTTTTTATTTTTTATTTAATATTGTAATTTTGTAATTTTAATTGATTTTAATTGTTTTGTAAACTGCCCAGAGTCGTTTAACAAGATGGGCGGCAACAAATTCGATAAATAAATAAATAAATAAATAAATAAATAAATAAATAAATAAAATAGCTGTGCACCTTGTAGCAACTCTGTTGAGTTAAAAAAAAAAAAAGTTCTAACTATTCATTCTGGAACATGCTAGAAATTTCATGTTACCAGACATTGCCTTCTGTAAGTAGTCTAAAAGCCTATTCTTTTCAGGAAGCAAACTATGTTACTTAAAAAACTGTTCTAGAGCCCATACCTGGCCAATAAAATTTAGAGCTATTCCTTGTTAACACTGAATATGTTCTCTCTAGATTAAGTAAAGTGGCAAGTGAATGAATATTACCATACTATTCAGGATAAGATTGTGAGTATCTTTTTTCAGCCAACTAGATGAACATATACATACACAATGAAAGAGACAGACAGACAGACAGACAGACTAATAGTTTCACTGAATGGGTAAACTGATGCGTATTGGGGCAAGATAAATCCTAACTTCTTATATACATTGATGAGGTCTTGGCTAGCAATGAAATGGGATATTGAAGCATGGCAGATATCAATGAAAACATTGACCCTTGAATGGATGCTATAAAAATGATGATGTTCATATTAGGGGTCATGTTATGTATGTTATATGGTATAGATTGAATACATATACGTTAGACATATATACTTCCATTATATGTTATATATTGAAACTAATATTCTTAATATCAAAACTTTTTTTTTTTTGAACAAATCTAAAGAGCAACCATACTTGGAGTACTGTAAGAGTTTGAAAAGTGTGCAGAAAAAGGACACTAAAAAATGACTGGAAGTCTGGATCAAGCTCCCTTTCAGGGAAACGTTACCATGTTTAGTGTTATTAAGCTTAGGAACGAGTGAATAAAAGCTATACGAAACATCCTTTGACACAATGTCAGAACCTGCAATTTAATTAATTGGATTGGAATGAAGTTCAAAACAAGTAAGTGATTCTTAAATTATGTCTTTGACACTTTCTTATTTAAAAGGTGATTTGATGAATGGAAGATATGGATATCCATAGTCACTCATCAATACATAAGTATTTGTGCTTTAAAAAAATATATATTAGAGATTGTTGCTCCTATTTATTTAAATCATTTCATCTCAGTGGGAGTTCAACTTGAAAGACATTGCAACTTATATAGTATTTGTATTTGTCCTGACTAAATATGCTATGGGACACGGTGGCACAGCGGCTTAATGACACTGAAAGTTGCCGGCCAGAAATGGCTGACGCTTCAGCGGTTCGAGTCCAGCCTTCGCGTTAAACAGGGTGAGCTCCTGTTTCCTCCCCAGTTCCTGTCAACCCAACAGGTCGAAAACTCACGTGAGTAGATAAATGGGTACTCTCACTCCAGTGGGAGGAAAAATGCTGGCTGCGCCTTGGAAAAAGGAGTCGGGAGCAGTCGCCGATAAAAATGCGAAACCGCGCTTGCCCGAAAAGGGCACGAAGCAATGGAAACCCCGCCTCCTGCGCTCACCAGCTGGGCTCTGCTCTAGGAAGGAGGCTCTGGGAAACCACTTGCGAAACACTTGCCTTGAAAACTGCAAGGACTCATCCAAGCAGTCACTGCAGAGTCAGTAATGACTGAGCGCAGATTATATCTATATCTATATCTATCTATATAGATAGATAGATATATAGATATATAGATAGATATAGATATAGATATAGATATAGATACAGATATAGATATAGATATATGCTACATTGCCCTTACCAGTTGCTGTGGAGACTTATGATCTCATGTTCTGCTTATAGGCATCTCATGAGCATCTGGTAGGAATTCCAGACTAAACAGCCATTTAGCTATTAAAACCCAGCAGAGTTTTAACTCACTGACTCATTAGACTGCATTCCAGACTCAAAATATTGTAAGACTTTGTTTTCATTCTACAGTTTCTGATACCGTGAACTGCATTTAAAATAGGTATATCTACTAAAACAATTTCAATAGATAACACATCTTCACAGATTTAAAAATTAGCTGGCCTGAATGAAAAATAATACCAAATTTATTGAGCATCAGGTTCTCCTTAAACCATATCCACATCACAAAAAGCAATTCACATTCTAATTGAAGATGTTGCCCTTCACTCTCAGATAAGAATGTTTCATTCTTTTTTTTTCCTACTCTACTACAATCCATTTATTTTTATCCCAGAATGTGTAGATGATAACATAAGAATATAATAAGAAAAGCTCTTGTCAAATCATTTCTAAAACAGTTTTTAAAAACCTAAAAAGAATAGTTCTTTGCTAAGCAACTACCCCATCAAAAACAAATAGCTTTACGGTTTTATCTGTAACTGACTTTGAAACTGAAGTACACTAATAGGCATTTCAGAAGAATTATTTGACATAAAATGTCAAATCTCCAAGATATTAATAAGCTAGAAAATTTTCTCACTCACAAAAAGATTTATTAAAGTGTCTTAAAAATGACTGATGTTGAATGCCAGAATTCTTTAAAATCATCATGATGTTATACACTGTGATAAAAAATAGATTTTTTTTGCAAAATATTTAACACTTACCTGAATAAAATGGTTAATACTGTGTTATAGAAGTTGGTACCAAGTTTTAAACAGAATCAATAACATCTATTTATTTGAACTTTAAACTCATGCCTTCTTTGCAATGGTATGTATAGATCATGATAACCAACAACAACTTTACCACAATTGTAAGTATGGACTGAAGTACTAAATTAAAGATTAAGAAGGCTTTAAGAGTGTTTCCACAATCAGTTGGACATATTTTCCTTTTTAAAATAATATGAAACTTTATTACAAACATATAATCACTTTACATTCTTCAACCTGATACTAAAGAATAAAGATTAAGGATACGGAGAAATAAGAAGCTGAAAGAAAGCTAAAAAAAAGTAAAATATAAAAACATCCTAAGTAGGAACTTTTGATAGCTCATTTTCCCCTTCCCTTCCATTGTCCCTAGCCACTCATTACTACATAAGTATTTGTGCTTTTTAAAAAATATTGGAGGTTGTTGTTTATATTTATTTAAATCATTTCATCTCAGTGTGAGCTCACTTGAAAGACATTGTAACTTTTATAGTATTTGTATTTGCCATGGCTAATATGCTACATTGTTTCTGCTCATTGTATTGTTTCTGCCTTTCCTGTATTTATTTTTCCTTATTTGTTTCATTGTATGTATGTATTGCTGCTGCAATCTGCACAGACTCCCAGCATTTCTGTCCACCCTGCCTGTTCAATCTGACAGAATTTTATTTTTTTTAAATAACTTAGGAGCCGAATTAATTAATTAATTAATTAGACAATAAAATTGTCTTGTTCTGGATCCCATTGATTAAACAATGTCATCTGATGGGACCCAAGAAGTGAGATTTTTCTGTCACAATACTGGCACAGCATATCCCCAGAAATTTTATTGCTTCTGCCTGGCCTGGTTTAGACAAGCCCTTAAAACGTGATTCTTCCCCCAGGCCTTAGTTTAGGGTAGGTGGTACTCCTGGCTGGGTGTCTGGAATGGTGCTGGTTTTCTTTCTGTAGCTGCTATGGAACCAGACAGCCTTGATTGATAGATAGATAGGTAGGTAGATAGATAGATAGATAGATAGATAGATAGATAGATAGATAGATAGATAGTATTTGGCACTAGAACAGATAACATTTTAGAGAATATAAGAACAGCCTTCCTGAATTAAACCAAGGACAACTGAGTTCCACATTCAGTTTTTAAGTGAATATGCCCAAAGCTTCCCACCCAAAACTGAAGCAAGACTGTGAGGTAGACTTCCCCTGATATTTGTCTTCAATATTGATCCTGAAGGAAGAAGGATCATTGTTTGATCATCAATCAATACTTTGCATGCAGAAGGTTGCAAGCTACAGGCATATTCACTCAAAAGGATCTCAGAGCAGATGATGGCAACGATTTTTACCTAGTACCCCCAAGAGCTGCTACCATGTTCCAAACAGGTATTTGTCAGAGGTGGAAGAAAGATTCATAGCTATTTGCTGCTATACTTACATCTCCAGAATCTGTAAAATTCTTTTTAAAGCCATTACTCTTTGGCTCTTCAGATGGGAAAGTAAGTAACAAACAATAAGAAAATGATAGCTCTTTTACCAATTCTGGATTTATCCAAAATCAACTTTTGATTTTGACAACAAATTGTAACTTTTAATGACAAAAGAAGCAATATAACCTGCTCTCTGTATTGGTTCTGGTCTAAGAAATGTCTCCCATCAACTATTCTTTGGGATAAATGTAATATTTCTTGAATCTTTACTTTTAACTTCACTGGGAACAATGTCCGAGTTGCTGCAACCAGAATTTTGTTCTACGATGATGATGATGGTGATGATGATGATGATGATTTTTTTTCTTTAGTAAAACGTAACAGTCTATAATTAAAGCAACTCCTTACATTTTGTTGTGATATTAATAATTCCTTATAATACATTCAACATCAAGTCTTTATCCCCTCCTCCCTTTTTTTAATTGCACACATACATCATGATGTTTGAAGGCTAATATCTACAGTCTCTCTTTTTTTTTTTTTTTTGCCTTTAAAAAGTTTTATTTTATTCTTTAGACAAATATTTGTACAAAAAAGTTTTTTTCAACATTTAGAATAACGTACAATAACGATCAACATCTCTTTCTAAACATCTTGTTGTAATACATTATGTTGATAGTACTTTTTGTCATTATCCATTTTTGACATTCTTTTTCCAAAAAAGTAGAGACAAATTATAACCTTATAAACAAAATTCTCTAAGCTAAACTTAGTTTCTGACTAAATTAGCTGTCAATATAACTTTAACCCCCTTATATAACTCCTGATAATGTTAAGCTCTTGGTATAATATTTATTTCTATTCATTCACATTCTTTACAATAAGAAACCCACTGTCATTGCTTCATTTTCATCAATTAAATACAGGTAGTCTAGTAATGTTTGCCACGTTTCTTTAAATTTCAGAATCTTTCAATAGGCATGTCAGTTTTGCCATTTGTGCTAGTTCAATAAGTTTAATCATCCATTCCTCCTTTGTCGGAATAGTTTCCTTTTTCCAATATTGAGCATATATTAGTCTGGCCACAGTAATCATATAAAGCATTAAAGTACTGTATTTTTCTTGTTATTCGTTATCCACAAGATCTAATAAAAAAAAATCTGGTTTTTTTTCCATCTTTTTCTTGAAAAATTTCTGAAACATTTCATGTATCTGTGCCCAGAATTTTCTAGCTTTGCTACAGGTCCACCACATGTGGTAAAACATTCCTTCCATTCGGAGACATTTCCATCATTTATTTGAAATTTTGTTATACATTTTTGCTAATTTCTGTGATGTCAAGTACCACCTAAACATCATCTTGTAAAAGTTCTCCTTGAAATTGTAGCATAATGAAAATTTTAGATCTTTGGTCCATATTTTTTCCCATTTTTCTAATGGGATGTCGTGTCCAATATTTTTTGCCCAGGTGGCCATGCAAGTTTTAACCTGTTCATTTTTTAATTTATTTGTAACAACATTTTGTATATTTTTGTAATAATATGATCATTATTGGAATAAAGTTGTTTTTCAAATTCTGATCCTTCTTTATTAAATTTATAATTCTTTTTATCTAGCTTGAATCATTCATTCAATTGTGAATAAGTAAACCAGTTACAGATATTGCCTTCATTTCCTAGTTCATCTCTAGATTTTAATATAGGCCCTCCGCTTTGGTCAAATTTTAATAAACATCTACAGTTTCTTAATGGGTTTAGACTTTGCTGCTATGTTCATTCAGCCTACATTATAGCCAGTATAATGGGTAAGTTTAAGTTTACCATAAGGTCACGGATATTTGACAGATGCATTCTCCAGGCTGAAATAGTCACAAATACATATACACAAGTACAGAATAATACAATTAATAAATCCGTAACAAAGACATAATAACATATAACTCAGTATCAGTATAGTGATCCTGTGCATGCTTTGGAAATGGTTTAAAGAAAATGTTTTGGATCTTGTATAAGCACGGGGCCTTTTTATTATCTGTTCAAATAGCTTTGTCTTTATTTCAGGCTTCCCCGTGAACCTAAAATTGCTTTTAGGAATCAATGGAACCTCTAGTTACGAATTTAATCCATTCCGTGACTCTGATCACAACTCGAATTGGTCGCAACGTGAAGCACGTTTTCCCATAGAGTTCAATGTAAATACGGTTAATCCATTCCGCCCTCTGAATTTGGTTGCGCCGCGAGGCACATTTCCCCATAAGGTTCAATGTGTCAGCCAGCATTGCACGGCTAGGAAATTCCCCAGGCGTGCTTTAGTCAGCCCTAGCGCAGAAAGAGGAAGTGCTAATGAAATCTGAGCTTTTGTGTGCGCACGCACAGCCGGGAGCAGAAGCTTCCCCCCCCCCCCACTGATTCCTCTGCGCTCTTTCCTTTCTCCATAGCGACAAAAGCACAATGAAAGCAATATCAGCGCGCTGGGGGGAAAGGCTTATGTCACGCGCACGCACAGCTGGGAGCAGGAGCTTCCCCCCCCCCCACTGATTCCTCTGCGCTCTTTCCTTTCTCCATAGTGACAAAAGCACAGTGAAAGCAATATCAGCGCGCTGGGGGGAAAGGCTTTTGTCACGCGCACAGCCGGGAGCAGGAGCTTTCCCCCGTGCTGATTCCTCTTCCTCAACTCCGCGCTTTTTCCTTTGTCCATAGCCCTTGGCGTGGTGCGCGCGAGGAAAGCCTTTCCCCCGCGCGCTCAGATTAGTGAAGAGGCGCCAGGTGGCCCTTTCATTAGCACTTCCTCTTTCTGCGCTAGCACTCGAGCGGTGAAACTGACTAAAGCGCACCTGGGAAATTTCCTAGCTGTGCAACGCCGGCTGACACATTAAACCTTATGGGGAAATTTGCCTCATGGAGCAAGCCTCCTTGCTACCGCGATCTCGCCCACAGGAAGCCGCGACCACGTGGCAGCAGGGCAAATGGCCGCGGATCTGGTTCGTAGCTTGAGGCGGAGTTCGCATGTCGAGGTAAATTTTTGCGGCCGGAGCTGGTCGTATCTCGAAATTTTCGTAAGGTGGGGTGTTCGTATCTTGAGGTACCACTGTACTCATGTTTATGCAACTGTTAAAGCAGCAATTGGGGAGGGTGTGTGTGGATGCAGAAACCCCAAAAGAGTCAGGATCTTTTAATGAATAATATACAAGTACTTTATTGTCTTGAAACTATAAAGTTTAAGTACCCTTCTTCCAAATCATTTTGTAAGCACACAAATCAAAATTCATATATCTGCTCAAGTCCCACAACTAGAGATTCATTCAGATGCCACATATCACCACTGTACCTCACACAGATACAGGATTTGTGTGCTTCCTTCTGCCACAATCATACCCTTGATCTCTGTTTCTTTCTTTTTTTTTTTTAATGTCTGCTAGCAGAGAAGAAAACAATCTTGAGACAGTTAATCCCTCTCAGTACCCCGGTACTCCTGTTTTAAACTGCATCAAGATCAGTCCCATTCAGATGATGGCTGATCAGTAAAAAGGAAATAATAAGTGGACTGGTTTTCTAGGGACATTTGGGCTGTCCCAAAGGCACCACTATTTGAAAGGGAAAGACAGTTGTTTTTGAAAATGGCTATATAAATATGATACTCTTATTTCTCACTTCTACCCTAAGCTTTTATTATTTTGTCACAGTCAGTGATTTAAGTGTGGTTCTAGGCTATTTGTATGAATTAAAAAGACAAGGAAATTATTTAAAGGTACAGTATTAACAATTATTTATATATTATGATGTACAATTAATTATTATTCCTAATGACTGAATATTCCCTTATTTCATTTAACTTCCCTATTCAAATCAATTTGCCAGGGACCCTTTTCCTACCTGCACTAGTCAGCTAGAATCACTCACACGCAGCTTGGACTTCAAGTTCTGCTGTAGACACAGGATTGAAAAACGTGTTTCAAGTGTCTCTGACTTTATACTCACAGCTTCCTGAAATGAATTATCTAATTATTTAGCTGATATTGGACATTAGGAATGTTATCAATGACCTTTCGTATGCCCTTATTTACCAGTCCACTGGCCTATATTTATAGAACTGTAAGTAAATAAAACATGTATTTAATTCCCCATGTTGATTTTTTTGGGAAATTTGCATAC